>CM038050.1:158663402-159863402 GCA_021397845.1 Areca catechu
TGCATGGGAGGAGAAGACCTCGTTGCATGGGAGGACGAGACTCCTATTGCATGGGAGGGGAGTCCGTGCATGGGGGAGAGCCTCCGTGCATGAGAGAGCTTTGTTGCATGGGAGGAGAAGACCTTGTTGCATAGGGGGGAGAGCTCCGTTGCATGGGAGGAGAAGGCCTCGTTGCATGGGAGAGAGCTCGTTGCATGGAGAGGAGGATGAGACTCCTGGAAGGTAGCGCCGCTTGGAGGTGGCTCCATCTTTGGTTTGCTGCCTGCTGCCCTGTCAAGGGTGACGATGCACCTTTACAGCTCGGGATTTTTTTTGTGTTGAGGCCGCTTCTTGGAGCTAAAGAGAGCGAAGAGAAGCTCTCTGCCCCCATCCCTATGCCCCCGGTCTGCCCCCCGGGGACTAAGGACAAAGGTGGAAATCATCGTCCCCCCCTGTTGAGGAACATTGATCTGCCCCCTTCCTGGCGCGCCAAATGTTGCCGCCTATATCGTCGTGGCCCGCAGCTCTTACGTGGCCTAGGTGAGCGGACTCTCCACCGGTGTCACTAGGTTCGTCGATCGGAGGTGATCAAGGGGAACATACCCTCTGCCACGGGGCTTGGTGGAGGTGCCGTACTCGGAGGGGTCGTTGTAGGGATGAAAAGGGCTTGGAGCTGTGCTGGTCCTTCTGCGGGCCTCTTCGGTGGGGCGCAATCCTCTCCCCCATCGGTCCTCGCGAGTGAAGACCTGCAAGACAGGGAAGACTTGGGCCGGGATTCCGGCAAATACACTCCAATGATCAAGTCAGTGGGATGATCGAAGGGAACAGAAGACTTCTGAGGTGGAGAGCTTGGGGAACTCTCCGCTTCCAGAGGGTGATAAAAAATAGAAGATAATGTAGGATTCAAGAGAGTTTGTCATTTCTTACCCCCCTTACCTTTTCATGCTGGTCTTATGTAGACGAGCCGCTCTTGTCATTTGGGGAGGTGCGCTGCTCTTGGTATAGACCTGTGAGGCTAGGATAGGCCTGTGAGGCTATGGAGGGTTGGGAGCCTTCCTCTTCTAGGAGGTTCAGAGAGTTGGAGTGCAGTGTCTTGGATGGAGCACTCCTTCCTGATTGGTGTAAAAAGTGATCTGTGAGGTTTTAACGTAGCTCCCCTTGCGGGCGGTGCGCTATAGGACCTGTAGCAAATATGGCAGGGACGGTGATTTTACGTGTTGAGCCTGCCGTCCAGGCTTCCTCTATACCTGTACTTTGAAAAGCGTACCTGGAACAGAGCCAGTCGCATCGTGGCATGCGGGTTGAGACGAGACAGGCGAAGGCTCTCTGTGCGCATGGTTCGAGGTGCGCGGGGCGAGGCTCTTCCTGCACGCGGACCGAGGTGCACTAGCAGGTAGTCTTCCTAGGTGCGCGGACCGAGGCGCGTCACCACTCATGCAGGTGGATCTGGGCGCGCGAAAACCCATCGGACAAGGGCACTGGCAGCGCCGAGGTCGTGCCGGATTGGGCACGCGGGCGTGTCGAACTGGGCACGTGGGCGTGCTGGACTGGGCACCACACGGGCATGCCGAACTGGGCGCTGAACTCTGCCACGCCTCTGCGGGCGTGGCCGGACCGGACGGAGGCACTTCGGACCGAGCCGGCTGTGCCGGACCAGATCGAACGGAGGTGCGGACTGATCTGGACGCAGTTAGGCCGAACTGTGAGCCGCCGGAGTCGATCGGACGCGGGTGCGTTGGGCGTGGCCGGACTTGGTGCGGACTGGAGCAGGACCGTGCCATGCCAGAGGAGCAGTCCAGACGGAGGCTCGCCGGACGGAGGCTGGCGTGCCGGACTGGACGGAGGAGCGGGTGGAGTTGAGGTGCGGCCTCCCGCGGGCGGACTGGGCACTGAGCGAGCGGAGCCGAGGTGCGGCCCTTCGGGCGGACTGGGCGCCGGAGCTGGCGGAGCCGAGGCCCTAGCCTCCCGTAGGCAGACTGGGCGCCGGAGCAGGACCCGGTGCCGTACCGGAGCGAGCGGGCATGCGGGCGCGCCGGAGCCAGAGGCGAGGATGTTGCAGTCGGAAGGACTCCACGCGGGTGGACTGGGTGTTGGAGCGGAGCACGCGGAGCCGGAGCGGGACCCGGCGCCGGACCGGAGTGCGCGGGCGCGCGGGCGCGCCAGACCATGCGGAGTCAGAGGCGGGGATGCCACGGTCGGAAGGGCTCTACGCGGGCTTGACCCGGCGTGGGCTTGGTGCCCTGGCGCGGGCATGCCTTGCTGGGCTGGAGCGTGCAGAGGCGCCGAGCTGGGCGCGGCTGAAGCCAACCTAGGCACAGACTGGGCAGCAAAGAAGCAAGACTCCGTTCATGGCCAAGGTGAAGTACATGGCCGAGGTGGGGCCGAGGTGGAGAAGTACACGACCGAGGTGGAGCCAAGGTGGAGAAGTACATGGTCGAGGTGGGGCCGAGGTGGAGAATTACATGACCGAGGTGGGGCCAAGGTGGAGAAGTACGTGGCCGAGGTGGAGAAGTACATGACCGAGGTGGGGCCGAGGTGGGAACAAGCGGATCCACCGCCTTCTTTGGATGAGAGACTTGGAGATACCCGCGAAGCACGTGGCCGTGTCAGCCGCCAAGGAGGTTGTTGTGTCAAGGCAGAATGGATTTTATTCGTGCCGTAACACATAGGTTCATGTTATTATCTCTATTATAAAATAACATTGTTATTATTATTATTTTCCATGGGTTTACATTTTTTAATAATATATTGTTTAAATTTGCTCCTAACATTTTAGTCTTGCAGAACAAAAATAGTTTAAGTGAATGCATTCTTTGTAATCAGTGAGTATTGAGAAAGCAAACTTGTTATTACCTG
Source organism: Areca catechu (assembly GCA_021397845.1). Lineage (NCBI taxonomy): Eukaryota > Viridiplantae > Streptophyta > Magnoliopsida > Arecales > Arecaceae > Areca > Areca catechu. The sequence goes on from CM038050.1 coordinate 158,666,238, forward strand.
TGTTTTGAGACATGGTTGGATTAGCCAGGTCTATTTGTTTGATTTGCCACCTGCTAGCTATGGTGGACTAGGTTGAGTTAAAACTTGTATCTAGCTGAAACACATTTGAACCTATAAACTGAGCAGCTCAACTGTTTGACACCCCAAATTGGCAATTTGATTTGACTTGGACTAGGCCGGGCCATTTACCCTGAAACTCCAACCACTTACCTCAATCTTCTTCTCAGTTGACGTAATGGAAGCAAAAGATCACTAGCAGTTGTATAGATGCGATGGTCCTCTTCGCTATTCTTATGTTCTTTGATTGTAGTTGTTGCTCTATAGAGGTTGAGGTGGTGGGAGTGAGAGCTGGTTGAGGTAGCAGGACTGAAGGGATGGAGGCAGTGTCAAAAGTGAGTTGAGTCGGTAGTTTCGGAGGGGGATTTTAGGAGGTCATGGCGAAGGGGTTGAAGTTGAAACATCGGAGTTCTACAGATGGTGCCAACAGGTTGTTGTAGCAATGATTCAAAAGGAGATCTTGTTGGCATCAAATGGTGATAAGACAACATATGAACAGGTTAAGGTGGCACCAAACATCAATAAGGTGACACTAGAGGACTGGAGAGGATAAGTTTAAACATACGGGGGCAGGGGGCTTGAATACTGCTTTCCTAAAGATAAACAAAAGATAGAAGTACAACATGAAGAAAAATAATTCCCCAATAAGCTAAGGACAAATATTCAAAATTTGGGAAACCATGGAACTAAGGAACCATATACACAAAGACATCTAAACTATCTAGTACAATTCTAACTACTAAATTGTCCTCAACCCAACTGTGAGTTATAGACTCTAATCATACAACTAATCCGAAAATACTAAAGATCTAAAGCTCAACCATCCATGGATTTCTAAAACAATTCAAATAAGAAAAAGAAAAAAAAGGTGCACTCCCTGTTTGTTTGCATCTATTTCAGAAACTCATCCTAAGTTTAGGGCTTGTGTTACAGAATTTTCCATTTTTTATATTTCAATTATGTATTTAAGCTTGAGATTTTTTTGCATGTTTCAACCCTAGATTCAAATTCATGCACAAAATCTTCATGCAACAAAATGAGTCTGGCCATATGGATTTGTTGTGTACTGACCCATGTCTATGCAATTCCACATTCATCACTTGATACTGCTTTCATATCTGCCCACTTTATCCACGTAGGATAATAATATTCAGCATAGATTAACTTTTTGCTAGTATGCTGAAAAATTTGTCTGACTAATTAAACATTTCATGCTTGCTGCAACAACTTTTGCTCTGTTTCTAATATTGTGTTATAATGCAGTAATATATATGGGACTGGATAAGATTACTGTAGATAGATTCTTTTTTTGTTTTCTGTCCAGTTTGCCTTCGTGTGATATTCTTTATTTGTTTTCATTGTCCCAAATGAGGGCAAGATTTAACTTTTGTAACAGCATTGTCTTTCAACGATACATTCAGGCTGAGTTAATCAACCCAGCAGTGAAGGGAAAACTTAATGTTTTCAGTTCCTGCATTAAAACTCCTGTTAAAAGGGTGGTCGTAATATTATCCGTGGTTGCTCTTGCATATAATGAAGACCATGAACACCCAATGTGGTAGTGGATGAGACATGGTTTTCTGGTGCAGAGGTTTGTAAGCAGGAAAAGGTATGAGCTGATATTGAGGTGTATCTTTTTCTTTTTGAATCATACTTTGATAGAGACAGCATGGAGGTTTGTGAAAACCCGGCCTTTTGGGCTGTTTTGGGTTGAAGTCGGCATGGCATGCCGACTTCAGTTCAAAACAAAAAAAAAAAAGTTCAGCAAAATAGGGGATGAAGCTCCTATTTATCCAAGAAACTTGACGGATTTCATGGTCAGACCACCGTAGCAAGGAGGGAGAGTCCGATGGCATGAGGGATTTGGATGGAGGTGGGGCTCGATCAAGTTTCTTTCCTGAACGGCAAGGAAACCCCTCCATTCTTCCTTATAAATCTTTTCCCTCTCATCGCCTCCCAAGCAAACAGGACCGAGCTCTTTTCTGCCATCTTCCTCCTCTCCAGTGAGTGGCCGTGAGTCTATCAATGCTGTTAAGTTTCCCTTTCCATAGATTTTTCTTAAAAAGAAAACTATAAAAAGAGATTTTCTTTGGTTTTTCTCTTGGCTTCCTCGAACTGGACGAACGTCGGTGACCGCGCCGCCCGACCCCCTCCGTTCGGCAATGTCCGACAAGCCCTTTTCCTATTCTCCACCTCCCAGGGCTTTCGAGAACCATGGGAGGCCTGTTCAGGCCGAATCATGAAGAGAAACAGGGAAAAGAAAAAGGAAGAAGGAAAGGAAAAAGAAAGAAAAGAAAGAAGAAAAAGAAAAAAAAAAAAAAAGAAAAAAAAAGAAAAAAAAGAAAAAGAAAGAAGAGAGAGAAAGAGGAGAGAGAAGAGAGAGGAAGAGGAGAGAGAAAGAAAGAGGAGAGAGAAAGAAAGAGGAGAGAGAAAGAAGAGGGAGAGAGGAGAGAGAAGATGAGAGAAAGAGGAGAAAGAAAGAGGAGAGAGAAGAGAACAAATAATATTAATAAAATTTGAACCAATTTTTTTTTTGATTTAGGCCGAGATCCAGATTTGACTAAGAGCCATTTTTTCTATGCTAGTTTATTTTAGATAAAAAATTAATTACATGACTAATTTTATTAGAGTTTTCATCTTTCTTGTCGATAGAGCAACATTAGAGTTAATAATCAAAATAGGCAAAATATTGACAGAATTCTTTCAGGTAAGTTTTCTTGACCTCTAGTATTACATGCTAAATATGTTTAAGATATGTTATAAATATCATGTAATGTTAAATTGAGCTGTAGTGAATTGCATAAATTGTTATGTTTGTTGATGTCCATGCTCTCTAGTCTGACTATGATCATACAAGTTAGGACCTAGACTCCTTCCGGGCCTTCAGTGGGACAATCACTGCCACATGACCGATTGACAGTATGTGTAGTAAGGAGCTAGCTTTCTTTTGAATTTAGCCAACGGGGTGATCGTTGGCACATGCTAAGGATGTATGATTTCTTGTATGATATCAGAGCTAGATTCCTTTCGTGCCTCCAGTGGGATGATCACTAGCACATGACTGATGACCGGTATGTATAGTTAGGATCTAATCTCTTTCGAGTTTAGCCGTGGATCGATTGTGGCCATAGTCAAAAGGACTAGAAGAGTAAATTAAAAATGGTTGGCCATCCATGGTTGTATTTAAAATTTATGATAATTAAATGTGCATATTAGCATGATGGTGCTATTTATTTTGTCATGGTGCTGTTTATTTTGTTATGCCTGATTTGTTTTTGTTTGTGAATTGTTATTAACATATTGATGCATATATTAGAGGCGATGATAACTTACTGGCCTGTAAAGCTCACTTCTTGTTCTTATATTTTTATTACAGATCCAGAAGGTCATTTGGGCATTGGGACTAGTCAGTGAAGAGCTAGGATTTAGGTGTTAATCCTTTAGTTCATATTTTATTTTTAAGTTTTAGTTGAACTTTGCTTACACTGTATTTTGGATTTTTAGTTGAATTTTAGCTACTTGTTAATTTTGATGGAAAACTCTAGAAATAAATAGATAATTAGTGAATTTATTTTCTGCCTGGTTATTGATTAGCAAGATAGGCCTTGCATGTCCATTAGGATTGAAGCCTGAGGAGATGCGGTCGTTTGTTGTATGCCAGGCTCGGGTATCGAGCCAAGGCGTGACAAGGTTGTATGTTCGGTTGTGACATGAATTTCCTAAGAACATATGCATGAAAGAAAATTAGAGCTATTTTAATTATTTTTTGTCCTCATTCTTTTGTGCAATATCCAATGCAGAAACTTTTAATTTCTGTCAGATATTCATCAGAGAACACAACAAAATCTTGTAAGTGATATCCTCTTTGGAGCAAATCATGGTTTTGCATCTTATTATGTATGATTTGTTGGTTTGTTGGCGACATGAATATGAAGTTTTCATAAACGTGCAATAATGCATGGACGTGGATCAAACAGGACATAGTTGTTGCATGAAAGGTGTGGATATGTTTTGATCTATCAATAAAAGTAATCAACACAAGCCCATGTTTCCAGTCCCACATTGAAGTAGCATGTGTGTGCATGTATTTCAGTTAACTAATGTAAGGGTAGTATATACATTTATGAATATATCTACCTGTCATTCTACTACCTTCTATTATGTTTGGAGATGTGAAAATATAAATAATATTTCATGAATATTAGAGATTTTTTTTAAAATTTCTCACCCCGGAAAATGTCCGTTTAAGCATTATACAGTGTTAGATGCCAGTACTCAATAGTTTATTATTATTAGCATGTGACATGCAATTAACATATAGTGTTTTGAGAAAAATGATTTACTGAAAACAACTTAAGCTTAAGTTTATTTGAGATTTTTTTTGGTTTTTGTTTTGTATTTCATTTTTTGCTGACTCAAAATATCCAGCCTATTTTCAAATTTGACTCCTATGTCCATTGTTACTCAACTTCAATCTAATATATATATATATATTTTTTTGATATATATAGTCCCAAAAAAATATGCAATTGTAGAAAAAGAAAACTGCCAAATGTTAATGTTTTATTGATGAATATCTTTGTTCGCATGAGAATATCATAAGCATGTCAAATATCAGTCCTGTCTTTGACAACTGTATGTGTCATGAATTGATGATCAAATGCCATGAAAATATACATGGTGAAGATTGTTGTGAAGGCGAATGATTATTCTTATCTTCTATTGCTTACACGTTGATCAAAGTTGCTAATTGTTCTCCCATTATCCCACGAAAGTAGTTGTATACTTGAGGCACATATTCAAAATGTAAGGATCTGATCTTTCTGCAAATATACATTTTGATATCAGAAAGTTTTATGTCAAGTACTTATATGCTTTTACATTAATAATTTTTCAACTTCGGCTCTTGCCTTTGTACTTCTAGACCTATAGATGGATACGATTTTCTATGATGAACCTAAATTCCTTCAGTTTGTCTTGGTCTTGGTTTTGCACAAGCTTGGGCATAAAAAGCATTACTAATAAGATAGCCTTTCCAACCAGCCAAGAGGCTTTCTAAGTTTCATGACAGGGTTTCCTCTACATTGAATGCTAAAAGTTGTGAATAGCAGAAAAAACTGCACCAATTCATAGATGGTCCATATAAAATCCACAGTGTAAAGCATCATGGGATATATTGAATTCTCTCAACATGATCTACCAAACTGACCAAATAAGTAGGATAAGGCTTTTCATGTGTGTTTTTTCCATTCACATTTTTTATTGATTGAATTATTGTTTATTCTCATTGTAATATGGTGCTAATTGATTGTTAGTGAGGCTATACTCTGTTAAAAGTTTACAATTAATTAAACTATGCTGTAGATGAATGTTTCTTGTAATACTGGAAATGCAATGTGATAGTTTATATGGCAAAAGAATAATTATGTTTAGTGTTTGTATGTGGTAACTTGAATAAAGTTTATGGTTATTCTCCTTTTAAATGTTATAATAACTTGGAGGTTTTAGGTGATATTTGTTCAAGAGTACTGCAAGTGGTAAGTCAGTCTACTTCTTGAGTTGTATTGGACTAAACAAGGTTAGTGGTATCTTTTTCGAGAATATTTTTCTAACCTCTCTGTTTCTATTACATGTGGTATGTACTCTCGAAGATGTTGTCAGAGGAGGCTGCTTGGAAGTTTTTGAAGGATAATTCTATTAGCATGGTAACAATAAACCCAGCAATGGTCATAGGTCCTCTTCTGCAACCTACTCTAAATACAAGTGCTGCTGCAATCCGGAACTTGATAAATGGTATGCAGAATTCCTGTTACAAATGGTATTAGTTGAATGTTAGTAAATAGTAAGCAGTACTTAACTCTTTTAGCGTATCTACCTATAGTAATGTATGCTTTTCTAAACAAAAGGAACTTCAACGCACCGGAAAAATTTTGGCGGTACTTATTGCTAGTTAGAATGACTATGGCAAGTCTAGAGCTGCTTACATGCTTGAAGTCATGGGATTTGCGGCCTTACTCTTTACATGCTCTATCATCAATGGAACTGTTGTACCTTTTTCTAAAAGGAAAAGAATAAAATGTAACTTTGTTACCAAATTGGTCTCGGGAACTATCAAAACTTTTGTGCAAAGTATCACCCAAAGTTTGGTTTTAGCAAAGAAATATTAGTTGACAAAATAAAAGTCAGTATTAATGCCATTGGTAAACTAGCTTATGAGAGGCTCTTAAACAATATACCATTGATCACATATGAGTTTAACTTGAAAGCGGAACATTGACCCAAGATTCTAATAAAAGAAACATTCAACACATTTCAACTTTTTATGCCACTTAAATTCCTTTAATGAGTTAAAAGAAGCTTCTGCTAGGGCATTACGCTCTCACGGCATAATGATCCAGAGTTTTCTTCAATGCTAATAACTAAAACAACATCCAATAGAGCAAGCTGCATACAACAGCAGCAATAGTAATGGGAAAAAACAGTTCCATTTTAGTTCAACACTCCACAACAATAATATGAGCTCCTTCCTGAAAATGGTAAAAAGGGTGCCAAGAGAAAGAAAACACTTAAAACATATCAGTAAGTCAAATGGAGAAACATGCAGCAGACATTTAACTGACTTTTATTTAGATACAATATATCATAATATCAAACATCTATGAGACCAATATGACAAGTTGTTTGTGTTATTTGATAAAATATACGATAATTATTTAATAAAAATAATTGAAGTGAAAGTAAGTTAGCTCTTATATTTATGCTTTGCCCATTGGAGTTTATTAATGGGGGTAGCTCGACCATATACACGTGCATTGATATTATGTTTTTGTAGCTCTGATTCTTAATCTTTCAAGTTGCAGGTTTGAACTCAACATATAAAATTTGTTTTATATTTTATCTTTGGTATACGTTTTTATAATTTGGACAGGAAAAATATAAAATGCTATTCATATTATTTACTAAACACTATGCAGGAGTAGCAAAATTACCGATCTGCCAACCCAACCCAGGTTTGACTTGCCTTAAATAGGTTTGGGTTGAGCCTAAACGGGTTCGGGTTGTAAACGGGTCAACCCGTTTAACTTATTTAATATACGGGTCGGGTTCAGGTTTCAGGTCCTTGACGTGTTTAACCTGTTGTCTAAACAGGTCAGGTCAAGCTGGGTCGGGTTAACCTGTTTAATAAAGCCTATCATTCATAGTTTTATAAGCCACTTGCCCATTACAAATTGCTACAGCCACTTGGAGTTGGGCCTAACCCACTAGTGGGAGCACCTCAGACCCTCAGTGCTGATGCCAGTCACCTAGTCTTCGACTCTTTCATCTTCCCCGTTGAAAGTTTTCGAAGGTGGAAAGGAAACTAGGGTTTGCCTTGCCATTTGGCATGCGCCTCCCCAGCTCTCCTCGATCTCATGGTAGCTCGCCTTCACCTTATTTGGCCTTATCCTATCTCCGATCTCATGGCGGTGTGCGGCGTGCACCTCCTCCCAGCCCCCTCTCCTTCGGCCTTATCCTGTCTCCGATCTCATGGTGGTGTGCGGCGTGCACCTCTTCCCAGCCCCCTCTCCTTCTTCGGGCTTCTCCTGCCTTCAATCTCACGGTGGTGTGCAATGTGCACCTCCCCCCGATCCCCTCTGTTTCTTCGGGCTTCTTCTGTCTCTAATCTTATGGTAGTGCACGGCGTGCGCCTCCTCCCGGCCCGCTCTCCTTCGGGCTTCTCCTGCCCTCGATCTCATGGCGGTGTGCAGTGTACATCTCCCCCTGGCCCCCTCTTTCTTCAGGCTTCTCCCCACATCTCATGATAGTTGAGTCCCCCTGGCTCCCTCCTTCGGCCTTCTTTCCCCCTCTCATGGCGGTGCGCATCCCCCCAGCCCCCTCTCCTTCTTCGAGCTTCTCTCACCCCCCATCTCATGGTGGTGCGCGGCGTGCTTCTTCCGCCGGCCCCCTCTCCTTCTTCGGGCTTCTTACCCTATCTCACAGGTAATGCGCATCCCCCCAACTCCCTCTCTTTCTTTGGCCTTCTCCCTTCCATCTCACGATGGCGTGCATCTCCCTTAGACCCCTCTCCTTCGGTGTTCTCCCCCCATCTCATGGTGGTGCGCGTCTCTCTCCTTCAACTCATCTAGAGGTCCTTCCCTTCCCCTTTACCCCTCAGATTTTTTTTCCTTTCTCTGACCCTCTCATGTTTGGTGCAGTAACTATAGTTGGAGTGGAAGCAGGTCTAAACTTTGAAGGTAATTTTCTGTTCTGTTTTCTAAGATTAGCCTTGTGCTCTGATATGGTTTTTGGATGATTTAATCTTTATTTTTTTGGGATAAATATAATTCTATCCTTTTGCTAATTCAACTATTTCTGTTGGTCTTTTTTAATAGGCAATCGATTGTAGTTATTTTGATTTAGTTATAGATTAAATACAAATCTGAGCCTCCTCTTTTTCTTTCCTTCTTTTTTGTTCAAGCAATTGACCGTCTTTTCTATACAGCTTGATGCATATATTTTTTGTGCAGCCTGTTAGTGGATACTGATTGTGGTTTTTTTGGTATGTTAACTTATCTATTATGCAAGGAGGGTCAATCTACAATTCTAGAGAGTTAGTAGTATAGATAAGAATGTTTCTTTGATATCATGTATCTCCTACAGACAAACTTTAAAGCTTTCAAGTGTATAGTAGAATTTAAATTAATCAACTCTTGTATATTTTTACTTTGTATTATCATTTCAATTATTTTTGTAAGCTGCTACTTTGTTATATTTAAGCAACATAAGTTTTTGTTATCTGTTGTAAGGTTAAATGTGTTCTATTAATATAGTTCTAAGTTCTATAATTTTTTTTTTCCTGCTTTTCATGTGGTGCTTCTACTTTTTATTTTAAACAGGTTAGATTGGTTGGGTCAGGTTAATAGTTTATCTATATATTAAACAGGTTAAATGGGTTGGGTCGGGTCAGGTTGTATTAATAGGTTATTTATTAAACGGTTTAAACGGATCGAGTCGGGTCGGGTTAGTAGGTTACCTATTTAATAAACGGGTTAAACGGGTCGGGTTGGGTTACCTATTTATTAAATAGGTCAGGTTCAGGTTTTAAATTATAACCGGTTTAATAAACAGGTTGGGTTCAGATTGAGACTTTTCTGACCTGACTCGAATATGACCCAACCCATATATACCCGACCTGACTCGATTGCCACCCCTAACACTATGCTTCATCTTTGCTTTTATGTAATCTCTTGCTATTGGTGTGTATGTGTGTTCTTTCTCTTGGCACTTTCTTATTTGTCTCGAGCACCGTAGATACTGCTTCATGCTTGACACTCCATTGGATATGGTTTTGTGCTTGTCTCTTCTTGTGACCTTGTTGGACCTCATGAGCATTGTCCAAGATTCTTTAGGTTCAAACATGTCCTCTTTAATTTCCTCATTTAATTTTTAGCCATCTACATCTCCCAAAGTCATAAGAAGCTTGGGCACAAAAAATGCAAATGTGACAAGAAGTAGCTCCAACCATAACAATGTGAACTACATCCGATGCTTTCTCATCTTTTTCATTAGGCCATTCCAATCCCCCAAGTATCTTGGACCTTCTCATGTTGTACCTCGTAGCTGTTCCTAATGCCAGTTTAAAGTTTTTCCACTTGCAGATATGGATAATCATTGATTTGGGAGTCTTTCTTACATGGATCAAATCCAAATCTTAATTGAACATCTTATTCTTTAGCTCAAGTTTGCTATATTGCCAGGCGCTGCTTGATCTGTAGCATTACGGTTATTTCCCATTGATAGAAAAGACTGTGCATCTTATTGATGCCGATTACAGCCATGTGTCTATAATTAAATGTATGCTATGTATCAGCTATAAGTTATTGATTAACTAATGAATGTGTTTTGAAACATTGTTTACTTTTGACACTGATAATAAAGCACAAATATCATGCTTGATTGCTCTTCCTTAATCGTCTATTATTTGTATCTTTGAATTGTTAAGTCAATGTTGAAATATTTTCCGGTGCGCAAACATATTTTTGTATTAACATTACTTTGTGTCCTCTATGAACTTGTTCTCTACCTTTCCTACTCTGTGAAGAGGTTCAAGGCTGCTTTTTATTCAGCCATTCCAATTACTAGTTCTTGGAGAGAAGTTTTAATGAGTTATCTTTCAATCTAAATGTACATCTCTTCTTTGATAAAGCTCTCCTTTTCAAAACTTTTTCTCTGATTGTCAAGCTCCATTTGTTGCAGGTGTGTGGATGACAAGCCCTTTGTGCCAACATAGAAGTTCTCCAAGGAAAAGCCAAAAAGCTTAGGGACTGACTATATTCCTCCATAGACAAGCATCAATGAGACTGCCAAAAGTTTAAGGGAGAAGGGGTTTGTTAATTTTCAGAAATTGGCAGTTGCAAATTAAAGCTCACCCAACTTGTTAGGATAATGCTTGATGGCATTACAAAGACCGCAAGATACTTTAGCTCAACCAAACCTACAGAACTTTCAATTTTGTTTTATACAATTGCACAACCTTTGCTTTATTTGTTATTGAGACATTTTCAAAAATATATCTTTATAAGTCTGCCATGTTTCATTATGTTTCTATGCCTGATAGTGGTGCTTCTCTGGCCATTTATAGGCTAAAATATGGTATGCACTGAATTCCCCTCAACTTTCCTGCATTTTCTATGGCTGAAAGAACATGCAATGCCTTCTCTTTTCAATGTGAAGGTTTCTATGACAATACTGTCTCATTAAAGTATCATGGCTATTATTGGTTTATCTTTAGGATATTTATGGTTTTCATTATGTTCTGTCCTATCGACATGGATCTCTTGTTACTGGTACTGAAATGACATTCCTTTCTCAGTAAAAGGCTCACAGTAAAAGGCTCTTCATTGATGGTTTTATGAGCTTTCTGACTTTTTAACTGCCAGGCATCTCACGTGTGGGCTCTGGTAACGTTATTTTGTCACTCTCCTCATTGTCATATATACCAGCTGCTACATCAAGGTTTCGCTCCATTGGATTGGCAGATACTTATGACTGCTGTTTGTCTTCTTGTATATGTTTATCGCATATGTTTATCTTCGGTAAGAGGGTGGGTACATATTTTCATGTAAATAGTTTCTCATTTACCTTTAATACAGCTGCTAACTCATTTTTTTTTTTTTTTTTTAAAGGTATCATGGTTATTGTCGTTGACTATTATAATAAATAATTTCGCTATTAATAGCAAGAATAACAACATTATTTGCCCTTGTCGATATGTTATGGTATTCAAGGCTTGCCATCATTGATCGAATAAGGTAGTACAAGAAATACCATACTATATCGATTTAGTACTGATATGCGGTACATGAGCATACTAATATTCAGTACATTAAATTAGTCTTGTATTAACATGATAATAAGTTGGTACTTGTTATGGCCAAATAACCTTTTGGTGGGTTACAGCGGCATTTGAGAGCTTTTCGGTTTTCTCTGTTGAAAAAAAGAGCTTTTCCTAGGTATTCTATTACGAGAACTTGCAAGAATAATTTCTAGATTGAGATTTTCAGTAAAAAATTATTCGATGCTCAAGTTAGAAAAGAGAAAGATGAAATGGATTACAGCAGCTGTAGCTGAGAGCCAGGTGATAACTATACGAGCATGAGAGTGCTAGGAAAAAAAGTATCTCAGGGTCTCCTTTTATCTATTTATAGGGTTAACATGGAGTAATAAATTATCGTTAGGGAGATAGCTTTTGACAGGTACAATAGAATTTTGGTGGGATATTGTGATCTTATCTTCAGGAATCTTTTTCGTTAGTATCTTCTATGTTAAGATAGATGATTCTATTTAGATGCTCCTTCTATGAACTTATTCGCCCCAATCATTGTTATGATAGCTATGATAGTTGGGATAGCTGGGATTAGCTATCGTCACTTGTGTGTTATTGGCTTTGAGTGTTAGGGTGATTTGTCTGTTGCTAAGAAAGATGGGGCCTGACCGAGAGAGATAGAGCCTGGTTGAGAGAGGGGCCTTAACATCATACTCTAGCATACCCGACTAAGTATTGCCCTTTGTCAGGTTTGAGTACATACTCGATAGATGCGTGGTACAGGTGTCAGTCGGACCTGACTGTATATAATCTTAGTGCAGATATCGGAGATAGTTAGTGTAGTGGCCTACTTGATCATCCTTTACTCTGTCGGTGATGTGATTGCTCCTTGGTCGACCGATGGATGACCCCACTTAGTCAATGGTTTGATAGGTATATCGAGACCGAGTAGATAGTCGCCACAATGATACTCCGAGTAGATAGTCGCCACAATGATACTGGTACAAGTCTAATATCAAGGTAGCAAGCCTTAATGATATTATTTTCTGGATAGCTTTTACAACATTTTTAGTAAAATAAGATATTAGTTTATACTCTAAATAAGAATAACATCAAGTAATTGAATATCTACTGTGCCATCAATGTTGTGCAATAAGGGCTGTTTTTTTGGACGGTAGTCATACAGTGCAATATAAGTTTAGGAATTCTGAATAATTATAATGATTGTTTTCACAATCATTCTTATACAGGAAATATGAAAATAAAATATGGTATTAGCTACGTAAGCTCTTGTTCAAGTTTAGCTCACCCATGAAAGAAGTACACAAATGGATCATCCAAAAGGGATGCGCAGATGGACCTTGTGATAATCAAGATTTCGATGGTCATCATACTGATGGAGATTTCAACCCGGAAACATAGAGAAGTGGAGTCTCCCAGCCAACATTTGTTTTTATTGGCTGCCAGTTAAAGCACATGCTTTGCATGTTAACCATTGATTTTTATTTTATTTTGTCCTTCACATAAAAAAATATATTGCACTGAAAAATATAAAATATATATTATATAAACATGAATTATATGTGCAAGATTTTTTTTTTTTTTTTCCGACAGAATCTGATAAATTTTAGTTGTTGAGCAACCATCAATAATTAATTGAGATGCTACCGCTAATCTTATTCCAATTGTACACCATCTAAATAACCTAGCATTTACAGGATATATTATCATTTTCTATTTCAGATCACCAATCTTTTATGGCAACGGAAGATTGGTGCAATGCATAGAAGTGTGACAAGTGAAGTACACTCGTAGAGGGGCTTCTCGTTGACCACTCAACAATTTTGTTATTTAGTATTTTTTTTGAAAAAAATGTAAAAATGGCATGAGAGAAAAACAATGAGCTCAGTTGGTAGGCGGTGGCAGATTATTCGAGACTATACTATTTATTGCCATCTATACCGTCATGGTTTGCAGCTTGAAGATGGTACCGGATGTCGACCTCATTATCCGGAATCCAGCTCGCGCGCTCAGGCCTGCAAAAGGGAAGAGACCCGGACCGGGATCCCGACGGGGGCACTTCGACGATCAAGTCTGTGGGCAATCTAGGAGACAAGATCCTCCACGGTGGATTCCCATCCGATCTCCATGCTAGGAGGAGGTTTAGCTTTTAAAGGAAAGAGTAGAGTGGGAGCAGCAGTGGTAGAGGAGAGCTTGAGCTGTGGCGGCTGTATCCGTTGAGACTCTTTCGGCAAGGTCTTGGTAGCCTCAGAGTGCTCTCTCTATCTCTCTAACTCTCCTCTTGTTTGCTTTTGCTTGCTTACCTTGTTTGAAGGCCCTTGGAACTTTCTTTTAGGCCATGGATCCTCTTAGCTACCCACCTCAGGTTCTCCTCCCTTTGGGGGTGCTCGACGGTCAACGACCGACAGTGCCCCATGAGGCGTGCCCCAGTGCCCCCTCCCTCCATGGTAGGGAGTTACGTCGCGGGTTCTGACTTTCTGACTGGTTGCCTTACTTTGAAAATTTTGGTAGGACCTCGATCCGGAGGTAGCCGCTCCCATGTTTGAATCCCCTGGCACGACTTTCTTCTTCTGGGTGGTGCAAACGGTCGGCCGGGAAGTGCAGCACCTTGATTGGAGTGCTCTTTCCTATCCGGTGTAAGCAATGGTTGAAGAGATCCTTGGCACCCTGGAGGGTGCCCCTCCGTAGGCCTTGGGTGCAATGCCACCGCCAAAGGGATGCGGTGGTGTCTCCTTCTCTCTGTCTTAGGGTTTTTGAGGTGCGATGGGCCCTAGCCATTGGGACAGATTCGGGTTGGCAAACCTCTCCACTGAAGAGCGTTCGACCTGAAGAGAAGGAGCTCGACTTCGACCGGGGTGGACTCGACCTAGAGGGAGCATCCCGATAGAGGAGCTCAAAGAGAGGGAGCTCGACTTCGATCTAGGCAGGCTCGACCTCGAGGGAGCCACACGTAAAAGAAGCTTGAAGAGAGGGAGCTCGACTTCGGCCGAGACGGGTTCGACCTCAAGGGAGTCGCCCGGTGAAGGAGCTCGAAGAGAGGGAGCTCGACTTTGGCTGAGATAGGCTTGACCTCGAGGAAGCCGCCCGGTGAAGGAGCTCGAAGAGAGGGAGCTCGACTTTAGCCAAGGGGGGCTCAACCTCGAGGGAGCCGCCCGGCGAAGAAGCTCGAAGAGAGGGAGCTTGACTTCAGCCAAGGCGGGCACGACCTCGAGGGAGCCACCCGGTGAAGGAGTTTGAGGAGAGGAGCTAAATGGCGATATCTGCCAGCATGGCTGCCAATTGGATCCGAACAGGACTCCATATCAGTGATCCTACCACATCATTTACCCCTACTCCTAAGTCCCGGTGGAGCATCGCGTTCGGGATGAAGGGAGTAAATATGGTGCTGACATGGAAAGGTGAAAATCCAGTACCATTAATACCATGATCACCACCACTTCACGAACTGGGCCTTGAGGCCAATGCGAGAATGCCATGTCAGCGAGTCCGAGGAAGCATAATGATCGATGCAGGTCCCGAGACGGTTTCTAGTGAACCGAGGTGTCGCTTCCGGCTGATCTCGACACGTGGTGCCAATTCGATGGAGGGAGTCCCGAGAGAATGCATAGTCACTGTCTGGCTGCTTTGAAAAGAAAGAAAACTTTCCTGAAACCATTTCTTTCAAGTTCTTTGCACCCGCTGACAGACTAGAGCCTTCTTCCTCCCCTCCCCCAGCTGTCTTTTACCTTCAAGGCCACCAGGTTTGTCTTCCTTAGTTCTTTCTTTCTTCTTGGCTAGGTCAAGTCTGTCTTCAGAGTCTCACTGAACACTGTTTTTCTTCTTCCTTCCTTCATTCTTTGTTCTATCCCAAGATGGCTCCCTCGGGTTAGAGCCATCATCTCTCCAGCAACCCTGATGAGGCAGGGCCCTCTCGATCGAGGACTCCATCCTCCGATGAGGAGGAAGTTCCTCTCTGTGTTCGTAGGGGTCCTCATCCAACCGGGATAGTTATAGGAGAACTTAGGGCTCCCCTTCCTATTCCTTCTACTCTTGAAGCCCCTTCTAGGCCTTCCCGTCCGACTGGGCCTTTTGGCATCGCTTCGGTGATGACCAGAAAGGACCTCTATATAATCTGGGATGCTTACGGGATCCCATACTTCATTTGGCTCTTGGTCCTGGGACCGAGGGAATGGGTCAACTCCGATGGCCCGGGTTGGATTGCCCTCTACGAGGAATTCCTCGTAGGGGGTCTCCGCTTACCCTTTCATCCCTTCTTCCTTTTTGTGCTCAACAATTATCGCCTTGTCCCTGCTCAGTTGGCTCTGAATGCAGTTAGAACCATTAACTGCTTCATCATCTTCTGCCATTTCAATGGGATCGTCACCCGTTTCTTCCTGTTCAGGGCTTTCTTCATTTTGAAACACCACCCGACCGAGGATGGGTGGTGGTTTGTGTCTCCTCGCCCAAAGGACATCAGTTTGAACTCTCCTCTTCCATCAAAGGATGGAAGAGCAAGTACTTTTTTGCTTCTGTTGACGGAGTCGATTGGGTCTAGAGTGATCCAGACCGGACTTCGAATCGAGATTTCTAGGTTGAAGTGGCTAATCGAGAAGTATACGACTAGCTTATTTCCGACTAGATTTCCTCTCTTGAGGTTCTGCTGTCAGAGCATAACCTATTCGAAACCGGGGTCAGCCCAATCTAGGAGTTGGGTGAGTTCGGAACAACCCCTCTTTTTCTCCTTCTGTGGTCCTTTTGAGTTTGGGGCTGATCTTCATTTTTCTATTCTTGCAAGTATGAAGTTCTTCGTGGAGCACCTCCTTGAGTGCACCCAAAAGAGGAGTGCATCGGTGGGACCCAGGGAGACCCCACTGAAGAGGGCCCAGAATGAGCCTGGCCAAAGGCCTGCGCCCATTGCAGCCTCTGGCCCAGGGGGAAGGGCAGCCGAACTGGCCCCCAATATGTCAAGGTGCAGACTTAGGCCCTAGCACGAGAGTCTGACACGGGCGCGCGGACCCGGCTCACTGCCGCCACCGTAGTCCACCCCCTAGAAATCATCGAGGTGGACGTTGGGCGAGAAGAGGGGAGGGAGCGACCACCAACGGTGCCTTCAAGCATGGCGGCAAGCTCCACCAGGAACTCAGAGATGTCTTCGGCTACTCTTCCTGAGGGCGCGGTGGCAGCCCCAGCGAAGTCGAGGACCGTCATCCAAAGGGTGTCAATTGAAGTGATGCCAAACTCCTAAGTCACCCAAGACCGCTCCATGGCTGAAAGCATGATGGACTTCGCCATCCAATTGTATGATCGGTGTGAAAGGGGAGGCAGATCTCTACCGAATGCCATCCTTGGCACTTTTCCCCACCTCTTCATGGTAGGTTCCTTCGACTTCTTCTTCTTTTCTCTTCTCTCTCTCTCTTTTTGGCATGGCTGACATCTTCATTGGTGCAGGTCGGGATGGATCTTCTCCTCATCCACGACTACTGTGCCCAGTGGGCCAAAAGGGAGGATCAAAAGGAGCAGGAGCTCGTGGTGCTGGCAACCAAGGCCAAGGAGAAAAATGACAAGACCTAGGCCACGGAGGAGAAGAGCAAAGCCCTCCAGGCTGAGGTGCCCGGCGTCGAGAGGCGGATCAGGGACCTTGAGGCGTCCTTGGCCTAGGAGAAGGATCGGGTCAAATGCCAGGTTGAGGAGCTCAAGGCTGAGGTGGCCCGGGTGGAGGAATTCAAGGTTGAGCTGGCTCAGACAGAGGAGCAGTCTCAGGCCCTCCGAGCCCAATTGGAGGCAGTGCAGGCACGGGCATTGGCAGCTGAGGAGAAGGTCACTGGGACGGTGGCCTTGATGGAGGCCGCCGAGACAGTGCCTAAGTTCAAGGCCTCGACGAAATATGCTGATGAAGTTTGGGAGGTAGCCACGAACTCATTTATCAAGGGCTACAGGTTTTGTCAGTCTCTGGTGGCCCAACTTTTTCTGGAGCTAAAGCTGGATGAGCTTGCTCTTCCAGAAGCTCCGGGTGGGGGTTCAGACGAGGCCACGACCGAAGCGGAGGAGACAAAGCTTGCAGCCGTCATGGAAGTAGCCTCTCAGGTGGAGGACCAAGATGATGCCAGCACGCCCCAGCATTGTCCCGAGAAGGAGTCGGCTAAGCAGTAGGATAAGGACCTTCTCTTAGTCTTCTTTCTATTCCTTGTACTTTCCTTTTATTTCAGGATCGCCTGGCCTGTCGGGGGTCCTCTGATAGTGTAATCTTCCAATTTCAACTTCAATGAAATTCCTCTTTTTTTTTCACTGAACTCCCCTATTCTGGTATCTTTAGTTGTCTCAACAACCTTTCTTCCTTTCTTTTTGTAATTGCAATTGCCCATGTACATACTTCTGTTATAGTGCTTTGTCGTGGGGTATTAGAATTTTAGTCCTCCTCGGCAGAGCTCTGGGACCAATGGTCAGTCAGGAAGAGAAGTCAGGAGCTTCGCAAGTTACCTTCATTATGCCGGAGGCCTGGTTGCAGGACTTCATGCCTCTTCTCGGAGCGGATTGTATGTCCTGGGATCTTTTTGGTAGGGTCAGGAGTCGGTGAGTGGCTCGAGGGGGCCTTAGCAGCCCAAAGAGATATCGTCTCAGAGTGCTCCAAATGCCACTGTGCTGGGAGACTTAGCTAAGAAGTCCAGAAGGTTTCTTTGCCGAACTGGGACTTAAGTAAATTGAGTGCGAGGCTTCTGGAGTTTCCCGGCTTTGAGGTATGGGACTTCTGGAGTTTCCCGACTTCGAGGTGCGGGGCTTCTGGAGTTTCCCGGCTTCATCTGCCAGACCTGGAGTTGGGCGGCGATATTCCTACAAGGCAAAGGCAATTTTGCATCGAAAGGAATTCTTTTATTGATGAAAAGAAGCCTTACATCATTAGTAGTACATCCTCAAATTATTGACGTTCCAACTTCGTGGGAACCGGGCGCTGTCAAGTTCGACGAGATAGTAAGCTCCATGGGGAAGGGCTTCGACTATCCTATAAGGGCCTTCCCAGTTCGGGGAAGAGCTAACCGCACTCTTAAGGTTGAGAGGCTTCGGCCCACCGCAGTACCAAATCACCCAGGTGAAAAGTCTTTGGCCTTATCCAAGAGTTGTAGTACCGGGCCACCCGTTGTCGGTAGGCCGCCATCCGAAGTCGAGCCTTGTCTCTTGTCTCCTCGAGGAAATCCAAGTTATGTAGAAGGTGAGCTGGATTTTCAGCCTCATCATATTGTTATACTCACAACGTGGGCAAACCTAGTTCCACCGGGACTATGGCTTCGGCGCCGAAGACGAGGTTGAAGGGCATCTCATCCGTGGTCGTTCGGGATGTTGTGTGGTAGGCCCAGAGGATACTAGGAAGTTCTTCAGCTCACCTACCTTTGGCTTGGTCTAGCCTGGCTCGAAGCCCCTGGAGGATGGTCCGATTCGTCACCTCGGCCTCTTCGTTGGTCCAAGGGTGAGCCACCAAGGTGAAGCGATGATGAATATTAAGACCGGTGCAGAACTCTTCGAACTTTTGATTGTCGAACTACCGTCTGTTGTCAGTGATGATGGTGTGGGGGAGTCCAAAGCAATAGATGATCGACTTCCAAAAGAGTTGGCTGACTTTGGCTTCGGTGATCCATGCTAGTGGCTCAGCTTCTACCCATTTGGTGAAGTAATCAATGGCTACTATCAAGAACCTGCGCTACCCAGACACGGGGGGAAGGGACCAAGGATGTCCATCACCCACTAAGCAAATGGCCACGGGATGGAGAGCTGGGAGAGTGGCACGGCCAGTTGATGCTATATGCAAGCGTGGCACTGGCAATGATCGCACTTCTTTACGAAGTCAGCTGCGTCCTCCCTCATAGTCTCCCAGTAGTACCCTTGGTGGAGGGCTTTGATGCTAATGTCCTACCCCCCACATGATTCCCGCAAAGGCCCTCGTGTATCTCTTGGAGCATGAAGGCCACCTTTGAGGGTCTCAAGCACTTTAGAAGTGGATAAAAGTAGGACATGCGATAGAGTTGCCTATCCATCAGCACAAAGCATGCAGCCGTCTTCTTGACGAGGCTAGCTTCTATGCAATCTTCCAGCAGGGCACCTCGGTGATGTATTGATGTACCGGTCCATCCAACTGGGTTCCGGGGTGATTTGCTAGACTTCCCCAAAAGCCTCGTAACTTGGAGCCTTGAGGTACTCGACGTAGGCATGCCCCAGCGACGAGTCTGGTAGGGTCGCGAGCTTGGAGAGGGCATCGATGCAAGCATTCTCTCCTTGAGAAATGTGGGAGATACTGAAGCGTTGAAAGCCCGCCATGCTCGAGCATACTTGCTCTAAGTACTTTGACATTTAGGATCTCGAGCCTCAAATTCTACTAAAACCTATCCAGCCATAACTGAGAGTCGGTGAAGACCTTCAGGTTGGGTACACCCAGCTTGCGGGAGACTCTCAGTCCCATGAGGAGTGCCTCATACTTTACCTGGTTGTTGGTGGCCGCGAACTGGAAATGGAGTGCACACTCATTACAACCCCATCGCATTGGCAAGGATAAGGCCTGCTCTGCTCCCTCCTGAATTGGACATGCCATCCACGTGGAGGACCCAGACTTCCTCCTCGATTTCGAGCTCCATTCGGCACTCCGGGAGGGTCTCCTTCAACTCCTCGCCCATGCCTGTGCACTCGACTAGGAAATCGGCCAACACCTAGGCCTTCTGGGATGACCTCGGTCGGTAGGTGATGTTAAACTTACTGAGTTTTAGAGCCTACTTGGCCAGACGCCTGGATGTATCAGGGTGGCTGAGTATGGCCCTCAATGGTTGGTCTGTTATGACTTCGATCGGGTGTGCTTGAAAATATGGCCTGAGACACTGAGCAGACATTATGAGTACGAAAATTAGTTTCTTGGAGTGGATGTACCCGATCTCCATATCTCGGAGGAGCTTGCTGGCATAGTACACTAGTTTCTGAGCTCCGTCTTCGTCTATGTGGACAAGGACCAAACTGACGGCCTCTGGGGTAACCGCTAGGTACAGCAGGAGCTCCTCTCCATCCTCCATCCTGGAGAGTAGCGACGGTGATGCAAAGAACTTCTTCAGCTCTTCGAAGGCTTCCCTGTACTCCTCCATCCAGATGAAGTCATGTACCTTGCACAGCACCTTGAAGAAAGGTAGGCAGCGGTCAGTAGATTGCGAGATAAACCGACTCAGGGCTGCGATCTGGCCCATGAGGTGCTGGACTTGCTTCTTCGAGGTGGGATGCTCCATGTCGAAAATTGCTTGAACCTTTTCAAGGTTGGCTTCGATCTCCCTCTAGGTGACCATGAAGCCCAGGAACTTCCTAGCTACCATGCTGGAAGCATACTTCACCGGGTTCAGCTTCATCTAATGTAGGCGAAGGTTCTAGAAGGCCTCTGCCAAGTCCGCGACATGGTCTGACCTCAGCTTGCTCATGATGAGCATGTCATCTACATAACCTTGCATGTTGTCGCTGATCTGGTCCTTGATGACTTTGTTGACCAGCCGTTGTATATGGCGCTAGCATTTTTTAGGCCGAACAGCATCATCCAGTGGCAGTACGTCCCCCGGTCCGTGATGAAGGTAGTGTGCTCCTCGTCCTCTAGGTGCATCTGGATTTGATTGTACTTGGAGAATGCATCCATAAAGGAGAGCAAGCGATGCCCCGAGGTGGCGTCTACCAGTTGGTCAATCTTTGGAAGGAAAAAACTATCCTTTGGGCAGGCTTAGTTGAGGTCAGTATAATCTACGCAGATTCTTCATTTCTCATTGTTTTTCCTGACCATGACCATGTTCGCCAGCTAGCTAGGACACTGCACTTCGCGAACAAAACTGGCTACGAGGAGCTTCTCCACCTCCTCGTTAATTGCCCGTTGCCTCTTTGGGGCAAAGCATCTCTTCTTCTACCGGATCAGGCAATATTTGGGTCGATGTTCAACTTATGAGTAATGATGTCAGGAGGAATCCCAGGCATGTCTGCTGCAGTCTAGGCAAACACATCCATGTTCGCCCGGAGGAAACTCAACAGGTAGGCCCGCTCTTCTTGCAACTGGGCCCCGATCTGCACCATCTTTGTCGAGTCCATTCCGAGGGGATACATCAACAGACGCTCAACCGGGCCACCCCTGGGGTCCTGTGCCCTTTGGTCGAGGTTGTCAGCGCTGAAGTTCTTGGCACTTCTGGCCCTTGGGACAGCTTACAAACAATGTTGGATCGGCTGAGGTGCCCCCCTCATCTCCCTTATGCCATTAGGAGTGGGAAATTGCACCAGCAGCCACTTGGTGGAAATGACCGCATCGAGCAGATTGAGCCAGGGGCAGCCAAGGATCACATTATAGGCTGAAGGAAGCCTAACAACCGTGAAGGTCATCATGACAGTGCTCTGCCAAGGTGGTGATCCGGTAGTAATGGGGAGAGTGATCTCTCTTCAACCCCCACAAAGTCCTGGTAAAGCCGACAAGGGGGGTGTGCATGGGCTTTGGTTGAGCAGAGGATAAATTCATCCTGGAGAAGGTATCATAAAAAAGGTTATTAGTCGAACTTCCACTATCGACCATAATTTACTTTACAACATGCCTGGCAATCGTCATCTCGACAACCACCGCATCATTAATTTATAATTTGGCTCCTAGATCCCTCCTCCCTTATAAAGGAGAGTGCATTTTCTGACCTCTCCCCTTCCCGAGCCATCTTAGAAGCGCGCTCTATTTCCCAGCATATCATATCCATAGGCTTCTCGATGGGTCAGTTGTCGATTGGAGGGACAAGAGGAAGAGTTGCAAGTGCTTGAGGTTCTGCCGGGGTCTTGCCCCCCACGAACTTTTCGAGGTAGTCCCTCCTTATCAGATCTTCAATCTCTATTTTGAGATGGCAGCATTCCTCGGTGTCATGGCCGTGGTCACGGTGAAATTGGCAGTACTTCATTTTATCATGATCGTTGGATGGCCTCAACTGGGGAGGGTGGCGTAAGTAGCACTCGCCCTCAATTTTCATAAGGAATTTTGACCTCAGGGCAAGAAGAGATGTGTATCTTTCCTCTGGGATAGGACCGCTCTTCGACTTCGGCCCTGATCAGAAGTTCAGGGTCGGTTCAGGTCTCCACATCCCGGAGTCTACTTCTTCAGCGGCTTCCCGTCCAACTCTCTCCTGGTGCGGTCCGCCTCCTCAGCATGGATGTACTTGTGGACATGGAGGAGGAGGTCGGAGTACATCTTTGGTGGCTTCTTGTCTAGGAAGTAGGTCAAACAAGAGGTCCTGAGCCCTCTCTTCAGTGCCAGCATGGCAACGAGCTCGTCCAGGTTGTAGATCTCTAGTGCAGCAACTTTGAAGCGGGTCACATAGTCCCGCAAGGATTCCTGGTTCTGTTGCTTGACGGAGAAAAGATTGTCTACTTCTTGTGGCACATTCCGACAGGTATCGAAGTGGGCCACAAATCTCCTTTCTAGCTGTGCAAAGGAGTTGATGCTTTCGGGCTCGAGATGGGTAAACCATACTCGAGCAGCCTTTCAAAGAATGGCTAGGAAGGAAATGCAGAGAAGGGCGTCGGTCGCTCCCTGGACTCTCATGAGAGCCTTATAGCTCTCGAGGTGGTCTAGGAGATCTGTGGTCCCATCGTAGGGATCCACCTGGGGCATATGGAATAGACTTGGGATTGGCTCCTCTTGGGTTTCTCGGGAGAAAGGGGGACGGGCATCATGGCCAACTGGCTCACCAGAGGAGCACTGCATGTTTGCAAACTGGTGGGATAGTTTCGCCAACTTACGCTCCTATTCCTCCAGGCACTTTTCGGTCATGCACCTGATGGCCTCATCGATGAAGCCTTCCATTGAGATCGTCGGAGGAGATGAAGATGACAGCTGAGCGAGGTCACGATGGGGAGCCTTGCCTTGATGGCTTCGGTGGTGCTTAGTAGCGGCGCGCTCAAAGATCGAAGACCGAAGATCGGCTCCCCCGGTCAACTGACCCAGTCCACTGTCTCTTCGCCAGGATCGAGTGGCATCCCCAGGGGTCAATCGCAGCCCGCAATAGCGATGACCTTCCTTAGAAGGAATGCAGGCTATCGTGGAGTACGGTGGCTTAGGGCACAAGGGTCCCTAACTATTATGGGTGGCCAGGGACCGGTGCTGATGCTGTAACAGTTGCACTACCACAGTCAGAACCTGCATCAGCTGAACGAGCACGACCAACTGGACATCCACCGGAAGGTGGTTGTGGTAGAGCGGGGGGTTCCCTCTCTGGGCTATGTGGCCCTCCTTGAGGAGGGTCCCTTGCACGGCTGGTGGAGACCTCCTGCGTGCGTGTCACCACCATGCTTCGGGTGGAGTTGCTTGTGAGGGGATCGGCTTGAATCAGACAATGTCCTGCCCCCTACCCAGTGCGCCAATCTATTGCCGCCTATACCGCCATGGCCTGTATCTCAAAGATGGTGCTAGACATTGACCTCGTTACCCGAAATCTAGCTCGCATGCCCGGACCTGCAAAAGAGAAGAGACCCAAGCCGGGGATCCTGGTAGGGGCACTCCAACGATCAAGTTAGTGGCGACTATGTCCGTCGAGACTCTTCCGGCGAGGTCTCCAGTACCCTCAGAGTGCTCTCTCTATCTTTCTAACTCTCCTTCCTGTTTGTTTTTGCTTGCTTATCTTGTTTGAAGGCCCTTGGAACTTCCTTTTAGGCCATGGATCCTCTTAACTACCCACCTCAGGTTCTCCCCCCTCTGGGGGTGCTCGAAGGTCAACGATCGGCAGTGCCCCGTGAGGCATGCCCCAGTGCCCCCTCCCTCCATGGTAGGGAGTTACATCGTGGGTTCTGACTTTCCGGCTGGTCGCCTTACTTTGAAAATTTTGGTAGGCCACGATCCGGGGGTAGCCGCTCCTGGATTTGAATCCCTTGGCATAGCTTTCTTTTTCTAGGTAGTGCAAACGGTCGGCCAGGGAGTGCAGCGCCTTGATTGGAGTGCTCTTTCTTATCCAGTGTAAGCAATGGTGGAAGAGATCTTGGCACCTTGGGGGGCACCCCTCCGTAGGCCTTGGGCGGCGTGCCACCACCAAAGGGATGCGGTGGTGTCTCCTTCTCTCTGCCTTAGGATTTTTGAGGCATGGTGAACCTTGGCCATTGGGACAGCTTCGAGTCGGCAAACCTCTCCATTGAAGAGCGTTCGGCCCGAAGAGAGGGAGTTCGACTTCGGCCAAGGCGGGCTCGATCTCAAGGGAGCCACCCGTAGAAGAAGCTCGAAGAGAGGGAGCTCGACTTCGGCCGAGGCGGGCTTAACCTCGAGGGAGCCGCCCGGCGAAGGAGCTTGAAGAGAGGGAGCTCAACTTCGGCTGAGGTGGGCTTGATCTCGAGGGAGCCACCCGGCGAAGGAGCTCGAAGAGAGGGAGCCGATCTCGAGGGAGTCGCCCGGTGAAGGAGCTCGAATAGAGGGAGCTCGACTTTAGCCGAGGCGGGCTCGACCACGAGGGAGTCGCCAAGCAAAGGAGTCCGAGGAGAGGAGCTGACATGGCGATTTCTGCTAGCATGGCTGCCAACTGGATCTAAATAGGACTCCATGTCAGCGATCCTGCCACATCAATATCAAGATTGGATGCTAAATTGACAGGCCTGATGTATGTTACAAAACAGTTAAATTCTTTTTTTTTGTCAAATACAAATACCAGCTTTCATCCATTGATTCATGACTGCTTGAGAATAAGAGCATCGATCTTTACATTTGTATGAGATAATACATGTTAATTTTTTTTTTTTTAAAAATAATATTTTTTAATATTTAGTTTTTATAAAAAAATATTTATGAATCTACCATTCTACTGACCAGTTAGATATTATACAAGAAATCATAGATTCAATCTATGATTTTTTAGTTCATGTGGCATCGCTTATCGTATGTTGTACTTGTGGTATACTTAGTAAAATCATAAGTTGAATCTAAGACTTTTACTTAGAAGTTTCACGTTTAATTTAAGATTTCTCAGTATAATAAAACAATACATAACTTCCCTTACATTTGACTTTGTTTAATTTTTTATGAATTCCATAAATATGTCAATAAAAATATTAATTTATATATTAATTCATCTTTATTATTTAAGAATTGATATTTTTATTTATCTTTTTTAGATAAGATGCTTATTAACATAAAGAGTCCAATCATAAGTTAACAAGGACCAAATAGAATTCCAAATAAAATTCAAATGGAATTAAAGTAGGAACCATAAAATTTTGTTAATATTGGATTCAATGTGTTGCCGACCTTACCGCTGTGGCCTGCAGCTATGGGTTGGTGCCGAATTGGATCCCCTGAGCTGCGGAATCTCGATGCTCTCGGACCTGCAAAAACGAGGTTAGAGAACCGGGCCGGGCATCCCGGCAGGGGCACTCCGACGATCAAGTTAGAGAGCGGTAAAGTGGAATAGATCCACTAAGATGGTAACCCGCTGGGTCTCCGTTCTTAGAGGAATCTTAGATAAGAAGAAGAAGAATGAGAACGAGAGGGAGGGGTGCTCTGGTTCCTACAACTGAGCTCGTTGGACTCGGTCCTGCGAGTCCCTCTAGAGCTTCCGGCTTAGGATCGCCTCTTCTTCTTGCGGGATTGCTTACCCTCTCGATCGCTTACCTTCCTTCTTGCCCCTGGTCTTCCTTTTTAGGTCGCCGATACATGCATCCGTCTGCACCTCGATCCCCCCAAGGGGACTCTAGAGGTCAGCGACCGTCCCTCTCTCATCCCCCTTACGGTCGGAAGTTAAGTGGTGAACCAGTCTCATTAGCCATGCAGTATGAGAGGGGGAACTTGGCAGGATACCAATTCTTGCGAAGGCGCCCTCGGGCCTGAGGCGTTGACCGTGGCCCTCCCTTTTTAGGATGTCAGGCTACCGAATGCTGGGTTCGGCACCTTGGGCAGGATTCCTTTTCCAAACTGGTGCCAACGAGGTTCCGTGCACCTTTGTAGGCCTAGGGACACCATACCGGGTGCGCCACTTGTGCATGCCATCTTCAACAGCTTCCTCGGGGCTCGCACCACAATCGTTTCGTCTTCTACGGAAAGGGCCAGCTTCGATCGAGGTGGACCCATCTGGGGGCACCACCTGGTGAAGGAGCAGAGGCAGGGCCACTCCGGTCGAGGTGGATCTCGCCTGGATCGACACATTGGCGGAGTGGCAGAGGCCAGCTCGACCTCGGCCGAGGTGGACCCATCTGGGGGTGCCACCTGGCGAGGGAGCGGGGAGAGCCTAGCTCGACTTTGGCGAGGTGGACCCATCTGGGGATGCCACCTGGTGAAGGAGCAGAGGCAGGGTCACTCCGGCTAAGGTGGATCCTGCCTGGATCGACACCTGGTAGAGTGGTAGAGGCCAGCTCAACCTCGATCAAAGTGGACCCATCTGGGGGTGCCACCTGGCAAGGGAGCGGGGAGAGCCTGGCTCGACTTCGGCGAGGTAGACCCATCAGGGGGCGCCACCTGGCGAAGGAGCAGAGGCAGGGCCACTTCGGTCGAGGTGGATCCCGCTTGGATCAACACCTGGCGGAGTGGCAGAGGCCAGCTCGACCTCGGTCGAGGTGGACACATCTGGGGGTGCCACTTAGCGAGGAAGCAGGGAGAGTCCGGCCTGACTTCGACGAGGTGGGCCCATCTGGGTGCGCCACCTGGCGAAGGAGTAGAGGCAGTACCACTCCAGTCGAGGTGGATCACGCCTGATCAACACCTGATGGAGTGGCAGAGGCCAGCTCGACCTCGGCCTAGATGGACCAATATGGGGGTGTCACCTGACGAGGGAGCAGGGAGAGCTCGGCTTGACTTCGGCGAGGTGGACCCATCTGGGGGCGCCACTTGGTGAAGGAGTATAGGCAGGGCCACTCCAACCGAGGTGGATCCCGCTTGGATCGACACTTGGCAGAGTGGTAGAGGCCAGCTCGACCTCGGTCGAGGTTGACCCATCTAGGGGTGCCACCTGGCGAGGGAGCGGGGAGAGCCTGGCTCGACTTTGACAAGGTGGACCTATCTAGGGATGCCACCTAGCGAAGGAGCAGCGGCAGGGCCACTCCAACCGAGGTGGATCTCGCCTGGATCGACACCTAGCGGAGTGGTGGAGGCCAGCTCGACCTCGACCGAGGTGGACCCATCTAGGGGTGCCACCTGGCAAGGGAGCGGGGAGAGCCTGGCTCGACTTCGATGAGGTGGATCCATCTGGGGGTGCCACCTGGCGAAGGAATAGAGGCAGGGCCACTTCGACCGAGGTGGATCCCGCTTGGTTCGACACCTGACGGAGTGGCAGAGGCCAGCTCGACCTCGACCGAGGTGGCCCCATCTAGGGGTGCCACCTGGCGAGGGAGCGGGGAGAGCCTGGCTTGACTTCGATGAGGTGGACCCATCTGGGGGTGCCACCTAGTGAAGGAGCAAAGACAGGGCCACTCCGGTCGAGATGGATCCCGCCTGGATCGACACTTGGTGGAGTGGCAGAGGCCAGCTCAATCTCGGCCGAGGTGGACCCATCTAGGGGTGCCACCTGGCGAGGGAGAGGGGAGAGCCTGGCTCGACTTCGATGAGGTGGACCCATCTGGGGGCGCCACCTGGTGAAGGAGCAGAGGCAGGGCTACTCCAGCTGAGGTGGATCCTGCCTGGATTGACACCTGGCGGAGTGGTGGAGGCTAGCTCGACCTCGATCGAGGTGGACCCATCTGGGGTTGCCACCTTGCGAGAGAGCGAGGAGAGCCTGGCTTGACTTCGTCGAGGTGGACCCATCTGGGAGTGCCACCTGGCAAAGGAGCAGAGGCTGGGCCACTCCAGTCGAGGTGAATCCCGCCTAGATCGACACCTGGAAGAGTGGCAGAGGTGCCGAGCTCATCCCCGAGGTCGGCCCTATCGCTAAACGAGCCACCTGGCGAGATAGTCCGAAGATAATGCCACGCGGTGCCACCTAGTGCCCAGCTGGATCTGACGTATACTCCACGTCAGCGATGTTGCCATATCAGTTGCCCCCCACTCCCAAGTCCCATCGAAGCGCCGCTGTAGGGACATGGGGAGTTAATTCAGAGATGACATGGGAGGACAAAAA
Source organism: Areca catechu (assembly GCA_021397845.1). Lineage (NCBI taxonomy): Eukaryota > Viridiplantae > Streptophyta > Magnoliopsida > Arecales > Arecaceae > Areca > Areca catechu. The sequence goes on from CM038050.1 coordinate 158,694,645, forward strand.
TCCTGCATAATAAATGCCAGGACTGCTGCCGATCTACTCATCATGCCCGAGGTCCAATACGTAGGCGCCATGTCAGCATGTTCAGTAGGTTATAATTGCACAGTGCCAGACTCGAGGCGATTTTTAGTGAACCGAAGCATCTTCGTCGGGTGCCTTCCCACATGGTGCTCATCCAATGGCGTTGGCGAAAAAGGAGTTGTACGGCCACTGTTGATTGGTTTGAAAAGAGAGGAGACTTTCCGGAAACAAGGTCTTTTGTCTCTCTCACACCTCGCCGATAGTTGCAGTGATCCCTCTTCTTCACTCAGGTCGCCATTCTTCCACCATAATATCCCAGTGAGTGCCCTGCGACACAGTCTTCTCCATCTGCTTCCTCTTCACCTTCACCTGATCCTTCATCTGCTCCTTCCTCATCTCGATGGCCCGTCACCGCCACTTCTCTTCTAACCAGGACGAGGCCGGTCCTTCCCGGCTGAGGACTCCATTTCCCTCCTCTTCAAAGGATGACCTTCCCATCGATGTCCGGTGATGGCTATGGCCGGGCAGCATAACCATCGGTGTCCCTAGGGCTCCTAGGGCTCCTCCTGTCCTTCCTGCTATCCCCGTCTCTTCCCTTCCTCCTCCAGTGGCAAAGACTTCTTCTGGTCCCTCTAGCTTTGCCTTGACGATGACCTGAGATGACCTTTCCTGGATCCGGGATATGTATGGGGTCCCGGACTCCATTCAGCTTTCAATCCCAGGGCCGAGGGATCGGGTGACTTCCAGCGGCCCTGGCAGAATTGCCTTCTACGAAGACTTCCTTGCCGGAGGTCTTCACTTTTCCCTTCATCCATTCTTTCTATCTTTCTTTAGCCACTTCCATCTCATTCCGGCCTAGTTGGCTCCCAATGCTATCAGGGTCATCTTCGCATTCATAGTTTTTTGTCATTTCCACAAGTTCGTTGCCCGTTTCTCCTTGTTCAGGGCCTTTTTCATCCTGAAGGGCTTCGAGGTCTGCCGGGGACAGGTGCCCGCCCAATTTCTTGAGCTCGACCTGATTGGGGTCATCCTTGGCGGGCCTAGGGGGCAACCTTAGGGAGGAGAAGCAGCATCGGGGGCCATTGGCGAGGAGGCTCACGGGAAGCCTTCTGAGGATGCGGCCGATGGCACGGAGGCCTCCCAGCCGGAGGAGGGTGCAGCAGCCGAATGATTCCATTCTGTACCTTAGCATAGGTTTTTCTTTTGCTTGTTGTTGTCTTCTCTTTTTTATGGGTCACCCGGTCTATCGGGATCCTTCTTTGTGTAAGGAGTCTTTTACTTGGAAATGAAGATCTACTTTTCCTCCAGTGTTTCACTGAACTTCTCTCTCTTTTTTTTTTTGCTGCCTGGTAGTGCTGTTGTAGTGTTGCCTACCACTGGAGTCCAAAACCTATAACTCCAGTTCATGACTTGACTTGGACCCTTGGTCTGGAACAAAGTTCAGGGGGCCTTCAAGCTTCGTGAAGGAACCCCTGGTGCTTCTGGCTTGCACCTTGAAAATCTTTGGCGCCGGGACTTATGTCGCTGAGGCATCCTCCAGATTGAACTCTGGGATCTCGTGGGGGAACTGGGTTCTACGCCACCTTCCGGATTGAGCTCCTGCGCCTCATGTCAAAAATGGGTTCCGTTCGGCTTTCCAGATTGAACTCCGGGATCTCATGGACTCCGTGCCACCTTCCGGACTGAACTCTAGGGCCTGAATCTGGGTTCTGCTCGTCATTCTAGACTGAACTCCAGGATTTCATGGGGGAACTGGGTTCTGCGCCACCTTCCGGATTGAACTCTGGGGCCTGGAACTGGGTTTCGTTTGGCATTCCAAACTAAACTCTGAGATTTCATGGGGGAACTAGGTTTCGAGCCACCTTCCAGATGGAACTCTGACGTCTCATGTCGGAACTGTGTTCCGTTCAGCTTTCCGAACTGAACTCCGGGGCCTTGCACTTCTCGCGGACCGCTTTACAGGATCTTCGCCTAGCCTTCGTTCGCCGGACTTAAGGTTGGGCAGCATTGGTCCTACGAGATAGAAATAAACATTGTGCAAAGAAAGGATTTTATTATTAATATTCAGGGAATCTTACATTATTGGTAATACATCCTCAGGTTTGCAGTGTTCCAAGTCCGTGAAAATCGATCCCTATCGAGCTCGGCAAGATAATAAGTGCCGTGAGGGTGTGCTTCGACCACCTGATAGGGACCTTCCCAGTTTGGAGAGAGCTTCCTGCATTCCTGAGGTTGGGAAGCCTTGGTGCGGCGCAGCACTAGATCCCCCGGGCGAAAGGCCTTCGGCCTTACCTTGGAGTTGTAGTACCTAGCCACCCGTTGCCGGTAGGCCGCCATCCGTACTCGTGCCTTGTCCCTCATTTCCTCAAGGAGATCCAGGTTGAGCAGCAGCTGCGCTGGATTCTTGGCTTCATCATACTATTCCACGTGCAGTGTCGGTAGGTTAAGCTCCACCGGGATTATTGCCTCCGACCCAAAGACAAAGTTGAAGGGAGTTTTGTCTGTGGCCATCCTTAGTGTTATATGGTATGCCCATAGGATACTGGGAAAGTTCTTCAACCCATCTTCCTTTAGCCTGGTCCAACCTGGTCCATATCCCTTGCAGGATGGTCCGGTTGGTTACTTCAGCTTCCCCGTTGGTCTGTGGATGCGCCACCGAGGTGAAGCGATGATGAATTCTGAGGTCGTTGCAGAACTCATCGAATTCTCGACAGTCGAATTGACGCCCGTTGTCGATGATGATAGTGTGGGAAAGTCCAAAGCGGCATACGATCGACTTCCAAAGGAACTTACTAACATTTGCCCCCGTAATCCGGGCCAATGGCTCGGCCTTGACCCACTTCATGAAGTAGTCGATGGCGACAATCAAGAACTTACGTTGCCCGGACATGGGAGGAAAGGGACCGAGGAGGTCCATGCCCCACTGGGCGAAAGGCTAGGGGGCAGAGAGTTAGGAGAGCAACGCAGCCGGCTGGCATTGCACGACGGCATGACGTTGGCAGCGGTCACACCTCTTAACAAAGTTGGCTGCATCCTCCCTCTTCGTCTCCCAGTAGTATCCTTGATGGAGGGCCTTGTATGCCAGAGTCTTTCCCCCCACATGGTTCCTGCAGAGGCCCTTGTGAATTTTTTAGAGCACGAGTATTGCCTCCGTGGGCCTTAAACACTTGAGGAGCTGGTAGGAAAATGACCTCTGGTAGAGCAGCCCGTCCATCAGCATGAAGCGCGTGGCCTTCCTCTTAATGAGATCGGCCTCTATCCGATCCTCAGGCAAGGTGCCGTCAGTGATGTACTTGACATACTTGTCATCCAGCTGGGCTCCGGGGTGACCTGCTGGATTTCTCTAGGGATCTCATAGCTCGGAGCCTGGAGATGCTCGATATGGGTGCAACCTAACAATGAGTCCGGTAGGGTTGCTAGGTGAGAGAGGGTGTCAGCACGAGTGTTCTCACCACGTGGGATGTGGGAGACGCTGAAGCGCTTGAACCCCATCGAGCTCACACGCACCAATTCTAGATATTTCAACATCTGAGGATCCCGCGCCTCATACTTGCCCGAAACCTGCCCAATGACCAGCTGGGAGTCGGTGAAGACCCTCAGGCTTGTCACACCGAGCTCGCGAGAAACTCTCAGCTCCACGAGGAGCACTTCGTATTCCGCATGGTTGTTGGTGGCAGCAAACTAGAGGCGGAGTGCGCATTCAGCTATGACTCCCTCATTGTTGGCGAGGATGAGCCCGGCCCCGCTTCCGTCGGAATTAGATGCTCCATCCACATGCAGGACCCATATGTCCTCCTCTAGTTCAGGCCCTGGTTGTTGACTCTGGGGGCTCTCTTCCACCCCCTCGTCCAGGCCTACACACTCAACTAGAAAGTCAGCCAGAACCTGTGCCTTCATAGCCGATCACAGTCGATAGGCGATGTCGAACTTACTGAGCTTCAATGCCCACTTCGCCAGGTGACCAGATGTGTCAAGTCAGCTGAGCACAGCCTTCAACAGTTGATCCGTTAGGACCGTAATGGGATATGCTTGAAAATAAGGCCTGAGACGCTGGGCAGACATTATTAGCATAAAAATTAACTTTTTGAATCGAGAGTACCTGAGCTACGTATCGTGGAGGAGCTTGCTTGCATAGTACACAGGTCTCTAGATCCCTTTGTCATCCGTCCGGACTAAGATCGAGCTGACGGCCTCCAGAGTGACCGCCAGATACAGGAGGAGCTCTTCCCCCTCCTCTTGCCGGGAGAGTAGTGGTGGTGATGCCAAGGTCTTCTTCAGCTCCTCGAACGCCTCCTAGCACTCCTTCGTCTAGGAGAAGTCGTGCATCTTCCTCAGTACCTTGAAGAAGTGCTGGCAACGATCAGCGGATCGTGAGATAAAATGACTCAGGGCTGCCACCCGGTCGATGAGCCACTGGACTTGCTTCTTGGAGGTGGGCGACTCCATATCAAGGATCGCCTAAACCTTCTTCGGGTTGGCTTCGATCCCTCTTTGGGTCACCATTAAGCCGAGGAACTTCCCTGCCGCCACACCAAAGGCACACTTCATCGAGTTCAGCTTCATTTGGTGGAGACGGAGGTTACGGAAGGTCTCCCCCAGGTCGTCAACGTGGTCTGAGGTTGGCTTGCTCATCACCAGCATGTCATCCACGTACACCTGCATGTTGCGGCCAATTTGATCCCTAAAGACCTTGTTGACCAACTGCTGATACGTGGCGCCAGCATTCTTCAAGCCAAAGGGCATCACCTTGTAGCAATAGGTCCCGCGATCCATGATGAAGGTAGTGTGCTCCTCATCCTCTGGGTGCATCCTGATCTGATTGTACCCGGAGAAGGCATCTATGAAGGATAGGAGGCGGTGGCCCGACGTGGTGTCCACAAGCTGATTAATCTTTGGAAGGGGGAAGCTGTCTTTTGGGCAAGCTCGATTGAGGTCGGTGTAGTCCACGCAGATCCTCCACTTGCCATTATTTTTTTTTCACCATCACCATGTTCGCTAGCCAACTGGAATAGTGTACCTCCCGCACAAAGTCGGCATTGAGGAGCTTTTCCACCTCCTCATTGATCACCTTTTGCCTTTCTATAGCAAAGCTCCTCTTCTTCTGCCTCACGGGCGGTATTTCGGATCGATCTTCAACTGGTGGGTGATGACCTCCGGGGGAATACCGGGCATGTCCACTGCAGACCAGGCAAACACATCCGCGTTTGCCCGGAGGAAGTCCAGTAAGTGAACCAGCTCGTCTTCTGGAAGTTGGGCTCCTATCTGCACCATTTTCTGTGGGTCCGAGCCAAGGGGGTACGTCAACAATCACTCTACCAAGCCGCCCTTGGGATCCTGCGCTCTCTGGTCGAGGTCGTCGACATCAGATTCGAGCTCAGCACTCTGGGCGCCCGGGATGGCCTGCATGCAATGCTGAACAGGCTGAACTGCCCCCCTCATCTCTTCTACTCCGAAAATAGTGGGAAACTGCACCAAAAATCTTTTGATGGAGATGATTGGGTCAAGCTAGTTGAGCCCTGGATGGCCCAAAATGGCATTGTATGGCGATGGGAGTTGGATAATGGTGAAGGTCATCCAAACCATGCTCTGCTGGGACGGGGTCCTGGCGATAACAGGGAGAGTGATCTCCCCCTCGACCCCCACAGAATCTCTGGTGAAACCCATGAGAGGGGTGTGCACCGGTCTTAATTGATCATGAGAGAGATTCATCTGGAAGAAAGCATCGTAGAAAAGTACATCGGTAGAGCTCCCACTATCAACCATGATTCGATGTACAGGATGCTTAGCAATGGTCATTTCGACCACCACTGCATTATTATTTACATTTTCATTTTCACCTCCCTTCCCCTTTTCAAAGGGGAGTACATCTCCCAGATTTTCTCCCTTCCGGGCTCTCTTTGATGTGCGCCCTATCCCCCAAGAAATCATATCCACGGGCTTCTCCATGGGGCGGTTGTCGACTACAGGGACGAGGGTTAGGGCCATGAGTGGCTGGTCTTCCGTCGAGGCTCCTCTTCCCACGAACTTCTTGAGATAGCCCCTCTTGATCAGGTCCTCGATCTCCCGTTTCAGATTACGGCACTCCTCTGTGTCGTGGCTATGGTCGCGATGGAACTGACAGTACTTCATCATGTTGCGACGGTTCTTCGGGTTTTGAGGAGGAGGTCGGTGGAGGTAACCCTCACCCTTGATCTCCATGAGGATCTTGGTTCTGGGAGCAAGGAGGGGAGTAAAGGCCCGCTCAAGAGCGGGACCATTCTTGGACTTCGACCCCGCTCGAAAGTTCGCGGGCGGCCCGGGCCTATGAGTCCCCTGAACATCCTTGGAGGCTAGCTTCTTTGAAGGCTTTCCATCCAGCTCTCTCCTGGTACGGTCAGCCTCCTCAGCCTGGATATACTTGTGGGTACGGAGGAGAAGCTCGGAGTATGTTTTGGATGGTTTTTTGTCCAACAAATACGTCAGACGGGAGGTCTTGAGCCCTCGCTTCAATGCCAGCATGGCGACGGGCTCGTCTAAGCTGTAGATTTCCAAGGTGGCAGTCTTGATGTGGGTTACATAGTCTCATAAGAGCTCCTGGTCTTGTTGGCAGATGGAAAAGAGGCTGTCCACCTCTCTTGGAACCTTTCAACAAGCATCGAAGCGTGCCACAAACTTTCCTTCCAACTGCTGGAAGGAGTTGATAGATTCAGGCTCGAGACGGGTGAACCAAACTCGAGCGGCCTTCCGAAGGGTGGCCGGAAAGGCAATGCACAGAAGGGCGTCTGTCGCCTCCTGGACTCTCATGAGAGCCTTATAGCTCTTCAGATGGTCCAGGGGATCAGTAGTCCCATCGTAAGGATCCACCTGAGCATACGGAACCGATTCAAAATCGGTTCCTCTTGGATTTCCTGGGAGAAGGGGGGTCGGGCATTGTAGCCCACTGGCTCGCTAGGGGAGCCCTGCATGTTGGCAAACCGACGGGAAAGCTCCGCCAACTTGCGCTCCTGCTCTTCCAGGTGCCTTTTAGCTAGGCGCCTGATAGCCTCGTCAGTGAAACCTTCCACAGAGGCCGCTGGAGAAGAAGGTGCCGACGGGTCACGGCGAGGAGCTTTTCCCCAGCGATGCTTGCTGTGCTTGGTAGCATCATTGTTGTCCATTAGGGATTGGCTCTCGTGGTTTGCCGACCCAGAATGGTTCCTCTTCGTGGGGTCTGGTGACTCCTACGAGGAACGGTCGATGCCTGCGGGTGGGATGGCCTGCCCTGGATAGAGCGCAGACTTCTGCGAGGGTCCGCAGGGGTCCCTGGCTGAGGCTGGGTCACCAGGGAGCGCTGCTGATGCTGTAGTTACCTCACGGCCATGGCCAGTGTCTGCAATTATTGGATAATGGCAGCATACTGACCGTCCATCGAGGGCAGCTGAGGAGGTGGAACAGGAGCGGGGAGTTCCCTTTCTGGGCTATGGGGGCTCGGGGGAGAGGGAACTTCCCCCGCCCGGCTGGTGGAGGCATCACATCTGCATGTCACCACCATACTTGGAATCGAGCTTCTCTCGAGCGCGAGGGGGGCTTACTCGTCTAGGGCCTCGTCCCCCCTACCTGGTGTGCCAATTTGTTGCCGACCTTACCACTATGGCTTGCAACTGTGAGTTGGCACCGGATTGGGTCCCCTGAGCTGTGGAATCCCGATGCTCCCGGACCTGCAAAAACAAGGTTAGAGACCCGGGCCGGGATCCCAATGGGGGCACTCCGATGATCAAGTTAGAGAGCGATAAAGTGGAACAGATCCACTAAGACAAAAACCTGCTAGGTCTCCATTCTTAGAGGAATCTTAAATAAGAAGAAGAAGAATAAGAACGAGAGGGAGGGGCGCTATGGTTCCTGCAACTGAGCTCTTTGGACTCGGTCCTGTGAGTCCCTCTGGAGCTTCTAGCTTAGGATCGCCTCTTCATCTTGCGGGATTGCTTGCCCTCTCGATCTCTTACCTTCCTTCTTGCCCCTGGTCTTCCTTTTTAGGTTGCCGATCCATGCATCCATCCAGGCCTCGATCCCCCCGGGGGGCTCTGGAGGTCAGCGACCATCCCCCTCTCATCCGACTTACAGTCGGGAGTTAAGTGGTGAACCAGTCTCGTCAGCCATGCAGTCAAGAGAGGGGGAACTTGGCGGGATACCGATCCTTGCGAAGGCATCCTCGGGCTTGAGGCATTGATCGTGGCCCTCCCTTTTTATGATGCCGGGCTACTGAATGCTGGGTTCGGTGCCTTGGGCAGGATTCCCGTTCCAAACTGGTGCCAACGAGGTTCCGCGCACCTTTGCAGGCCTAGCGACACCATACTGGGTGCACCACCTGTGCGCACCATCTTCAGCAGCTTCCTCAGGGCTCGCGCCCTCGGTCCTTCCGTCTTCCACAGAAAGGGTCGGCTTCGGCTGAGGTGGACCCATATGGGGGCACCACTTGGCAAAGGAGCAGAGGCAGGGCCACTCCGGCCGAGGTGGATCCCACCTAGATCGACACCTGGCGGAGTGGTAGAGGCCAGCTCGACCTCGGCCAAGGTGGACCCATCTGGGGGTGCCACCTGGCAAGGGATCGGGGAGAGCCTGGCTCGACTTCGGCGAGGTGGACCCATATGGGGGCGCCAGCTAGCGAAGGAGCAAAGGCAGGGCCACTCTGGTCGAGGTGGATCCCGCCTAGATCAATACCTGGTGGAGTGAAAGAGGCCAGCTCGACCTCTACCGAAGTGGACCCATCTGGGGGTGCCACCTGGCGAGGGAGCGGGGAGAGCTTGGCTCGACTTCGGCGAGGTGGGCCCATCTGGGGGCGCCACCTGGTGAAGGAGCAGATGCAGGGCCACTCTGGCCGAGGTGGATCCTGCCTGGATCGACACCTGACGGAGTGGTAGAGGCCAGCTCGACCTCGACCGAGGTGGACCCATCTGGGGGTGCCACTTGGCGAGGGAGTGGGGAGAGTCCGGCTCGACTTCGGCAAGGTGGGCCCATCTGGGGGCGCCACCTGGCAAAGGAGCATAGGCAGGACCACTCCAGCCGAGGTGGATCCTACTTGGATCGACACCTGGCGGAGTGGCAGAGGCCAGCTCAACCTCGGTCGAGGTGGACCCATCTGGGGATGCCACCTGGCGAGGGAGCGGGGAGAGCCTGGCTCAACTTCAGCGAGGTAGACCCATCTGGGGGCGCCACCTGGTGAAGGAGCAGAGGCAGGGCCACTCCAGTCGTGGTGGATCCCACCTGGATCGACACCTGGTGGAGTGACGGAGGCCAGCTCGACCTCGACCGAGGTGGACCCATCTATGGGTGCCACCTGGCGAGGAGTGTGGAGATCCTGGCTCGACTTCGACGAGGTAGACCCATCTGGGGGCACCACCTGGCCAAGGAGCAGAGGCAGGGCCACTCTAGCCAAGGTGAATCCCGCCTGGATCGACACCTGGCGGAGTGGCGGAGGCCAGCTCGACCTCGGCTGTGGTGGACCCATCTGGGGGTGCCATCTGGTGAGGGAGCAGGGAGAGCCTGGCTCGACTTCGATGAGATGGACCCATCTGGGGACGCCACCTGGAGAAGGAGCAGAGGCAGGGCCACTCCGGCCAAGGTGGATCCCGCCTGGATTGACACCTGGCGGAGTGGCAAAGGCCAGCTCGACCTTGACCGAGGTGGACCCATCTTGGGGTGCCACCTGGCGAGGGAGCGGGGAGAGCCTGGCTCGACTTTGGCAAGGTGGACCCATTTGGGGGCACCACCTGGTGAAGGAGCAAAGGCAAGGCCACTCCGGTCGAGGTGGATCCCGCCTGGATCGATACCTGGCAGAGTGGACGAGGCCAACTCGACCTCGACCGAGGTGGACTCATCTGGGGATGTGGTGCAGGGCGGTTGTCAAATGCCTGCAGTGACCAAAACCCCGACTCAGCGAGAATGGGTTCTTAGAATTATTGGATGCTAGGATTGAGCAAGATGGGGAAGATCCTTTGAAACCTGCAACGATCAAGCACTGGAAGGGCAGCGTGATTCCTCACGTTGCCAGCCCTCTACCGGATTTCAATCCAGGTCTTCACGAATGGAAGGGACGAACGATGGGTTTGTCACCGTGAGTCCCTTTTTTTTTTTTTTTACAAGAACTTGGAATGGACGAAGAGATTCCTCACGGAATCGTCTTCTCCCAACTAGGCTTTCAACCTGGTGTGCGCGAGGGGGAAAAGAAAGCCGGACGGCCTTCCACGGAAACAAACACCAAGGCACCGTCCAAAGAAAAATTCCAAAATGCTCTCCTCTTTTTTTATTCCTTGGTTCGGTATTTAAAGCATCAATACAACTGATCAAGAGATCACGCCACTAATAAAATAATAATAATAATAAGACTAAAGACTCCGGTGTTTTCCCGGATCCGAAACTCCACGGGTGCTAATAGTGATTGGGCCTTCGGCCCAATTTCCAATTAATTATTTTCTCCCAAAAACGGGTCAGATTTGAAACTTGCTTCCCTTGAAGGCGTCTGGACCTGCGCACATTTCCTGCTAGCGAGGCTGACTGCCCCAAATCGTCATGGGCCGGAAACTGAACCGAAACGTTTGGGTTGGGCTTCGCCGAACTATCACCGGGCTGTCCTGATATATGAGTCAACTGATCTGGTTCAATATTCATCTCGATGTCCGCATCAGGATGCCACCTGGCGAGGGAGTGGGGAGAGCCCGGCTCGACTTCGACGAGGTGGACCCATCTGGGGGTGCCACCTGGTGAAGGAGCAGAGGCAGGGCCACTCCAGTCGAGGTGGATCTCGCTTGGATCGATACCTGGTGGAGTGGCGGAGGCCAGCTCGACCTCGATCGAGGTGGACCCATCTGAGGGTGCCACCTGGCAAGGGAGCGGGAAGAGCCCGGCTCGACTTCGGCGAGGTGGACCCATCTGGGGGCGCCACCTGGTGAAGAACCAGAGACAGGGCCACTCCAGCCGAGGTGGATCTCGCCTGGATCGACAGCTGGCGGAGTGGCGGAGGTGCCGAGCTCGGCCCCGAGGTCGGCTCTATTGCTGAACGAGCCACCTGGCGGGAGAGTCTGGAGATGACGCCACGCGGTGCCACCTGGTGCACAGCTGGATCTGACGCATACTCCACGTCAGCGATGTTGCCATATCACAATATAAATTTTAGTCAAAGGTCAACAATCAAGTATTTAAATAGAAATTATTAAGTTGCAGACATAAGTACATTGTTCAAGCACATTAGCATTTTGACTTAGTAAAGAAGGTGTTATCGTACCACTAAGGTGGTAGTATAGTTGGTGGGTGCTTTGACTCCTGTCCTCCTAATTACGTGTTCGAGGCTTGAGCTTGTGGGTTACTCGATTAAATCCAAGAACTTTTCCTGGGGCACGTGACTGGAGGCGGGGAGAGCATTTCCTCTAGCAGCTTAGTGGGGTTAGGCTAATCTACCCACCTTCGGGTGGCGAGGGTACGCAGAAAAATTATGGCCCGAATCGAACATGGCCTGGCGGGGTGGAGGCCCTGTGGGGTTAGCTACAGTGAGGGTTTTCCCTCCTTCCTTCCCTTTTGTTCATAAAAAAAAAAAGGTGTTATCGTTGAACCCAGATGATCTTCTTGTACCGCCAATATTTACTAGATGATCTTCTCAGACTCCTGGAAAACAAGTCTATTCACTAGAGGGTTTTTGATGGGGACACTCCGATGCTTAAGTCAGTAAGGATTCGGGTAACAGATATAGAATCTCTAGGATGCTAGCCTGGATCAAGAATACTTCATCTAATTTTTTCTTACTTATATCCGAAGATCCCTTCATATCGATATTTATAGACATTTGCCTTAATAGAAATTAGTTAGAAATGATTTCTTATAATTAATTTCGACTTTATTTCATTGAAACTAACCTGACCCGTTATCCTCCTATAGCAAATAATTGTTATTTCGTTAGAATAACTATTTTTTTTTTGCCATTTTTATTTTTTTTGATTCGATCGACGGGTTTAATCACTGACCCATTCTTTTGATCCGAAGACGGTCGAATTTTGTAAGCCGATCAAATTTTATAAATCAATCGGATTACTATGCTCTAAAGATCAATCGGCTAAACGTTGTACCATTAGTTTGTTAACTTTTGGACTTGTGGTCTTCCGTTAATCAATCTGACCAGCCCATCATAACAGGAGACATTGTCTTTCTTGGTAATGCTGCTAGAAAATCGGTGGATGTCCATCATGCTGTTAATCCGCCGGAGAAGAGGAGAAGGCATTTTCATATTCCACTGTACATTAAGATCAAGAGATGCTAGTTTAAAATATTTTAATGACATGGAGTTTTGAGGCCAACGTGGGAGAATTCATGCGGCTAGCTCACCAAAAGCACTCACATTAAATGCTCTTTCACGCATGGGATTTCCAGCTTTTCCCCACCAACGCCCCAAAATTTCTATCCACGTGGTCGTCCATGGGGAATCCGAGTGGTGTTTTGTCGCCGTTCACAATTACATAATTACATTAAATAGGGTTTCGGCGTTGTACGCAAATTGGTGGCTGGGATCAAAACCTTGACACGATCCACGGTCCTAATTCATAAGCTGGGCGGAGCTGTTGTGCGCTGTCCAATGAATCGGGTGGCATCTGAGTGCTGGTCCGGCGATGGAGAAGTAAACCGACTCGATGGAGTCCTGTGCTGCTGTGCACAAACCATGCCGCGATTTACGGCATTCTACGGTCCCGAAACGCGTGACGCTGGGAGCGGACAGCCAGCAACTAATCTGATATGTAATGGGATGCTGATGCGACGATCTGGGCGCTGGTCACGTTTGATGATGATTTGATGACCAAAACAAATCTACAAGATCCAAGATCCATTTTACAAGGATTCTTTTTCTGTTTTGAGTAGAATTGGACCTACTTTCTCCCCTGTTTAAAGAAAGAGTCATGGGGTAGCCAAAGGGGAACCAACCAGAGAACCAAGCAGCAGCACTATTGTTCTATTTTATTTTCTTTTTCTTTTTTAATATAACGGTTCCAAGGAAAGAGAGATCAGCACGGGTATTTTTTTTTTTCATCTTTCTATCATTAAACATGAAACTTGCCGGTACCATGCTCGACTAATCTTCAAGTTTTTATAAGAAGACGAGGATCTTTTTATTTATATTCTAATTTCTTTTATCATATAATTAGAGCTTGATATAATGATCAATTTTTCTATAAATAAATTTTTTTTCTCCATTATTTCTAATACTATGCATATTGTTTAATTTATAATTTAGAATTTTGAATAATATATGACTATGTAGGGACAGATCAAGATATTACGATCCGTACTTAGCAAAATAAATTATATTTGAAATCTAGATTATATAATAATTTAATTATTTATATGATTTGAATTTTTGAATAGCTATAGTTATATAGGGACAGGTTTATATTTAGCAAGATAGGCTATGGTCTGGTTTAAAACTTTGAATAGTCTGTGACGGATATATATGTATCCAGCGAGATAAGGTATGCTCAGAAATCAATCATAACTGTACTAATTACATATTAAGGAACTGAATTATATTTTATTAAAATAAACCAAATTAAAATCATGAGAATGTATCTTATTTAATTACCTGCTTGATAATTAAATTAGTTTCATTTTTTTTTTTTGCTTTTTAGTTTTAATTACATTCATACTCTTTCTTAATTACTTTTATAATTTAATTAGAACTCTAACTTAAAAATCTTAAGTAAAAGTGAATATAACTCCAACTGATCCCTATAAATATGACCCCGACTCATCTATCTATATAGTTTGAGTTAGTTATTTTTTTTAACCCCTTACAACGGCGATCAACTCTACTCGATTGCTTATGGGCCACCCAACTTTCCTCCTCCCTTCTTGTGGTCCCTCACACTGTTTCTCTCCTATTTGTTGGCCGCCCACCCTCTCTCCCCCCATTAGTGCCTCCCTTCACTTGTCCACCTATTAGGTGGCCCCTAACCCATTTCTCTACCCTTTTTATGGCTTCCCACCCATTCTCTATGATTTCTTCTATCCTGTATTATTTTAATATTTTTTAATTTGAATATATTTATTTTATATTATATTTTAATTTTTGTTGAAATATTGTTATGATTAGAAGATAAGATTATTAGATTAATTTTTGTATGCATAAGAAATAAGAATTGGATAAATACAAGTTGTCTTGCATGGTTAAAATTAGTTTTCTAGTTATGTACTTTAAGTATATTTCATTTAAAGCATGCCTAATTTATTGTATTGATTAAACATGTAGTGAAAAATAAGAGAAACTATTATGGTCCTATGTTAGATTAATGGTTGTATGGTTAACAGACCATATGACATTGAATATGGTCAAGGACCACAAAAGGCTATTAGAATAAAATATAGAATGAAATTGAAGAGTCGAAGTATAAGTTGCACAAAGTATTCCATATTTATAAAAGAAAAAATAAAATAGTTATGACATATAGATATTCAGAAGTTGTACAGCCAATAGTATTAAAGCATGTAACTATTTTGATTATCGAAGATGAGGCTATGGAGATAATCTTTTCAATTATAAGTTCACATCCTTATCTAACAGGTACGGAGTTGTGCATAAATATGCAACTCATTGATGACTCCGAACCTGAATAATATGATTATGAAAGAGTTAGATGGGATTTGGGAATAACAACTCACATCAATGAACAAATTGTTCCGTACTCTAGACTATACATTGTGTAAAATATTCCAATGAACATCAGTTTGAGATGTACAGCATATTAGTTTGCTGGAGTAAACAGTGATGTGCAAAAGACTATTATTAATTAAGTATCATGTTATACACTTGTAGATGTATGGTTCATATAGATAATTAACTTTTTTATAAGGATGATATGGCAAGCAGAGATGATATCGAAAATGAAGCTCAACAAGCCAGCATTTATATGATGTAGGAAGTTCACATGACACAAAATTGAAAGATTCAAGTATTGTTGATCGGTGATTAGTATTGATGCTACATTCTTGTATAGAAAGCATGGAGAGAAAATGATGATTGCATTTGCTATAGGTAGGAATAATCAAAATTTTTTCCCTGCCTTTATTATAGTAGATGAAGAGTCTATCGATACTTAGGGTTGATTCTCAGTTTGCTTGAGATCCTTCGTCACCTCATGTCAGAACATCAATCTTATTTCATATTAGCATTCTGGTATATTATTTGCAGTAGAGAATGAAACAATCAAAAAATACATACTTACAATACTATTAACTTGGATATTGTTGCCCTTGTTCATGTATGGCCCATGCAATGCCGTTTATTCTTGAAACACTCCACTAGCCCTATCAAATCTTATAATACTATGTGATGTAGCTTTGGATTGCTTGGTAATTATATAATCTATAACAAAAGGAGTAAATCTTCCATTCCTATTCATCGCATCAATTGCTTGGGCATGTTGACTATCGAAATATAATATAAGTTAGAAGAAAGTTAATTGCACCAGCATAATTATTGGCAAGAAGTGAGCATTTTTAAGTATTATATTGAAATACTCCGATAAATTAGTACTTATAATTCAATAACTTCACCCAATTGGGATCATTTTTTGCTTCTTCTATGCTATTTGGTTCTACTTGTGAAACAAATGCTGGATAGTCATGTGCATCTTTAAGTGATGACCTAGTTCTAACTCCTTGTGAGGGGTCGCCAATAATTAAATCTTTAGGGTGTGATGTTACATACCTCCATTTCTTTGATAAATTATCATGATCTTTGCTTACAATTTCTTCTCTTTCTTCCACTTGTTTGTCCTTTAGGCTCATGTCCTCCATAGCTTTGTCGATTGTACATGCACCATTATTAATACACTCTTCTTTTCTAAAAGGTGAGGGGTTAGATTCATCAAATATAACATGAACAGATTTTTCAACAATCAATGTTCTTTTATTAAATACTATATATGCTTTGCTAGAAGTAGAATAACCAAGAAATATTATTTCATCAGATTTAGCATCAAATTTTTTAAGATTATCCTTTCCATTGTTAAGTACAAAGCATTTACAACCAAATACATGAAAATAATGAATACTTGATTTTCTATCATTCCAAAATTTTTAGGGAGCTTTCTTTAGAATAGGTCTAATTAAAATACGGTTTAAAATATAACAGGCGGTGTTCACAGCTTCTGCCCAAAAGTACCTTGGAAGATTGCCTTCACATAATATAGTTTGGGCCATCTCTTCCAATGTCTTATTTTTTCTCTCTACAATACCATTTTGCTATGGTATTCTAGGAGCGGAGAAGTTGTAATCAATGCCGTGCTCATTACAATACTCTTCAAATTATTGATTTTCAAATTCTGTACCGTGATCACTTCTAATAGAAATAACTGAAAGATTTTTTTAATTTGAAACTTTCTTATAAAATTTTTGAAATACTTTGAAAGCTTCATCTTTATGATCAATAAACAAGATCCATGTAAATCTTAAAAAATCGTCTACTATCACAAGTCTATATTTCATACCTCCTAGGCTTGTGGTCCTAGTTGGTCCAAATAGGTCCATGTGTAGTAATTCTAAAGGTCTAGAAGTTAAAACCATATTTTTCGATTTAAAACTTTCCCTATTTTATTTACTTTGGCATGCATCGCAAACATGTTCAAAATTAATTTTGAATTTAGATAAACCTCTAACTAGATCTTTGAAAATTAATTTAACTAAAGTATGCATGCTAGCATGACATAATCTTCTATTCCATAATAGGCTAGATTCCTTGGTTTTAGCATTCATTGCTGCAAGACTTGTACTACTAGATATGGCTAGATCATTCAAATCTACCACATAAATGTTTCCAAGTCTATGACTAAAAAACTTAGTGCTACAATCAAGAGAACTAGTTACTATACACATTGAAGATTCAAAGATAACTTTTAAGCCTTTATCACATAATTGACTTATACTTAACAAATTATGCTTTAACTTGTCTACTAGCAATACATTTTCAATGAATGTAGAAGGGGTAATTCTGATCTTACCAATGCCAATGATCTTCCCCTTACCATTGTCACCAAATATGACCATTCCTCCATCTTTCATTTCTAGGATGATGAATTATTCTTTGTCACTCGTCATATGTCTTGAACAGCTGCTGTCCAGATACCATATTTTCTTTGAATTCTTGGCTACAAGACATTCCTGCAAGATAATCAAGTAATTCTTTTAGGTACCCAAGCTTTCTTAGATCCTTACAGGTTAGTAGGAGTGGTTCTTTTGGAAACCCAAATCTTTTTCACTTTACTTTTAAGATTCTTTCTTAAATTGCGTTCAAAAGACTTGTGACCAATCCTGTTGCCGCCAAGATCACCGTGGCCCATAGCTGCTGTCGACGTCGGAGCGCGCTTCCTTCGCTATCTCGTCGTCTGGTAGACCTGGACCTGCAAGATAGGGGTTAGTGACCCGGGCCGGGGTTTCTGGCAGGGGCACTCCGACGGTCAAGTCAGTGATGATCCAGGGGAACAGGTCCTCTCGGTTGAGCCCCTCTTAATGGACTCCACACGAGGAGGAGTGTATTGTGTAAGAGTGGGATGCAAGTGTGTCGAGGGAAGTGTGGCCTGGTTAGAGGGAGTCTCTGTGTGGCCCTTCCGCCTGACCTTGCTTGAGGATGCTGGTCGTGCCGTGCTCCTCTTCTTGGTGGAGCTTGCACTTGTATTTTTTTGTGGAATGGCTTGTGCCTTTGCTTCTGTTGTGTTGTGGTTATTACCTCCAAGTTTTTGTGAACTAGGTTACCATTGGATGTTCACCTTGGGATCTCCACCGGGCTGTCAAGCACGTGCGGTGGTGTCCCCAGGAGCCTTTCCCAATCCATGATAAAGGAAGCTATCACGTGCTCTGACATTCCCCTTGGTCGCCTCATTCCGAAAAACTTGGTAGTGCCTCGATTGGTGGGCTGCCATCCATGGGATTCGAATCTCCTGGTTGACTTCCTCTCTCAGGTGGTCCAGGCAGTTGGGGACAAGCGTGGCATCTCGATCAGTGGGTTTCTCTCCTTTCTGGTGTAACTAGTTGCCGCAGGTGGTCAGTACGGTCTGGCAGGCATCCTAGTGTAGTCCTCGGGTGGCTCGCCGGTGTCCTGGGAGGGAGGCGTCCATGTTTGAGCTGGGGCTAAGCTGGAATGGCAGGGCTCGCTCCGACCTAGATTCCCCGAGCTTGCGGGGTCACCTTGGTGGAGGAGGGCAGAGTGCGGGCCCGATCCAGAGGGCTCGCGCTCCGAGAGGCTCCACATGGTGGAGGAGGGCTGAGCTCGACTCCGACCACAGGGCTCGATCTCCGAGGGTCTCGATCTGGAGGGTAGAGTGCGGGCCCGGTCCAGAGGGCTCGCACTCGGAGAGGCTCCACGTGGTGGAGGAGGGTTGAGCTCAACTCCGACCACAGGGCTCGATCTCTGAGGGTCTCACTCTGGAGGGCAGAGTGCGGGCCCGGTCCAGAGGGCTCGCACTTGAAGAGGCTCTGCATGGCGGAGGAGGGCTGAGCTCGACTCCGGCCACAGGGCTCGATCTCCGAGGGTCTCGCTCTGGAGGGCAGAGTGCGGGTCCGGTCTAGAGGGCTCGCACTCGGAGAGGCTCCACGTGACGGAGGAGGGCTGAGCTCGACTTCGACCACAGGGCTCGATCTCCAAGGGTCTCACTCTGGAGGGCAGAGGGCAGCTCTGGCCTAGGCATCCCGAGCTCGCGGGATCGACCTGGCGGAGGACGGAGCTCGGCTCGTCAGCTCGTTGTCTCAAGGGAGCTCAACTCGACAAAGGAGTCCGGGCAGGAGAAATGATGTGGCATCCGACATGGCGGCTTCCTTTGGCATGGCACCTATCAGCTCCCCCATGTTAGCGATCCCTTCACATCATTTTCCCCCCACTCCCGAGGCTCGTTAGTGTGCAGCGCTCGGGCCGAAGGGAGTAATTGTGATGCTGACGTGGAAAGGCGGAGATCTGGTGCAATGATGGCCATGATTGCCGGCACTTCGTGAGACGGTCCTACAGGCCAATGCGGTGGCGCCACGTAGCCATGTCCAAGGAGTAGTTAATGTTGGCACGGAATTCAGAGTAGCCGTGATGCAATTTTCGTCGATGGATAGCACGTGGCATGGATCTGTTGGCGGAGGGGTCATAGCGGTATGGATCCATCGGGTCATTTCGAAATGAAAAAAGGGCCTTACCCGAAGTATCCATTCTTTTGAATTCTTTGCACCTGCTACCATGTTCGAGCCTTCTTCTTCTTTCCAGTCGCCTCAGATCTTCTTCTTCCAAGTTAATCCCCTCTTTCTTCCCCCTTCGCCAGTGTAGGGTCCTTCTAGGGTCTCCTTCGAGTTGAGTCTGCTTTTTCGTCCTCCACCTCGAGTTCTTCACCTCTCTTGTTCTTGAGGATGTCCCGCTTTGGCCCGGGCTTCCGCCCCTCCACTGATCAGGGCAAGGCCGGTCCCTCTGAGTGGAGGCCAGCATCTTCTTCTTCCTTTGGTGAGGAGGAGGATGTGGCTCGCTTCGAGTTCAGTAGGAGGCGTTCTCTCAGTCCAATGCTCATCAAGGAACCGGGGTCCGGTCCTTCTCTCCTTCTTTCTTCTGTACTTGTTTTTGAGTCTGCTCGGTCTACAGGTCCTGGCGGGGTCGCCTCGACGATCACCGTCGAGGAACTGCGGACCGTTCGGGATGTCTATGGCATCCCACATTCTATTCGGCTTATGATCCCTCGTCCGGGGGAACGGGTCACTTCTAGTGGCCCGGGCCGTATTGCTTTTTACGAGGAGACCTTCTCTGGAGGTCTCCGCTTTCCTTTCCATCCCTTCTTCATGTCCGTCTTGGACAACTATCGTTTGGTTCCTGCCTAGTTAGTGCCAAACGCCATTAGGGTCATCTTCTCCTTTATTGTGCTCTGCCACCTCCACGGGTTTGTTGCTCGGTTCTCTTTGTTCAGGACTTTCTTTGCCCTAAAGCGCCACCCGACTGAGGATGGGTGGTGGTCCTTGTCTTCCCGCCCGAAGGGAATTAAATTCGAGCCCCCCTCTTCCATCAAGGGATGGAAGAGTAAATTCTTCTTTGCCATGGTTGAGGAGGTTGACTGGGTCTGGAGAGATCTGGACCAGTCCCCTAACCAAAATTCTGTGGTCGATGCGACTGACTGTGATGACTACGAGCAGCTCTGCACCGCCCAGATCCCTTCTCTCGAGGTCTTGTTATCAGAGCAGAACCTCTCCGATGCCGGGGTCGACCCAACAAATGGGTTGGGTGAGTTCGATATGAACTTTTCTTTTTCTTTTTTGCATTACTTACTTTGCTTCTTACGGACTCTAACCATCGTGTGACTTGCATGCAGGGATGATTTTCTTAGAGAGTGACCTGCTGGCAATCACCCGGAAGTGGCCACCGACTGGACTGGTCGAGGAGCCTCCAGCGAGGCGGGTCTGGGAGGAGAGTGCGCCTGCGACTGCCCCTGCCATGGTGGCCGATCCGAGCTCTGCTGCTCTGGTCGATCAGAGTTCGGGGGTGATTCGAGCTGCCCCTGCACCAATGGAGAGGGCGGTGTCTACAGCACCAGGGCTGGTCCAGCAGGAGGCCCAAAAGATCCCAGAGTGACTCGATCATCAGGGGGTGGCCCCCACCATGGAGTTCGAGGTGGTAATCCGGGCAAGGGCTACGGCTGCTACTGCTGCGTCTCCCAGTCCTCCGACTCCACCTATGATCGAGATTGGGGATGAGGAGGTCCAAGCCGGGATCGAGGTCGCGACTGAGGCACCGCCTGCATGGGTACCAGCTCCTCAGCCTGCCCCTGGGGGTCCTGCGGTCAGTGGGGCAAGGCTGCCTACTGCAGAAGAGAGCAGGAAGGAGAAGGCGCGGCATCGGCTCCCTTTCAAGATGGGGCTAGAGAGCTCGTTCCTCCGGAGCCCCATACTGGCCGAGCGCATGATGGATTTCTCGATCCAAACATGTGATCGGCAGGAGATGGCCGGACTGCAACTGGACGACGTCCTCAGCGCCATCTTCCCCCAGCTATACTCAGTGAGTTATCTCTTCTTCTCTTTTCTCTCTTTCTTTTCTTTTCTTTTTTTTTTTAGCTGACCTCTTTTCATGGTGCAGATCAGTGCCAAGGCCCTCTTCATTAAGGGCTGCTATCAGAACTGGGAGCGCATCGAGCAACAACAAGCGACCGAGATCGACTCTCTGAAGACCAATCTGAAGTAGAAGGCCGGGGTGAATGGGGTGCTCGAGTAGAAGGTCAAAGACCTGGAGAAGTAGCTCGTCGATGCCGAGGGGTGAGTTAAGAAACTTCTGGAGGCCCATGACCTAGAGCGGAGTCTCTCAAAGAAGGCTATCGATGGTCTCTCCAACATCGGGAAGAAGTTGAACTGGTATAGTGTCGAGGCTGACCGACACAAGGAGGCCTCCTGAACTGCCCAGGCGGAGCTGGCAACAGGGAAGGAGAAGTTGGCTGCGGCTGAGAGGGCGGTGGAGGTGGCAGCCAAGTCGACGGAGGCTGCTAGGTTAGAGGCCGCTTAGGCAAAGAAAGGAGCCGCCAAGGCCAGGAAAGATGCTGAGGAGGCCGTTGCCAAGTTCAAGGCCTCGAAGGAGTTCATCGCCGAAATTCACCAAAAGATGTCGGACTCCTTTTATAAAGGCTTCATGTTCTTGCATGACCGGATCGAGGCATTTGTTCCCGATAAGGACAGCAGTCGTCTCAGGTACCCCTCGACCTCAGATGCGGAGCCTGATGAGGAGGTCATCGTCGAGGAAGCTGTGGCTTCCGAGCCTCCGATGCCAGTCGAGGTCGAGTCGTGCGAGGCCAGCACCGTTCAGCCGAAGGTCCCTGAAGGCAGGACTTCTCAGCCTCAAGACCCAACAGGGAGGCCGGCCGGTGCAGAGTAGTCCTTTCTTTTTTGTTTTGTACTTTGCTTTTCTTTCTGTACTTGGTCGGGGTCACCCGGCATGTCGGGGGTCCGTGGAACACTTGTAATTGGTCTTTGGTTATCCTTCCCTCTTATTTCTCTTTCTTTCCCTCCCCTCCCTCTTTTTCTTTGTTCTTTCTTTTTTCTTTTTGATGAGTGGGGAGATCAGAGAAGAGGGTCTCACCTTGCCCGGGACTTAGTTACCAGGCTTTGGTGCCGGCGAATCGGGTGCAAGGTTCTAGCAACCGTGAGCAACTGGGCTCGATGGTTCCTTGGCTGGAGAGCTGGGCCCTGGTCCAAGGTGCCTGAGGGCTGGTCTCAGGTCTTGGACTGGCATCTCGGAGCTGGGCTCGAAGATGGCTGAAGATTGAGAGCAGCGTGGCTCGAAGGTCCCTTGGCTGGAGATCTGAGCTCTGGTCTTGGGTTGGTGTCTCGGAGCTGGGCTCGAAGATGGCTGATGATTGAGAGCAGCGTGGCTCGAAGGTCCCTTGGCCAGAGATCTGAGCTCTGGTCTTGGGTTGGCATCTCGGAGCTGGACTCGAAGATAGTTGATGATTGAGAGCAGCGTGGCTCGAAGGTCCCTTGGCCGGAGATCTGAGCTCCGAGACACCAACCCAAGACTTCCACTTAACTCCACTTTTCGATGGTGATCTTCTTAGAATGCTTTCAACATAGCAAAAGTTGAGCATAGAAATTCTCAACCTGTCCTTACTATTGACCAAAGGCTGGATACTCTAATTGAATAGACCTAGCTGCTAATGAATGCCATCCATCTTAATCAATAATCTGCCATCCAGTGCATGGCCCCACCTATTGAACCATCACCTTGAAGCCACTGGTGCCCATCCAGTGAAGGGGATGAAGTCATCAACCATCTCATGGGAAAGAAGAAATATAACAATCGGTTCATCCTCAAAATGAAAGGAACCATCACCACCATTTCTTAGAGGATTCCTAGGGGGATTTGACTCCAGTGCACCCTCTAAATCATTACTCTCAGCGAGAAGATGACATCAAGAGAAAAGCCTAAGTACTAGGAGCCAGACTTGGTAAAATCTATGTGGAAGACTACCACCCAAATGACTTCCATAATTTCAACACACAATCCTCTTTCTCTAAAGGAATAATGAATAAGCCAATCCTCCATAAGTTCAAGATGTCATCAGTTGAACCTTATGATGGTTCTACTAATCCAGTTAATCATCTGGAGAAATACAAGGTCCTCATAAATCTCCAAGATGCATCTGACAGCTTATTATGCCTGGCCTTGCTAACAACTCTAAAGAAAGTTACCAAGATATGGTTTTTGAGCCTACTACCTGGATCTATCTACTCTTTCCAATAGCTAAGCAACCAACAAATAACATACTTTGATAGTCATTGACCATGGTCAAAGAATAATGATAATCGCTTCTCTATTGATAGTCAAAGACTTTAATGAGTCTGTCTCTATTTTAGTCCTGAAGCAAGGACTCTGAAGTGGTTGCTTGAGTTTTTTCTCAGATAAGAATTTTTCAAGGAATTATGTTCATCTCCTTATGCATGTAGAAATTATGCCTAAGCGGATGAGAGCTATTTCTTCTACCAAAAGGAGGAAGGAAAGAAGTAGAGAAAGAAGCATGCTTGCGAGAAAGAAACTCACATTCAGCCAGAAACTGCCAAACCTCTAATGAATTCAAAGCCAAATCATCCTGCTTGGCAATTCACTAATTATACCCCTCTAACTGCTTCTTGATTCCAAATATAATGAGATCAAGAATAAAGATGATCTACACCAACCACTACCCATGAATGGTCCACCAGAAAAAAAGGAATAAGAGCAAATACTATTGCTTCCATAGAGATTATGGTCATGATATAGAGACTATTAATAGTTGAAGCAGGAGATTTAGAATTTGATCCATAATGGTTACCTCAATAATACATCAATTGCCCAGAGAAAAAAAGAGACTCGGATGCACCCTGAGCAAAAACTTGAGCTAAGTAACTTGTCAACTGCCATGACAATCAGCATGATCTCAGGCCTCTCCAAAGGTAGGGGCAGAAGTATAGGATGAGGAGCCACCATGAAAGAAATATTGGGCAAAGTGATGTAGAACAAATAAAGGAATGCGATGCGGAAGTAAATTAAGATTAACTAATTTTTTTGTTGTTTTTATATGTTTGTAGAAGTTGGCTTCAAATCAAAGAAAAGTTAACCTAACATTGAAAGATACTAATATGATAATTGAAAGCACAATTTTAAGGAAACTAAATTATCAGAGTAGTTCAGAAGCAACGGATCGCTGGGGGTTGAGAAACTCCCAGACCTAGGGTTTCGCTCCGAACTTTCAAAAGAACAGAAATAACGAGAAGAGATGGTTTATCTAACCAGACAATGATCTTCACAGATTTTGGTGGAGGAACTCTCCCGAGCAGATTGTTGGATCCCGGATTCAGATATCTTCGTAATGGATCCTCCAATACTGGTCCTTTGGCCGGTTGGCTTCTCCTGAACTCAAGATCTAGAAGAGAAGAAAAACAATTGATGGAATCAGAGAGTCAAGGGAAAGATTTACCAGGTTGATGAACTTGAAGATTGAAATTGCTGAAAACTGGATTCTCCTGGATGTTGATGTGATTTTCCTTGGAACTTGCTCTGCATCTGAAGTTGCCGGACTGGATCTGGATGAAGGTGGACGGCCTGGACTTGTAGAGAGAGAGAGGCCGTGGGAGATGGATGGATCTAGGGTTTGATGGATTGAAAATAATGAAGGGTGGCTAGGGTTTTGGAATTTCAAGTGGCTAACCTAGGGTTTTGGATAAAGATGGAGATCTCTCACCTCCTCAAGGCTCCAATGGAACCCGGATTACCCCCTCACGGAGCTCAACACTTAGAATAGTGCGGAAGAAGAGAAACCTAGGTCACTCAACACAAGAGAATAGCAAAAAAATAATTTTCTTCATTCATTGATTTTTAAAGTTACAAAGAGAGGTCTATTATATAGACCTAAAATTTTCTCCAAGCTTGTACAAATTCCCATGTGGGACTAAACTCCTCCAACCACTAGATTAGGTAGAAAATCTTCTCTCTTGGCCGACCAAGAGTTCAAAAAAAATTGGGACGGCCATAAAGGAATTTTTTTTGAATTTTTTTGGTGCCTCCTTTGGAGTTGGATTTGGATTTGGAGTCCTCTTCTTCTTATGGTATTTCTTCTTTTCTTCCACTCCAAGTTAGCTCTTTGATTTTGATTTGAACTTCAATTAGGAGTAGGTTGGATGTCCTTCTTTGATTTCTTCTCCAAGAGAAGTCTTCTTCCTTCTTTGCTTAGGTAAAATAGGCAGGTATGGGCGCCTCCTTTAAAGTAGCCTCCAATTTGATTTTTTCTTCTTTGGATGTGGGGACCATGACACTGGGATGCCTCTGTGGTGCCTCCTGGACTCTGGCGTGTGCTCGGAGTGTGGCTGGGCGTGTGGCTTGGAGTGTGGCCTCCACTTGCTTGAACCTTGATTTGATTGGAAGACAAATGTGGCACCATTTTGGACCAAATTGAAACCACATTGGGACTTGCACTGAGTCAACATGACTCAACAAAATTTAAATGGTGACTCAATAAATAAAATAAATAAACTGGTTGACCAGGTCAACCTTTATTACAAACCCTAATTTCTCGGGCAATGTCAATCAGAGATCCAAATGGAGCTCTGAAGTCTTCTTCTGAGTCTGGTGCCCGCACCAATTCTCCCAGGGTGGGAGGAACTCGACCCTGTCGAGTAAGGCTCAAGTTGGCTCTGGTATCTCTCCAAGAGGTCTGGGTCCAATTCTTGTAATTCTTCTCGGGAGATCCAAGAGTCATCAGAATCTGGCCTTCCTTGCCAGCGGACCAGGTACCTTTGGTATCCTCGATTACGAGTAGAGATAACCTGATCATCCAGGATCTTTTCAATCTGCTCTTTCCTCACAGGCCAGTTTGTTGATGGACACACAGGGTCGGGATCACTCTCAATGATAGGGTTAGGCTCAAAAGGCTCACTAGGAATCACAGCTGGCTCCCTGTACTCTACTAAGTCTGTAATGTTGAAAGTAGAGCTAATGCCTAGTTCTGGAGGCAACTCGAGCACATAGGCATTGGATCCTACTCTCTTTACCACTCTAAATGGTCCAGCTCCCCTAGCATGTAACTTTCTAACGGTTCCAGGAGGAAACCGTTCAGGCCTTAACCTAATCATCACATAGTCTCCCTCAACAAAAGATTTGACTCGCCTTTGAGTATCAGCCAACTTCTTATAAGTTTCATTACTTAAATTTATTTTGGCATGAATTTCTTTATGCAAGTCTTTTACATGCTGTGCAAAATTCTCAGCAGATTCGGAGACTCGAGTGTGGACAGGTAAAGGGACTAGGTCAAGAGGTGTGTGAGGTTTGTACCCATGTACAATTTCAAATGGACTCTTACCCGTAGACCTATTGACCGAGTCATTGTACGCAAATTCTACCCTTGGTAGGTATAAATCCCAATTTCTGGTGTTTTCACCAACAAGACATCTCAGCAGATTTCCTAGGCTACGGTTCACTACTTCAGTTTGGCCATCAGTTTGGGGATGATAGGCAGTTGAAAACTTAAGTTTTGTCCCTAACTTATGCCAAAGGGTCTTCCAAAAGTAACTGGTGAACCGGACATCCCTATCTGAAACGATTGTCTTAGGTAGGCCATGGAGTCTAACTATCTCATTGAAGAAAAGTGTGGCTACCTTAGACACATCAAAGGTTTGGGAACAAGGCAAGAAGTGGGCCATTTTAGAGAATCGGTCGACTACGACACAGATAGAATCATGTCTCCTCTGGGTCTTAGGTAAACCTAACACAAAATCCATACTCACATCTTGCCAAGGACGATCTGGGACAGGGAGTGGGGTATAAAGGCCAGTGTTTTGTTTTTGCTGTTTGGCAACAGCGCAGGTTCGACATCTAGCTACAATATTAGCTACATCCCTTTTCAAGCTAGGCCAGAAAAAGTGGTCTTCAATAGCCAGAATGGTCTTGTCTTTTCCAAAATGGCCGGCTAAACCTCCAGCATGGATTTCCCAAATCAAAAATTCCCTAAGAGAAGTTCTAGGGATGCAAAGCCTATTTTTGAAGAACAAAAAACCATCTACAAGGGTATAATCCTGGTGATTACTAGATGGTCCTTGAACTAGATCCTGATACACAGTTGTGAAATCCGGACAAGACTCATATTCCTCTTTGATTTGCTCAAACCCTATGACCTCAGTTCTAACAGAAGTTAATAACAGAGATCGGCGACTAAGGGCATCAGCTACCTTATTCTCAACTCCAGCCTTATGTTTCAGGACAAAAGTATAGGACTGGATATATTCTACCCACTTAGCATGCCTAGGGTTAAGCTTCTTTTGGGAGTTCAGAAATCTAAGAGCCTCATGGTCCGAAAATAGTACAAATTCCTGCGGTAGCAAATAATGTCTCCAGTAACGCAAAGCTTGCACCACCGCATAAAATTCCTTATCATAGGTAGAATACCTAAGCTTAGCATCATTAAGTTTTTCACTAAAGAATGCTATGGGATGATTCTCTTGGCTTAGGACTCCACCTATTCCTACACCTGAAGCATCACAGGCAACCTCAAATACTTTAGAAAAATCGGGTAATCTCAGAATGGGTGCCTGGGTCATTTTATCCTTAAGATCTAGGAAGGCTTTATGGGCTGACTTAGTCCAATGAAATTCTCCCTTCCTAATACAATCAGTGATAGGAGCAGCTAAAGTACTAAACCCCTTGATGAATCGCCTATAGAAGGTAGCCAAGCCGTGGAAACTTCTAACTTCATGCACATTGGTTGGCTCTGGCCAGTCTACTATGGACCTAATTTTCTCAGGATCGGCCGCCACGCCGTCAGGGGTTACTACAAAACCAAGAAAGATAACTCTACTAGTCATGAATTCACACTTCTTAAGATTACCGTAGAGTCTCTCATTCCTCAAAACTTGGCAGACTGCTCTAAGGTGGCCTAGGTGATCTGCTGGGGTCTTACTATAGATCAGGATGTCATCAAAATAGACCACCACAAATTTTCCTATGAAAGCTCTAAGTACCTGGGTCATAATTCTCATGAAGGTACTAGGGGCATTGGACAACCCAAAAGGCATAACAACCCATTCATAAAGACCATCCTTAGTTTTGAAAGCAGTTTTCCATTCATCCCCGGGTCTAATCCTAACCTGATGATAGCCACTTTTGAGATCAATCTTAGAAAAAACCATTGCACCAGCCATCATATCAAGCATGTCATCTAGTCTAGGGATGGGAAACCTATATTTGATTGTAATTTTATTGATGGCACGACTGTCAACACACATCCTCCACGTGCCATCTTTCTTTGGGGTCAGTAAGGCTGGGACTGCACAAGGGCTAAGACTTTCTCTAATAAACCCCTTCCTCAATAATTCTCCAACCTGCTTTTGCAGTTCTTCATGCTCAGATGGATTCATCCTGTAATGGGGCAAGTTGGGCAAAGTCGCTCCTGGGATTAGATCTATGGCATGCTGGATATCCCTAAGAGGTGGAAGGTGGTCTGGCAAATCCTCGGGAAAGACATCCTCAAATTCTTTTAACACAGGTTTAACTTCTTGAGGAGGCTCTGAGGGTTCCGAAGTTCTAAGTTCCTTAGCAGTCAACATCCAGATGGGTGAACCACTATGAATTTCTTGTTCTAGATCCTTAGCACTGATTAGGTTCACTCCAGTTTTCATCTCCTTAACCTTACCGGCTCCTTTAGTTACCTTGTCCTTAGGGGGAACTGAATGGATCGTAATCTTCTTCCCATTGAAACTAAAGACACAGGTATTGGATTTTCCTAAGAGGGTGGCATCATGATCATACAACCAAGGTCTTCCGAGAATTATACTGCTCACCCCCATGGGTAAAACATCGCACCAAATCTTTTCGTGATAAGATTGCATTTGGATTTGGACTTGACATCTAGACTGGATGGGTATGGAGGTAGAATCTACCCAAGAAACCTTATAGGGGTTGGGATGGGGAACTGGGATTAAGCCTAACATCTTGACAGTGCTAGTAGAGATGGCATTTACACAGCTCCCACTATCTATGATGATCTTACATACCTTATCCCCTAATTTAAGAAAAGTCTGTAGGATGTTAGTCCTACGCCAATCCTCTTGAACTAGATTCTGGGATAGGATGCATCTTACAACTCCCAATTGGTCAGATTCATTGGGTTCCTCCTCTCCTTCATACTCCTCAACCAAATTCATTCCGGCCTCATAAACTTCTTCTTCAAATTCCTCACTGGGCTCGGAATTATCATTCTCTCCCTCTTCTATGTAAAGGGATCTTCGTGGGCACTGGCTAGCAACATGACCTACCTTATGACACTTGAAACAGGCTATGGCAGTACACTGACTGGAAATGTGACCTGGTTTCTGACACTTAAAACAGGTGATATTTGAACTAGGGGTTCTCTGGGTGTCAGGTGCCTTACCTTTGTCCATGGGTCTAGGGGTAGAAGTACCCTGAAAAGGTTTACTAGGGATAACTTGGCTAGGTCCATTCCTTGGGATTGGGGCACTAACCCTAGAAGGTATAGGTCCTCTCTGAAATTTCTCAGTGTTTAGTGCAATCTGGTAGGCTTGGTCTAGATCAGTAACCTCTCTCAGAAATAGTTCTCTCTTGATTTCTTCCCTCAGTCCAGCCCTAAATCTAGACAAACTGACTTCGTGGGCTTCACTCACATCACATCTCATTAGGTATTCATCAAAAGTAGTTATGTAGTCTGAGACAGATCGGTTTCCTTGTTTCAGGTTTTGCCATTGGTCTAACAGGTTTTGCTGGTATGAAATGGGTAGGTATTTATCTCTCAGTTTTTCTTTCATACCCTGCCAAGCGGTTATGGGCTCAACATTCCGTCTCCTAGTGGTTAGCTCAATGTTCCCCCAGTATAACCTAGCTTGACGCACTAATTTCATCTTGGCAAACTTGTATTTCCTCTCCTCAGACATAGCATACCACTCAAAGTATTGGTCCATCTCACCCTCCCAATCAGAATACACCTTAGGGTTTAGACTACCATCAAAAGTGGGTGCATCTAATTTGATGTTATTGATGAACCTATCATCTCTATCTTCAGGCTCTGGGTCAGGCCTCCTATGATTAGGTTCAGGATCTCTATATAAAGGCCTTCTAGGCTCCTGATGTGGGTGAGGTTGAGGCACATTAAAATCGGGGTCAGGAGTCCAATTCCGATGCCTAGGTTCTTCAAGTACTTGGACTCGGTCCCTAAGTTGGGTAAGATCCTCATGAATTTGTGCGCTAAACTGGGCCACAGTGTTTGTCATATCCTGATTCATTTTAGCCATACTTTCAGTAAGAGTTCTGATCATGGCCTCTAAATCAGGTTGGGTTTGACCAGGTTGATATGGCACTCCGTTTCTGGTAGACATGATGATTCAAGCAAGCACACAAAATGAGACTAGACTAAATCGACTACTGGATCACTAGACCTAGAGTCCAAACTAGATGCCCAATCAGAGTGGCAAGCTAGCCTGTAGTAACTCAGGACTCAGCCAGGCAGGTATAAGGGGAGTGTTAGGTCCTTGATTGCCAATCCTAGACACCAATCAGTGATTGGCCAGGTAGGCGGACCAGCACACAAGCCCTTCGGGACGTAGTCCCTAAACCACCATTCTAGACATTGAGTGCTAAGCACACACAGAATAACTCGGCAAACTGACTCAACACTAGCCTAGACCCGACCAATTGGTGTCCCTAGCCCACTAGGGCAAATTAGGTCTAACTGATTTTAAATTAGGTCTAGGTTCGAATGATTGGATGGTGGTTTTGGGCTAAGGAGAGGTAATCAACTCCTCCCCTTATCTTAGATGCTCAATTGCCCTTAAGTAAATTATGAGATGATCACTCCAAAAAGAATTGAATTGCAGAACACAAAAAACAGAGTTGCTGTATTTTAATTCTCAGAATTTTTACCGAAACCAATAAATCACAGAAAAATTATGGAGAATAGGATCAATTATACTGGTTTCAACGAAGCAAAAATCATGCAATTTGGAGTTTTATGCAGGGAGAAATAATTCAAACAACAGGGCAATTACAGGCTGCAACTAGATTGTCTTCCCCGTTTATAATCCCTGCTACGAAGTTATAACCCAATGGATCCCCTACACGCCCTAGGAACACCCCGTGGAATGGGAGGAGGAGGCTTGCGCCTCGCTTAGTTCCTAGGACCGGACGTCCTGGGGAGTCTACTTCGAGCAGACAAAATAAAAAGAGAACAATCAAAACAAGCAAGCAAGCAAATCAGAAACCCTAGACTGGGCTCTGATACCAAAAATGATGCAGAACAAATAAAGGAATGCGTTGCAGAAGTAAATTAAGATTAACTAATTTTTTTGTTGTTTTTATATGTTTGTAGAAGTTGGCTTCAAATCAAAGAAAAGTTAACCTAACATTGAAAGATACTAATATGATAATTGAAAGCACAATTTTAAGGAAACTAAATTATCAGAGTAGTTCAGAAGCAACGGATCGCTGGGGGTTGAGAAACTCCCAGACCTAGGGTTTCGCTCCGAACTTTCAAAAGAACAGAAATAACGAGAAGAGATGGTTTATCTAACCAGACAATGATCTTCACAGATTTTGGTGGAGGAACTCTCCCGAGTAGATTGTTGGATCCCGGATTCAGATATCTTCGTAATGGATCCTCCAATACTAGTTCTTTGGCCGGTTGGCTTCTCCTGAACTCAAGATCTAGAAGAGAAGAAAAACAATTGATGGAATCAGAGAGTCAAGGGAAAGATTTACCAAGTTGATGAACTTGAAGATTGAAATTGCTGAAAACTGGATTCTCCTGGATGTTGATGTGATTTTCCTTGGAACTTGCTCTGGATCTGAAGTTGCCGGACTGGATCTGGATGAAGGTGGATGGCCTGGACTTGTAGAGAGAGAGAGGCCGTGGGAGATGGATGGATCTAGGGTTTGATGGATTGAAAATAATGAAGGGTGGCTAGGGTTTTGGAATTTCAAGTGGCTAACCTAGGGTTTTGGATAAAGATGGAGATCTCTCACCTCCTCAAGGCTCCAATGGAACCCGGATTACCCCCTCACGGAGCTCAACACTTAGAATAGTGCGGAAGAAGAGAAACCTAGGTCACTCAACACAAGAGAATAGCAAAAAAATGATTTTCTTCATTCATTGATTTTTAATGTTACAAAGAGAGGTCTATTATATAGACCTAAAATTTTCTCCAAGCTTGTACAAATTCCCATGTGGGACTAAACTCCTCCAACCACTAGATTAGGTAGAAAATCTTCTCTCTTGGCCGACCAAGAGTTCAAAAAAAATTGGGACGGCCATAAAGGAATTTTTTTTGAATTTTTTTTGGTGCCTCCTTTGGAGTTGGATTTGGATTTGGAGTCCTCTTCTTCTTATGGTATTTCTTCTTTTCTTCCACTCCAAGTTAAGCTCTTTGATTTTGATTTGAACTTCAATTAGGAGTAGGTTGGATGTCCTTCTTTGATTTCTTCTCCAAGAGAAGTCTTCTTCCTTCTTTGCTTAGGTAAAATAGGCAGGTATGGGCGCCTCCTTTAAAGTAGCCTCCAATTTGATTTTTTCTTCTTTGGATGTGGGGACCATGACACTGGGATGCCTCTGTGGCGCCTCCTGGACTCTGGCGTGTGCTCGGAGTGTGGCTGGGCGTGTGGCTTGGAGTGTGGCCTCCACTTGCTTGAACCTTGATTTGATTGGAAGACAAATGTGGCACCATTTTGGACCAAATTGAAACCACATTGGGACTTGCACTGAGTCAACATGACTCAACAAAATTTAAATGGTGACTCAATAAATAAAATAAATAAACTGGTTGACCAGGTCAACCTTTATTACAAACCCTAATTTCTCGGGCAATGTCAATCAGAGATCCAAATGGAGCTCTGAAGTCTTCTTCTGAGTCTGGTGCCCGCACCACAAAGCCAACCATTCTCTGGATGAGAAGGTTATTTCTTTTTCTAGTAATGATGTAAAGGGGATTCAAACCCCACATGATGATGCGATCGTCATCTTCATGATGGTGGCCAACTATGATATAAAAATATTTTAGTTAATAATGAAATCTCTATTGATATCTTATTCTATAATGCCTTCCAAAAAATAAAACTATCAATTAAAATGATGAAAAGGATAAATACCCCACTTATCAGGTTCTCCAAGAACTTAGTTGTAATAAAAGGAAAGATCCTCTAACCACTGACTGCAGGTCAACCACCTAAGCAAGCAATAATCTTGCTAAATTTTCTAGTAGTCTGAGTACCATCAGCCTATAATGCTATTCTCGAATGATAGGATTAAATGATCTGAAAGTAGTAGTCTTCACCTATCACCTGCTCATCCACTTCTCAACCAAGCATGAAGTTGAGAAAATTAGAGGAGATCAAATTTTAGTGAGATAGTATTTTCTTGCAAATGTTAAGATCCAAGAATAAATTAGGATCCCACAAATAGATGAGCTAGATTTAGAGAAGATACCACTAGTAAAGGGGAGCCTGTTGAGTAGTTATAAGCATCCAGATGACTCAAATAAAATTGTACAAATTAGATCCCATGTAGCATATGAAGTCAGAGAGTAGTTGCTTACATTTCTTCAAGCCAAGGCCGATTGTTTTGCTTCAATAGCTACCTATATGCAAGGTATACCTCTTAGTGTCATCATTCATAAACTTAGTGTGGACCCTCTTTATCCCTCTATCAAGTAAAATAAATAAAATGTTGCTCCAAAAATGTAAAAAGCTATTAAAGAGGTAGGAACAAACTTAAAATAGTAGGCTTCATCAGGAAAACTCATCATCTAAATTGGATAGCCAACATGGTTATGTTAAAAAGGCAAATGGCAAGTGGAGAATATGCATTAACTATACTAATTTTAATAAAGCCTATCCAAAAGATAGTTACCCCTTACCAAGAACTGACCAACTAGTTGATCCACTTTTGAACATAAATTACCAAGCTTTATGGATTTTTTTCACGATATAATCACATTCGAATGGCAAAAGAAGATGAAGAGAAAATGGTCTTCATGACAAAAAGAGGACTTTACTATTACAAAATGATGACTTTTGGATTAAAGAATGCTAGAGCCACTTACTAATGTCTGGTCAACAAAGTCTTCAAAAATTAGATAGGAGAAATATGAAAGTCTATGTGGATAATATGCTCATCAGGAGTACAAAGGGTAATCACTACATATCTGATCTAGAAGAAGTCTTTGATGAATTAAAATGGTATCAGATGAAATTCAATCCTCATAAGTGTGTATTTCGTGTTGTATTGGAAAAGTTATTGGATTTCATGGTGACTCAGAGGAAAATCGAGGCCAACCCTAAGAAAATCCAAGCAGTTCTAGAAATGAAGCACCCTAGAACAAGAAGGAGGTTTAATGCTTAACATGTTGGATTGCTTCGCTTAGCTAGTTCATCTCCCAATCAGGTAAAAAATACCTACCATTCTTTAAAGTCATAAGTCATACCAATAACTTTGAGTGGTTAAAAAGTTTCGATGAACTTTTGAAGATCTATAGAAGTATCTTGGCTTTCCTCCACTATTGTCAATGCTGAAAGAAGATAAGAAACTTTATATTTACTTAAATGTTTTGCCTAATACCATTTGCTTTATTTTGGTTAGAGAAGATACAAGTGTACAAAAGTCCATCTATTATACCAGCAAAATATTAAGGAAAAAAGAAGTGAGATATACTAAGACCAAGAAGATAATTTATGTCCTTGTCATTATATTAAAGAGACTAGGGTCATATTTTTGGTCTCAATCTATAGTTATCTTAATTGATCAGTCTCTAAAGTCTATGCTTTGATGGCTAGATACTCAGGGTGCCTAGCCGAGTGGGCAATTAGTTAGAAGAGTTTGATATTGAATACAAATCTCATCCTAGTATGAAAGCTTAAGTCCTTGTAGACTTCATCATGGAATGCATAATATCTGATAAAAAAGAGGAGAAAATAAATCGAAAAAGGAATTGACCATACCTTTTTGGGACATGTTGATGGTGCCTCAAACTTTCAAGGGAGTGGAGCTGGGTTAATCCTTACTAATCTTGATGGAGTCATGATGGAGTGTACCCTAAGCTTTGGCTTTAATACCACCAATAGGGCTGGAAATGGACTGGCCCAAAGCCCATTGGGTTGGCCTAAAGACTATATTTAAAAAAATTTGGATCGAATCTGGGCATCCCTTTGGTCCAAAAATTAAATGGACTCTATTTTACAGTCCTAAGACTAGTCCAATATGCTTAAAATTTCGTCCACAGCCTGAACCAATTTTAGGCCGGCCCAAAGTTTATTGAGCTAGCCTAGCCCAGTTCCAAATAATGGGCTTTTGGGCCAGCCTATTTCCAACCCTAACCGCCAATATTGAAGCTGAATATGAAGTACTAATTGTTGGCTTAAAAATAGTAAAAGAGATCAAAATTAATCAGATCTAGGTCCTTTTTGACTCTCAATTAATCATCGACCAAGTACAGGAAGACTACAGAGCCACAAAACCAACCATAATCAAATATCTTTAGAGAATTAAAAATCTATCCTCAAATTTTAAAGTTTTAGAAATCTAGTAGATTCCTGAATCAGAAAATATTCGAGTAGATATCTTGTCACATCTTGCCACATCAGACTACTCAAATCTTTGAAAAAAAATCTTTACTAAATATTTGGATATTTCTAGCATTGAAGAAGCAACTATTGTTTCATATTAGAATATGAGCCAAGCTAGATTGATCCACTAGTCAGATTTTTTGATAAAGGAGATCTTCCAATAAATGAAAGAGAAGTCAGAGAAATCAAATGACAAGCCTTATGGTATGTCCTCCTTAATGGATAACTTTATAAGAAATCCTTTTCAATGTCTCTACTTCAATGTCTTCATCTATCTAAAGCTAACTATATCCTTTAAGAAGTTCATAAAAGCATCTATGGTAGTCACATTGGAGGAAGGATACCAACTTATAAAGTCCTCAAATAGGGATTCTGCTAGCCCACAATACAAGAAGATGCTATGGACTTTATTCAAAAATATGATTGGTGCCAAAAATTTGCTAACATTTAGAGGAGGCCTTCAATGCTGATCACTTAGATTCTAGTTCCATGGTCATTTGATATATGAAAAATTGATATTCTCAAACTATTTCTGATGGCAACTGTGCAAAGAAGATTCTTATTAGCAGCAAGTAACTACTTCATAAAATGGATAGAGGCTGAACCTTTGGCCTAGATAACTAAGAACAAAGTTTAAGACTTTATTTGAAAGTCCATCATCTATCAATTTGAATTGGCCAAGTATATTTTTTTCTGATAATGAGCAATAGTTTGATAACAAAAAATTTTGAGAATTATACTCGAATCTACATATTGAACATAGGTTCACGTCAATAGGGCACCCATAATTAATAGAGAAGTGAAAATGACCAATTGAACCATCTTTCAAGGCCTGGAGTCTAGACTTGACCAGGCAAAAAACCTCTAGGTTGATGAGTTAGATAGTGTCCTTTAATCATATATAACAACTCCTCGTATCCAAACTAGTAAAACACCTTTCAAACTGACTTTTAGAGTAGAAGTAGTTATCCCTTTAGAGATCAACTTGGTTTTCAATCATACAAAGAAGTATGATAAAAATACTAATCAAGAAAGATTGCGAGCAAGCCTCACCTTTTGAAACAAGTATGAGAGAAAGCACATATCAGGATGGTGGCTTATAATAAAAGGTTGCCCAATATTATAACTTCAGAATCAAAACTAAAGTTTTTTTCCTACAAGGAGATTTGGTCCTTTAATGAGTTGAAGTTTCAAAGCCAACATAACAAGAAAAACTTATACCCAATTAGGAAGGGCCCTACAAAATCTCTAAAGTCTTTAGACCTTGGGTATATAACTTAGAAAACCTGAATGGGACTCCAATCTCGAGAACATAAAATTCTGATAATTTCAAAAAATATTATCAATAAATTTTTTAAAAAATTATTTTATCATTATTTTGACTAAAGTGATTGGGTAGAAGGCATAAATATTGCATAAATTTTTGATTGGGCTCAAGAAGCCATCGCCTACTCTAAAGTGATCGAGTAGAAGGCACAAGTATTATGTAAATTTTTGATCAGGTTCAAGAAACTAAAATTCTAACTAAATTATTAGATAGAAGGTACACATATTGAATAAACTTTCAATCAGACTCAGGAAACCATCATCTACTCTAAAATTATTGGATAGAAGATGCAGGTATTGTCTAAACTTCCAATCATGCTTAGAAAGCCATCACCTACTCTAAAATGATCGGTAGAAAGTATATACATTGCCTAAACTTCTGATTAGGCTTAGAAAGCTATAACCTACTTTAAAGTCGTCAGACATGGGGCATAAGTAATGTCTAAACTTTCGATCAGGCAAGATTATAACCAAAGTGATCAAAAAAGGCTTAAGTAACCTATATGTTCTGCTTCTATGGTACAGAAGTCAAAATCTTGACTAAGTGGTCGGGTAGGAGGTATAGGTAATGCCTAAACTTTTGACAAAGGTCGAGAAGGTAAAGTGCTAACTAAAGTGACCAAGAAAAGCTTAGGCAGCATCTATGCTCTTAAAATTAATCGGTTGAAGAAGTCTAAGATTTGCATAGCTTATCTGCTATAATCGAAAAAACACTAATAAATTTTGGATAGATTTACTAAATTTTAGAGAGCATACATTCTTAGCCAAGACATTGGTACAAAGAATTTTCTTTTCATTAATCTTTGAGAAAGTTTCTTACATATAACATCAATAAAAAAAAAGATACATTTATCTTGGTCTCCTTTTTGATCTTGGAGCTCTTTGAGGCTTTCCAAATGGAGGGCTAAGACCTTTACCACTTGGAGAAGGATCCTCTTTGGCTAGGGGACCAAAGGTTTCTATCTCCAGTCTAACATCCAAAGTGGCACCAACAGCATTTGTGAAGGTATACAGGTCTCCCCCCAACACTTCCTCTATCAAAGATTGAGCATCCATATTTGTTAGAGTAAGGAAGTTGAGATATATCTTTGGAAAAAACTCCTCCTTTCAGATACATCTATTGAAGCCAAGTTCAAAGGCAATGAAGAAAACATTGGTGTTGTCAGTGATCGCTTGAAATCTCCTTGCATCAACTCCTGACATCTCAAGCACTATTCTCATTGCTTCATAGATGGTTATCTTCTTACCAACTTGTACCTCAGATGAAGACCTTGGAGGATCGCCGACCATTTCTTCAAATAGACTTTCTATCAAATTCACTATCCCCGAAGGTTCGTCGACCTCTTTTTCTAAGTCTTCGGGAGGAACTCCTAACTATTCCTTAGGTACAAGCAGCATGTTGACCATCTTGTCCACAACGATGGCCACCAAGATACCACGAGCTATACAAGTAATCCCATATGGCTGCATACATTCAAAATATTAGAGAAATGGGAAAATGAAAACATTGATCTAGAAATGAAGATTACATTGCCTCAAATATGTTTACAAGGCAGAGTATTTTGAACTCCTAGTGGGAGAGACAAAAGTTGAAAACAAAAGAAAGTAGAAACAAAAAAAAACAGAATACTAGAAGGGAGGCCTTCATACTTTCGCTGATACTTTATCTAGTGAAGCTTCATGCTGGGCGTCGTAAGCACTTCAGTATTAGATGGAAACTTAGCAGTGATTGTGGCTTCTGGAGTGGCTGATGGAGGGGCATCGGTAGGTGCATCAGCATCCTCTTGCACTTTCCTTGCCTCCTCTTCTATCAGGTAGGTGATACTCAAGATAAAGAGAGCAACATTAACCTCTAGGAAGAGTTCCTTTACCTTATTCTTTCAATCCCTTAACTCCTTATGAAAGGTGCCCACCGATCCCTCAATTATATCATCTAGAAAGTCCTCGATGACTTGTACTCCTCTACTACCTTCTTCTTGACTTCTATGAGCCACTTCTCTAGTTACTCCTCTTGGAGTTTTTGAAGGGAAGCTCAATTTATTTCAACTCTTTATTTATATCAAAGAGGTCAATTTTCAGAAAGTTTATTGGAATGGAAGTAGCTACATTTAATTAAGTCTTCTAGACCTTAGCAGTACTCGTTCGCACTGCGGTAACATTTACCTATGTATCGACTTCAAACTAGTCGACTACCTTCTTTGCTACCTCATTGGCTACTGACAACTCTCTAAAAGTGCTTCTTCATCCCATCATATTTAATATGGAAGTTCTTAAAGTGACTGACATGGGAGATAAACTACAAAAGAAGCAAAGAAACAAGTTTAGGAAAAAGGAAAAGAAGTAGAAATAGAAAGAGAGAAAATAACAAATTAAAAGAAAAGTTACCTAAAAAATTCCAAGATAGTTGTGGCTAAGTTCTTAGGAAGGGGGTATGTTTCCTACTCCACTCGGTCCGTAGGAAGGAGGATCATCTCCAATAGCTCCTGGACAAGCTTTAGATCTCATCGAGCTGCATCACTCATCCTTAGACTCTTCTACAAAATGAGATGCTCTTCTTAAGCACCTAAGGACTGACCGGTATTAGTAGATTATGATGGTTGACTAATCTTCGATGACCTGGTTGGACTGGCCATCATAGGTGGTCAGATGATACTCGATGACCTGGTCAAACTGGTCATTGGAGGAGTGGGTGTTGGCACCTTTCTTGGAGCAAAATATTGGCTACTCTCTGCTATAGGTGTACTCGAGGATGACATCGATAGTGATGATTCGCCAAGCTTCTTCCTCTTGGCCTCTTACGCAGTATCTGACTTCTTTCTCTTGGTTGCCTTCTGAAGCCTTTCTATACCAAGCTTCATCTCTATAAATAGAAAATCCAAATAATGGTTAAGAGATTGGCAAAATCTGATAACTATGTACAAATAGAAAAAGAAAGTAAAAGGAACTCAAAGCGATCGAACATACTATGAGGACCATTTAGGCTAATTCCTGCATTGTACAAAACCTGATTAGTTGAGAGAAGTTTAAACTCCAGTACATGAACCTCGAGCAGTTTATAGTAGTACTCCAAGTCTTCATCTAAGGGAGTTTTATTGTAATTGGATTCGGTCTAAGATCTGCCTCAAGAGAACTTAATACCCAAAGGTTGATCAAAACAAAAGAAAAAAAAATATTCTTTCACCCATGAATGAAGCTGAATGCCCTCTACAAGTTTACAAGATTATCTATGAGTGAAATAGTACCACTTCTTATCATATGGATGAGACTTTAACATGAAAATGATCCAAAATAAGGAGCATCTTAGCTCTATTATGATTAGGTCATAGATAAGGATGAAGTTGATGATCACCTTGAAACCATTCAAAGAGAACTGGATTGGAATTACCTTATAAAAATCCAAGACATTCATAATAAATAGATAAAAAGAAAATCGAACTCCAGCATCGAATGTATCTTCATAGAGAGCAACACATTCGAACTTAGGAGACATAACCCAGTAATAAGGGCTTGGCATAGACAATCTTAAACTATCAAGAATGGAACACTTATCCCTAAGTCTTCTAAGTTTTGCTTCCTTAATTATAGACTACTCTTGATCAAGGCCTAAGGAGCCCTTCCTATGGCATTTAGTAGGGATATTAGAAGGAATTGGATGGTCCTCCCCGATGGGGTTGGGACTTGCTATGGGTTTGTAGAGCTAACCCTTGAACTTTTCACCTTCCTAATATCTCTCTTTAGCTTAGGGGACATGGCTACAAGCAGGAAAATTAAACAAGAAGGAAAGCTAAGGGCCTCTTATCGAGGAAGATGAAGTTGTAAATCTCCTGAAATAAATGGAAAAGACTCCAAAAAAAAGACACTTG
This sequence comes from Areca catechu, assembly GCA_021397845.1. Classification (NCBI taxonomy): domain Eukaryota; kingdom Viridiplantae; phylum Streptophyta; class Magnoliopsida; order Arecales; family Arecaceae; genus Areca; species Areca catechu. The sequence goes on from CM038050.1 coordinate 158,735,421, forward strand.
TGAACTTGCTTGAGGATGAAAGTAAAGAAATAGAAGACAAAAGATCCAAGTTGAACAAAGTGACCCCTATTTATGAGGAAATCCGAAGGTCTAGATCAAATTACCTCACCATCGAGATTTTAGCCAAGTTGCTCGATCTCCAGCTAAAAGTGTGTACCACTCTTTCCTGCCACATGGTTTACTCTTATAAGCAAGGAGACATACCTATGGATCGAGCAGTTATTGTCTTTTGAAAAACCACCCGTTGCCAGTCTAAGAATATTTTCATGAAAAGGCATGTGCGACATTAAATGCTATATGGCAGAATGGTGGTGTAATAAATTAGATGTTTTGTCCCACCAAAAGCCAATAAGAACTTATCATCTTACTTCCAAGTTGAATTGAGTAAATAACTTCAAACTCGAAAGAGGGTGGCAAGTGTTGCAGGGTGAATAGTGTTGAACCCTTGAATGATTTTGATGATAACAAAATATTGGAGCATGTATTTGTTTTGCTACCTAATTCCAAGACTTTCCTAAGTTTTTGTAGGATGATTTTAATGCATATTCACACTTCCTACAACTTTGTAAGTATGTCAAACAAATCTCTGGAAATATTGAAAATATTTTATGAAAAGAAGTGTCCAAGAAGAATCACTCAAAAACTCATGATAATGGGCAACTTCACTGAAGAGCTGAGTCAAAATCATGAAGAGCCGACTTGAGTTCTAGCACAAAACACAACTTTCTAGTATGTAGGTATCCGAGCTGACTCATCCAGCACATCAGTTTCTCAATCAGACATTCGAGCCGACCCGAAGGCAAAGAGCCATCTCAAGCAGAGTACATTATCTAAAACTCTGATGATCCAAGCCGACTCGAGAGTTTCTGAGCCGACTCGACCAGAGTAAGGATTTCTCAATCAGACAGGCAAGCCGACTCAAGAATAGAAGAGCCGACTCTTACAGACATCAGTTAAAACAGTTCTATAAGAACAAGACAAGCGAGCTGACTCAAGAAAAGAAGAGCCAACTCTTACAAAGATTAGTTAAAACAGTTCTATGAGAATAGGCCAGGCGAGCCGACTTGATGAAGAGAAGCCGACTCGACCAGCACAACATTTTGACCTACCTGAGAACTCGAGCCGACTCGAAGCATCCAAGCTGACTCGAATCCTAGTCTTAGGCAAGTAATAGCTAGTTCCAGGACTTGCTTTTTGAAATCAAATCAAGCTCCCATGATCATATTTCGAATCCCAATGGTCTACAATGGCTATATCCTCCAGAGAAGAGTACAATACTCTTCTTATAAGAGATCGGGACATCTCTTGAAAGGAGAATGAGCTTTAATGTTATTTTTGGTGAGAACATTCAAGAGAAAGCATTCAAGAGAGCCTTCAAGTCTGCACCAACTCTCATCTAAAGCTTGAAGCATCTATTGAGAAATCTAAGAAGCCATTAAGGAGCATTCAAGTGCAATTAAGAAGGCTTCCTTTGAGCTGTAACTGTAACCATCAGACAACTTGGATTTGTCATAAAGTTGCTTATATTTTTCTTAACTCTTTTATGAGTTTGGTAGGTTTTTGGTGAGCCTGTTGAAAACCAAGTGTGGGTTGTTAGTGATCCCGTCTTAAAACTAACATTGTAGTGGGTTTTTGGTGAGCCCGGTCAAAACCAAGTTTGGGTTTTTGGTGAGCCCGGTGAAAACCAAGTTTGGGTTTTTAGTGAACCCGATCAAAACCAAGTTTGGGTTTTTGGTTAGCATGGATAAAATCAAGTTTGGGTTTTGGATTGTGAGCCTGTAAAAATAATCTGGCTGTACTCCTGAGTGAATATAGTGAAAATTCCAAGTGGTATCTTAGGTAGTGGATGTAGGAGTGAGATTGCTCCGAACCACTATAAACTTGCTATGTTTGTGATTGTGCCATTTCTGCTTTTGCTTGCTTCCACTTTAATTATTCTTATCATAGCACTTTTCACTCTAAAAGAACACATATTTGCTTAAAATTTTTTTAAAATCCCCAATTCACCCCCTCTTGGGAAAGGCCACCTGGGTAATAACTAGTATCAGAGCAATGTCTCTGAATTTTAATTAGAGCAAAGATTAATGGCTTATCCCATGAGTACCTCCTTGGCCGAAAGCTAATCAACAAATAGAACTCCACTATTCACCGCACAAATTATTTTTATTGAAAAGCTCGAATGAAAATATACATTCAAGCTGTAGACATTCAATTGTAGAAGGTCATTCTCAAGGGACCTCATATACCCATGATAAAGGTTGATGGCATTGATGTCCCAAAACCTGAAGAGGATTGGGATGAACACAACATGAAAATGGGTGAGCTAAATGCCGAAGCCATGAATTTGTTATATTGTGCTTTAGACGCAAATGAGTTCAATCAAATTTTTACTTGCTTATCTACAAAAAAAATTGGGACAAACTCAAGGTAATCCATGAAGGAACTTCCCAAGTGAAGACTTCTAAAATTAATCTTCTTGTGCACAACTATGAACTGTTTAAGATGAAACAAAATGAAACTATCTCTACCATGTTTTCACATTTTACAGATATTATTAACGGCTTGAAAAATCTTGGCAAGATTTACTCTAATGCAGATTTAGTGCAGAAGATTTTAATATCACTTCTGGACAAGTGGGACCCTAAAGTAACTGGCATCCAGGAAGCAAAATACTTGAACACACTACCTCTGGAGGAACTGATGGGTTCTTTAATAATACATGAGTTGGCTATGCAGCACAAGAATAAAGATGATCAAAAAAAGAAGAAGACTATTGCCTTTAAAGCTACATCAAAAATGAAGAAACAAGAAGATGAATCTGAAGAAGACTGCCCCTCCTTCGAAGATGACCAAGAAGATAAAAACATAGCAATGGTCATGAGGATATTTAGAAAATTTATGGGCAAGAAAAGGGAAGATACTTCAGGAAATTTTACAAGAAAGGTGAATACAGCAAGGACAAGGACACGGAGAAAGAAAGAGAAAAGGATCAAATGCCCATCTATTATGAGTGCAAGAAGTCAGGGCATATTCGTACTGATTGTCCTTTATTAAAGAAGGCATATAAGAAAAAGAAGAAGAAAGCGATGGTTGCTACTTGGAGTGACAGTGAGGAGTCGACTTCAACTGAAGAGGAAGAGACCACTAAAACTGCCAATCTATGTCTTATGGATCTCAAAGATGAGATAATGTCTCCTGAGCCTTACAATGAATTTACTTTTGAGGAGCTAAATTCAGCATTCCATGATTTACTATCTGAATTTAAAAAAGCTAGGGTAAGAATTAGAGCTTTAAAGAATAGCAATGATTCATTAATGAATGAAAATGTTGAAAGTTTAGAAAAGAATAAGATATTTCAAAAAGAACCGATCACCTTTTGTGAAAACTATAAAGCTTTGCGAACTGAAAAGAATAGTTACTTTGAGAAAAACAAAGCTTTACTTGAAGAAAATATTGGTTTGAAAAAGGAGGTTGAAAAGCTCAAGCCTTTGGTTGAAAAGCTAACTTTAAGTTCAAATAAGCTTGAGTTAATCTTGAAAGAGAAAAGAGATTCAAGTAATAAGGCTAAAATTGGTTATAACTCCTTGAATAAAAATGGAATTTCAGCTACTAGATTTGTATCTTCAAAAGCTTATGTACCGAATATTTTATTTCAAAAAGCTTTTGTATCAAATGCTTCAACTTCCATTTCGAGAACTTCAAAGTATGTACCCATAATTTCAAATCAAAAATCTTTCAAGTTAAATGATTTTATATCTGCATCGAATACTTCTACTTTTAGAGCATCAAAATTTATATCTTTTCAAAATTCTAGAGTTGTTTGTTATGCATGTAATGGAGTTGGACACAAATCTTTTCAATGTAATTTGTTAAAGAAAAATAAAAATAGAATTAGAAAATTTTGGATTCCTAAAGGAACCAATCCTACTAACCTGAAAGGATCCAAGATAGCTTGAGTACCTAAAAGTACTCAATAATTGTTTTGCAGGAATGTCTTGCAGCCTAAAATGTAAAGAAAAGATAGTATCTAGATAGCGGCTGCTCAAGAAATATGACGGGTGATAAAGAGCAATTCATCATCCTACAAATGAAAGAAGGAGGATTGGTAACTTTTGAAGATAATGGCAAGGAAAAAATAATCGGAATTAGTAAGATCAAAATAACCCCCTCTACTTTCATTGAAAATGTATTGCTAGTAGATAAATTGAAGCATAATTTGTTAAATATTAGTCAATTATGTGATAAAGGCTTCAAGGTTATCTTTGAATCATCTATGTGTATAGTAACTAACTCACTTGATTCTAGCACTACACTCATTAGACATAGACTTAAAAATATATATGTGATAGATCTGAATGATCTAGCTATGACTAGTAATACAAGTCTAGTTGCAATGAATGCTAAAACCAAGGAGTCTAGCTTACTTTGGTATAAATGATTAGGTCATGCTAGCATACATACAATTGCCAAATTAATTTCTAAAAATCTAGTTAGAGGTTTTCCTAAATTCAAAGTTGATTTCGAACATGTTTGCGATGCTTGTCAAATGGGTAAACAAACTAAGGGAAGTTTTAAATCTAAAAATTTGATTTCAACTTCTAGACCCCTTGAGCTACTTTACATGGATTTATTTGGACCAACTAGGACCACAAGCCTAAGTGGTATGAAATATGTACTTGTGATAGTAGATGATTTTTCTAGATTTACATGGGTCTTGTTTATTGCACATAAAGATGAAACTTTTAAAGTTTTTCAAAAATTTTACAAGAAAGTTTCAAACTAGAAAAATCTTTCAATTGTATCTATTAGAATTGATCACGGCATGAAATTTGAAAATCAATTTTTTGATAATTATTGCACAGAAAATGGCATTGATCACAACTTCTCTACTCCTAGAATACCACAACAAAATGATGTTGTAGAGAGAAAGAATAGGACTTTGAAAGAGATGGCCTGAACAATGCTATTTGAAGACAATCTTCCAAGGTACTTTTAGGCAAAAGTGGTGAACACTGCTTGCTATATTTTAAACCATGTTTTGATACGACCAATTTTAAAGAAAACCCCTTATGAGCTTTGAAATAAAAAGAAACTAAATATTAATTACTTTCATATTTTTGGCTACAAATGCTTTGTATTAAATAATGAAAAAGATAACCTAGAAAATTTGATGCAAAATTTGATAAAGCTATATTTCTGGGTTATTCAATTAATAGCAAAGCATATAGAGTGTTCAATAAAAGAACACTAACTGTAGAAGAATTAGTCCATGTTATTTTTGATGAAGCTAATCCCTTACCTTCAAAGAAAGAAGAGTGTATAGATAATGATGCAGGTACACTTAAAAAAGAAATGGAGGATATGAGCTTAAAGGACAAGCCAACACAAGAAGAAGAAGTGGTAAGTAAAGATCATGGTGATCTACCAAGGGAATGGAAGTATGTAACTTCACACCCAAGAGTTTTAATTATTGGTGATCCTTCTCAAGGTGTTAGGACTAGGTCATCACATAGAGAAGCATATGACTACCTAGCATTTGTATCACAAATAGAGCCACATAGTTTAAAAGAAGCTGAAAATGATCCTAATTAGATGATAGCCAAGCATAAAGAATTTAATCAATTTAAGAGAAACAATATATGGAGATTAGTAAATAGACCTTCAGACCATCCTATCATAGGAACTAAATGGGTTTATAGAAATAAACTAGATAAAAAAGGAAATGTTATTAGAAACAAAGCTAGATTAGTGGCTAAAGGATATAATCAAGAGGAAGGAATATATTTTGATGAAATTATGCACTCATGGCAAGACTAGAAGCCATAAGATTACTACTTGCATTTGCTTGCTACATGAATTTTAAACTATTCCAAATGGATATGAAAAATATTTTTTAAAATAATTTTATATCCGAACAAGTTTTTGTAGAACAGCCACCAGGTTTTGTAGATCATGCTTTTTCAAATCATGTTTTTAAACATAATAAAGCATTGTGTGGACTAAAACAAGCACCTAGAGCCTGGTATGATATATTAAGCAAATCTTACTTGAAAATGATTTTGTAAGAGAAAATGTAGATAAAACTTTACTTATCAAAAAGAAGGATAATGATATGTTAGTTATATAAATTTATGTAGATGATATTATATTTGGAGTAACTAATTAGAATCTTTGTAGAGAATTTGCTGAGTTAATACAGGGAGAATTTGAGATGAGCTTGATGGGTGAACTAACTTACTTTCTTGGACTCCAAATAAAGCAAACAAAGGATGGAGTCTTCATAAACCAAGAAAAGTACATCAAGGAGTTCATCAAAAAGTTTGGTATGGAGTCAAGCAAACAAATGAGCACACCCATGAGCCCTACCTGCAGATTAGACAAAGATGAAGATGGCAACAACATTGATCAAAAGCTATATAAAGGTATGATTGGATCACTGTTATATTTAACTGCAAGTAGACCTGATATCTTGTTTAGCGTATGTGTATGTGCTAGATTTCAATCTAATCCTAAAGAATCACAAATGCTTGCAGTAAAAAGAATTATAAAAATCTAAGAGGAACAAGTAATCTAGGTCTATGGTATTCAAAGCAATCTTCATTAAATTTAATTGGATTGTCATATGCTGATTATACTAGTTGTAAAATTGATAGAAAAAACACTAGTGGTACTTGCCAATTTCTAGGGTTGAACATAATTTCATGGTACTATAAGAAACAAAAGTTTATAGCACTATCTACTGTTGAGGCAGAGTATATAGCTGCAGGGAGTTGTTGTACACAAGTGTTATGGATTAAGCAACAACTAGAAGACTTTGGTGTTATACAATCTAAAATTCCTATCAAATATGATAATACAAGTGCTATAAATTTGATAAAAAATCTAATTCAGCATTTAAGAATAAAGCACATTGAAGTTAGACATCATTTCATAAGAGATCATATTTTAAATGGAGAAATTGAACTTGAATTTATTCCAACTGAGAACCAACTTGCAGACATTTTCACTAAGTCACTTAATGAAAAAAGATTTGGGATGATTAGAGATGAATTAGGCCTACAACTGAGAACCAACTTGCAGACATTTTCACTAAGTCACTTAATGAAGAAAGATTTGGGATGATTAGAGATGAATTAGGCCTATGTGACCCATTTTAGTGTTTGTTGACCTATTCACTCCAAAAACTTAAGGAAAAATTATCTAGAAAGCCTCCTACATCAATTTGAGGATATTGACCATCTTTATAAATATATACCCTTCTTTAGAAACCAATTTAGAACCTTTTTGAACCTTCTAGAGAGTTTTGGTCTGAGTCAACTTGAACTTCAGTGCTCAAATCGAGCCGACTTGAATATCGGGTTGGGCATTTTTATATAAAACTCGCAGAACCCTCTTTTAGATTTCATTTTTAGTCGAACCCTAGATAAGGATTAGAGCTTACTCTCTAAGGATTAGAGCTTTCTCTCCTACCCTACTCTCCCAAAATCCATTCATCCAATCCAAACCTAGTTCTTCTCTCCCAATTGTACCAAAAAGAGCTATCGGCGAGAGATCTCACAGAGTTGATCCCAAAGAAGAAAGAGAAAGAAGGACCAAATGAAGACAGGAAGAGCGGACTCGTTCGAAAGAACAGGAAGAACAAAAAGAACAGGAAGAAATCCGAAATGCACCTCCAGCAGCTCCAAGACAAGTGATTTCCTTGGCTAATCGACCGGTTACTTATGGTAGAAGAATTATTATCTCTTTCTTGAAGGACTTAGGGCTTCAAATCGGTGATTGGATTGAAGATCAAGGTTGGTCATTTTTCTGCTCTTTGAATGTTCCTACTTATCCCAACCTAGTTTGAAGCTTCTATGAGAATTTAATTTTAGAAGAATACCATATTGAGTCCACAGTAAAAGGAAAAAGAATAATTATGAATGAAGAAAGATTGAGCAATCTGTTAGAAATGCCAAATGAGGAAATTAATCACTTGGTTCTAAAGGATAAACAAAAAACCCTCAGAATGGTTTTGGAAAGAAGTGATGTGAGTGAAATTGGAAATGTTAAAGCAAACACTCTTTCCTTAGAAATGAGGTTATTACATAACATTATAAGCATAATTTTCTTACCATGAACATGTCAGTTTGATTGGGTAAGTGAAAGAGACATGTGCTTTATGAGGCATTTGATTAAGGGGGAGGCCCTCAATCTACCCTATGTCATGTTAGTGCAGATGAAAGAAGCTGTAAGAAAGATGAAGGCTTGTCTCCCATATGGAATGGTCTTCACTTTACTATTTCAGGCCTCCAGGGTTGATTTGACGGGAGAAGATGGTAGGCCATTGCATCATACAGATACTTATTCTCTCAAGTCCTTGCAAAGAATGGGATATCATTTGACAGATGGAACTTGGAAGAAGAAAGCATCTAGACAGAGAGCAGGGGAGTCATCTACTGATGATGATGAGGAGCCTGAGCAGCATTTGCCTGATGTTGAGACTACCGCTACTGCTAAGCATTTAGTTCCTAAGACTGAGGAGCATGAGCATATAGAGAGTGAGCTTGGGAGTCCAAGGACTTCACCAGGACCAGCACCTTCACCAGGACCAACACCTTCACCAGTAGCAGCACCAGTAGAGACCTCTACTCCTATACCTTCTACTACACCTGCTCCAGGACCATCTGCTGATACTCTAGGACCTTCAATGTCACATGCTTTCTTTACTCAGCAGATCAGGCAGTTATCACAATCCCTAACGAGCTCTATTGGATCAATGTTTGGTGATCTTCGTCAAACAATCGATACTAGACTTGAGGAGATCTGTGGAGAGCTGAGATGATTACATTCCAGGGTGGATAGTTGAGTCTACCAGGGCAGGACTATAGATTGACCTACAGTCACTAATAGATTCCTTCAGGTCTGTATCTAATGATATCCGACAGACAGTAGATCATAGCATACAGGAGTTCAGATCTGAGTTGCGAGAACTGTCTTTTGGATGGGATCACTAGAGGAGACCAGGAAGATGGAGGATGACTATACAGTAGGTCTAGGGATACTCCAAGCTGAGTTTGGTCGATTGAGAGGATCTGTAGAAGCTTTTGCCAATGCTCAAGCTAATGAGATCATTGCACTTGATGAGGGAATGAAGAAGATACAGATTGAGCTTAGCACTGTTTGGCTTTTCTTGTCTCGGCTATCTTCTACTGCTAGAGGAGCTAGCTCATCTACTCCTAGATAGCCACCACCTCCTGGACCATCCACTAGGGCTAGAGGTACTTCTAGTCATCCTAGATCTTGGTATGGTAGATCTAAACCTATTATAGAGGAGCCTAGTGACAGTGAGTAGGCTAGTCTTTAATTTTTCTGCTTCCAAATTTTGTAAGCTGTAATGAAAATCTTTGAAAGCAATGAAAGTATCTATTTCTTACTTATTGTGTATGCAATATTATCCGTGCAATGATAATTGTTATATGTTTCTTACTCAAGATAAATTTGAATTAGTTTATCAAAATTTTTATGAGAAAGTGAAATTATCTCAAACAATGTTAACATTATTCTCATTCTATTTCAAAAATCGAGCTCAATTATTTATATACCTGTTTGATTATTGACAAAAAGGGGGAGAATGGAGAATGATTATAATTAAGTGTATGTGCATGGAAAATTCATTCATTATTTCAGAGAAATTACAAGTAAGGGGAGCTTTTTGATTAATGAGCTATGCATTTTTAACTTTATGCTCTGACTTGTTTTCTAAATTTAGCCTTGATACATATTTGATACATTTCAACCTCTGATGCATTCAATAACTCTACTACCATTAGCTCTGAATAAGCTCTGATACATTATTGCCAACACCAATACCTTTTGCTCTTTGCAAATTTTGAACTCTGATGTAGTTTTTCTATCAATTTTGCCTTATGCTTATTGACTTTAATTTAGGCAAAAATAGGCTTGGATAAATGTTAATACATAATGAAACTATTTCAAAAGCTTTGATACTCTGGCAATATACTTTGATACATTTATAATTTACAACTCATACATGCTGATACTAACTTCTAAATACTTTTATACATGTAATTGTAAAGTTTTCTTTTCCAAGCCCAGTGTTTTGTCATCATCAAAAAGGGGGAGATTGTTGAACCCTTGAATGATTTTGATGATAACAAAATATTGGAGCATGTATTTGTTTTGCTAACTATTTCCAAGACTTTTTTAAGTTTTTGTAGGATGATTTTAATGCATATTCACACTTCCTACAACTTTGTAAGTATGTCAAGCAAATCTCTAGAAATATTGGAAATATTTTATGAAAAGAAGTGTCCAAGAAGAATCACTCAAAAACTTATGAAAATGGGCAACTTCATTGAAGAGCCGACTCAAAATCATGAAGAGCCGACTTGAGTTCCGGCACAAAACATAACTTTCTGGCACGCAGGTATCTGAGCCGACTCGTCCAGCACTTCAGTTTCTCAGTCAGACATTCGAGCCGACCCAAAGGCAAAGAGCCGACTCAAGTAGAGTACATGTTCTGAAACTCTGATGATTTGAGCCGACTCGAGAGTTTTCGAGCCGACTCGACTAGAGTAAGGATTTCTCAATCAGATAGGTGAGCTGACTCAAGAATAGAAGAGCCGACTCTTACAGAGATCAGTTAAAATAGTTCTGTAAGAACAAGACAGGGAGATGACTCAAGAAAGAAGAGCCGACTCTTACAGAGATCATTTAAAATAGTTCTGTGAGAACAGGCCAGGTGAGCCAACTCGATGAAGAGAAGCCGACTCGACCAGCACAACATTTTGACATATTTGAGAATCCGAGCCGACTCGAAGCATCCGAGCTGACTCGAATCCCAGTCTTAGGCAAGTTACAACTAGTTCCAGGACTTGCTTTTTGAAATCAAATCAAGCTCCAACAATCATATTTCAAATCCCAATGGTCTATAATGGCTATATCCACCAAAGAAAAGTACAAGATTCTTCTTATAAGGGATTCGGACATCTCTCGAAAGGAGAATGAGCTTTAATGTTACTTTTGGTGAGAACATTCAAGAGAAAGCATTCAAGAGAGTCTCAAGTCTACACCAACTCTCGTCTAAAGCTTGAAGCATCTATTAAGGAATCTAAGAAGCTATTATGGAGCATTCAAGTACAATTAAGAAGGCTTCCTTTGAGCTGCAACTGCAACCATCAGACAACTTGGGTTTGTCATAAAGTTGCTTATATTTTTTTTAACTCTTTTATGAGTTTGGTAGGTTCTTGGTGAGCTTGTTGAAAACCAAGTGTGGGTTGTTAGTGATCCCATCTTAAAACTAATGTTGTAGTAGATTTTTGGTGAGCTCGGTCAAAACCAAGTTTGGGTTTTTGGTTAGCCCGGATAAAATCAAGTTTGGGTTTTGGATTGTGAGCCTATAAAAGTAATCCGGCTGTATTCCGTGAGTGAATATAGTGAAAATCCCAAGTAGTATCTTCGGTAGTGGACGTAGGAGCGAGATTGCTTGCTTCCGCTTTAATTATTCTTATCATAACACTTTCCACTCTAAATGAGCACATATTTGCTTAAATTTTTTTTTATTCCCAATTCACCCCCTCTTGGGAAAGGCCACCTGGGCAACAAATAGCCTGTCTAAACCTCCTTTGGTCTAGTTGTGATCAAATGCCAATGGGTAAAAAAGTGTTTGGCCAGGTTCTGATTTTTTATCAAGAAACATAATGCCTGACAACTAGAGGCAGATCTCTTACCAAATATAAAAAACTTATCATCCAGGAGCCGAAACCTTACTAAGGTACAGCATACCCAATAGCTAGGAGCTAATCTCCTACCAGGATAAAGACTTATCGACTAGGAGCCAATCTTTTATTGAAGCACAGGATGCTAACTATTTATCAAACAGGTACCAATCACTTACCTGAGCCAAGTACAGAATATTAAAACTTCATTTAGCATGAAGCATATTTCTTAAAGTCATTAAAGTTGTTATGACAAAGTTGATAAAATAGTTATCAAGAAGTATAACATACCACTCAGCAACTTTACAAACTAATCTCTTAATGGCCTAATTGACTTAACAACTTAATGGTGTAAGTATCTTATAAACAGTTACAATTACCAAACCAACTTGATCCTAAACCTCTATAAATAGGGGGTCAAGAAAAACTCTAAGGGGATTAGACACTACTCACTCTCCATTTTCTTCTCACCATTCTCCCTCTTTAAGTTGACTTAAGCATTGGAGGGTCCTTTATTGAAGAAATCTCATCAGTTTCTTCAATGATGAGGACTTTTTTTGTAGGTCCAGGAGCTAATCGAGTCAATCGTGAAGGTCATCAGCTAGTTTCTTGAAGACTCTTAGAAGCTTAAGGCTACTTCATGTCCATTTCATCAAGCATGGAGAGGAGCAATAATGAGGACATGATAGGTGAACATGTCAAAGAACAAGAACTAATTAAGGGATAGTATTGTAGTACTGGTTTGCTGTATCGATTATGGATTTGCATGTGTATACTATTTTGCTATAGTATTATAAAATTGGTTTGCTATTTTGCTATATTGTGATACTAGTATGCTATATATTATTTGTAGTAATGTATTGTTCTAGTATATTTTACTGTACTAATTCTTTAATGTAACATGTATTCTATTGTTTGTAGCACTAATGGTTTATTGTATTACTTATGGAATATTCATCTATGATGCTATGGTCTATATGGAGCTAGGCCTAGTAGATGATTCGATACTATATGCCTAGGCTCTTCATCATTCTTCAATAGTATGGAATGGTCAGGTATGTATTTAACTTAGTAATATTTGTATGTATGACACTGTATTATATCTTCATGCATTGTTATTTTTCTTGAAAATTAGTAGGAATCCTTATTTCTTACATGTTGATGTAAGGATGTAGCATTGCATAAGTTGACATCCTTGGATTGATGCATAGTGCCTTTGTTGAGGATGGCTAGATTCTATGGACTAGCCCATGTTGGATTCATACAGTTAGATTGGCATTTGATCATGGCATTCATAGAGCGGTGGCACCTAGAGACTCAAGCTTTTCATTTATCCCAGGAGAGTGTACCATCATATTATAGGATGTCAACCTCCAACTGGGTTTACCTGTTGATGGTCTACTGGTGACAGGCAGTACATGGATAGATTGAGCCCAGGTTTGCGTGAAACTGTTAGGTATTATCCCACCATAGAGTAGACTCTAGGGGATTATAGTTGAGCATGACTTGGTTAGTGGAGCAATTCAATGAGCTATCACCTAATGCTGACCAGGTGATAATATAGCATTATGCGAGGACATAGATTTAAAAGCTCATGGATGGGTATTTATTCACAGACAAGTTAGGTAGCCATATGCATATTGTATTTCTAACCTTACTAGAGGATTTTGAGTTTGTGGGACATTATAGCTAGGGCAGTGCAGGACTTGTATGGTTGTAAAGGAAGATGTGCAGGGCAAGTAAATCAGATGCACATATGATTGTTGGGCCACTATAGTACTACAACTATAGGCTTGGGATAGATTTTTTATTTTAGCACCCTGCAGATTAGGCCAGTCTGTTGTAGATCCTTTGATGGATCTACATGATGGTGGCGATCCATTGCCATAGGGTCCATTGGGGATGAGGTGAGGAAAGATTATGGTTGATTTTTAGTGAATATGATGTACAAGTTTTATGTCATTCACAGGTATTGATACATGTGTAGATGGAGAGATGCTTTTTTACTGACAGAGGTATCGATTCATGTGCTCAGTTCTTACCAATAATATCTTGATCGACAAAGACCAGAGCATGTAAGGATTACATATATATGTTTCCATATCGTTATTATATATTTCTATATACTAACTTGTTAAATACCTTACGTTCCACCTTCTTTATATGTAGGTGATATGGCAACTATATACTCATAACATTATGGCTAGGCCACCTAATTATTGTTTAGATGGACATGATATATGGCGTACCCGAGTACCACTCATTTGTTTTCATATTATAGAATGGCACTTTTTTGATAGAATGCTGTGATAGTTTAGGATCAGCCAGCCCATTCCAGAGTAGTATGACACGGATGCAAGGCTGCACTGCATGGACCTAAGATGGTGAGTTGATTAGGATTGGTCCATCATTCATTAGTAGTATATTCAAATGTAGAAGAGCCATTAAGAGTATGTTGTTCCTGGTAATCTCATAGATGGTACCATGAATTTTCATGATCCGTATATGTACGGCATCACTCAATAATTCATTAGTCATAGTGGTATAATGTTTAATTTTTGATATGGGTTTAGAATTTTTTATTAAATATTATTTATTTTTATCAATTTATTTTGCACTACTTATTACATACTTGTATATGTCAGAGTATAGCATAGCGAGGATACATTAGCTTGCTCATATTGATTCTATTTCTACGGCCTCGTATCCGATCATGGACATATGCAACACTGTCCTCCATGTTGTTAATGAGCATACTCATTTTCAGCTAAGTTTCTTCACTCATGACTTTGGCACAAAGGACAAGAATCCTTTGCTATTCGCACATCCATCGTTATCAGTAGCACCACCTCCAGTGACGGCATGGCATCTCTCCACATATGATGCCAGAGATCTCTTTATTCATTTATAATATTTATCACCACTCACATTAATGACAATGTGAGCCAATTCACATGTACAAAGGATGTTTTCGCATATTTTGCATAGGCAGCAGATAACATGACCCACCATGGGTACTCGTATGATGGAGAAGAGTATATGGCCGAGGGAGTCACCCAAGAGGCTGCCACCTAAGTAGAGCATCCAATAGTGGCTCAGGAGGGGCCAAGTCAGCCCACTATTATGTATTGTTAGAGGCAACTTGAATGAAGGAAGAGATGGTCACCATGTGGGACTTAGGATATGTATTTTAGGATTCCCATTATGTAGTATATTTATCTATTTATCTTATTATATATTTACTATCTGCCATGGTTGTACAAAATATTTTTTTTATTAATCTAGCTTATTTTATATTCACCTTGTTTGTTTAAGCTTTTTTACCTTGTTTGGCTATTGGATTGAACTTGTACAACTAGTTTCAAATTTTATCTAATCTCATTGATTTCAAAAAATAACTCAGTAATAACTTCTGAATGTAAAATAATTTTTGCAGCTACTTTCATGATTTTTTTAAATGTATCCATCTACTTTCAACTTATAAATATAGTGGTCTCTAGGTTTAGTTTTAAATTTATTTATAATTTTAATTGATTATGAAACTTCTAGAAATCTCAGGTTCAACCTTGAAACTTCTTAAAGTCACGAGTTCCATAAAAGATTTTAGTGCACTGATTTACTACATGCCATGGCAAAGAAAATTCTTTATTTGAACCTGCGATGTTAAAAAGTCTCAAGCTAAACCTTAGATTTTAGTATACTAGAATTCTCATGTTCAACCCATGATTTCATTTGGTAAACTATAGCTTCGACCTACGATAACTAGTGCCATGTGGATCCAACAAATCGCAAGTTCAAAATGCAATTTCCTATATATGTGGCATCCTACTAGCCAAAACAATGGTAAATCTATAAATAAGTTTAAAATAACCATACTTTCATAATTAAGTATTCAATTTTTTTAAAAAAATTCAATACATGTTTATAGAGAAGCAAATAGTGCTGCAAAATAGATAGTAATATATGTAGCCCTACTATAATGTGTATTCCTACCAATTTTTCACATATTTTATTTTTTGATTCGACTATATTTACTCTAAAATGGTATAATAACTTTTAATTTACTAAAAAAAATAAGAATAATGTTTTAAAATTTAATAATGATATATTGATTGTCTTTTTAATTCAAACAAATTAAATTAAATGTAAAAGGGAACATTTTATTAAAGTTTGTTGGAAAAAAAGTGGTGAGAACGTTTATTTTATTGACATATTATATAATAGTTGCTGCTAGATATATATAATGAACTTCATATTAGTAATTACAAAAGAGAATATTGATAAAGATTGAAATAAGGGAATGAAAGTAGAATTGATGATTTACTAATTTTGGAAAAAAAATCCTAACAATCGTGCATTATATTAAATAAGTTGTTATGCCCTCTATTATAGAGGGAATGACCTATTCGACCTTAAATGATGTGGCAAGAGCATGTCAGATATGATTTGGACGACTTGGCAAGCATTGTAAGGACACACAAAAAGGGTATCAATTGTCATCAATTAGCGACCGATCATAAGGTCGAACTACTGATGATTAGCCGCTCTTCAACATCTATCTCAAATCCCAATCGACTCTACAAAAGGTAGCTAGAGTTACTGCCAAATGCCCTTTACAACTATTCTACAACTTCAGTTTTCAATCAACTCAAGGCTTAAAAGGCCCAAGATCGTCACATTGTCATCATTAGCATGTGGGTCACACTTTGTTCCCACTACCTCTGGTAGCTAACATTTTTGTTATAATAGACTAGGATTCTCCACTTATTTTGATAGGAAATCTCCTGCAATCACCTCTCGATAGTCCACTACCTCTAACAAATTTTGATTCTTCAAATCATGATGAATCAGACGATTACGAACTACCTAACAACTTCTATATAAAGAGGAAAAGGGGAATCCTTATGTAATACTCTCACTCTTTCACTTTCCTTCCTATTATTCTTGCTCTTCGGCTTTCTTTTGCAAGTTCCTGATAGTGAGTTCGGACTTTCTTTTGCAAGTTCCTGACAACAAGAGGATTGCATCAACGTTCGACCAACCATTAGCTCAGCAAAATGCCAATCCCATCACCCAGACTACTAGATAGTCACAGCAACACTTCCAACCCAAAATCACAAGCAAGAGCCATAGCAACCATTATATACTCATAGAAAACTCTTTTCATAAGTATATAAAGCATTTTAATATGATATCAAATACATCACAGTGAAAATAATTTAAATAACTAAAATCTAAAATTTAATTAATAAATAAATTCAATGAATAAATAAATTTTAAAAGCTTTATATGAATAAAATCTCAAATAATAGTCTTATAAAAAATTATAATAATAAATTTAAATGTAAACTATATTAATATTATCAAATCTCACTTCTAGTCTTTTTTTTTGTGTATGCAACTAAATATTTTAATCTAGAAAGAGGGAAAAAAAATGAGCTCGGCAACTTAGTAAGTAATGAATATCTTAACTAGGTAATTCATGTAATAACATAAGATTCAATGGACAAAAATAAATTCCTACTAATCAATGTAAAAACTTAATCAATTTCTTTTCAAAACACAAATCTAGTAAATCCAGCATCTTACAAAAATTCATATATATTCATAAATCTGGTTTAAGATAAATCTTATTCAACTTAACAACCATTAACTATGACAATATTTATATTCTATGGCTAAACCAGAAACAAAATTGCACTTATATCTCATAACACATGGCAAAATACCACACTTATACTCTATAGAATAATGAGCTTGGTAATAGTTAGAGTATCAATACACAACCATAATTAGCAAGGTCCAAAATATAGTAGGCTGATAGTTCAAATATGATATGTATCAAAGTTGTCTTTACAAAACAATAGATATACTATAATCTAGTCAAAGTATGCATATTCCATGTAAAATCAACAACATAATGATATTTTCAAAAAATCTCTAAATTTCATGTTTATTTTATATTCAAAAACATGGTTTCATAAAAATCATAGATTATAATAATCAATGAATAATTTATTTCATGTGAAAAATAAAATTATTAAAATGAAATATCTAGAAAAGATAGAGTCCACTTCAGAACCTAATATTCAAAATTGTTTTTCTATCAAATTTACCCATGACTAATTGCAAAACAAAAATCCTAAGTCCTAGCACCTTAACAGAAGATCAAGCTAAATAATTAGAGATTATTACTGTCAAAGTCAAGCAAGGGTGGAAGAAGGTGAAGAAAGGGCGAAGTTGACCAAGTAGTAATGTCGATGCCCAAGTCAGTTTAGTCAAAGTAATTTCTTTTGATCAAGGTCAAAGTAATATATAGGTGGCTTAAAAGAGATCAAGGAAAATAAGACCCAATGGTATTCAACAAAAACTAGGGTAATGATCGGCACACTACCTAATGGCCACTAATCAGAATCCTTTATTTATAGTCAACCTATGCTATAATGGATTCCACTAGGAATTCATAGGTCACGAGGATAGAGGAAGCGACAAAAGAGAGAGAGAATATATACATATATATACATACATACATATGAGAAAAGAGAGAGAA
This sequence comes from Areca catechu, assembly GCA_021397845.1. Lineage (NCBI taxonomy): Eukaryota > Viridiplantae > Streptophyta > Magnoliopsida > Arecales > Arecaceae > Areca > Areca catechu. Next base: position 158,753,688 of record CM038050.1, read on the forward strand.
TATATACATATACATACATATATATGCATGTATGTATGTATGTATGTATTCATTTCTTCTTCTTCTTTTTCCTATAGGAAGAGGAAGAGGAGAAAGGAAGGGTTAGTGGCATACCGGAGGTCCAATAATAATTATGCAAAGTTGATGGTGTTGGGGATTTGAGGTCCCAGCCCACTTTTCTTCTTCTAGCATGGAACATGTGACACCCTATTTTTTATGTTTTTGGGCCAAAGTCGGCAGGCCCAATCGACTTCAAGTCACAACGGAGAAAAAAAAAATTGGGAACTAAATGAAGGAATTTGTGTCAGAATAGGGGAGGCTGGGTTTCCGATATCCGGTCGAGATTTTTGTCGATAGTTTTGAGGAAAGAGTCGTGGAGGAGCGGGGCTTCGTCGGAGGTGTGATTGGGATGGATTAGAACTCCGATTGGGTGGAGGTTGCTTCATAAACGGCAGAGGAAACCATCAGGAGATTCTCCTTAAATCCTTCCTCATTGCCACCAATCGAGACTCATCGGGTGCCTTCCATGACGTCTCCCTCTTCTTTGGCGAGCGACGGAGAACTTTCTGACACCGGTAAGTTTAATTTCTTTATTTTCTATGTATTTAAGGGGGGGATACATTTTGTTTTGGTTGATTTATTTGGAACCGTGATCCGCGAGTGGCCATGCCGCCACCGTCTGCCTCCATCCCGTTAGGCTCTCCTGGTGTCTGCCTTCCCATGGCCACCATCGACAGCCGTGGGGGAGGTTGGCATAATCGAGCCAAGGTAGAAGCAACACATGGAGGTCTTCTGGGAGAAAAGAAAAGAAGAAAGAAAACAAGAAGAAGGAAAAAAAAAAAGAGGAGGGCCTCTGTTCCATGGAAAGAAAAAAAAAGAAAGAAAAAGAAAGAAAAAAAAAATAATAAATAAGGGAAGGAGAGAAAGAATAGATGAGGAGAAAAAAAATTGGAGGGACTTTCTTTCTCAGGATTCGTGAAACTAGGATTTGGTTTTGAATAATTTTATTATTTATTAATGTAGGGAATCAGCCTTCTGAGCAGGAAGGTGTTGCATGAATTTCGGATACAGACTAGTGTCGGATATACTAGGATCATCGCTTGAAGGTAAGGATTCTAGATATGATCATCAGTTCTATATATTGTTTTACGTTGCCTAATTTGATCCAAGCATATATATATATATATTTATATGCATGGTTGTTTTCGAATAGCATGATTTGATTTCCTGAGATACAGAATGAGTTTGTTGTTATTGTTGTTTGTGTTTTATTTAATATACCATGTTTATCAAGTGATCTTCGAATGGGTTGGATCATGATATCGATCATTGAAAGGTGACATGTTTTGGCTATATGAGATAAAATGATAAAGCGTGAAAATGTTGTATGCACTAGCCATTCCCCGGCGGTACCATGGTTTCTCAATATGCCGGTCATAGGCATAATTGTGACAAATATTGCCTCTTGCAGACATGGATAATGAGATTGCCGGTCACAAGCATAATCGTGACAAATATTGCCTCTTGCAGGCATGGACAATAAGATTGTCGGTCATAGGCGTAATCATGACAAATATTGCCTTTCACAGGCATGGACAATGATATTGCCGGTCACAGGCAGAATCGTGACAAATATTGCCAATTATAGGCATGGACAATGATGTTGCTAGTCATGGGCTAGAGGATGACCATGGCTAGTCCAGAATCCTAAAGAAGAAGGATAATTAAATTGAAAGAATAAAGAAAAAACATAATTTGATAAAAGGTTTTGTCATATATGATGTTGAATTATTTGACAGCATGATGTGATATTCTAGTACATTTTTGCTATTTCCAAGAATATACATAATCTTACTGGTGACTGTTTGGATACCTTACTGGGCTGTTGAGCTCACTCCCTACTTTTGTTTTTCCAGAGACTCAAGATGCATGAGAGAATCAGGCTGGGCATGCGATGGAAACTTCAAAACTGTTTAGATATTTTAGTTAGTAAATTTTAGTTTTTCGATTTTTGATACTTGTCATGAATTAATGGACCAATTAGTGATTTTGACTTTATAAACAGATTGTTTAATTATTACTCAATTATTCATATAATATTAGTTTATTTGTTGTGTTTGGTTCTTGTATACCTAGGCCTTGCATGAACTCTAGGGTAAAATCTAGGGTTTGTGTAGTCGGTCGTGTAGCCGATTCCGGAGCTAGATTCGGGGCATGAAGAGAGGTATCAGAGCAAACCAGGTTGTAGGATCTTAGGGTATACGTTCATCGAGAGAGTATGGGTTGATTCTTAGGTGGGGTAGATAATGTAATATATTCTTGATAATTTAAGTGTTAGTTGTATACTAACAATGACTGGTGTAGGATTTTCATGGCGCGTGGTAGTGGGCGTGGACGTGCTAGGAGACCTACAAGATTTGCGGATGGATCAAATGCTTGGGATCCTATAGAGCAGCATGAGGATACTGGGATCTTATCTGGTGATGAGGAACATCCACAAGAACAACACCCAATCCCATGGACAACACTGGCAATGAGGAGCATCCACGGGAACCGATGCTCAATTCTATGGACAACACCCCAGGGACTGGGACTGCAGAAGCAGGAACTCTAAGAGGATCTGGAGTTCAGCTTGGGGACCAGGTGGGTATTCCTCAACTGATGTAATACTTGGTGCAGCAACAAGCTGCTGCAAGAGCTGATACACCGAGATTAATGGAAGCACAACAGCAATAGCAACAGTTCATGCAGCAGCTATTATTACAGCAGCAACAGCCAGAAGTTAGGATTAGACAAGAATGACCAATCACTTTGATAGATTTCAAGAAGTATGCACCATCGGTATTCAAGGAAACATCAGATCCCATGGAGGCAGAGGGTTGGTTAAAGGCTATGGAAAAGGTATTCCAAGTCTTGCGGTGTCCGGAAGGGGAGAAGGTTACTTTTGCTACATTTTTATTGCAAGATGAGGCAACTGCTTGGTGGGAGTTGCAACTTGGGAAGCAGGGACCAAACGATGCACCTTTTTACTGGACAGATTTCAGAAAGGTTTTCTATGAGAGGTACTTTCCTCAAAGTAATCGGGTACAAAAATCTCGAGAATTTGATCGCTTGGAGCAGGGTAGCTTAATCGTTTCTCAATATGCTACAAAATTTGAAGAATTATCAAGATATGCTCCATCACTGAAAGTAGATGAAAGGATTTGGGCCAGGAAATTTGAAAATGGACTTAGAGGTTGGATTCAGCATCAGGTGACTGCCTTCAAGCTACCAACCTATAAAGAGGTCGTCAACAAGGCACTGATTATAGAAAGGGGGTTGGATGTTGCTCAAGCAGAATGAGAAAAAGCTTTGAATAAGAGATCCAGATCAGAAGGATTTCAGGGTCAACCCAATAACAACAACAGTGCAAAGATGAGGAAGCCTGACAATGCTATTCCAGATGATAAAACTCAATAAAGGATGTTATTCAGTGCTCCAAGTGTGGTGGGCCATAGCTAAGCAAGACTGCACCTAGCCAGAAGGGTGGAAGTGTTACAATTGTGGGAAGGCGGGTCATAAAGCTATTGTGTGTCGTAGTGGTCAGGGGTTGCAGCATCAAGCGCCTCAAGCATCTCGTGTTGGACACCAACAAGGAGGACAACAAAAGTTGGGTACCCAAGGATGGGTGTACGCACTCACACAGCAGGATGCCAATGCATCAAAATCAGTGGTGATAGGTATGATTAGGTTATGATCTTTGGGATGGTAATACAAGTGATTAAAATCATAATAACATGATGATTAGTAAGACACGACAGAAATTTCTGAAAGAATTTATTAGTGAACCTAGATGGTTTAGTACAGTATATCAGAGTGCATAGTGGAAGCGTAGTGATTTGCACTGATTTAGATTTCAATCAAGCTAATTTCGAGGATGAAATTATTTTAACGGGGGGAGAATGTGAAACCCTGTTTTTTATATTTTTGAGCCAAAGTCGGCAGGCCCAACTGACTTCAGCCATAACGGGAAAAAAAAAATTGGGAACGAAATGAAGGAATTCGTGTCGGAACAGGGGAGGCTGGGTTTCCGATATCCGGCCTAGGTTTTCACCGGTAGTTTTGAGGAAAGAGTCGTGGAGGAGCGAGGCTTCGTCAGTGGCGTGATTGGGATGGATTAGAACTCCGATTGGGTGGAGGTTGCTTCCCAAACGGTGGAGGAAATCATCGGGAGATTCTCCTTAAATCCTTCCCCATTGCCGCCAACCGAGGCCCATCAAGTGCCTTCCGCGACGTCTCCCTCTTCTCCAGCGAGTGACAGAGAACTTTCTGACACCGGTAAGTTTAATTTCCTTATTTTCTATGTATTTAAGGGGGGATACATTTTGTTTTGGTTGATTTATTTGGAGTCGTGATCCGTGGGTGGCCACGCCACCGCTGTCTGCCTCCCTCCCGTCGGGCTCTCCTGGTGTCTGCCTTCCCATGGCCACCATTGGTAGCCATGGGGGAGGTCGGCATGATCGAGCCAAGGTAGAAGCAGCACACGGAGGTCTTCTGGGAGAAAAGAAAAGAAGAAAGATAGCAAGAAGAAGGTAAAAAAAAAAGAGAGGAGGGCCTCTGTTTCACGGAAAAAAAAAAAGGAAATAAAAAGAAATAAAAAAAGAGAAAGAAAGAAATAAATAATAAATAAGGGAAGGAGAGAGAGAATAGATGAGGAAAGAGAAAATCAGAGGGACATTCTTTCTCAAGATTCGTAAAACTAGGATTTGGTTTTGAATAATTTTATTATTTATTAATGTAGGGAATCAACCTTCTAAGTAGGAAGGCATTGCGTGAATTTCGGGTACAGACTACTATCGGATATACTAGGATCAGTGCTTGAAGGTAAGGATTCTAGACATGATCATCAGTTCTATACATTGTTTTACGTTGCCTGATTTGATCCGAGCATATTATATATATTACATGCATGGTTGTTTTCGGATAGCATGATTTGATTTCCTGAGATACAGAATGAGTTTGTTGTTATTGTTGTTTATATTATTTATACACCATGTTTATCAAGTGATCTTTGAATGGGTTGGATCGTGATATCGATCGTTGAAAGGTGACATGTTTTGGCTATATGAGATGAAATGATAAAGCGTTAAGTGAAAATGGTGTATAGACTAGCTATGCCACGGCTATACCGTAGTTTCTTAGTGTGCCGGTCATAGACGTAATCATGACAAATATTGCCTCTTGCAGGCATGGATAATAAGATTGCCAGTCACAGGCGTAATCGTGACAAATATTACCTTCACAGGCATAGACAATGATATTGCCCGTCATAGGCAGAATCGTGATAAATATTTTCAATTATAGGCATGGACAATGATGTTGCTAGTCATGGGCTAGAGCATGACCATGGCTAGTCTAGAATCCTAAAGAAGAAGGATAATTAAATTGAAAGAATAAAGAGAAAAACATGATTTGATAAAAGGTTTTGTCATATATGATGTTGAATTATTTGACTGCATAATGTGATATTCTAGTATGTTTTTGCTATTTCCAAGAATATACATAATATTACTGGTGACTGTTTGGAGACCTTACTGGACTGTTAAGCTCACTCCCTACTTTTGTTTTTCCAGAGACTCAAGATGCATAGAGAGAATCAGGCTGGGCATGCGATGAAACCTCAAAACTATTTAGATATTTAGTTAGTAAATTTTAGTTTTTCGGTTTCTGATACTTGTCGTGAATCAATGGACCGATTAGTGATTTTGACTTTATAAATAGATTGTTTAATTATTACTCAATTTTCATATAATATTAGTTATTTGTTGTGTTTGGTTCTTGTGTACTTAGGCCTTGTATGAATTCTAGGGTAAAACCTAGGATTTGTGCAGCCGATCGTGTAGCCGATTCCGGAGCTGGATTGGGGGGGCACACATAACAAAACAAAAAGCATAAAAATAGAGGATCTTTTGGCTTGGAGGATTACAGGTTCTAGCCAGCTTGCCAATGGCGGGAGCTCAAGTGATGGCAATAAACGGGTATGGGGAATCAATCTTGGGCTCTAATGATGAGCACCAATGGCAATGAAAATTAGAAAAAGAGAAATAAACAAAAAACAAAGCATAGAAGATCTAAAAATAGGGAACAAACAACACTTTTTTTCTTTCACTTGCTGTTACAGGATCTCTATATCGAGGACTTTATGCAGCGGTGGCAAAGAAGAAGCTGGGACAATTAAAGGAGATGCTGTATTTTGATTCCAACAAGCAATAATGGCTTATTCTAGTGAGCAAAGGAAACTTCAGCCATTGGCAATCAAGAGAAGAAGAGGGAAGTGATGATGGTAATCTATAGTGAGGTGCTTCAAGGAAGTGGGCAACCCCTTAAATAGATAAGTGGCTAGATCTTTCTAGATACCAAGTTTGGTGGATGTCTAACTCCCATCCGAAGTTAGGCATGAAGGAGCTGACTCTCGTCGAGAGTATTCATTGACCCAGCAAGTGTAAAGCATGTGTTGGCTTAAAAATCCTTTGTTTTAGTTTTGACCAATACAATGCTTACTAGGCTAGCTAAGTAAACCAAGCCCAATACAATGTCAAGCCTCTAGAGGATCTAGGTATTACATTATTTCCTCCCAAAAAATTTCATTTTGAAACTTTTCTTACTCAAATCTTTAAAAATATTAAAGATACTTCTAACTCAAGTCAGCCCATAGCTTCCTGGTAATTTTCCAAGTCATATCGTTCACTTAAATGTTTTTGGTATTAAAGTTATTATTATTTGACCAGCTGCAAAATAATTTAAACCACTACATTTTCTTTGCATAGTTTGAATAAATCATCAAGTTTTTTATTCATTAAATGACTTCTGATGGAAAGAACCATGTGTGGATCATAGAATGGCAAGCTACAGACATCATTATATATAGGGCTGAAAATGGATTGGATATAGATTGGATACTAGTATATCTATATCCATATTTTTTTATTTAATGAATACATATATTAATTGAATACGAAATTTCATACCCATATTTGTTTAAACATATATGGATACTAATAAGGTATTGGAAATATGGATATAGATTTGGATATAAATTGAATGATTGAACTTTATGACTACAGAAATAAAGATATTACTAAGTGGATGATAAATCAGGTTAATAATATGTTAATATGGTCATTTATTTTTCTTAAAATTCATGATTGCTATATCAAATAAATAGAATAACAAATAAAATTAGATATTCAAATATAAATCAAATAATTGTTTATCCATATCCATATCCATTTTTTAACAAATATAAATATGAATATGGATATTAGTTGGATGCTCAAATTTCTATCCATATCTAGATTGATTCGGATACGAAAATAGGTCAAGACAAATATTATTCGACCCACTTTCATTATTAAATATACACCATTTGCCTCCACCAATGTCATGATTGCTTACATTTTGGTAGGTCCCCTCCCCAAACTCCTCTCCTTTGTTTTGAAGCACTTTGCCCCACACCCCCATGTAGCAAAAAAAGAAAAAAAATCACAAATATCATTTATCCATCTATGATCAGCACTTTCTAAAAATCATGCTTGCACATTTCATGGAACCTTTAGTTGAGTGAATAGCTCCAAATTTGTGTGATTTCTCTAAAAGATTGTAGGGGTAGTTCAATTATGTAATTAGACTTTTAGATGAAAATAATTGGTTTTGTAGGCCATGAGAGAAATTTGATGGATTTTGTATATGATATGAGTCTACTATTATTGAGCATTGACCTTCATTTATGATGCAGACAAATCAACTTGGGGAGTATTAGGCTCTAAACAAGTTTAGGCCCACTCAAGGAATTAGTCCCTCTATCTCTATGTGAGATGAAGGGGCAAGGATGCCGATAGCATGCTTATCCCTCTCTTAATTTGACAAGGAGAAGTGGATTAAGTGGAACAATAGCTCTCTTTTCCATAAAAGGGAGAAAGGGGGATTGGATGCTAGAGGTAAATATTAATAAAATCAAAGAATCAAGAATTTGTGCACCCAAAAATAATTGTGAATAAAATCAAATAAAAATAATTTATAAGCAACAAATTATAAAATAGCATAATTTGGGCATTGCTCTAAGAGCATCATTTTTCCTCAAATGTAGGGTAAATATCTATAATACTTTCAAGATATAATCATCTCCCACTCATGCAGCTCCTCCCTAGTGTAGCAAGAGCATTTGGAATCTTTGACTTGATCAACTTCCTCAATTAGCGAAAATCAATACTTCGCAAAGAATACAAAATATGGAAAACAAATAGTAGTATAAGTAATGGAAAACATATGAAAGCGAATAGTGAAAAGAGAGAGCAATACATGGCTATTGAAGGGAGAGTTTTCTAATATGTGGTATCATGAGCCTACACCATGGTCTTTTTAGATATTTTTTAAGTGAGCAAAATATAATATAATGATGAACATAATATAACATGAATGTAATAATACTTGCTTGGTGGTTGATTTTTGAAACAAAACTAAATTTGTGTAGGTTGTTTAAGTTCTTTTATTTAATATTATGAGTAATTACAAAGACCCTCTTGCAATTTATGTTTATTACACTCATATCCAATAGTTGTAAGATCTATACTTACATCTAGTTAAATTAACAGCAATAGTGAAACCATTTTAGCTCATGTGGAAAACTAAAATTGCTCTTGGGTAGGGAGGGGGATGTACATATTTTCTTGTATCCTTGAATGGCTATAATATCACTTAAGATTACTTGGATTACTTTTGATTTTTTTTTTGATATAGTATTTGGTTCCATTTAAGGTTAATGATTTGACTATCTTTTATTAAATTATGAAATAAAATGGTGGATAAAAATGAAGCTCGAGAGGGTAAGCCTAGATTTATCAAACTATTATGTTGGTCCAAGGATTGATTTTGATAAATAACAAAATATTGAGTATATAATATAACTAATGAATTAAATGAGTTAGTGTTTCAGGAAATTAAGGGTAACAACTATCGATTTAAAAATGAGACTTTTGAAGCTCCAAAGATGTAGAAAAGCCAATGAAAAACATGTAAAAATAGGGTATTGGGATGTGAGTCAAGAAATTTTTGAAGGATCAAAGTTTCAATCCAATACGGAAGAGTTTCAGCTTAGCATAGAAAATCTCAACCAGCATGTTGTCAAGCCGACTCAAACTAAAAATGAGCCTACTTGATAGGGGGAGTCCATTATATAGAAGCTAAAATTTTGAAGGCTGACTAGTGAGTCGACTCAAATATTAACTGAGTCTACTCACTTTACTCGGATGGAAATCGAGTTGATCCCATAAATCTAAGTTGACTCAATAGTAAAAAATGGAAAGGTTAATTTAAAGAAAAAAGACTAAGTCTACTAAATTGAGGACTGAGCCAACTGGGATGTGATCTAAGTAGACTCGATAATGATCCAAGTCAACTCGAGGATTGCTAACAAGCAGAATAGCTAATTTTCTAGAAAGTTTAAATTGATCCAGTTTTGATTCTAACGGTTATATTTATTCTCCAATATCTTGAAATAATCATTTTAATCTTGGAAGCATACTTAAAGACCACCAAACTTATTGAAAACATCAACCAAACTCAGAATATTCCAAGTACTATCAAGAACAAAGAGATAAAACCAAAGTATTGATTTTAGAGCTCAAACACTCAACCACCTAAAAATATTTCTTCAATCATTGGCTTTCCAGCAAAAAGATAAGCACTGAAAATTCCTTAAACTTTAGGAATCTCTTTTTTTTATGCATAAGTGTCTTATTCTTGATCTTTTTAGGAGCTTGGTACTCTTATTATTTCTTTCTTATTTCTTGTTGCCTACTTCAATTGGAGATTAATGTTAGATGTATTTAGATTGGGGATTAGTTGAAGGGGTTTAGATCATGAGCCCTAGAAAATAATCTATAAAGAATTTTGGATTGTAAGCCTGATAAAACAATCTGGCTATAATCTTTGAAAGGATTATAATAAAAATTTCTAAGGAGAGACATGGAGAATAGACGTAAGTGTTGGGAGCACCAAATCACTATAAAATCTCTTATGTTTGCAATTGCTCTCTTATTGATTTGCTTTATATTCAGCATTTCATTTTAAATCTATTCCAGCACATACCTTTGCTTACCTTCACTCCACAAGTAGCACATACTTAAGTTAATTTTTTTAAAAACTCAATTCACCTCCCTTCGTGGGTTATCTAGCTGGGCAACAAGTGGTATCAGAGCTTGGTACTCAGCTGCATTTGATCCAATAATATAATAAAGACTTAAGATCAAATGGTAACCCAACTTATTATGTCTCTTGTCGAAGGATAATCTTTAAATAGACCTCCTTTGTTCACCAGCATAAATTACACTTATTAGAAGACATGCATGCATATCTATATTCATGCACTTGACTATCAACTTTGGAGAGTGATAGTCAATGGGCCATACATACCCATCATTAGAATGGACTTGAGGTTCCCAAAACTGAGAAGGATGGGATAAGCAAGACAAATAGAGCTGAATGCTAAAGATATGAGTATTTTTATTATACTTTAGATATTAATGAATTTAATGAAATTTATAGTTATTGTTCCACCAAGAAAATTTGGAATAGGTTGGAGGTTACCCATGAGGGTACCCACCAATTAAAATAAACTAAAATAAATATGCTTGTGCATAAATATGAATTATTTAAAGTAGAGCCTAATGAAATTATTACTAGCATGTATACTCGTTTTACTAATATACTAATGGTTTAAAAATTTGACATGACCTATTCCACCAGTGATCTTGTTGGAAGATTCTAGGTCTTTTCTAAAGTCTTGAGAAGCCAAGGTGACTGCAATACAAGAAGCCAAGGATCTTAGTACTCTTCTACTTGAAGAACTCATTGGATATCTCATGACTTGTGAGATCATAATGAGGGAAAATGATGAAGAGGAGCCCAAGAAGAAGAATACCAATGCTTTGAAGTCTATAATGAATGAAGAAAAAGAAAACAATGAGTCAGAACAAGAAGATGATGATGAGATGGCCCTTGTAGTGCAAAGATTTAAGAGGCTCATGAGGAAGAAGAAACCAAGCTATAAGAAAAACCCTTACAAGGATGAGGTAAGCAAGGACAAGAAAGAAAAAGAAGAAAATGAAGGGGCAACCTATATGTTTTGAATGCAAGAAGCCCAGTCATTGTAAAATAGATTGCTCTCAACTCAAAAAGGCCAAGAAATATAGGAAGAAGGCTTTGATGGCTATATGGAGTGTGATAGTGAAGATTCAAGCTCTGAAGAAGAAGGAACTCAAGAAGTAGCCAATCTTTATCTTATGGTACAAGAAAGTGAGAAAACTTCTAAATATTCCTTAGATAATAATGAGCTTCAATTAGCATTTACTAATTATTAGATGAATTACAAAATTATGTAAGATCGACAAGGATTTGAAGAAATAAAATGCTAAACTTTCAAAAGAAAAAGAAAGTATTTTGAAAGATAAAGAAAATATTTTTCAAGAAAACCAAAACTCAAAAAAGGAATTACAAAAGCTGAAACCTTTTGTTGAGAATTTCATTCTTAGTTCTGAAAAATTATAAATAATTTTAAGTGATCAAAAAACTATTTTCAATAAAGACAGTAGGTTGTAACGCTCAAAATAAGCAAAAGTGTTTGAAAAACTTCTTTAACAAAGCCCCTCTTATTCTACATTAATATTAAATATTATTATATGGTAAAGTAAGACATAAAGCATATTATGTAATTTCAAAAAAAAATAATAAATAGTTAAAGAGGAAAGGATTCTAAAAGGAACCAATAAGACTAATCCTAAAGGATCTAAGATGACTTAGATACCAAAAACAAAAATCTTATTCTTTCATGTAGATGTGTCTTGCTATCCAGGAGAAAATAGAAGATGGTATCTTGATAGCAAGTGCTCAAGACACTCAATTTGTCATGTTTGAAGCTAAAGAGGAAGGAATGTAAACTTTGGGGATAATGGAAAAAGGCACATTCATGGAACTAGTAAAATCACATTGCCCTTCTATATTTATGAAAAATGTATTACTTATAAATGGTTTAAAGCATAACCTTCTTAGTATAAGTCAATTGTATGATAGAGGTTATAAAAAGTAGTTTTGAACCTTCCAAATGCATTGTGTTTTATCCAATAGAAGATAGTATAGTATTTATGGACATGGACATGGCAATATCTATATAGTGGATTTAGATGATTTATCTCTACAGAATGATCAATGTCTAGTTGCAATAAATACAACAAATAATGAAAGTAATTAGCTATAGCATGGGAAATTAGATCATACAAGCATGGATTTACTTTTAAAAACTTGTTTAAAGATATTTGTAAAAGGTTTGTTAAAATTTAAGCTTGAAAAAAATTGAATTTGCGATGCATGTCAATTGAAAATAATCTAAAAATTCTTTTAAACTAAAAGGCATGATTTCAATTAATAGGCCTTTAGAACTTCTTCATATGGATTATTTGGACCTACTAGAACTATAAGTCTAGGAGGCAAGCGATACAAACTTATCATCATTGATGATTTTTTTTTATATACTAATAGATTTTCTTTTTAAAACAAAAAGATGAAGCTTTTTTCATATTTACAAAATTAATCATAACATGTCAAATGAAAAGAATTTTTCAATTACATCAATTTATAGTAATCATAAAATGAGTTTGAAAACTAAAATTTTAAAAGTTTTTATAATAAAAAAGAGATGATATAATTTTTGGCATCTAGGACACCTCAAAAAAATGAGGTGGTAGAAAGGAAAAACTGAACTTTAGAAACAAATGGCATGCACTATGTAGTATGAAGGCAATCTTCCTGGATATTTTTGGATGGAAGCAATAAATACATCATGCTATATTTTAAATCATGTTTTGATTAGACCAATTTTTTAAAAAAATAATATGATCTTTGAAAAATAAGAAACCAAATATTAGTTTTTATATTTTTGGATGTGGATGTTTCATATTGAATAATGGTAAAAATAACTTAGAAAAATTTAATACCAAGTCAGATGAAAGAATCTTCCTAGATTACTCCTTATCTAGCAAGGTATATAGAGTCTTTAAAAAAAGGGTACTTGTTGTTGAAGAATCAATTCATATTATTTTCAATAAAACTAATGCCAATCTTTTGACAAAGGAAGATGCTTTAGATGATGATGCAGGAATTTTATGCAAGAAGGTGGAGGATCTTACATTGAAAGAGTCATTCCCTAGAAACAAAGATGAAGACCCAAAGAAAGAGGATGATGAAGGAGTGGCAACTCAACAAAAGTAAGGTGATCTATCTAAGGAATGGAGGTATGCTCATGATATCCAAAAATTTTAATTATTGATAATCCACCTCAAGGGGAAAGAACTTGATCATCTTTAAGAGATCCTTACAATTATTTAGCTTTTGTATCACAAATAGAGCCCAAGTCTATAGAAAAAGCTAAAAATGATAATGAATAGATTAATGCTATATAAGAACTTAATCAATTTGAAAGAAATAAAGTATAGATACTTATAGAAAAGTCTATAGATTATCCTATTATTAGAACTAAATATTTTTTATAAATAAACTAGATAAACACGATAAAGTTATAAAAAATAAAGCTAAGTTAATTATAAAAGGTTATAGTCAAGAAGATAGAATTGATTTTGAAAAAACCTTTATACCAATAGCTAGATTAGAAGCTATTAGGCTATGATTTATTTTTGCATGCTATATGGATTTCAAACTCTATCAAATGAATGTTAAAGTTATATTTTTAAATAATTTTATTTATAAAAAATTATATATAGAATAACCACTTGGTTTTGGAAACCATAAATTTTCAAATCATGTTTATAAATTATATAAAGTACTTTATGGTTTAAAATAATTCTTTCGTGCATGGTATGAATGATTAAGTAATTTTTTTTAAAATAATTTTATTAGAAAAAATATAGATACTACATTATTTTTACAAAAAAAAAATGATGATTTATTAGTTGTTCAAATATATGTAGATGGCATTATCTTTGGTGCCACTAATAAGTTTCTTTGTCAAGAATTTGCCATGTTAATACAGGAAGAGTTCAAAATGAGCATAACAGGAGAACCTAATTTCTTTCTCAGACTCTAGATAAAGCAAACAAATAAAGAAATCTTTATCAACCAAACCAAGTACACAAGAAAAATACTCAAGAAGTTTGGAATGGAGAGTTTTAAAGAGATTGGCAGACCTATAAGCACTACATGTAAGCTTGATAAAGATGAGAAAGGTAAGAGCATAGATCAAAAATTTTATAGAGATATGATTATATCATAGCTCTACCTTATTGCTAGTAGACTTGATATAATTTTTAATATATATGTGCATAAAATATCAATATTATCTTAAAAAATAACACTTACTTGCTAGTGAAAGGATTTTTGGATACTTGTCTAATACTATTAATAATGGCTTATAGTATTCAAAATAATTTTTAATTGAATTTAATAGGATCTTTTGATGATAGTTTTGCTAGATATAAACTAGATAGAAAAAGTACTAGTCAAACTTATCAATTTCTTAGAGTTAACTTAATCTCTTGGTTTAGCAAGAAACAAAGTTTAGTGGCATTGTCTACAGTTGAGGCTGAATACATTATAGCTAGAAGTTATTATACTAAATCTTATGGATTAAGTAATAATTAAAAGATTTTGGCATTAAACTTAATAACATTCTCATAAGATATAATAATACTAGTGCAATAAACCTAACTAAAAATATAATTCAACATTCAAAAACTAAATACATTGAAATAAATACCACTTTATAAGAAATCATATTCAAAATGGTAATATAATGCTTGATTTTGTTAGCACTAATAAATAATTAGCAGACATCTTCACTAAGCCCTTAAGCGATAATAGATTTAGTATGATTAGAAATCCTTACAGTGATGTAGATTAACTCGAAAGCCTTAAAATACCTTTTGACTAAGTCTCTTTTTCTCTTCTTAGGAAAATCCTCATCTAGAAGAATTATTGTGAATTTGACTCTCTTAGAATCCTTAGAATTTTCTTTGAAATCCTTCTAGAATAATTTTTGACTGATTTCTAAAATTTTACCCTAACCCAGATCCAAGTCAACTCAAAGCTTGAATCCGAGTCGACTCGAGAGTCAACTCGATAGTCACCACGAGTTGACTTGAGGATGGGTTTGCATTCTTTTAAAAGGGGTCTACATGTCCCATTTTTTGTTAGTTAGTCATCTTCCACCCTAGGAACAGTACTCTCTCCCATCCAAGCTCTCCATTTATCTAAATCTCTTAAATCTAGTACTTTTCTCCTTGTTTCCCCTTAATTTTTCCTCATTTCCTAGAGATTATGGGTCCAAGGAAGTAGTGAGCTTAGCATTTGAAGAGACCACAATCTGAAATTGGGAGAATGCATGCCACAAGAAAAATGGAGAGATAGAGGAGAGTAGCAAAAGCTAGAGAGGAAGCCCATCCACCATCCAACTTGAGCCATCCGAGCCCTCTATGCAAGCACTGATACCATCTTCTCCTCTTCTCCAAGCTGAGAGAATGGCTGGTAGGGCAGTGACCACTGGTAGGTGGATTAATTTCAAGTTTTTTGATGTTGATGGCTTTGTGTTTAGGCAATGAATTAGAAGCCAAGGGTGGGATTTGTTATGTAAGATAAATATCTTGACTTCCCCATGCTAATTTAAGGATTTTATGAAAATTTATAGAGGTTTATTAGAGGTATCACCTCTTCATCAAGGGAGTAGAGATTACCTTGATTGAGTCCACCCTAGGACAGATCCTAGAAGTTTTCTCTCAGGGCATTGTGCTTAAGAGGAGAACAAGATTGAGGTGAATTATGGATCGGGATGATATAGGCAGGATTGGAGAGTTGATAGCCAGTACTTTGTCTTTTGAGATGAGAGTTCTATGCCATATTATAGGCCGGATCTTCTTACCAAAGATTGGCAAGTTTGATTTCATGTTTGAGAGGGAGCTGCCTTTGATGTTTCATTAGATTCAAGGGATTGCTATGAGTATGCCAGGGATGATGATGAAGATACAGATGAGAGAGACAGCAGAGAATGAAGGCCTATCTGCCATATAGTATGTTTTGACTCGGGTATTTTAGATATATAGTATTCCTCTTAAAGGTGAGTCCTTAAAGAAATTATAGAGTCATGGTGAGTACTATGATCAGACCCTATATATGATGGGGTAGCATAAGATTAGTGGGCACTGGATCAGAAGAGTATCTGAATAGGAGTGACAAGAGAGACCTGAGTCCCTTACATAGAGAGCAGAGCCTTCATCTCCACCCAGAGTACCGAGGTAGCTGCAGGAACTTTAGACACTCCAGCCCCATCTTCTAGGACTCCCAGCATTCTTTGCCCCTAGAGTAGATTGGACAACCAATTGGTATAGAGGATAGCCAAGTTGGTGAGTCGTTCTATTAGATCCGAGATCCATATGATATCTGACAAAGTTGACAAGCTTTAGATGGAGATGATAGAGATATGATGACTTATTGAGTAATGGCCTGGAGGTTCTTCAGTATAGCTGATTCTGATAAAGTGATGAGAAGACTAGATATTGGTTTTGCTAAGGTTTAATCTACCATTGATAGGCTTAGGATGTCTTAAATAGTGAGCCTTAGTATTGTCACAATATGTTTTCTCACCTCTCTGAGATAGTATTTGAGTAGGCAATATATTTTGAGATAGTATTTGAGTAGGCAACATGTTCTGAGATAGTATTTGAGGAGGCAGCCTGTGTAGCAACCGCAGCTCTAGCATCTTTTTCAGCCATTGTAGTATCGAGCTAGCCCTGTCCTCGAACTTCTCATGTTCTTTAGCCTGTTCCTACCCAGCCATGACCATCAACCCCTGTTAGGCCTTATTGCTGATCTACTAGCTGTCCACCACTAGCTACAGGACCTGCCACTAAGACTAGGAGCCAGATTGCTCATCCTTCCCCTTCTAGAGGAGGTTCTGCAACCACCATAGAGATCCCCTCGATGCCCAGAGTTAGACTTTTAGGATCTCTTAGATATGTCCTAGGCTAATATATATGTATTAGTTTTTATGTTTTATGACTATTATATGTTGACTTTGTTATATCGTGGTGTACTTTATGGTATGTATCATTTTTTATATGAAGTACACCTATTTGTAATGCAAAACTTATATCTATGTTATGGATGACATCTATGTTTTCCCATTTTCCTTAATATTGTTTGATTGCTTTAATACTTTACATAGGGAAAGCGATCTCCTTAATGACTTTTGATGATAATGACAAATAGGAGAAGAAAAATGGAAAAATGGTAAGGAAATATGAAAATATAGATAAAAATGAGAAAAATGAAGAAACAATAAATAAGGTAGAAAAAAAATCTAAAATAAGGTAAATATAAGGGCAATTGGTATAATATTCATGATTTTTGAAAATTCTTGCTCTGATTCTTGAAATTTCATGCAAATTTTTTGATTTGATAAAAGAAAATTCTTGCTTTGATACTTATACTTCTCTATTTTGATACTTATACCTGAATACTTTGATATTTTTGAAAATACTCTAATACTTTCACTTATATTTCTAAAATTGCTCTGATACTTTCACGTTGATATATTGCTCTGATACTATCAAAACATATGAAACTATGTTACTTTAAAACTTATTGTTTTAGCTCTGATACTTTCATGTATGATAGGTATCGAAACTATCTATTATTTTGCTATGATACTGTCATTATTATTATGTTACGATATATCATATTCTAATACATTGAAACTATCCTATTATTTTGATACTTTGCTCTGATACTATGCTTCATACTCCTTAATATGTCAGCAATGATCAAATAAATACTAAAGTATGCATTGATACTCAATTTGTATACTCTGATGCTTAATCTAAAATTTATATTCTTTGATACTCAATCTGCAAAGTCTTAATTCCTTAAAAAGTTTGCTTTGATAAGTTTGAAATACTTTAATAATTAAATAATGATATCATGAATTCTTGAATAAGTAATACTTCTTGAGCTATTTTGACCTATGCTAAATTTTTAAGAGTGTTATATTTATTTCAATATCATTTACTTATATAGTCAAAGTTTTGTCATCACCATCAAAAAGAAAATGATAGTTGACCCCAATGATTGATTTTGATGAATAATAAAATATTTGAGTATATAATGCAACTAATAAGTTAAATGAGTTAGTATGTCAGGAAATGTTAAGGATAACAACTATCATTTTAAAAGAGAGATTTTTAAAGCTCCAAAGATATGCAAAAGCCAATGAAAATATCTAAAAATCGGGTATTAGGATGTGGAGTCAAGAAATTTTTAAAAGATCAAAGTTTTAGCTCGATATGAAAGAGTTTCAATTTGGCATAGGATAGTTCAGCTTGGCATAGGAGAGTTTTAGCCGGCATGCTATCAAGCCGACTCGGATGAAAAATGAGCCGACTCGACAAGGAAAGCTAATTGTACAGAAGCTAAATTTTTAAAGGCAAACTAATTAGCTGACTCAAATGTTAACTGAGTTAACTTGGATAAAAACCAAGTCAATCCCATGGATCTGATTCGACCAATAGTGAGAAACAAAAAGGTAATTTTTGGAGGAAGAAGATTGAGTCTACTCAATAGAAGATTGAGCAAACTCAATATGATTTAAGTTGACTCAACAATGATCTGAGTTGACTCAAAAACTACTGACAAGCATAATAGCGTTGCTACTTAGATCGCCTTCGCCTATAGTCATGATGGGCCCGGAGGTCATGTCTAGTGCTCTGGAGAAGATCAAGTCCCTCGCTCCTAAATGATCCCAAGTGACCAGACCTGCAAGAAAAACCTAGGCCGGGAGCACCGACAGGGACACTCCGATGCTCAGGTTAGTTTGGCGATTAAGGGCAACAGCCCTTTTTCACGGTGACCTGGGCCACCACCGCAGAGAAAAGGGTAAGAATTTTTCTAAGTGGGGGTTGCTTACCTCTTACCTTGGCCAAAGGTCCTTCTAACCTATATAGAAGATGATGCCATGGGATAGAGTCTGAAATCCTAGCAGGGTGCACCCCCATGGAGTGTGCAGGTTCGGTGAGCACTCCCTTGTGGAGTGTGCAGGTTTGGTAGAGCACTCCCCTACAGAGCATGTAGGTTTGGCAAAGCACTCCCTTGTGAGCTAAAATAGAACAAGAATTCTATACCTAGTATTATGTGTAGAAGATTTCTTACACATTTCTCTCATCTAAGAATGATTATGAAGGAAAGAGCAACCATTTTAACTATTTAGGATTCCCAAACTTACCTTGCATAATATATTCGACAAGCATTCAAATAAAAAACCCTATGTACCATAACATTGATCACATAATAGATATTCAAAGCTTTTACTTGATCTTTTCCTTGTTTAGATACTAAACTATTATCATATTTTAATAAAAATATAATAGAATGTATGTCAAAAAATAATACCATAACACTGAAATAGTTATTTTTTCAAATAATGCTATTATTTGTTGCTATTAATAGCAATTAGTAACCAACATATTCAATATAATAGTCGACAACAATAACCATGACAATCTTAACAGGACATTATTGTCATAGAAACCATTGACGAGAGAAAGCAAGGCATGGAAGTGTAGGAAAGTCAAGGGGAATACATATACCATGCTTTGTATTTTAGTTTATAAATGGCTAGCAAAGCACCACTATCAAGCATGAATTACACCTGAACATAGTGGACTTTTATTACTTCTTGAAAATGTCTCCGTAACAAGTAAAGCAAAGGTTGCACAATTGTATAAAATAAATTTGAAAGTTCTCATATTTTGGTGGAGCCTAAGCATATCCTCAATAGTTCTAAATACTTTCAAATAGCAATATCTCGTCGTGTCTTCGTAATATCATCAAGCACTTTCCCAAATTATTGGAGTGAGTTTCATTCTGTAATTGTCAATTTTTAAAAACTAATAAATCCCTTCTCCTTCAAACTTTCGACAATCTCCCTGATGCTTGTCTCTAAAGGAATATAGTCGATACCTAAGCTTGTTGCCTTTTCTTTATAGACCTGGTATATTGGCGCAAAGGGCTTGTCATCCTCACACCTGCCAATATATAGAGCTTAGCAATCAGAGAACTAGTATATAAAAAGAGAGACTTGCTTAAGTAGAGATTACATTCAAATTGAAGGGTAACTTGTTAAAAGTTATACTCTTCAAGAACTAGTAATTGAAATGACTTATAAAAAAGCAGCCTTAAATCTCTAAAAGAGCAGGGAAAAAGGAGAGCAAGTTGATAGAGAAGGCAAAGTAGAGGTTAGTACCAAAATATATACATCTCTATAAAAGTTTTTTAGCATTTATTTGGTAATTTCAAAAGACACAAATATTAGAAGAATAAGGAAGAATAATTAAGCATGACAACCTAATAGCTTGTGCTTTATAATCACAATTTTAAAATCTAAAAATTGTTTCAAAGCATATTCATCGGTTAATCAAATAATTAATAGTTGATACATAACATGGCATACATTTAAGCATAGGGACATGGTAATCTTTTCCTTCAATAAGTTACGCAAGGTTTTTATAAATGGAGAAATTATAATGATGCTATAGATTGAGTAGAGGAATAGTAAACTTATGCTAAAGAATATGATGTTTAGTTAAGATTTGGATATGATCATGTAAGAAAGGTTGCCAAATTGATAGTCATTTATATTTGTAAGGAGAAAAACTTTAATCTGATGTTACATATAGCCATAAAATACAAACTGAGATGATCGAAGATACTTAATTTGGGCATTGGAGAGGCCTAATATAAAAGAAGCAAAAGTATTAGAAGTAATTTAATTGTTATGATTGAAGCTACTACTTGTTGCATTTGCATTTTCTAGGCCCAAGCTTCTTATGACTTGGGAGATGTAGATGGCTAAAAATTAAGAGAGAAAAAGGTACATTCAAATTTAAGAGAATTTTGGACAAAGCTCATGAGATCTAATAAGCTCTCAAGAAGAGACAAGTACAAAGCCACTTCCAATAGAGCATCAAGCACAAAGTAGTCTCTTTGTACTCAAGACAAATAAGGTAGTACCAAGAAGGTGGAGGGGAGAGAATACATGTATACACTGTAAAGGATAGAGATGGGTAGATTACATAAAAATAAGGATGAACAATACTAACTAAGGAATCACTTATGGATAGCAGTAAATGATCCTAATAACCCTACCACTAACAAATAGATATTGCATAAACTAGAAAATGGCAATTATGGATGGTGTCTAAAATTGTTGTGCTTGGCTACACTTAAGAATCACATTTTAGTAGAGTATATATCAAATTGTTATAGCTTTTCTTCGCGTTTTAGACTAGCTTTAGCTTAAGTTTTCAAAGAGTAGAAAATTAATGCCTTTGAATTTAAGGAGAAAAAGAAAGCAACAAAAAAAGGATACATAGATAAAGAAATTTAGGAGAAAAATAAAAGATCAAAAGCGCAGATTAGCATGAATTATTATTTTCTTATTGAAATCATACATGAATATTTTGACAAGGTGATATAGATAGATAATAATAATAATAATAATAATAATAATAATAATTTATAATAGACAAGAACTAGTATAATTTTTTAGTGTGAAATAATGTTATTACCCAAAAACAAGGTTTGGGTGATAACAAATAGGCCTATTCTAATGAAACCTATGTGGTTTTATTCAAAATATGCTCAAACAAAGCTCAAAAAGGTCTATACTTTCTTGATGCTGCTTAGGTATGATAAACAAAATAGAGTAACTTAGATAAACTACTAATTCTCACAAGAATGCAAATCATCATACAAAGTTTCGATACGATTTGACATTTGTTGATTTTGTGCTAAAAATTTAATTAAATACTTCATAGATTTGGAATGTAACTCTATCATCAATTGACTAACTTGATCATGATAAAAACAAGTTTGATGGTCCAATCACCTCCATATAGTGAATGAGTCAGATTCTTATGAAATTAGGTGACCTAGCCATAACAATTAAGTGATAAAATAGAAAATAATTTTTTTATATCGTATAGTTAGTGCTGGCCATTGTAGATTAAAATTAGAGGTTGCGTCTAAGAATTTAAAACTTAATAAAATACTTAAAAGGCAAGAGGTTTCATGAACATATTAATAGTGATTTTGTTAATCAAAGCTATCAGAAAACATATGAAGATTACCATATTTATCACAAGATGGCTTGCTACTACTGTGGCACAGCACATGCTAATCCAATCTTTGATTGGGGATTTCTATAGACGGACAATTTGCAACCTCAAAAAGGATGAGGTTTGCAGCTAGGCTATGGGTAAGAAATGCAAGATTCGGGGTGAAGATGGGAAATGATCCAAAAATGGGAAATGATCCAAAAATATTTGCTATGATATACAGTTATATTACAAGAACAGCAATATATATTTAAATACTTGGATGCTACAAATAAATATAAACCTACTGAATAGAGAAGAACATAGAAAAGTAAAATACAAACATTGAGAATGAACATAGGACAAAACAAAGGGAAACTACATAGCTGCAATGAGAAAGATTAGATCTAAAACATATGACTTGGTAATTAAATAAACCCATTTCCATTAAAGATAGTAACTTACTTTTCTGGCAGTTTAAAAGTAGGATATTGTTCATGCAAAATCTTCATAATCTCTGAATAGTGTGCAACTTTTCCAACTAAATTATATCTTCCACTTGCTGAGGGAACCTCAAATGCCAAAATATGTGCCATGGCAACATCTTTGACATTGACCCACCCATAAGTTGTATTTGGATATGTAGAAGATCCTACAAAGGATTCATAAGGAAGCCATTAGATTTTAATTCTCTTCCTTCACCAACAGAACTAGTTTGTAGAAAAGAATAATTAGATTGGACAAAGCATCTTATAATATTAAAGTATATCAAAGAGTTCAACAAGAAGCATTGCTCAAAACTCTATATGAATGAAACATCTCTCTAGATATGTTCCATAATTAGGCCTACCGCAATGATACCAAACATCAAAACAATTATTTTGGCCCATTTTAGATAAAATCACCAGATCTTCACCTTGCCATTTACTTTCTTCTGTTATTTTTATCTTATGACATATGTGTTTGGAGAAATGTTTTATTTGTCTTATAACATAAAAACTATAGCATAGAAAGGCATATTCTACTAAGGTAGATAAATTCAAAGAGTTAAGTTCTGCTCAATGTTTACTAATATTCAACCAAGATAATATATAACATGAAATTTACATACCATTTATCAACTTCAGGATCATTGCAGCACTCTCATTTAGAGTAGGTTGCAGAAGAGGACCTAAGACCACTGCTGGGTGTATTGTTACCATGTCAATTGAATTATCTTTTGAAAACTTTCGAGCAGCCTCCTCTGCCAACGTCTTCGAGAGTGGATACCATAACTAATAGAAACCAATAAGTTAGAAGAAATATTCGAGGTTCTTGAAACATATACATTAACTTTGCACAGTCTGACACAAATTAAGAACAAGATTGACATGTCACTAGTAGTACTCATGAACAAATAGTACCTCAAACCTCTAAGTTATTATAACATTTATAGATGAGCATAACCATAAACATTTTTCAAGTTATCAGATACAAACACTACATGATTATTCTTTTATTTGATAGAGAAAACTATCATACTGCATTACTAGTATTACCAGAAAGCTTCTTTTCTACAAATTGCATATTTTTGAAAAAAGAATATATCAAAAACTTAAATTATTAAATTAGATCAAAGTTGAGGAAAGTTAAATTTGGCAATAATCAAGGTATTTTGGCAACAGCCAGTAAAGAGTGAAATTAGGATAAAAAATCAAAAAAAAAATCAATAAAATTAGGTTTTAGCTGTTTTCCATAAACCATCATCTTTATAATACTATAAGTTAATTTCTGTCACATGCTAATAAACAATAAACTACTTATCTCTCATACTACATAATGCTTAAAAAAATGTTTTCTAAAGCAAAAGAAAAAACTTAAAATTGACAAAGTAATATTTGAAATTTGGTAGCTCCAAACCTAATATCAGGTATTACAATGCCAACCACACATAAAATTTGTTGATTATATTCACAAACACATATATTTCTTGTAAGTTTGAATTGAAATAAATGCGAAAGAGTGGCCAACCATTAGAAGATGGAAATAGAAATATGGGCTTGTATTGATTATTTTTGTTGGTAAATCAACCAGACCATTAGAAGGTGAGCTGCACAGTAGCCTTCCCCCGACAATGGCCAATGAATTGGGTATATAGACAACAACCAAATTAAGTTACTCTTTCAAACAAATCCAACGTATCAATCCCTTCATATAGTGACCCATGCAACACTGACATCTCACCAACCATGCATTGCACTTTTTTCACAAACTTCATATTCATGCCACTAACAAATCATACATATATAAGTTTCAAACACTTGATTTGCTCCAAATAAGAGATATCTCTTATAAGATTTTGTTGTGTTCTTTGAAGAGTATCCTGCAGAAATCAAAAATTTCTTCATAGAATATTGTGAAAAATGACAAGGTCATAAATAATTGAAGAAATAGCTATTCTTCGTGCCTGCAAATGTTCTTAGGGAATTCATGTTGCAACCATATTTGATCATACAACCTCCAACTTGTCTCTATCCCAGTATGATTCAAATAGAGAAATAAAGTGCAACTCTTACCTTTGCCTGCTCACAAAACTCTACACTAGAAAACCATGTCTCATCAACTACACAATCAGGTGTTCGTGGTCTTCCATTGCAAACAACAGTAGCCATGGATGATGTTACGACCACCCTTTTAACAGAAGGTGTTTTAATGCAAGAACTAAAAACATTGAGTGTCCCCTTCACTGCTGGTTCGATAAGCTCAGCCTGAAAGTAAGATTGAAAAACAAAGCTACTATAAAAGTTACAATTTAGCATCATTTGGGATAGCAAGAATAAAAAATATCATAAAGACACATGGGATGGAAACCATGAAAAGAAGGTAAGAAGATTGTGTATGGTACTTTTTCCCAATCCCAATTATATTACCATATTGCAACACAACATACAAAAGAGAAATAAAGAGAAAAAAAATTGTTGTAGTAAGCATGAAATATTCACTTAGAAAGACAAACATTACAGCATATAGGCAAAAAGTGAATCTATGCTGGATCTTATTATCCAGAAGAGAAAAAGAGGCCATATATGAAAGCTGCATCAAGTGAATAAAAGCAACATCAACTGAAGAATGTGGAATTACATAGATATAGGTTAGTGCACATAGTAAATTATATGACAAGGCTCATTTTATTGTGTGACAGTTTTGTACATAAATTTGAATATAAGTTGCAAACATGTAAAAAATTTAAAGACTCAAATGTATAAAATATAAAAAATGAGTAACGCATGCCCAAAACTTAAGATAAGTTTGTATATAAAGAGATGCAACCAAACAGGGAGTGTATATTTCTTTTCTATTTTTTACTTATTAGTTTTTTTGAGTTGTTTTAGAAGTCTATGGATAGTTTAGCTTTTGATTCTTTAATATTTTTAGAATAGTCATATGACAAGTGTTTGTCAATCATAGTTGAATTGAGAAAAAATTACTAATTGCTAGTTAGAATTGCATTAGAGAGTTTAGATGTCTTCATAAATTGGGCTCCGTAGTTGCAGGGTCCACCAAAAATTGTGACTTTTTGACCCCAACTCATCGGGGAATTTTTTTCTTCATATTATACTCCTATCTTTTGTTGAAGCCTCTTTAGGAAAATAGTTTTCACCAAAGCAAACTTTTCCTTTTGTGTGATCTCTTGTCACCTATAATACCCAGCCCAAATCGAAAAAAAAAAAGGAAGGAAGACTCCCGATCAGAGTCCTCCCTTCTCCAAGTCCAACAAGAAGAGGGAGTTCTCCTCTTCGACTCCATTAAGGAAGCAGCCCCAAGTCCTAAAAAAAGGCCTCTCCTCCCCTTCGCTCGCCATGCCCAAGCCCCGTCTATCACCGGCAAGGAAGAAGCTCTATTTTGCTCTCGATCCAAAGTGAGGAGATCTTGTGATTCTCCAATGATCAATAGTGGGATCTTGTCAGAACCAAGGTAAGCTTCCCTCCCTCTTCTCCCCTTCCTTCTAGATGGGATGTCACCTTCGAAATTTGGCCAATGATGCATCGAATCCGAGATTGGAATAGGGACCCCCTGTTCTTTTTCTGTTTTGATCTGCTGATGCTGGCAATTGAGGCAGCAACCGGGGTGATCTTGCCATTGTCGAGAACCATTGTCGGTGACTCCTCCACCACTGTGTTCAGGCAAAAGAGAAAAAGACGGGAAGGGGGGACAAGTCTTCAACCTGAGAAATGGAAGAAGAAGAGGGAAAAAGAAAAGAAAAGAAGAAGAAAAAGAAAAAAAGAAGAGGAGAAAAGAAAAGGAAAAGAAGAAAAAAAGAAGAAAAGAAAAAGAAAAAAGGAAGAAAGAAAAAAATTATCTCTCTTCTCTCTTCCCTCCCTAGTTTTTCTCTCTCTAATTTCTCTCTACTTTCTCTCTATAATTTTTTTCTCTTTAAAAGTTTCTATCTCCTAGGAATTAGAAAAGTTATAAAATTGGAATCAGAGATCGGTGGGTGGACCTTGATGAATCTTGGTAGAGGGTTCTAGGTCGATAATCATTATACCAAAAAAATTATTTATTAGTATTAAGATTGATTTTGTAGGAAAATAATTTTTTAGGCAGGAAGATGTTGGGCAAGTTTCTTGACACCAAGATCGAGAATCCGGTGTAAATTGGTAACTAGTATGTTAAATCTATCTCTAATAAAAGTAAGAATTTCTAGACATGATCATCAATTTATAAATATATTTCACATGATATAATTTTGATCCTTGGACATGGGTATTGGCATGCATAATTGTTTGTATATTATATATTTTGATTTCTCATGATGGATATTTGCGATCGCTAGTATTACTATTTATATTTTTTGTATGATATATTCCTATCAAATATGATTATTTTTGGATGATTTGGATTGTGATACCAATTATTATAAATTTTGAAAAGAACATGATTTGACAACATATTTGAGATTTGATAAAGTCATAATTAAGAAAAAGGGATGTTTGGACTACCATGCCATGGGCAAGATCGTGGTTACTAAAATTACTAGTCATAAGCTAAAGTGTGATAATAAAATTGCTAGTCATAGGCTAAAGTGTGATACCGAGATTGCTAATCGTGGGCTGAAGAATGATCGTAATTAGTCCAAAACTCTAAAAAAGACTGATAATTAAACTGCAACATAAATATGAGACATGATTTTGTTATATGTGTCGATTGAGTTATTTTGGTTGTATAACATAATATGTTTTTATCCCTTGTTCTATTATTGTTTCCTTATTACTTTCAAATCATATTATTATTGATATGAGTGTATAAAATTTTATTGGGCTATAAAGCTCACACTCACTACTTTTCTTCCTTCTTAGAGTTGTGTAGGATATTCGAGCTTGGCGGTAGATTAGATTCATGGTGAAATAATAAATAGATAGAGAGTTATTAATACTAATCAGATAACTAAATGATGATTAAATTTGTAAGTATATAAGTTGTATTATTTTCTTTATATTAGGATTGTCTTATGAATTGTGATCAATAATATTCTTAGAAATTGAAGTTGTAATAGATTTTTTTAAGGTCTTGCATTATCTCTAGGGTATATTTTAGAGTTCATACGGTCGGTCATGTAGCCGACCTACGTACTGGGTTCAAAGCATGATAAAATAATATTAGAGCTTAGGTTATGATCACTAAGGACTATAACATAAGTGATTAGAAAATAACATGGTGGTTATTTGGGCATGACATGAATGATATCAAAAGTTAAGTTTATAATCATTAATGACTATGACTTAAGTGATATTTGAATTTAAGGTAATGATCACCAGAGATATGATAAAAGTAATAGAAAAGGATTTAAATTTTGGATTTTAGATCATTAGGTATTTTGATACAAGGTGTGCATAAAGTTTGACATACTATAAGTGCAAAAAAGCGATGTGATGTTGCTCTGATCTTAATGGTGGGGTTGACCTACGATGAGTATAAAAAGGACTGAATAATTTATATCTCTTAATCATGATAAGTGAAAGTTTGATCAGAGTATAAGAGGTGTGAACCTTTAAATACTGGTTGTTATTATGATAGGCTATATTGTGTCATACATACTTGTTCAATTGCTATTAGATAATTTTGGAATCCTTAATTAGAAAAGGGTGTAAATCATGTACTATAGTCCTTTAGTTTTGTTAATAATTATTTGATTTCAAATTTTAGATTTATCGGCAATTTATTTAGAGAGTGATATAAGTCTCAAGATTTTAGAGTTGAATAATTCTTCATTGGTTGAACTTGTATATAAATTTTGAATGAAGTTAGTACATTGAAAAAAATCTATTCATAATGTTATGAATACATATAATTTTCTATTGGTGGATCAAGTTTTATTGTAAGAATATGGAGACTTGCATCTTAATGAAATCTTTGATAATTTAAGTATCATATTTGGATCTGATCGCTTGATCTTTCTAATATTGTTGGAAATTATTGAGTATATTAAATTCCAAGCCAAGGTTAAGGTTTATAACCAAATCTTGTTGTATTGGATGGAGAAATTAATTTTCATAGACTTCTATGAGTTTAACTTAAGAGGAAGGATTTCAAGTGTATGAGTTTATTGATGCTAAAGGTTATGATGAAGGAAGTTTTATGTAAATGGCTAAGTTAATTTTATTCATAGGGATGCTGACTTGAGATTTTTAAATTTGTTAGAGTTTAGAATTAAGCTTTTAAAAAGAGAGGGAAGTTTGGAAATTATCTAATTGGTTATCTTTCAATTATTCAAAATGTATGGAGTTCTAGAAAGATGGTAAAATTATGCAAGGACCTTAAACATGAAAAGTGGATCAAGATTTAATTTTGATATAATATGCTCAAGTCCTAGTAAGGATAAAAAAATTAATAATTTTGATATCATTTTATTTAAAACATTTGAAGGTTAGATTTTACTTAGATACTAATCTAAAGTGGTATCCTTGTCAGAAATTTATCTAATGAAACTAAAGGATTTGATAAATTTATGTCAGAGTGCGCAGTGAAAGTATGGTGATTTAAGTTATTTTGAAGATGGTTACAATCTCTTAATTCTTTGACCAAGAAGTTATTAAGATACAAGACTTATTCTAGTGAAAGAAGACTTTAAGAATAAGAAAAATGGAATATCATTGATCCTTGGCTAATCTAGATGTGGCTATGTAACTTCCACTTATGAGTTCTTTTGTTGTAGGCCACACTAGAAAAATTTTAGACATCTCAAATTTATTGATTTATAGTTAAAGAATCGATGTACCTTAATTAGACTCGAATTTAGAATATATTGGCATAGATCTCCTTCTTCTAGTTCCTATATTGCTAGTTTATGCATTTGAAAAGGGATTTGAGGTTTTATTAGATAAAGTCCATCTATTAAATCATGAAAAATGTTAAGAGAAGAAAGAAGGTTTTAGATTCTAAAGAATGTTTAATATTCAAGGTTTCTTTTATTTGTATTAATAGTATATACAAGATTGATTATGATTTTCACATGGAGTTAATCAAAAGTAATAAATTTTATGGGCAAAGAATTATGTATTTTAATTTGAGATTAAGACGTTCATGTTTGTTTGAAAGAAATTAAAGGAATCCACTATATACTGTGCATGATAAGGATCAAAATATAAATATCATATAATTTTGTTATGTTAAGATCTTATAAAGAAAGCATTCCAAGAGGGAGATTATCTGGAAGCTCAAGGATGATATTAGGGTCGGGTATTTCTAAAGTCTAGGCCATCTTGATTTTCTTGTAGAAGTAATCAAGTATAATTAATTATATTGACACCAAAAGATCAGTATTATTTTAAAAAAAACTTTAAAAAATTTGATATGTAGTATAGATAGAAAGGATCTTGTTTTGAATATTATATAATTTTATTATGTTAAGATGTTGAAAAACAAGTATTCTAAGAGGTAGACTAATTGGAATATTGAGGTTGACATAAGAAGTGGCTACTTTCAAAGTTTAAAACTCAAGTAAGCTAATTTCGATGACAAAATTATTTTAAGGAGAAAAATGTAATATCTAGTCCAAATCAAAAAAAGAGGGAATGAAGACTCCCTATCAGAGTCCTCCCCTTCTCTAAGTCCAATGAGGAGAGGGAGTTCCCACTTCGACTCTATCAACGAAGCAGCCCCAAGCCCTATAAAAATAGCCTCTCTCCCCTTCTCTCACCATGCCCAAGCCCCGTCCATCACCGGCAAGGAAGAAGCTCTGTTTTGCTCTCGATCAGCTATGAGGAGATCTTGGGATTCTCTGATGATCGGCCATGGGATCTCATCAGAACCAAGGTAAGCCTCTCCCTCTTCTTCCCTTTCTTCTAGATGGGATGTCACCGTCGGGATTTGATCGGTGATGTGCTAGATACAAGATTGGAGCAGGACCTTCCTTGTTCTCCTTTTTCTTTATTGATCCACTGATGCCGGCAATGGGGACAGCCATAGAGGTGGTCTTGTCATTGTTGGAGCTACTATCGATGGCTCCTTTGCCACTATGTTCAAGCAAAAGAGGAAAATAGGGGAGGGGGAACAAGTATTTGGCTTGAGAGAAGGAAGAAGAAGAGGGAAGAAGAAAAGAAAAGAAGAAAAAGAAAGAAGAAGAAGAAGAAGAAAAGAAGAAGAGGAGAAAAAAGGAAAGGAAAAGAAGAAAAAGAAAAAAAAAGGAAAAAGGAAAAAAAAAAAGTAGAAAGAAGAAAGAAAAGAATTTTTTCTCTATCCTCTCTCTAGTTTTTCTCTAGTTTATCTCTCTAGTTTCTCTCTCTATAATTTTTCTCTTTAAAAATTTCTCTCCTAGGAATTGGGGAAGTTGGGATCAAGGATCGATGGGTGGACCTTGATGAATCTTGGTAGAGGGTTCTAAATCGATAATCGTTATACCATAAAATTTATTTATTAATATTAAGATTGATTCTGTAGGAAAATAATTTTTTGGATAGAAAAATATTTGGCAAGTTCCTTAGCACCTAGATCAAGGATCCAAGTACTGATTGGTATCTAGCATGTTAAATCTATCTCTAATGAAAGTAAGGATTTTTTAATATGATCATTAGTTTATAAATATATTTTACATGGCATAATTTTGATTCTTGGATATGAGCATTGGCATGCATAATTATTTATGTATTATATATTTTGATTTCTCATGATGGACATTTGTGATTGTTAGTATTACTCTTTATATTTTTTGTATGATATGTTCCTGTCAAACATTATTATTTTTGAATGATTTAGATTGTGATACTAGTTATTATAAATCTTGAAAAGAACATAATTTGACAACATGTTTGAGATTTGATAAAGTGATAATCAAGAAAAAGGGATATTTGGACTACCCATGCCATGGGTAAGACCATGGTTACTTAGATTACCAGTCATAAGCTGAAGTGTAACAATGAAATTGCAAGTCATAAGCTGAAGTGTGATATTGAGATTGCTAGTCATGGACTGAAGCATGACCGTATTAATCCAAAACCCTAAAAAAGACTGATGATTAAACTGGAATATAAAAATGAGACATAGTTTTTTCATATTTGGTGATTGAGTTATTTTGGTTGCATGACATAATATTTTATAATTCCTTATTCTATTATATTTCCTTATTACTTTCAAATTATATTATTATTGGTGGAGTGTATGGAATCCTTATTGGATTGTAAAGTTCACATCATACTTTCCTTCTTTCTTAGAGTTATTCAAGATATTTGA
This sequence comes from Areca catechu, assembly GCA_021397845.1. Lineage (NCBI taxonomy): Eukaryota > Viridiplantae > Streptophyta > Magnoliopsida > Arecales > Arecaceae > Areca > Areca catechu. The sequence continues at coordinate 158,785,577 of CM038050.1, forward strand.
GCTTGGTGGTGGATGGATTCATGATAAAATGATGAATTAATAGAGAGTTATTAATACTAATCAGATGACCGAAAGATGATTGAGTTTGTAATATATAAGTTGTATTATTTTCTTTACATTAGGTATTCTTTTATAAATTGTAATCAATAGTATTCTTGGAAATTAAAGTTATAATGAATTTTTTTTAAGGCCTTGCATGATCTCTAAGATGTATTCTACGGTTCATGCGGCTGGTCGCATGGCCGACCTGGGTGTTGGGTTCGAGGTGTGACATCACCTTTGGAGAAGAGGGTCCTTTGATTAATTTACATTCATAAATGTATTAAAGACCTATTATGTACTCCACTATATTATATAAAATCAACTTCTTGGAAGTTTCAACATAATCTTGCAACATGTTAATAATTGAGGCAATCCTAAGCAATAGACTAGCCCAGGCCTAAGCCCAAGTCATATAGTACCAAGTCAGTCAATTTTTTTGTTCTATTTGTTTATGTTTCAAGATATTATACTATTAATAATCTAACATTTCGTATATATCAAGGCATACAAGGTAAATATACCATATAAGTACCACTAGAAAATAAAAAATATATTCAAGATTTAAATATTATTTTAACTATACAACTTATAAGTGAAACATAAGTTCTAACAAATAATAGCATTATTTTGATATTGTGATATTGTTGGTGAACTATCGTGCATATTGTGCAATGAATATTTCATCTATTAACCATGTCATATCAAGCAACATTTGTCATATTAGCCATACTGTCCAATAAAAAGCATAGTATACAGGTAGCACTCCACTTGTATTATTAAGTATGCACGAACTAACCTATATGACACTTTACCAACATGGTACTAGTATGGATACCAAACTGATGATGCAAACCATGATATTAAGGAACATTTAGTATTTTTGAGTGGTGCTTTGAACCTGGTGACCTGGGTGCCCATTCTAGGTTTTGTCATTGGCCACAGGTTCAACCAATGAAACACAAATAGCCCATTCCTTCTTAACTATTTGAGCCCTCTACCCCTCACTTCTTTAAGCTTAACCTCTCCAATCCTCTATTGGTCCCCTCATTCTTGATGCCAATTGCCTTCTTAAATTTTTTAAATGTTGTCTTATCACACTCAACACTACCTCGATCTCCTATTGTATTGTTGCTATGATACCGCTCCCCCCCCCCCAATTGGCCTCATCTTTAAAACTCCAATGTTGCCACTTCAACCCCTCTACTTTGACCTCTTCAACTCTCCTCTAAAATTGTTGCCTTAGCTTGTTTTTTATGCCACCTCCATCCCTTTAGTCTAGCCATCTCAACCAGCTCTTAGTCCCACCACCTCAACCTCCATAATGGAACAACCTTAGTAAAAAAATTGAACAATGAAGAGAATCATTAGTTCTACACAGTATTTGGTGAACATTTGCTCCCATTGCCTTAATCTAGAAGAAGATGACAATAGGTCATCAGATTTAGCTTTAAAGAAATAGAAGGCAACAATTTTTTGTTATGGCCTAGTCCTAGTCAAATGAGTTGCTGACTTGGGTAGTTCAAATAATTGAGCGACTCAATTTATCAATTCCAAAGGATATTAGCCTAATAAAGGTTTTAACCCAACTTGGCCTACTATAGCTAGCCGGTGGGTCTCAAAACACTTTGTATTAATTGCATGTATTAGATTTCTATCTTGATAGTCAGTGCAAAAACTGCATTCACTCTAATAGCTCCATGCCAACAAATATTGCCCAAAAAATTAATAAAATTAAGATGATACTATTTTTATTCTATAAGACTAATAAGTTAGAGGCAATTTAAATAGTATATTGGTGAAAAAAATCTATAAAATATAAGAATAATATTATTCTATAACCATATGAACCTGTGGATCCATGGCATTTAAATAGCAAGGAGATGCAGTATGAAAAACACCCTCGCATCCCTCGATCACCGAATCAAAAGAGCCCTCTTCCAACAAGTTTGCTTTAAACAAGTGTAGTCTTTCATTGGCTCCTTCCAAGGTACATAAATGCTTAGTTTTCATTGGATCAGCTGATAAACATGACAAAAAAAAATATAAGATAAGAGATAAAAATTATTTTTTTGTAAAATTTTAGATGTAGTAGATGTCCAATGGTAAGTTAGGTGGCAGCTTAATATTTGACATAAATTAATAATAGAATCTATAAAAAAAAGTGGATCATTATTGGAATATTACCTTTTCTCCTTGATCTATTAAAAAAAGTATAATAGAAAGAGATGTTCAAACAAAAGTGACAAAACAAGAAGAAATATCGAAAACAAAGAACATAAGAACTTAGGATTTCATGTTCTAAGCATAACTCAGATATAGGCATATTTATAGGAAATATTAAAAGAAACATCACATAGTAAAAAGTGTTACTATTTAAGTGAAAAGCAAAAGTAATTCCTCAAATTTAATATATTTTTAACTAGAAATCAACATCATCCTTAGACTACCTTAACTTAAATAAAGGATCTTTATTACAAGAAGCCCATTTATACTACTAATAAGTTTCAAAATTGTACTAGAGTTAGTTAAGAATATGATTAATCAATGTTAGCACAATGAGTCAAAAATTTCTTTCATGAAAACACTGGAAATAAGTCAAAAATATGATAATCAATGTTAGCACTAAGAGTCAAATGGTGATTAATAGATAAAAATATATATATATAAAAAAATATGCACAACAAAGTCAGGAAAACTTAAAAATCAATTAAAACTGCTTTGATATGAAGTTTAAATACAAGGTAAAAATCCATCCAACCATAATCATAGCTTAAGCACTACAAGCCCATGTAAGCAGGTGGGTAGGTTTAAGAACTATTCAACAAATCTAAGCATGCAGGGAGATGAATATGCTAAAAATGTTGCATAATAATCGCAAGCATTGCAAAATGATCAATGAAATGAGAATAGGGGCATGCCATATAACACTAATAGGAACATCCCATCACTCCTTATGTATAATTGTATCTCCTAAATAAGAAAAATCAGAAGCGGGATAGAAAATAGCAATCTTGAAACCCCTTTAAAAAAAGAAAGGTAAGTTATACTAATCCCTCTTGAGGTTTGAGGTAATTATAGATTCCCAACTACCATTTCAAAAATATATATTCTACTACTTAACTATTGCGATGTGCAAAACACAACCACCTATCGTTATCTTTCTTTTAAATTAACCAACAAGCCTTGCTGATATCATCACTCTATCCTATTTGAGTCTTAAAATATCTCATATTCTTTACATTTATTATTTTTTATTTCTTTTATTATTTGATTTTTTAAAACTTTAAATTTTTATGTTTGGCCAAATTATTCCTAAATATCGAACTTGTGATGATGATTAGAAGTTAGCCAAAGGAACATGATTATTAAATTCCAAAATATTTATATATAATTTATCGATTTTTGGATTTAGAGCCTAATTACATTACATAGCTATTCATGACTACTGAAATATATGATCACAAGCTAGCATAGCCCATCTCAAAACCTAATATGATAAATTATACATAAATATCTTGAATTTTAAGAATCATACTCCTTTTACTAGGTTCTAATTATCATCACAAATTCAATATTTGAAAATAATTTGGCTAAACATAAAAATTTCAAGTTTGAAAACTTCAAATAATAAAATAACTAAGCAATAATAAAAATAAAGAATATAAGATATTTAAAACTATAATAGGTTTAGAGAGTGATGACTTCAAAAAGGTTCATTAGCTTATTTGGAAAAAATAATGGTAGGAGGTTATATATATAAGGGCTTTTTTTGCATACACATTTTCTTAAATATTGAAATTTATATGAATATCGTTCCAAAATTAATATTTACATGTATACTCTTCTTTTTTATTTTTTCTTGTATAGATACCCATACCATCTAATGCCACTAAGAAATTAATGATTTATGATGCAAATGATTGAAAAACCTTTAATAAATAGAGATGCAAAAAGAAATATTTATAACAATATTCATGCAATTTCATATATTTAGAAGTATCCCATCACTCTTTATGTATAATTCCTAAGGTGGAAAGAGGTGAAGAGGGATAGGAAATAGCCTTAAAACTCCTAAACAAGAGTAAATTACGCTGACCTTTGAGGTTTGAGATAATTACATATTCCCTACCTAACTTTTTCATAAATATACATTCCATTACTTAATTTTTGCTACGTGCATAACACATAACCCCTTATCATTATCTTTTCTATTAAATAAGTTAACTATCTTGCTAATATCAGTACTCTCTATCATAGTTGAGTCTTTATTATTTAATTTTATTCCTTCTGTTATTTGAATTTCTTTTTAGACTTCAAATTTTTATATTGACCAAATTAGTCCAAATATTGAACTAGTGATACTGATTAGAACTCAGCCAAAAGAGTACATACGGTTATTAAAATCCAAACTGCTTGTATATATATAATTTGAGTTTTAGACTTTATATAATTTTGGTAATTTTATGATCCAACCTATCAACTCGACCTGCGAACGACTAGCTTTAAGTAAGTTTTGGAGCGACATCAATGGGTTTAGGTCATACATGGGTCAACTTGTCTAAATCTATTTATCAAATGGGTTGGATTCATGTTTAAACCTTTGATCCATTTTATGTATTTTAATCTATGTAATAATTAGATTGGATCATAACCTAACTCACGTAATATGTTTAAAACCTAACCTATTTTTGATCTAATTTAGCTTGACCCACTTAACATATTTAACTCGTTTAACCAGTTTAATTTGACTTAACATATTTAATCAATAGATAATGTTGATCAGATCGAGTTATTTATTTAATAAATAAGTCAAGCTCAAACTTAAATTTTTGACTCATTTAATAGATAGATTAGATTTGGATTAATGAGTTTTTGACCTAGCCTATATCTAACTCGACCTGTATTTGATCGGATCCGATTCAATTGCCACTCATAGCTTTGAGAGCCCAATTATGTTACATGGTTATTCATAGCTACCGGAATAAATGATTATAAGCAGGCATAGCCCATCTCAAAGTCTAAATTTGATAAACCACATATAAATATCTTGGAATTCAAGAGGCATACTCCTTTGGATGTGTTCTAATCATCATAACAAGTTCAATATGTAAAATTAATTTAAAAAACAGTAAAAAATAAAAAAAATAAAATAAAATAAAATAAAATAAAATATAAAATATAAAATAGAGAATATAAAATATAAAATATTTAAGACTGAAATAGGTTAGAGGGTGATGACTTCAACAAGGTTTCTTAGCTTCTTTTTTGTTAAAATAATAATAATAATAATGGTGGGAGGTTATGTATATATTCATAAAATGTTGAGTAGAAGTCTATAATTATCACAAACGTCGAGGGGGTCATTGTCATTTACTTAAAGAGAGAGAGACGGACCAAGATCCCGGACGGTGGCGCGCACGGTATATCCGCGCTGGAGGAGAAGCTTGACGAGCCAGGAAGCGATAAAGCCGGAGGCACCGGTCACGCACACCACCTTTCCTCTCCCGCTCATCTTTCTCTCTTCTCCTTCGATCTCGCTCCCGCTATTCGGTATTTCGGTGTCTCCGGAGAATGGCGGAGGCCCGCGTATAAATATATATAGAGGAAGAAGCCCGAAATGTAAACGGATGGATGGCAAAACGTAAGCACTCGCGACCCCAAATGGTATACGATTTTTTACCAAAACGTAAGCAATTGCGTCAGGAAATGGCGATGTTTTTATTTATTTATTTATTTATTTGGTAACACAATGTTCTATATATATAATGGTATACGATGTTTTGATTCTACTTGATTCAAGTATGAAACAGATCAGGAATACGATCTATTCAATTAATATATCAGTTAGGTTGATCTAAAAATATAGATCACGAAATTCGTGATCGTTCCACTTAGAAAGTGATTTACGTATCCCTAAAAAAGGAAGGGTATCACCCCCAAAATTTTCTGAAGAATAGAATTTTTTTTATTTTGATGCTGGAACATCTTATTGAGTTGATAACATCTTAACCTGATTTGGTTTTAGTAAATAATTTATACAGGTTGAATTAGGTTGGCTATAGAAATAATTTTTTATTTTTATGTTTTAATAAATAATTTGGATTTGAGTAGAGGCCAATTTTTGAACGAGCTTTGCTAGTCCTTTGCCACGCCTATGCAGACTTTGACAAGCATCCATCTTGGCTGCATATCGCTTTCAAATTAAATTATTTGAAACGATTATTTGCTAAGTGCTTACGTTTCAGCTCTTTTTGACTTTCGCCCTTTACCCACCGTCCTTTGTTTTCGCAACCCCAGTCCTTCCAGCTCTTTAGGGGATACAATTGCACACGAGGAGCGATGGAATGCTCCTACCAGCGTTTTTCCTTGCTTTTATTTTTTAAGGAAACATGCATCAGACGGTCAAGATTAAATTAGCCCAAATTGAAACCATGATTAAATCCATACGTGAGATCTCTAAAGCATTGCTTGAAGAAAAATGAAGGATGTAGAACATGCAGGAATTTTCTTATTGCTGTAATATTGTCTATGATCCACTCATGTAGACTGTATGTTTGCTTATTTAATTGCAAGATTCTTGTTTGTAGTTAGGAGAAAAAACATAAGAAATATTAATGTTGAGTAAAGTAAATTTGGCAGCAACATTAGTTGCTTAGAAGGGGGTTGAAAACGTCCAGAAGTCGGGGCAGGAGTGGAGCGGGATATGATTTTGAATCAGGTGTACATTATTGAGAAGAAGATTTTTGTAAACTCTTCATATGTCTAAGCTTTTGATAGAGGACCAGAAAACAAGTACAGTACTGCAACAAAGGAGCACTGCGGCAGAATGATGCTATTCTCAGAGAATAAATCTTTTGATATTGGAAACAAAGAGTTTGACATTAACAGTATGCCAAGCAGCATGTGAGAATTTAGTCCATAATTCACATTTCATTGAAGTTAACAAATTGCATTATTCATAATTTTGTTACGTATTGAGTGGAGAGAAAAATATGAGGTAGCAACAGTGAAGTAGATCACAAGGACTTTTAAGTTCAAGTCTTAATTCGAATATGGGGCCTTTTTTTTAATAATTTGCTATAGATGGCTGAGTATCTTCTATCGAGGCAAATGGTCTAGATTTCTGTTGGACATGTAAGTGTATAATGTAGATCTCACATAAGCAAAACCATGTCTGGAAATTAGTTGCAGAATTATTTTTCAAGAAATTTGATCTCCTAGAGAAGCATGGTATGCCTCCTAGCTTTCTACTGGTGAGACATCATGAACTTTACTTCTGTTACTTCAACCATTTTGGTGCTATGCCTCAAGTGCAATGCTTCACTCTTATTCTATCTATGAATGTGACACCTGTAGCCATCCCCTTGGTCATCGCTTATCTTTATTGTTCAACAAGCTCTCACTTCTCCAAGGCATTCTATGTACAACAATCTTGAAATTTTATTTCGGTTTTTCTTCTCTACATCCATGTTTCACTGTCCTCCATAAATTGGGTTAGAAGTTCTCCTCAGTTATTTCATCAATAAAATCTCATTTTTTGTCACATTCCATTATATCAACATTCACTAGGTAATCAGCATCCACTCATCTTCCAATATTTCAGGAAGTACTGTCCATGAAATTGTCCATTATATATTTGGGTGCTAGTATCTTATTTGCCAAGAGAAAGGAAAAATAATCCTGATTATTTTTGTATTGGACAAAATTTTGAAAAATGTGACAGGATAGTAGATTATCTCCATTTAAATGTGTTTCATGTATCAAGTTAAAAATGAGTGATTTACTATGAACTATCTGCGGTACAATTCTGAAGCCTACTTAGAGCATTTGAATGATATTGGGCTTCCTCTATTTCAGTTGAGGCAAATTGACGATGATGTTGATTTTGTTAAAATTATAGTAAGTTCAAAGAAGCACTCCTGCTTTTCACTTACATGATAACACTTTTTGTTATATGATGTTTCTTTCTGTCTTTCCTATAAATATGCCTGTATCTATCTTATGCATCAAACATGAAAGCCTAAGTTCTTGTGTTCCTTGTTTACTTCTTCTTCTTCTATCAACTTTGCCTGAACAATCTCTTTCTATTATTCTTATTTTAAATTTTAATGGATCATGGAGAAAAAGGCAATATTTTGATCATCATGTATTATTATTTTGCAAAATTCTATCATTGATCCATTATGATAGACCTAATTTTGCAAAAATCTAATTTTGGCCTCTCATCTTAAACTTTTTATGTCATGTTTATTAGCTGATCCGTAAAAAAACCAAGCATTTGTGTGCCTTGGAAAGAGCCAATGAGAGACCGCACTTGTTTAAAGCAAACCTGTCAGAAGAGGGCTTTTTCAATTCAGTAGTTGAGGGGTGTAAGGGTTTCATACAGCATCTCCTTTCTATCACAATGTCACAGGTCCATAGGGTTCATGTTATTATCTCTATTATAAAATAACATTGTTATTATTATTATTTTCCATGGGTTTACATTTTTTAATAATATACTGTTTAAATTTGCTCCTAACTTATTAGTCTTGCAGAACAAAAATAGTTTAAGTGAATGCATTCTTTGTAATCAGTGAGTATTGAGAAAGCAAACTTGTTATTACCTGTGTTTTGGGACATGGTTGGATTAGCCAGGTCTATCTGTTTGATTTGCCACCTGCTAGCTATGGTGGGCTAGGTTGAGTTAAAACTTGTATCTAGCTGAAACACATTTGAACCTATGAACTGAGCAACTCAACTGTTTGACACACCAAATTGGCAAATTGATTTGACTCGGACTAGGCCAGGCCATTTACCCTGAAACTCCAACCACTTACCTCAATCTTCTTCTCAGTTGACATAATGGAAGCAAAAGATCACTAGTAGTTGTATAGATGCGATGGTCCTCTTCGCTATTCTTATGTTCTTTGATTGTAGTTGGTGCTCTATAGAGGTTGAGGTGGTGGGAGTGAGAGCTGGTTGAGGTAGCAGGACTGAAGGGATGGAGGCAGTTTCAAAAGTGAGTTGAGTCGATAGTTTCGGAGGGGGATTTTAGGAGGTCATGGTGAAGGAGTTGAAGTGGAAACATCGGAGTTCTACAGATGGTGCCAACAGGTTGTTGTAGCAATGATTCAAAAGGAGATCTTGTTGGCATCAAATGGTGATAAGACAACATATGAATAGGTTAAGGTGGCACCAAGCTTCAATAAGGTGACACTAGAGGATCGGAGAGGATAGGTTTAAACATACGGGGGGCGGGGGGCTTGAATACTGCTTTCCTAAAGATAAACAAAAGATAGAAGTACAACATGAAAAAAAAAAAATTCCCCGATAAGTTAAGGACAAATATTCAAAATTTGGGAAACCATGGAACTAAGGAACCATATACGCAAAGACATCTAAACTATCTAGTACAATTCTAACTACTAAATTGTCCTCAACCCAACTGAGTTATAGACTCTAATCATACAACTAATCCGAAAATACTTAAGATCTAAAGCTCAACCATCCATGGACTTCTAAAACAATTCAAATAAGAAAAAGGAAAAAAAGGTGCACTCCCTGTTTGTTTGCATCTATTTCAGAAACTCATCCTAAGTTTAGGGCTTGTGTTACAGAATTTTCCATTTTTTATATTTCAATTATGCATTTAAGCTTGAGATTTTTTGCATGCTTCAAACCTAGATTCATATTCATGCACAAAATCTTCATGCAACAAAATGAGTCTGGCCATATGGATTTGTTGTGTACTGACCCATGTCTATGCAATTCCACATTCATCACTTGATACTGCTTTCATATCTGGCCACTTTATCCATGTAGGATAATAATATTCAGCATAGATTAACTTTTTGCTAGTATGCTGAAAAATTTGTCTGACTAATTGAACATTTCATGCTTGCTGCAACAACTTTTGCTCTATTTCTAATATTGTGTTATAATGCAGTAATATATATGGGACTGGATAAGATTACTGTAGATAGACTTCTTTTTTTGTTTCCTATCCAATTTGCCTTCGTGTGATATTCTTTATTTGTTTTCATTGTCCCAAATGAGGGCAAGATTTAACTTTTGTAACAGCATTGTCTTTCAACGATACATTCAGGCTGAGTTAATCAACCCAGCAGTGAAGGGAAAACTTAATGTTTTCAGTTCCTGCATTAAAACTCCTGTTAAAAGGGTGGTCGTAATATCATCCGTGGCTGCTCTTGCATATAATGAAGACCATGAACACCCAATGTGGTAGTGGATGAGACATGGTTTTCTAGTGAGAGGTTTGTAGGCAGCAAAAGGTATGAGCTGATATTGAGGTGTATCTTTCTCTTTTTGAATCATATTTTGATAGAGACAGCATGGAGGTTTGTGAAAACCTAGCCTTTTGGGCTGTTTTGGGCTGAAGTCAGCATGCCATGCTGACTTCAATTCAAAACAAAAAAAAAAATTCAGCAAAATAAGGGATGAAGCTCCTATTTATCCAAGTAAGAAACTTGACGGATTTCATGGTCAGACCACCGTAGCAAGGAGGGAGAGTCCAATAGCATGAGAGATTTGGACGGAGGTGGGGCTCGATCAAGTTTCTTCCCTGAATGGCAAGGAAACCCGTCTATTCTTCCTTATAAATGTTTTCCCTCTCATCGCCTCCCAAGCAAACAGGGCCGAGCTCTTTTCTGCCATCTTCCTCCTTTCCAGTGAGCGGCCGTGAGTCCATCAATGCTGGTAAGTTTTCCTTTCCATAGATTTTTCTTAAAAAGAAATCTATAAAAAGAGATTTTCTTTGGTTTTTCTCTCGGCTTCCTCGAACTGGACGAACGTCGATGACCGCGCTGCCCGACCCCCTTCGTTTGGCAATGTCCGACAAGCCCTTTTCCTTTTCTCCATCTCCTAGGGCTTCCGAGAACCATGGGAGGCCTGTTCAGGAACCAGGAAGAGAAACAGGGGAAAAGAAAAAGGAAGAAAGAAAGGAAAAAGAAAGAAAAGAAAAAGAAAAAAAGAAAAAGAAAGAAGAGAGAGAAAGAGGAGAGAGAAGAGAGAGGAAGAGAGAGAGAAAGAAAGAGGAGAGAGAGAAAAGTCGAAGATGTTTGAGATTGAGAGCAGCTTGGCTCGAAGATCCCTTGGCCAGAGATCTGAACTCCGGTCTTGGGTTGGCGTCTCCGAGCTGGGCTCGGAGATGTTGATGATTGAGAGCAGCGTGGCTCGAAGATCCCTTGGCATCTCGGAGCTAGGCTCGAAGATGTTTGAGATTGGGAGCAGCTTGGCTCGAACATCCCTTGGCCGGAGATCTGAGCTCCGGTCTTGGGTTGGCATCTCGGAGCTGGGCTCGGAGACGTTGATGATTGCTTTCATTATTGATGGTATCTTCGCAGATTATAGGCATTTCGTGTTCAAGGGAGCTTGACACCGTCGAGATCTTCGGGGTAATAGGCCCCTTATGAGGGGGCTTCAGCCACCTTGTAGGGATCTTCCCGGTTTGGTAAGAGCTTGCTGCACTACCGGGGTTGAGATGCCTCTACCCGATGCAGCACCAGGTCTCCGGGTTTGAAGGCTCTTGGCCTGATATGGGCGTTGCAGTACCGGGCTGCTCGTCATCGGTGGGCTTTGTTGAGGTCGGTGTAGTCTACACAGGTCCTCGCTTCTCTTGGTAGAGACGATGGCATCGAGCAAGTTGAGCCCGAGCCGACCCAAGATCATGTTGTAGGCGGAAAGGAGCCTATCGATCATGAAAGTCATCGTAACGGTGCTCTGTCGGTGGTGATCTTGAGTGATCTCTTCCTCCACCCTTACGGGCTCACCTGTGAAACCAGCAAGGGAGGTATGCACAGGTTTGAGTTGATCGAGAGAAAGGTTCATCTTGGAGAAGGCATCATAAGAAAGCACGTCTGCGGGGCTTCCACTATCAATCATGATGTATTTTACAGGATGCTTCGCGATCATCTTCTTGATGACCATGGCATCATTATTTATATTTTTTTTCCTCATAAAGGGGAGTACATTCTCAGGATCCCCTGCTCCCGAGTTTTTGGGCGTGCGCAGCTCCCCAGGAGATCATGCCCACCGGCTTCTCGGTGGGATGGTTATCGATGACTGGAGCTGGCGGGAGAGCGATGAGTGCATGGGATTCCACCTGAGGTCTGCCCCCCACAAATCTTTTGAGGTAGCCCCTCTTGATGAGTTCTTCAATTTCTCACTTGAGGTTGCGGCATTCCTCAGTGTCATGGCCATGATCACGGTGAAAGCGACAGTACTTCGATTTATCATGGCCAGTGGAGGACATCATCGGAAGCGGGCATCTCAGGTAGTCCTCGTCCTCGATCTCCATGAGGATTTTCGTCCTTGGGGCGAGGAGAGGGGTGTAACTCTCCTCAGGGATGGGGGCGCCTTTCGGTATCGGCCCCCTTCGGGAGTTCAGGACTTGGGGTTCTGGCTTTTGGGTCCCGGGCATCTCGGTGGGGGTTGACCTCTTCAGCAGCTTCCCATCGAGCTCCCGCCTCGTACGGTTCGCCTCCTTGGCACGGATGTACTTTTGAGCTCGAAAAAGGAGCTCAGAATAAGTCTTGGGGGGCTTCTTGTCCAGTGAGTAGGTCAGGCGGGAGGTCTTGAGCCATCGCTTCAGTGCCAGCATGGCAACTAGCTCATCAAGGTTGTAAATTTCCAATGCGGCAGCCTTGAAACAGGCCACATAGTCCCGTAAGGGTTCGCGGTCTTGTTGTCGGATGGAGAAGAGGCTATCTACCTCTCGTGGCAACTTCTTGCTGGCGTTGAAGTGGGCCACGAACTTCTGCCCTAACTGGACGAAAGAGTTGATGCTCCCCGGCTCCAGATGGGTGAACCACACCCGGGCTGCTTTCCAGAGAGTGGCTGGAAAGGTGATGCAGAGAAGAGCGTCGGTGGCCCCCTGGACCCTTATAAGGGTTCGGTAGCTTTCCAGGTGGTCCAAGGGGTCGGTGGTCCCATCGTAAGGATCCACCTACGGCATCCGGAACCGATACGGGATCGGCTCTGCTTGGATTTCTTGGAAGAATGGGGGATAGGCATCGTAGCTCGCTGGCTCACTAGCGGAGCCCTACATGTCGGCAAACTGGCAGGAGAACTTCGCTAGCTTGCGCTCATGTTCCTCCAGGCGCTTTTCCGCCGTGTGCCTGATGGCTTCGTCGGTAGACCCCTTCGCTGAAGGAGACAGAGAAGGTGACATGGGTGCCTGGCACCCGTGGCAGGGGGTCTTGCTTTTCCTACCTTGGTGGGGCATTGATGTTGCCCGTCCGAGATTTGGTGAGCGGCTCTCCCTGTCGACAGACCCGGCACGTTGCCTTTTCGCCGGAGTCTGATGACTACCCCGGTTGTTGGTGACGGCCTGCGGCTGCGAAGGCCTTCCGTGGAAGGAATGCAAGTTGTCGCGGGGAGCTGCAGTGTGGGTCGTCGGAGTCCCTGGCTACTGGTGAGTAGCCAAGGACCGGTGCTGATACTGAAGCTGGTGCACTGCTGTGGCGAGGATCTGCATTTGCTGGGTGAGTGCGGCCAGTTGGGACTCTACCGGAGGTGGTTGAACTGAAGAGGATGGCCCCACCTCGAGATTGTGTGGGTTCCCTCGGGAAGGGGAGTCCCCTGCATGGCTGGCAGAGGCCTCTCGCGCTCGTGTCGTCACCATCCTTCCGTGGAGCGCCAATCTACAGAGAGATGGAGGGCTTGACCGGCCCCTTACTTGGCATGCCAATCTGTTGCCGCCAAGATCGCCGCGGCCCGTAGCTACTGTCGGCGTCGGAGCGCGCTTCCTTCGCTATCTCGCCGTCCGGTGGACCTGGACCTGCAAGACAGGGGTTGGTGACCCGGGTCGGGGTTTCCGGCGAGGGCACTCCGACGGTCAAGTCAGTGACGATCCAGGAGAACAGGTCCTCCTGGTCAAGCCCCTCTTGATGGACTCCACACGAGGAGGAGTGTATTGTGTAAGGGTGGGATGCAAGTATGTCGGGGAAAGTGTGGCCTGGTTAAAGGGAGTCTCTATGTAGCCCTTCCACCCGACCTTGCTTGAGGATGCTAGTGGTGCCGTGCTCCTCTTCTTGGTGGAGCTTGCACTTGTATTTTTTTGTGGAATAGCTTGTGCCTTTGCTTCTGTTGTGTTGTGGTTGTTACCTCCAAGTTTTTGTGAACTAAGTTATTGTTGGGCGTTCGTCTTGGGATCTCCACCGGGCTGTCAGGCGCATGCGGCGGTGTCCCAAGGAGCCTTTTCCAATCCATGATAAGGGAAGCTGTCACGTGCTTTGACATTCCCCTTGGTCGCCTCATTCCGGGAAACCTGGCAGTGCCTCGATTGGTGGGCCGCCGCCCCTGGGATTCGAATCTCTTGGTTGACTTCCTCTCTCGGGTGGTCCATGCGGTTGGTGATGAGCGTGGCGTCTCGATCAATGGGTTTCTTCCATTTATGGTGTAACTGGTGGCCGCAGGCGGTCAGTACGGTCTGGTAGGCATCTCAGTGTAGTCCTCGGGCGGCTCGCCGGTGTCTTGGGAGGGTGGCGCCCACGTCTGAGTTGGGGCTGAGCTGGAATGGCAGGGCTCGCTCCGACCTAGACGCCCTGAGCTTGCGTGGTCGCCTCGGTGGAGGAGGGCAGAGTGCAGGCCCGGTCCAGAGGGCTCGCGTTCAGAGAGGCTCCACGTGGCGGAGGAGGGCTGGGCTCGATCTCCGAGGGTCTTGCTCTGGAGGGTAGAGTGCGGGCCCGGTCCAGAGGGCTCGCACTCGGAGAGGCTCCACATGGCGGAGGAGGGCTGAGCTCAACTCCGACCATAGGGCTTGATCTCCGAGGGTCTCGCTTTAGAGGGCAGAGTGCGGGCCCGGTCCAGAGGGCTCGCACTCGGAGAGGCTCCACGTGGCGGAGGACTGAGCTCGACTCCAACCACAGGACTCGATCTCCGAGGGTCTCACTCTGAAGGGCAGAGTACGGGCCCGATCCAGAGGGCTCGCACTCGGAAAGGCTCCACGTGGTGGAGGAGGGCTGAGCTTGACTCCGACCACAAGGCTTGATCTCTGAGGGTCTCGCTCTGGAGGGCAGAGGGCTGCTCCGGCCTAGGCATCCCGAGCTCGCGGGACCGACCTAGCGGAGGACGGAGCTCGGCTCATCGGCTCGTTATCTCGAGGGAGCTCAGCTCGGCATAGGAGTCCGGGCAGGAGAATTGACATGGCATTTGATATGGCGCCTTCCTTTGGCGTGGCGCCTGTCAGCTTCCCCATGTCAGCGATCCTGCCACATCATATCCCATTACATGAATAACAAACAACTCTTGATTTTTGAAAAGATGCAAGTGCTGAAACTTTTGATGCAAAAGATTTTTTAACTTAAAACTTCGGTACATAAGATTTTGAAGCTATGAACTTAGTAGCTGAAACTCTATTAGTATGCAATGAGTTGTAACCAATTCCAGCTTTGTTATTTGAATCCCTTTGGTTTTTCAAAATCAGCTTAAGCTTATTTGAACTTAAAATTAATTTTTCAACTAAGGGCTTGAGTTTTTCAACTTCTTTTTGCAAACGTATATTTACTTCATGTAAAGCCTTATTCTTTTCAAGATATTCATTCTTTTTAGTTTGCAAAACATTATGTTTTTCAGAAATACTTTTAAGTTCTTTTTCAAAATATTATTCTTTTTAAAAATTTTACTCTTTTCTTTTATCAAAGCATCATAGTTATTTGTCAAAGTCTTAATTTTTAAAACTGCCTTTTTGTATTCAGATAATAGTTCATAAAATGTAGTATTTAATTCTTCATATGTAAACTCATCATTAGGTTCAGGAGAGATTACCTCATCTTCGAGTCCTATGAGATAAATATTTGCAGTTTTGGATGTCTCTTCCTCTTCATTTGATGTAGACTCGTCACTGTCACTCCACGTCGCAACCATCACTTTCTTCTTCTTTTTCTTTCTGAATCCTTTCTTTAATGCAGGGCAATCGGAACGGAAGTGCCTTGGTTTCTTGCACTCATAGCAGATAGGCTATTGCTCTTTATCTCTTTCCTTTTCTTTTTCTCTCTTTGCTATATTTTTCTTTTCTATAGTTTTTCCTCCAATGTCTTGCCTTTTTTTTGCCCATAAATTTCTTGAATTTCCTCATGACTAAAGCAATATCATCGTCTTCAAGTTCATCTTCATCTGAGGAAGGGCATTCTTCTTCTATTTCTTCTTCTTGTTTCTTAAGTTCAGCTATAGCTTTGATAGCTGTTGACTTTTTTTCTTGATATCATCCTTACTACGGTGTTGCATTGTAAGCTCGTGAGTGATCAAGGAACCCAGCAGCTCATCTAATGGGAGTGTGTTGAGGTCCTTGGCCTCTTGAATTGCAGTGACCTTCGGATCCCATCTATCCAGTAAAGATCTTAAATTTTTTTTGCACAAGGTCTACATTTGAATATGTCCTGCCAAGACTCTTTAAACCGTTAATAATATCTGTAAATCTTGGAAACATAAAAGATATAATCTCATTCGGTTCCATTTTAAATAACTCATAATTATGAACAAGAATATTGATTTTAGAAGTTTTGACTTAGGAGGTTCTTTCATGGGTTACTTCAAGTTTATCCCAAATTTTTTTTGCAGACATGCAAGTAGAAATCCGGTTAAACTTGTTAGCATCCAAAGCACAGTACAAAAGATTCATGGCTTTGGTATTGAATTTACCCATCTTCATGTCATGTTCATCCCATTCCTCTTCAAGCTTTGAGATGTCTATGCCATCAACCTTCTTTGTGGGTATATGAGGTCCTTTAGGATTACTTTCCACAATTGAAAATCTACTTCTTAAATGTAAATTTTCATTCGTGCTTTCCAGTAGGTATAATTTGTGCTTGTGAAAAGTGGATGTCTATTTGTAGATTGGCCTTTAGCCAAAGAGGTACTCATAGGGTTTGCCATAGGTCTTTTTTCTAGAAAATTTTAGAGACACTGTTCTGATACCAGTTGTTGCCCAGTTGGCCAACCTAAGAGGGAAGGTAAATTGGGTATTTAGAACTTTTTCACAAGTATGTGCTCTTTTAGAAACTTAGTGTAGTGAGTGATGTGATTTAGATATAAAATGCAGAAGCAGGTAAGAAACACAATCAACACAAGCATAAACATTAGTAATTTATAGTGATTCGGAGCAACCCAGCTCCTACGTTCACTATCCAAGGTACCACTTAGGATTTCCACTATATTCATTCATGGAATATAGCCGATTTGTTTTACACCGGGCTCACAAACCAAAATCCAATCTTGGTTTTTCATCGGGATCACTAAGAACCCAATACAATGTTTGTTTTCATAGGCTCACAAACAATCCAAACTTGATTTTCAAAGGCTCACCAAAAATCTAAAACAATTCCCAAGTTACAACCCCTGCTGTACTTGGAATAACTCAAATAAAGAGTTAAAAACAAAGCAACACTAATGACAAACCAAACTTTGTCGAATGGTTACAGTTGATGCCCTTTGAGAAGCCTTCTTGATTTTTTCTTTAATGCTCTTCAAGGTTTCCAAACTTCTTCAATAAATGACTCAAGAATCTGATGGAAAGTAGGTGAAGACTTGAGTACTTTCTTGAATGCTCTCTTGGATGTTTAATGTTATTCTCTCAAAAGTTCATTCCTTTTTCAAAAGTTCTTCTAAACTTATTTAAATCCCTTATTTATAGTCTCTTGAACTAATTTGAGATAGATATGACCGTTGTAGAGCCTTGAAAATCGAAATATGACCGTTGGGGCACTTTTCCAATTCAAAAAATCAATCCTAGAACTAGCCGTTACGTACCTGAAATAAGGATTTGAGTCAGCTCGGTTGGGTCAAGTCAGCTCGAATTCTCAGACATGTTGAAAGTGCACTGTAGTCAAGTCAGCTCTTCTCAGTCGAGTCGGCTCGCCTGACTAGTTTTCTCATAACTGATTTTTCTACACTCTGGAAGAGTCGGCTCGGTTGCACATGAGTCAGCTCGATTGTCCGACTTCAAAAAATTGAACATTTGATACTCTAGACGAGTTAGCTCGGATTCCTTCAAGTTGACTCGGGTGTCTGCGTGCCATAAACCTTTGTGCCATGCCAGAACAATGAGTCGGCTCTCTTGCTTGAGTCGGCTCGAGTAACTTAAGTTCAAAAGTGTCCAAACTTCTTCTAAAAGCTTCCAAGGTCTTCCAAACTTCTTCCAGTCCTAATCTAAGTAGTTTAAACATAAAGATTATATATAATTGCCCTTTTTACAAGAATATACAATTAAGTTATTTAGGGCTTTTTAATATTTGATCACTTTTCATGATTATATTGATTTACTACATAGATTACTGAAATATAGGTAGAATGATTGTTCTTTTGAAACATCCTACAAAAACTTCTCAAACATTCAAAAGTGTTAGTGACAAATTCTTGCTCCAATATTTTGTTATTATCAAAATCATTCCAGGGGTTAACAAAAGGCATATTAATAAGTACATCAACAGCTAAAGAAAAGGAGAGACTCCTCGGGTGCACCCTGAGCAAGAACTTGAGCTAAGCAACCTACCAATGTTGGGATAGTCGGCATGATCTCAAGCCTCTCCAAAGGTAGGGGCAGAAGTATGGAATGAGGAGCCACCGGGAAAGATACATTGGGGAAAGCCAATCGGTTATCTAGATAAGAATATTATTTTTTTTTCTGATAATAATATAAGGGGGATTCAAATCCCACATGATGATGGATCTTCATCTCCATGATGGTGGCCAACTATGATGTAAAAAGAGTTTTATTTAATAATAGAAGCTTTATTGATATCTTATTCTATGATGTCTTCTAAAAAATAAAACTATCAACTAAAAGGTTGGAAAGGATAAATACCCCACTCATCGAGTTCTCCGGGAACTTGGTTGTAATAGAAGGAGAGATCTTATCAATGACTACAGATCAACCACCTAAGTAAGCAATAGTCCTGCTGAATTTTCTAGTGGTCCAAGTATGATAAGTCTATTAATTATTCCAATTTATCCATTAAAATAAATATTAATTACTTTGAGTTTATTAAGAATTGATACTTTTTATTGATGTTTTAAAGAAAAGAAATCCTTAGATTGAAAGAGCTCAAATTTTGGAAGTCCAACGGTATAGACGGTACTCAAATCGAAGTTCACACGAGTTCAAAATTCAAAATTGAAATTATTAATGACTTGCATGATTTTTGGAGCAACCGGTCTACTATAGATCGGCCGCTTGATTTATAGAATGCCAATTGGTCCACCGACAGCCATGGCTACCAGTCCATGAGCCCGTCCATGGACTAATCGCTGCCCGAGCCTTGTTTTCGATCACCGGACATTGCCCGTCGTCGCTCGTCACCGGAGGAGTCACCGAGAAGGCCACCACGACCGGAGAAGCCATCGGGTGACCTATTTCTAAACCAGCCACCATTGTTCATCGCTTCTTCTTCCTCCTTTGTCCACCACCGCCACCACCGTCAATGCCACCAAGAGCCCCTTATCATCGGCCACCGCCTCTTTCCCCCGTTTGCTAGCATCCATCCATGTTTGTTCCACCTACAGCCGGCCACCTCCTTCCCTATTTTCATCACCCTAATCCACTGTTCCTTACACTGTCTAGCACCTCACGCCACCACCTCCTGCCACCTTCTGTCGCTCATCACCACTGATTGGGGGAGGCTAGCAATGGAGTCTGATTAGGAGAAGGAGATCGATCGCGGAGTCCAAATCGGACACTATTTGATCGAGAAGGAAAGAAAGCTATGATGCACAAATTCTGGCATGATCTAAGGCTATGATGCAGAATGAATGGCTGAGAAGTTTTCTTAAGATATTTGGCCAATTTTGAGCCCAATTGACTCCAAATTTGATCAGAAGGAAGCCCTAGACGAGCTCTATAAAAGAAGGATCCCAGGCAGCAGTCCAGACATCAATTCCTTTAGCAAATTTTGCATAGTTTATTTTTTTCTTTTATTTTAGATTATTGTATTAGGCTTAAGAAAAAGGTAAATTACAGAAGATATGCTAGCAGCAGTGATGCATGGCTAAACTCCTTCAACCTGGGATGAAGATGAAGCCTATAACTAAGTTCTATCTTTCTTTTTGTACTTGATTTCTAAGCAATAAATACCATGATTTTCTTGTTTATATCCCTTGAGTTATTTTTCTAATAGAGATTTTGATCTGGCATACACAACTTACACCCTCTATCGACATGCTATGATCTCAGGATACGGTACATGCCTAAGAGAGGTAGATTGTAATATGGTAGATCAAATTTCTAATCTTGCAAATCAGTTAGATAGTTTATACTTTAAGCAGACGTGTTGTGATCTCCAGATACGGCCCATACCCAACAAGAGATAAATTGGTCATAGAGAGACCTTGTACAACTAAAGAGACCATCCTAGATAATTTGACTAAGGTAAAGATTTATGAAGAGAAATCAGAAAGGAGGGACGAACTACTTCCATCATCACCCAACTTACCTATGGTCCCAACCCCAAGAACCCTAGAATCGACCATTACTCTCAATGGAAAGGGAGAACAAATAGGTGTAATGATGAAATCAATTGAGACTTCCCAAGGATCACAAATGTATAATGTAATAGAAGAAGCCATGTATGAAAGTTCCCTCCATGATTCGTTAAACCCTAGTTTGGCTCACTTTGAGGTAGATGATCTTGATGTAAAGGGATATACCCTAGAAATGAATGACCTAATATAAACGCCCTACCCCAACACCACCTCACCTTGGATCGAGCAATATGAGCCATCACCTAAACCCTTATAGCTTCCTTGTTAGAATCATCACCTGATCTAAAATTGAAACCACTTCCTGGGGCATGCACTAATACTTTACCAGTAATACACACTAAGGAAGCCCAAATTATAGGTGTTCTAAATGCATATAAAGAAGCTGTTGGGTGGGACATTGCACATATAAGGGATAATGAAGTTTGAACTTTTATATCTAATTTTTTTGTATTTGGCACTCCTTTTGAGAATTGTCTTCAAAATTTATCTACAATATTGAAACGATTTGTGAAGACAAAGTTGATATTGATTTGGAAAAAGTGCCACATCATAGTTCAGGAAGGGCTTGTGCCACGATCTAAATTATTAGTTGAACCCCTCATGACTCTGGTTGGATCTTATCCTAAGAAGGAAGAGATATCACATGGGGATCCTAAAATACTCCCTTCGTATATTAAGCACATCGAGTACATAGATCTAGATCCATTAGAACTCCAATTGGTACTTAAGTTATACCTAGATCTAATGAAAAAAAAATAATTGTTAGCTATCAGGGCAATAAGCCACTCAATGGTCACATGCAGGAAATACTTTGTATCTGAACCTGAATCATGTAGGGAATTAGAAACCTATGTCAAGATTCGGGTAGGAATAGGATAAGAATCCTGAGAGGTCTGGATGAAGATATTAAACTTAGTGCTTGTTAAGAGGCAATCCAATCTTTTTACTAATTTTTATTTTAGTGATTTTCAATTTTCTAGGAATAAGGGACTACTCAACATGGTCACTCCTGGCATTACACAAGGCATATCTCGTCCAGGTGGTATCTCTCCTTGTTTTAGTCTTCCTTACTTCATTGAGAACAATGAAAATTACGTTGGAGGGTAAGGGAACCTTTTTGAAAAAAAAACATATTTCAAAATATCTTGGCAATCTTTGAAAAAATCTTTTTCAACCACGTGCCATGAAAGGAACTCGAGCAAAATAGACTAGAAAAGATAATACAGTTAGAAAGTATTGGCTAATTATTATAGTGAGCCAAGAAGTAGACTAGCTGGTCAGACTTTTAGCGACCTACTTAGATCATCTAAAGGCTATTAGCACTTCCATTATATATGCACACTGACGAGGTAAACTAGGAATTAGTTGTAAGGTCAATTAGAGATTCAATTATTACTAAAAATTAGAAATTAATATATACCCCATTAAGAGAAACTTGAATTTGACGAAAGAGCTACCTACTTGATAAAAAAAGAGAAAAAGAGCAAGTTCTAAATATTAGTTTTCCACCGAATAACCGGGCACCTTTATCTAAGTAAGCATTGTTGTTTGTGTCAAAAAGTGGGTAGTGTAAAAATATCGCTAAAAAAGATCAAGCAATGTGAAAGCTATCTCAACTCGTGTGCTTAATTTGAGGGTGCATAGAAAATTAACAAAAGTAAGGGATAAGCAAAGATACCATTGTTCCTTACAAGCCAGTATCGAAATACTAAGTTATTACAAATACAAGTACTGTAGATTTTTGGATGAACTCTAAGAAAGCTTCTAATAGATCTGACTGCAAAATTTATTTCAAAAGCTCAACACTTAGTTAGTGATACTAGCTAACTTCTTTTAACTTTCAGCCTAGATCTAGTCTTGCAAGGGAGGATCTTAGTGACACATGATTCTACTTTAATTACATTGCTAAGGGACTAGCAATGATTCAGTTGGGAGGTATGATAAGTCTATTAATTATCCCAATTTAACCATCAAAATAAATATTAATTACT
This sequence comes from Areca catechu, assembly GCA_021397845.1. Taxonomy (NCBI): domain Eukaryota; kingdom Viridiplantae; phylum Streptophyta; class Magnoliopsida; order Arecales; family Arecaceae; genus Areca; species Areca catechu. The sequence goes on from CM038050.1 coordinate 158,808,085, forward strand.
TTAAATTTATTAAGAATTGATGCTTTATATCAATGTTTTGTAGAAAAAAATTCATAGATCGAAAGAGTTTGAATTTTGGAGTCCAACAATGTAGACGGCACTCAAATCGGAGTTTGCACGAGCCCAAAATTCAAATTTAAAGTTATTAATGACTTGCATGATTTTTGAAGCAACCGGTCCACCATGGACCAGTCACTCGGTCTATAGAATCCCAATTGGTCCACCGGTAGCCATGGCTACCAGTCCACGAGCCTGTCCATGACCAACCACTGTCCGAGCCTTATTTTTGGTCACCAGACATCGCCTGTCGCTGCCTGTCACTGGAGGTGTCACCGAGAAGGCCACCATGGCCGAAGAAACCATCGGGAGATCCATTTTTTGTATGGCCACCATCATTCGTCACTTCTTCTTCCTCCTTTGTCCATCGCCGCCACCCCCTTCAACGCCACCAAGAGCCCCTTATCGCCGGCCATCACCTCTTTCCCTCATCCATCGGCATCCATCCATGTCTATTCCACCTACAACCGGCCACCCTCTTCCTTATTTTCATCGCCCCAATCCACCGTTCCTCACGCCATCCGCCATCTCATGCCACCGCCTTCCATCGTTCGTCACCGTCGATTGGGGGAGGCTAGTAATGGAGTCCGATTAGGAGAAGGAGATCGATCGTGGAGTCCGGATTGAACTCTATTCGGCCAAGAAGGAAAAAAAGTTGTGATGCATGAATTCTGACATGTTCTAAGACTATGATGCAGAATGTATAGCTAAAGAGTTTTTTCATGATATCTGGCCGATTTTGAGCCTGATTGACTCCAATTTTGATCAGGAGGAAGCTCTGGATGAGCTCTATAAAAGGATCCCAAGCAGTAGTCAAGGCATCAATTCCTTCAACAAATTTTGCATAGTTTATTTATTTTTTCTTTTATTTTAGATTATTGTATTAGGCTTAAAAAAAAGATGAATTACGGAGGAGATGCTGGTAGCAGTGATGTGTGCCAGACTCCTTCAACTTGGGATGAAGTGAAGCTTGTAACTAGGTTCTATCTTTCTTTTTGTACATGATTTCCAAGCAATAAATACCATGCTTTTCTTGTTTATATCCCTTAAGTTATTTTTTTGATAGAGATTTTGATCTGGCATACACGACCTACACCCTCTATTGACATGCCATGATCTCAGGATACCATCGTACCTAAGAGAGATAGATCATAGTATGGTAGATTAGATCCCTAAACTTGTATAATAATTAGATAGTTTATACTCTAAGAGGATGTGTTGTGATCATCGGATATGGCCCGTGCTCAATAGGAGATAAATTATTCTAACATTGAACCTACAAGAATTATTGATATTGTAACATAAAAAAAGAAGATAAAATCTATTTGCATAGTAAATTCAGATTCCTAGATTACTTCTCTTGCTAATTGATTTAACTAAGTAATTAGTTAATACCTTTTAATAATTACTACTCCTAATCTAATCTTTATAGATAATTTTCTCTTGCTTGTCTTTTTCATGAAATAATTGCCCTTGGTCTCTGAGAATGTGATCCCGACTCATCACTAGTTATAGTAGTGAGTAGATTTTATTTTTGATCGCCTGCAATAGTGATCAAAGTACCATCAACCTATAATTCCATTCTTGGATAACTAGGGTTAAATGCTTTAAAGGTGGTAGTCTCCACCTACCACCTGCTTGTCAACTTCTTGACCAAGCATCTAGTTGGAAAAATCAAGGGAGATCAAATATTAGTGAGATAGTGTTTTTTTACAACTATTAAGATCCAAGAATAGATTGGGATCCCACAGATAGATGAGCTAGATGTTAGAGAAAAAACCATCGATAGAGGGGAGGCTATCGAGTAGTTGATAAGCATCCTTCTGGGAGATGATTTACATAAAATTGTACAAATCAAATCCCTTCTAGCACCTGAAGTCAATCAGAGGGCAGCTAATCACTTTTTTCGAGCCAATATCGATGTCTTTGCTTAGATAGCTACCGATATGCTAGGCATCCTCTTGACATCATCATCCACAAATTTTGTATTGACCCTCTTTATCCTTCTGTCAGGTAAAAGAAAAGAAGTTTTACTTTGGAAAGGCAAAAAGTCATTGAAGAAGAAGTGGACAAACTTATAAAGTAAGCTTCAATAGAAAAACTCATTACCCAGATTGGTTAGCCAACATGGTCATGATCAAGAAGGTAAATGATAGGTGGAGGGTATGCATTGACTACACTAATCTTAACAAAACAAATCCAAAATATAGCTACCCCTTACTAAAAATTGACCAACTAGTGGATACCACTTCCAAATATGAATTACTAAGCTTATAGATGCTTTTTTAGTATATAATCAGATTCAAATGAGAAAAAAGGATGAAGGAAAAATAGCCTCTATGACAAAAAGAGGGCTTTACTATTACAAAATGATACCTTTTGGAATAAAGAACACTAGAGCCACTTACCAGTATCTAGTTGACAAAGTCTTCAAAAATTAGATAGGAGAAAGATGGAAGTCTATTGAGATGATATGCTTGTCAAGAGTACAAAGAGCAATCACTACATAGTTAATTTGGAAGAAGCTTTTAATGAATTAAGACGATATCAAATAAAACTCAATCCCAACAAGTATGCATTTGGTGTTACATCAGAGAAGTTTTTGGATTTCATGGTAACTTAAAGAGGAATCAAGGCCAACCCTGAGGAAATCCAAGCACTTTTGAAAATCAAGCATCCCCAAAATAAGAAGTAGGCCCAATGCTTAACTAGTTGGATTGCTTTGCATAGCCGATTCATCTCTTAATCAGCTAAAAAGTGCCTACTATTCTTCAAAGTTATAAGGTATACCGATAATTTTGAGTGGACATCTTTAATTTTGAGTGGTTAGAAAGCTGTCGATTAGCTTTTGAAGATCTAAAGAAGTATCTGAGCTCTCCTTCACTACTGTCAAGGCCGAAAGAAGGTAAGCAGCATTATATTTACTTGTTTGTTTTGCCTAACACCATTAGATCTGTTTTGGTCAAAGAAGATATAGGTATACAAAAGCCCATCTATTATACCAGCAAAATATTAAGGGATGCAAAAGTAAGATATGCTAAGAATGAGAAGATGATCTATGCCCTTATCATTACATCAAAGAGACTATGACCATATTTATAGTCTCATTCTATAATTGTCTTGATAAATCAGCCTCTAAAATCTATACTTTGAATGCTAGATACATCTAGGTGCCTAGCCATATGGGCAATTAAGTTAGGAGAGTTGGTATTAGGAATGGCCAGTGCGACAGTTATATCACTGCTACTATCATCAACCAAATGATGAAGTTGGAGAGGATTATAGTATCTTAAATAAATTGAAGATATCTTTTCATTGACCAATTCAGTATATCTAGTTTCTAATTTTTTCCACCTTTTCATTGACCAATATGGAGTCTCGGGTGAGTTCACCCTATAACTCTCCAAATTTGATGACTGAATGAATAATCTACCTTTGAGTTGGCTCGGAATGTATGAGGATGTATTCCGAGTAAGCTTGAGACTTCCTATTCCTTCCCCTTCCTTCTTGGTTTTCTTAGATTTTATAATATTTTCTTGTATACAACTCAGAAAGGCTTCTTGGATATCCTGAGACACGGGGATAGCTACTTAAGTTGGATGCTAGCTAGGACTTGCAGCCTAAGATGGGACATTAAATAATTAATTAATTAAACATCTAATTAATTAAATAAAAAGTTAATTAATTATATTTTAACTATTTGTAATTAATTATTTAATTAATTAAATGAAGAACTAACTAATTAAATAAAGAACTAACTAACTGGCTGTTGACTTCATTTGCTATAGAGATTTTATCTCTTTCTTTATCTTTAGTTACATTATTTGCATCATTGATTGGCCTAATATCACTAAATATAATCTCTGGTCATGGATTAACTCATACTGTAATGCATATAAACTGTTGACTTTGTTTAGTTCATATGTATTAAAATATAAATTAATCCATGACATGCTTGGTGATATTAGGCCACTCCATGATGTAAATGATGTAATTAAAGATAAAGAAAAAGTTACGATCTCCATCATGAATGAAATCAACAGCAACCTAGAATCTCCAATCCCTTCTATCTCCTTGTTCTCCGTCTCCTCTTCTTTTCTTTAGTGCTCACAGAGAGAGGAAGTTCGGTTTTCCCTTCTCTTGTTATTTTACTTGCTTTATCTTAGATATGTCAATGGATCGGGTCAGATTGGAACCTAGATATATATCCAAATCCTGACTTGACCTTAGTTATTAGATCCGGACCTAGACCCGAATACCCAATGGGTCTAGCTCCCACACCCCCATGCTCTCCACCATCCCACTCATGATTAAGGACTCGAACCCCCCTCCATTATTGCTGGCAATCCTTTGGATGATGGTCGACAACACAGACTCCCTCAGGCTCCCTAGTGTTTGCAATGCTGTACTATCGATGTCATCAACCTCAAAGTCACCATCCTAAATGCCACCTCCCATGATGAGGTCCCTATCAATGATCATCTCATAATCGAGATCATCCTCCTTACCAAGTCCTCCCCCCTCACCGTCGTCACTTGCATCATCTAGACCCTCTCTTGTCGCCTCTCCCATACTAGCAACTAGGTCGTTACCCTTAAGTCCCTCATTATCACCTTCCATGCCCTTCATGATGTCAGCCCTGACTTCTCCCATGAGGCCCTCTCCATACCCTCTATTGGGTCCTGGCCGGGTTGGGTCAAAGGGGTGCCCAAGCCTAGTCAAAAAATTAAATGGGTTATATTATTAGGCCTAAGTCCAGCCAAATCTATTTCAGGCCTAGCCCGAAGCATAGCCAAGCTTCGAGCTAGCCCAAAGCCCATCAAGCTCGCTTGAGCCTAGTTCTAGGCCTATGTACATGCATCATGCACACCTAATTAATTATTTACCTAATTAAATAAATAACTAATTAATAAAATAAATAACTAATCATTTAATTAATTTAATCAATAAATAAAGATTTACTTAATGAATGAATGAATGAATTAATTAATTAACTAATTAAATAAATAAACATCTAATTAATTACATCAATAAATAAACAACTACTTAATTAATTAATTAATTAATTATCTAATTAATTAAATTAATAAATAAACATCTACTTAATTAATTAATTAATTATCTAATTAATTAAATTAATAAATAAACATCCATTTAATAAAATAAATAAATAAATAATTATTTAATTATTTACTTTTAATTAAAAAAATAATTTTTAATGATGTCTCTAGTGTCGTCGTCGCCACCATTGCTAATATTCATAATATAAATGCAAGGCAAATCATATTCATAATGCAAGATAGACTTCACGGCTGGTAGTTCCCATGGATGGGGGATGGCAGATCTAAATCTGGCATGTTGGAGAGGGGAGAACTGGCAACGAGGAGCACTTGATTATGCTGGCCAACAAAGGGAGCACTAGCGAGAGAGTGAGAGCACCAGGTTGTGGCAGCCGATGTAAGGGAGCACCCGGGGGCAGGGTGGGGGAGTGTGGCAATCAATGGGGGAGCATCGATAAGGGAGGGGGAGCATTGGTGAGGGAGGGGTGATTATTGTGGAGTGGCGATCGGTGGGTGGAGCACCAGAGGGGTGGGGGAGGGGAAGTGTGGCGGCCGAGAAGGGGAGCATCGACAAAGGAGGGGGAGCACTGGTGAGGTATGGGAGAGCACCAATAAGGGAGGGTAAGAGCACTAGTGGTAGAAGCACTGAGGGAAGGGGAGGCGGGAGGGGGGAAGTAAATTTTTACTAGCAAGGGAGAAGAGAGCACTGGTGATGGAGCACTGATGAGGGAGCGGGAGGGGGGAAGTAAATTTTTACTAGCAAGGGAGAAGAGAGCACTGGTGACGGAGCACTGATGAGGGAGTGAGCACCAAGGGAAGAGAAGATGGGACGGGGGAAGCAATTTTTTTTATCGGCGAGGGAGGGGAGAGCACCAGTAAGGGAGGGGGAGCACCAGCAAGGGAGGGCAAGAGCACCGGTGAGGGAGGGGCGAGCACCGGGGGAAGAGGAGGCAAGAGGGGGAAGCAATTTTTTTTGGAATTAATTAAGGGAGCACTGATATATAGAAGTTATTAGCGGTGGCATTAGTGATGAAAGATTTTGCCATTGTTAAGAAATTGATTTTCGATTAGTAACGGATAAACACCATCACTAATAAAAACTACCATCCCTAATAATTAATTTTTTTTTAAAAAATAAAGTTTTAGTGATGGCATATGACATCGTTAAAACTTAATAATTTATAGCTAATAATTTTTTTAGAATTTAAAAAAATTTAAATTTAAAAAATATTTAGTGATAGATTTTCTATTGCTAAAAGTTGATTTTCCATAGCTATTAGTATTAGCAATGAAAATTTTTTTTATCATTTTTATGGTAGAAAAAAATTATTATTAGTGATGGCTAATTAGTCATTGCTAATAGATATTGCTAATAGTTAATTTTCTTGTAGTACGAGTTGGTTAGGCGGTTATAATCATTTATGAGATAATTATAACATTAAGAAAGTTGTTAAATTGGTTAGGTCATTAAGAGATCAGTTTATTAAGTGATTTGTTAAATGATCCATTATATTTCTTGATAATTACTTTACCAATTTTATTGTAATGACTTTAATAACTTTAACACATATGCTTTATATTAAATGAAGTTATAAAACCTTATACCTAGCTCAGGTAAGTGGTCAATACCTATTTGATGAGTAATTGAGCAACCTATGCTTCAGATAAGTGATGAGCTTTTGACTCTTGGCCATCTAGTGTTTTGTGCCTTGAATAATGATCGGCTCTAAGCCACCTGGCACCCTGTGCCTTGAATAAATATTGGCTCTAGGCTACCTAGCATCCTGTGCCATGAATAAGTGATCGGTTCTTAGTCATCTAGTACCTTATGCCTTAAATAAGTGATTTGCTTTTGGTCATTTACCACCCTTTGCCTTGAATAAGTGATTGGCTCCTAGTTGTCTAGTATCCTGTGCCTTGAATAAGTAATCAACTTCTACTCATTTGGTATCATGTGCCTTGAATAAGTGATCAACTCCAGGTAATCTAGTCCCTGTATCTTAAATAAGCGATCAGCTCCTGGCCATCTAGTATCTTATGCCTTGAATAAGTGATCAGCTCTTAACCATCTAGTATCTTGTACTTTGAATAAGTGACCAACTCTTGGCCATCTGGCATCCTGTACCTTAAATAAGTGATCAGCTCTTAGTCACTTAGCTCCTTAAGTCTCGAATAAGTGATTAGCTCCTGGCCATTTAGCATCCTATACCTTGAATAAGTAACCGGCTCCTGACCATCTGATACCCTATGTCTTAAATAAGTGATCAGCTACTGGCTATCTAGCACTCTATGCTTTGAATAAGTGATCAGTTTCTAGCTAAATACTTTTATACATAGTAATAGGTACTTATGATAGGTCATTTATCTTGTAACATTTGCCATCTGGTACTTTATGCTTTGAATGAGTGATCGACTCTTGCCATCTAGCCAAATACTTTTATACATACTAATAGGTACTTATGATAGGTTATTTGTCCTGTAACAACTGTCTCCCACTTCTAAGTTTGAATTGATTTATTTAATTTAACTCAAAAGTACAATGAAAAGATTTTATAAGCCTTTAGATAGAGGAAAAGATAATTAATAGCTTTTTGCATTGCCATTTTGCTATACATTATTAAATGTGGTGCACACTTTTTTGTGAAAAATATTATTAGGCTTGGGAATGGATGATTCTTGAAATGATAATGATCTCTCAAAATGATAATGATCCTCAATCTGTAGGGCTTGCCCCTGAGCTAATAATGATTGTCCACAAGTCAAGAGAGAGTGGCCCATACTTCGAGCTAGGGATTGTGCAATGTGGCTGTCATCCAATAGTGAGATGATTTAATTTGAACCATTGAGTGCTATTATAAATAGTGATTTTGTCTTCTAATATGGATCATTTGCCTTCCTTTTACTTTGCCTTTGGCTCCAGGAGAGTTAGTAGGTGAACCTTCTTCAAAGTTTGGCTTATTTTCTCTAGGAGACTAAGGATCCCACTTCCCTCAATAAGTGGCCTTAGTTCCTTCCTTTTTTTATAGTTTCTTATTTTGAAGCCATGTCTCCTAGGAAGGAAAAGGCTGTTAGGAAGGTGAAGGCATCTAGGATAGATCCCACTAGGACCATAGTGAGTTTGGCCCCCCAACTAAGGAAGGACACCTTGCTTCTTTCAAGGTTCCTATTAGGTGACATAGGAGGGCCTCCCTAGGCCCTAAATAGGAGAGGTCTGAGATCCTGGAAGCAGACCTTAAGATACTTAGGATTAAGTATTCCATCTCAGATAGTGTTAGGATGATTATTTCAGGCCCTGATGTTAGGGTTTTATCTCCTCCGTTTGGGTGCATTACCTTTTATAAAGATGCATTCGATGCTGGTGTACAATTCTTCATCCTTTTATCATAAATGTTGTAAATTTTTATAAGGTAACTCTGACTCAATTTTCTTTGAATGGCTTTAGGGCCAACATAAGCTTTATCCTTACATGTGATTTATGTAGAATAGAACCAAGATGCTCTTTATTCTGGGCCATTTTTATGCTGAAATCTCACCTGTATGATAAACAATGGTTTTATTTTGCCCATAGATAGGCTTACAAACTTGTAGAAGGCATCCCTGCTTACATTCATGGATAGAAAAATAAGTTCTTTTATATTTCTTTAGACCAACCTTTAGGTATTAAGTCTTATTGGGATAAAGCTTGGACCAAGCCCAATTTCAATAAAACTCTCTTGAGTGAAGACCTAGACCATTACAATAAGCTACTCGAGGTCTAGTGCTAAAGTTCAAATTTCTCTTGACTGACCAGGCCTTGTATGATGCAGACATTAGCCAGGTTGGTCCCCAAAGTATGTCAGATCACTTTGGACTTTCTTCTTCTCTTTTTTTTAATATAGTCACTAGATTTCACCAATCTCTTGACCATTGTTTGGGTTATTAAATTTACAAAGATGAAGAAAATCAATGTAGAGAGTTTTTAGAATACTACTAAAATGAAGGAGTTGAGTATTACTTAAGAGGCCAAAAAGAAGAAGCAGGAGGAATCATCCTTGCTAATGGCTTCTACAAATACCCTTGCATAATGTGGCAGTCAATCTCCTATACCAATAGAGGTGGTTATACCAATAGAGGTGTCAGCGCCATCCCTTCTGGTGGCCAACCTGACTAAGTGATCCAAAATTGCCCAACCACCTCTGATGACTAGTCCTGCAAGGTCATCAGAGACGATCTGACCACTTTAACTTACTAGTCCCAAGTGTCATTGGGGGCTGTCCGATCACTTCAATCAGTTGATGCTGGTTAGTCTTCTAGTGCTCAAGAAGAGCACTTTATCCAGTAGAAGAAGCTAAGAGCGATCGATTCTAGTCATGGGGAAGCGAAGCTCACTCAGGAGCTTCTCAAGATGATCTTGCTTCTTACTGACAAAGTGGAGCAGGAATCTCATCCTCTTTTTCAAGTGCTTAGTGATAGCTATATTAGAATTTTCCAGGTAATTATTTCTTCACTTTGTTTTTCTTTTTTCTACTTTTCTTATCTTCATTTCAAATTAATCCTTCTATCTCTTTTTTCTAGCTTCTTTCTAGCATTAGTCATCTTAAGTACTTCCTCATCACATATGATGAGGCAAAAAAAAATTTCAATGAAAATTTGTTGGTAGCTAGTGAAGCAACAAAAAAGGCAGTCGGAAGAGGCTAATGCCCGGGTGAGCACCATAGAGCCCAAAGAGATGTTTTAAAGGCCTTCAAAAACACTACAAAGGTCCAAAAAAGCATTGCTAAGGCCTAGAAGGCTGAATTGGAGGTTGCCACCTCCAACAAAATAAATTGTCTGAAGATTGACCTCTTCGATGCCAATAAAGAGGTCAAAATAACTAGAGCTTCTATCCAAAAGCTTCAAGAGGAGAAAAAGAGATTGGAGAAAGAGTTTGAAGAGGCCAAAAGAAAGGTTATAAAGGAATACAAGTCATTCAAGAACTTTTTGGACGACATCACTAAAGAGTCGATTGGTGTATTCCATAAGGAATTCAAGGACTACCAGAACAAGGTGAGGGAGCTTTTCTTGAACATTAATATTGCTCTCCTTATCTCAAGTGTCACCGATTTGACTGTGGAGCAAGCAACAGAGGTGGCAAGACATCGAAGCACCTACTGATGATCCTCCTCCGATCACTTTTGAAGCTGCAACCACCACTGAGGTATCGGAAGCACTAGCAGATGCCCAGCTAGAACCCCAACTAAGTGATGGAAGTATGAAGGCATTTTGTATTTATTTTTTATCTTGTTTAATTCCGGTCTCTCCTATTGGAAGTATGAGAAACATTATAAAAACATTTAAAGTAATGAGATTTTTGTTTTTCAATCAATATTTTTATTTTTCTATTACTATGATACTTTGAATGTATGCAATTGTATGAGATTACATGCATAACTTGCAGTAATATGGTGGCCATTGTCATGAACAAAATGGTCAAAGTTTTACTCGAGCACTTAGAAAAAGAGATTGGGGCCCTTAGGAATAGTGAATCTAGAAGAGGGTCTGACTGGGACATAGATCAGGATGAAGATGATCACTTTTGAGGGGATAGAGGTGGCTCCAGAGATATCCAGTGCTAGTGCAATAAGATATAAAGCAATCACCGAGAATACTAATGTCTTCTTTTTTTCTTTTGAATTTAGTTTCAATAGATATATCCAGAAGGCAAAGAAATTCTTCCTAAATTTGGATACAAGTTTTCTCACCTTGACAAACTTGGATGCTCCATCTTGAATAGAAGAGGTATTAGGGGGAGATCCATACTCTTTCATAGTCATTACTAGCCCTACTTTGGATATGAGAATGGAGGTAGGAGCTTCTAATCACCACAGTAAAAAGGGGATTTGCCAATGCTATTTAAAATATTTGCCGATGCTTTTAAGCATTGGCAAAACCTCCCGATGCTTTTATTAGCATCGCAAAAGCATCGAGTATGTAAGCGTGGGAACGTAATCTGCCTATGCTTTCAAAAAGCGTCGATAGTTTAGTGACATTTTCAAAAAGCATCTGTAGTTTAGTGACACTTTCAAAAAGCATCGGTAGGTTTTAAACCTAGCGACGCTTTTTAAAAGCATCGGTAATCGGTAAGATAACGATGCTTTAAAGCATTGGCAAGTTTTTTTTTTAAAATATACCTGTATGACATTCAAACTCATACAAAATGAAACCTGTATCAACACAAATCTATACAATTAAACCTATATACATTATCACCAAAATTAAATATCATTTCATTCAAACCTGTTTCACACAAAGTCAAAGACATACAAAATAGAATTAAACATCATTTCATTGAAACCTGTATCACACAAACACAACTTTCATACTCCAAACACCAGATATACATGAAGTCAATATAAAGAGTGTTTCATATATATAAAAAGTATCAACAGATGTTCAAACTCGATCCAAGTTCAAATACATCAAAATGCATACAATAATAATAATAATAATAAATTGACTGGCATCAATGGTCCACGAGAGGCTAGTCATCGTCCTATCTGCAACTGGCAGATGCATCAGGAACCTACAAGATATACATATATATATAGTTACGATACCTACATTACAATATATTCTAAATTATTACATACATACAAAATATATATATATATATATATATATATATATATATATATATATATATATATATATATATATATATATATATATATATATATATATGTAGTTATAAACAATTACTTACCTGAGATGACATGAACATATGCAGCATAGATGTAACATGCTCAAGCTGAGCCCTCAGTTTGCATCTCTACTCTATCTATGTCACGGTCTGTCTGAGTGCTGCTATCTCATCCTTGAGTCTACGAACACGTGAATCATCATGACTATCTCTAGCTTCCTGAGTAAATCTACTCATCTCAGATAACTGAGTAGGGGTAACTCCAATCCCATAACCCCTCACTTGTCCATAACGCTCTGCTCCCATCAACTCCGAGAATATCTCGATCTCAATGCGATTGTACTGCGTAGATGATGTAGACTCGCCACCATGCTCGGCGATCATAGAGGTAGCCCTCTCTTATATTTTATAAAAAACTCATATATTAATACTTAATAAAAATAAAATTATAAATCATGATATAATATAAATAAGAAAATATAAATAGATCTCTGGACCCATCCTGAACAAAATTGCCTTCCTGGTGAATGTGAGTCATCCGATAAAACTCTATCTCACCAGTCTGTTTTCCTTGCTAATCAGCTTATAGAAAGAATAAATGTTACAAAAAAATCCAAAAGGACACATCTTATATCCCCGTACCATGATACATGGTATATGCATGATATATGATGATATATGATGTTAAAACTATAAGTGTACAAAAAATATTATAGGATGAGAAACATACAAATCCATGCTTGAGCTGTGCATAACTCTTGGACCCCGTTGTGTGAGGAACAGATTGAGCTACTCGTGTAGCTCTACCAATAGCAGAATATATCTACAAAATAAAATTAAAACTATGTTATATATTATATAAATATAATTTATATTAAAAATTAATAAGTTTATAAGTTTGATGATGCTACATAACCTGTACCCTCTCGGAGAACCAATAGTGAATCAACTCTCTCCACTGATGAGGGTGCACATCAGGAGGACAAGTAGCTGCAACCTGTCCCTCTATCTTACCCTCTATCTTATAGTCTCCCTTCAACTTTGCCCTATACTCTTTTCACTTGCGATTGAAAGACTTAAGCACAAAATCATTACAATCTGGAGGGAGTACGAACTTAATCTATAATGTAAATAAATAATAAAATAAGTATTAAATGAAATAAGCAATGAAAGTATTAAAAATTTAAGATATAAAATAATATATTAATTTTTTTACCTGCACAAGTCGTAGCATCTCTACTTTGTAAGTAGGAAGCATGTCATTCCACTTTGGATAATTTAGAGGACATAGCTGACCCCGGCATGCTACTGTCCCCAAAAAACTGGTCAACAAGCTGGCAGATTTTTTAATAAGCTAGCCTAGCTTATTGCAATCAATAACTATCCTCTTACCCTCAAGTAACTGCCACACATCACGGACTAGTGTGGATCCTCGCCTCCGCCTAAGTCTCTCCGATCCATCTACAAAAAAATGCATAAAATTATATATGAAAACTATTGCATATGTATGAATTGAAATAAGATGAAATTATTAAATTACCCTGTATATGTATATCATCGATGATAGGCTCATCATCTGGATGATCCGTAGGAGGATCGTGATGTGATGAATTAGAGGGAATGGCCTTGACCTGATGTGTAGGAGAGGTACTAGCCTCGATCGGATGTTCAGGAATGGAGGGACTGGCATCAGACCGATATGAAACTGATCGATTACCCTCGGGCTGCTGTGATGAAGAAGTACCAGTCTCGGTTTGGAAAAACTTAAACTGTATATCTGATAATCGCTTCCTTCGAGGCATGGTGTACCTAACATGAATTATTAAAAACCAAGTCAGTCAATATTATAATCAAATTATAACAGAAATGAATTGCTATTTAAAAGATAGAATAATTATTTATGCAAAAATGTAAATCATTTTATAAACTACTTACTTTTCATAATCAATCAGTTGTACCTTCTTCGGGATCCAACCTAACCAAAATGGTTGTATCATTTATATGATCATCCGGTACAATATTATAAGGCATACACTGAGTATAAGTATCATCATCTTCTTCTTCCATCCTTTTTTCTATGTCATACAAGTCTCTGGGTTTTGTCTTAATAACAGTAGCCCATTCTTTATCTTTCGAGTCTTGTATATAAAAAACTTATCGAGCTTGAGATGAAAAGATAAATGGATCATCCTTCAATAACACACCTATATATATCAATCTTGAAAAATTGACAAGTATAAATTTGTTTGAGTCCTTTTTCAAACCTCTTGGTGTATTTATATCTATCCAATCGCATCGAAATAATACAATTTTAAAATTTTTATAATAATTCATCTCAAAAATATCTTTAAGTATACCATAATAAGATTTTCCATCTACTTCTACCATAGCTTCACCGTTCTGAGTTTTTTTAAATTTCTCGCGCTCCTTGGTATGAAATTTAAAGCCATTTATAATAAAACCATTATATTTGTTCACAATATAATTAGAACATCTGGCAAGTGCTATTAGTTTTGCTGAATAATTTTTCTCCATCAGTACCGTACCTAGAAAATATAATATCAATTATTGATCATTTATTCGATGTTAAATGTATGTAAAATTATTATACGACTTATATATATTAAATTGATTGGAAAGCTAATTAGGGAATAACTCAACCAACTATCTTTGTTCAATCATTGGATTAGGATGAGTGGAATGATTGGCTTGTCATTGTACAGCTAAAAATTCACTGCATGATAATCAAATATAAGTTTGACAACAATATATCTAATATTTAGTATTATCCATATGTAAATATATTAACCTACGATAGTCAGATATTATGTCATTATGTAGCAATACATAATGGTGTACTTATGACAAGGATTTATGATCAAGAATAATATTTTCAACTTTTTTATAAATCTTCCGAAAGATGCAAACTTATATAGATTTTTATTTCCCATGGTATTGCCATGGCATTGAGGTTGATTGAATATAGTCTCTACACCTTCAAGATATCTTGAACAAAATATTAAATACTCTTCAGCAATATATCCCTCTGCTATTGAGCCTTCAAGATGGACTTTGTTTCATACATAATCTTTCAAGTGTATAAGATACCTTCAAAAAGTATGATATTTATTATAATTTTATTATTAATATCATATTAAATATAATAAAGATATCTAAATTATAAAATTTTAGTTTTACAGCATCACCTCTCGATAGGGTACATCCATTTGTATTATATCGGTCTCCAAGTTTAGCTTCCGAAGCTAGGTGAATGAGTAGATGAACCATAATCATAAAAATCCAGGAGGAAAAATATTTTCCATCTGACATAATGTAAGTATGACTTGAGACTATAACTGATCAAGCTCTTGAGAATCAAGAACCTTAGAATATAATGCCTTAAAGAATGATGATAACTGAAAAATAACCGTAACAACTTGTTTCGGCATTGACGATCTTAAAGTCAATAGAAGAATATCTTGCATTAGTATATGTCCATCATGATTTTTAAGATTTAAAGTTTTCACTCTTTCAGAGTCACACATCGTGAAATATTTGATGCATATCCATCAGGAACCTTGATATTCTTTAAAACTGTCAGGAAAAGATCTTTTTCTTGACTAGACATTATATAACATGCATGAGAGATATAAGTTCTATCATTTGCAAGCACTTGTGGATGAAGTTCATGTCGAATGCTCATTTTTTTAAAATCAAGATGCGCCTTCATGTTATCTTTAGTATTTCTATCAAGATTTAATTTTGTTCCAATCAAATTATCATAAACATTCTTTTCTATATGTATAACATCAAGATTATGCCGGAGTATATTATGCTCTCAATAAGGTAAGTCAAAGAATATGCTTTTTTTCTTCCATAATTGTTTAGTATGCTGATGGATAGATGCTATCATTATATCATCATTATTTTCAATTTCAAAGAAGTTATCCAGATCCTCGAACACTGTTGTATTTAAAATACAAGTATTGACTTCCTCTGATACTTCTTCTTGTACTGAAGCCTCAACATCATCTCTTCCTCACATTTCAGAGGACTTTGCCATCTTACCGTAACTGTGTCTGATACCAAGCATTTGTCTACGAATATCAGAACCAGAAGGTGGAATTGGAGTAGATCCCAACTGTACAGTACCATCAAATAAATCTTTCTAAAATCGAAATGGATGATTTGCTTCCAACCATCGACGATGTCTCATATAACAAAACTTTTCTCCATGTTTTAACCAAATTGAATGGATTGATTCACCACAAGAAGGACATGCAACTCATTCCTTAGTGATCCAGCTAGATAAATTAGCATATGCAGGAAAATCATTAACAGTCCATAATAAAGCTACCCGTAGTTTGAATGTTTGGCCATTCAAAGCATCAGTTGCACTGATACCCTCCCATAATTATTTCAATTATCTATTAAAGGTTGTAAGTAAATATCAATATCATTGCCTGGACCCTTATCACCTGGAATGACCATTGATAAAATAAGTGAAGATTGTTTCATGCATATCCATGATGACAAATTATAAAGAATCAGAACAACTGGCCAAGTGATATAGATAAAACTTAAGGTCCGAAATGGATTGAACCCATCACTAGCTAAACCTAGCCTGACCTTACGAGCATCAGAGACAAAATCAGGATGTCTATCTTCAATGCTTTCTATGCTAAACTATCCGCTGGGTGTCTCAGCATTCCATCTTTTGTAAGTCCTTCATCATGCCATCTCATTGATGAAGCTGTGTTTGATGACATATAGATCCTTTTTAATCTAGGTACAAGAGGGAAATAATGCAATACCTTGGTCAGTTTTTATTTAATTTGTATTGCATGTAATTCATATAATTCCTCACTCTCATTTTTTTTTGCTTCATCTATCGTGAACATCCATACACATGGCACGACTCTTGATCGGCATGTTCTCCCCGATATAATATACAATCATTTGGATAGCTATGAATCATTTCGTATCCAAGATCCAATTCCTTTACTAACTTTTTCGCTTCATAACAAAATGTTGGTAAACTAGTACCTTCAGGAAGTACATCCTTTAACAACTTGAGCAACATAGTAAAACTCTTGCCAGACCATCCATTCAAGTATTTTATATAAAATAAATGTACAAGAAAATAAATTTTTGAAAAGTTCTTGCAACCAGCATATAATTCATGATCTGCATCTCTTATCAGCTTCTGATAACGATCTATTCCAACATTAGTTGGGGGTATCAACTCTCCATTATGTATAGATTCAATAAATATAGGACCCTCAGGTAGCCCAGCTGTTACTTGTCCTCCACTAAAATTTTCAAGATTTTGAGCACCATATTCAAAAGCATCTCGGAGTAAACCCCTAATATCATCATCTCTTATAAGATTTTTCTGTTGGTTATTGGATCCAAAATTAGGTATATGTTTCATGTTAGAGATTTGATTACATGTAAATGGTAACCTTGACTCTTCATGAAAAACCACTCTGTATAATCTCTTAAAAAATTATTCCATACCAAATGTTCTTCAACAGTATTTGGATATAGAGAACTAGAATTTACATATTTTTGACATGGACATAGAATCTTCCCATTGATGATACTTCTCTCCATACCAAATTTAATGAAATGCTATACTCCATCTAGACATTCTTTGCTATTCCTCGATTTAGTTATCCAACCCTTATCTATTATGAGATAAAATTAACTGAAATAAATAAATATTTATAAGAACAAAATAAATTAAAAATGAGTTTATTCAATAGATCAATTACAGTATTATGGTTAAATTGACAGGTTTATGGTTAAATGAAATGCATATTTTATAATCCAAATATCCATAAGACTCGAAATAAATCATCCATGTCTATTTCTAAATACAAAAAAAGGTTCTAAATATATAAAAAAAAATTCAGTTAATAACAATGCACCAAGTAAGTTTTTTTAAAGATATATGAAAAATAATATTGATTAACTAATAAATGCACCATATCACCAATTAATAGGTAAAGATGTCCTATCCCATTCAAGAATTGCATTAATTATATAGGTCTTTTACAGTAATCAAACAATATAGAATAGGAGCTCCAGAAAAATTTCGGCAATATTTTCCTTTAGTTCTCCATATATAAGTAAAAATGTATGAGAAGAACTAAAAGGAAATACTGTCTGAAATATATCTGGAACTATATCCATAACACTTGATTATTGTAAGCATCTATAAAATTATTTGCAATTCTCAAACTGTCCAAACTGGACAATCAATTGATCACTGTACATATTTCTCCCATCCGTATAAAAATAAAATAAATGTGCGGATACTATAGAATATGTACATTAATCAATTGACGGGTCTATGTTTCTATGCAATGCAAGTTTTGTAAAAAATATTTAAAAACCAATAATTGAACATAACAAAGCTATAGATGTTATTAAAATAAAAGATTTGCAATAATGAACAAATCTTAAAGCATAACATGTTCAGTAACATGTAGGTATATACCAAGAAATTTATAAAGAAATAGAAATAATCTACTATAAAAAAGAATAATAAATAATAAAAAATAAGAAGGAGACTCACTTCTACTATTTAATCTGCAACTAAATCAAAACAACTATAATCGGTTGCTTACAAAAGAAGGCCATCTGAGATTGCTGCCATTAAAAATAGTTGAATCAGCCAAACATACATCCCAAAATCATCATAGCCTCCATATACAAACCTTAAATCAATTTTAAAATATTTTAGAAAGCTTCTTTACTCTCCAAGCAGTCAAGCACCTGATAATAAAAAGGCAACAAAACTGGTAGATCTAGATGACATAAAAATAGGTAGAATCATGAAACAAGTAGTGACCATCATCATAAGTAGTCATGTATCTATTTATGCAACAAGTATTTACCATCTTATATTTAGCAAGTCTGGCTTATATTTCTGACTACTTATGATTTACTATGTTAAATAATTTTTATGTACCCATAAAATAACTTTTTGAAGACCTAAACTCAAACCTAATGTAAGAACAGAATAACATAGTGAAGTACAAAATATGTGAGGTGCTACTTTGTTCACATGGAATCTATTTGGGCTATGGATGGGGATAAACCTTACATGCTGTCTGACAAACTAATACATAAAGCACGCACTATTTTGGATATTTCTATTTATTTTGTGACTTATTTTCGGATTCATGTTTCTACTGTCAATTGTGATCTTGTAGGATGAAGATGGAAACATTGTATATAATAAAGATGGTAGCCTCGAGGAGAGCCTGACTATCTCGATGAAGCAGACTTCTTATAGTAGGGATAATGACAGTGAAGAATCCCATACATGGTGATGCTCATCGGGGAGGGGATGATAGCCATGAGGGACATGGGTGATGGAAGGGACGGTTTTTATATATATATATATGTTTAAGTATTTTAAACAGATTGTAAACAAGTTGTAAATAGATTGTCTCTACTTAAAAAAAAAAACTGGACAATGGATCAGATCACCTATTTATTTAATATATTAGATTCGGGCTTATATATTTTTTTGACTTAACCCATATTTAACCCAACTTATTTTCTGATTGGCATTAAGAAAAGAAAATTGCTTGAATATAAAGAATGGCAAACCTAGAGTTCTAAGTTCTAACTACAAGAAACAGATTTTATGAGTTCTTCAAATATACCCAACATGTTGAGACTCCATCAAGAGTATGGATGGCAATAGCTTTGTCCAAATATACCGAATTAAAGAAATCATAAGACTAGAAAAATGTACTAAAAGTGTAGAGAAAACATCAATAAGGCTTCACTAGCCTTAGATTGAAATAGGTGCATGAAACTCAGAATACGCTAAAGGCCTGTTTGGTTATCCATTATTGAGCATCCCAACTCAATTCATCCTAGAAAGATCCTATACAGGGAATTTGGTTGGCCAAAAAAGGAGCTGAAGTAACTTTCCACAAGAGGTCCAATTCTGGGAAAAAAATGGATTCCCTCTCAACCCATTCACACGGGAAAAAAATTACCGGCCCTACACATGACATCTCTATAGTGAAATACATAGATGGAAAACCAAACAAGCTAGGATGCATAAGATGATCCACATGTTCATCATGGACCTTAATGATAAACCCAAATACTAGGTTATAAACCATCAAACACATTTGCTTGAAGTCTGATAAAAATGCTCTAACTTAATTGCATGTTTGGTACACTTCGCACATTAAGTTTCCATGTTAAACAAAAGCTAAACTATTTATTGAATAAAATATTAATCCATAAATATAAGCAAACAACTTTTACCCAAAAAAAATAAGGCAACAACAAATAACAATCCATGAGATGGAGATACCATAAAGGTATGCACAACCGTTGCAACTTGCACTTATAGTTTAACCAGCTCCTCCAACCTAGGAAAAAAGAGTTGGTGCAAAATTGGAAGGCTACAAAATAATACTTACTACCCAATACCCAGTTCTCCGCATTGCCACTAGCACCAGCAGGTGATCCATTAACATGATTAATATTATAACAAATATCAAAAAACCAAAGTTCATAAAACTTGGTAGTCTCAAATCTATGCATCAAATAAGACTATATAAATTAAGATCTTTATGGATCATTAATTCCACAACTTAAAAACATTGATAAATTGATATTAATTGGATTTTGATGATAATATCATAGTAAAATATAATATCATACCATTAAAACCGTCCCTTTCAAAAATATCTAATTAATGATGAGATTAAAGAGCACTAAAATACATAAATTTTGATTCTAGACATTTTTTATAGTGTAGATCACGTTTGATACTTTGACTCTTACATTCTTATAACACGGACTGCCTAGCTTGTAGTTTCACTATTAAGCTAGCAAGAGACTATGGTAAATAAAGCATATATAGCATCTTTGGCTTGAGTGCCATTCTTTTAATCTCTCAACCCCATGGGGTTGGACCACCGTCAAGGTCAGCTGAACTTAGTACCGAAACTAAAGATCCCAGGACCATGGACAGATAAGCCCCATTCATTAGACACTCACCTAATTGATATCAAACTCCCCCATGGTGGTCCATATTATAAGAGAAACAATGAAACTTATGGAAGCTTAATCTTTACCAGCTAAGAAACAGTGAGAGGCAGGTGCTGAGGTCCATATTTTTTTACTATTTAATGAAAATTAAGGAAGCTTAATCCTTACCAACTGCACTTCTTGGTCGGCCGGTGGAGCAAAGCAGGGAGGTTGGCGAGGGCAGCGAGTGGGAGGGTGGGGCTTCAATCGGTGGGCCGGTACGGAAGAGGGGCAATGCGACGAAGATGAAGGAGACGAAGGTGCCGGAGAGCTTCAGTAGCGACGAAGAGACTCGAAGGCAACACGCTGGAGATGAAGGAGGAGGGAGAGGGAGGATGAAACAGATCAGGAGAATGGGGGGTGGCAAATTGATCGAATGAAAAATTAGGGCTCGGGGTTGGGTATAAGAGGAGGAATTTTGATACTTATAACTATCATTAAAAGCTGGCTTTGGATGACGCTTTTTAGTAGCATCGGCAGGTAGTGGAGCTTCCTGACGCTCGCTTAAAAACCTGACGATGCCTAAAAGTGTCGGGAAACAAGTAAACTTAGCGATGCTTATAAGCATTGGAGGATAGCGATGCTTTCTAAAAGCATCGACAGGTTTGCGATATCTCTTGATGCTTAGCCAAAGCGTCGAGAGAAAAGGGTTGCCGTTTCTTGTTTTTACTATAGTGAATACACCAATTGAAAACGACCCTCCTTTAGAACATACAAGAGCTTTAGGAAGTAAAAGAGATAAAGGCCCCAGCACCTCATTTGCTATACCTACAAGGGCTCCAAGGTTGAAGAGAAGAAAAAGATAAATATATTTTTTTCTTTTTCTTTTATTGATATAATACATGAAAGAATCTTATCAATGTACTTATAAGAAATCTTTTGAAATCAATGAAAAGAGTTTTACACTTCTATTTTCACTATATGAAAAGTGTAAACTACTCCTTGAGCTTTGAGACATTTGTCTAAAATGTCTGTCTAAAATGTAAATAGTCATTCAATCATTATTAGCTTTATTAGCTTTTTTTATCATTGTTTTGAGAATATATTGGCTACTCAAGCCTTATCCGATTACTATAATTCCAATCACTTTTCAAAAATTATATAGGCTATTCAAGCCTTTTCCAACTACTTTAGTTAAGAAAACTTGATCAGGAACTTGGATAATACTATATCTCTAACTAATCACTTTAATAGAAAATATCCAATCACTTTAATAGAGAATATATGATCATTTTAATAGAGAATATCTCATCACTTTGATAGAGAATACCTGATCAAAAGCTTGGGAATACATGTGTCCTCTATTCGATTACTTTGATAGAGAATACTTGATACTTTGATAAAAAATATTTGATTAGAAGTTTGGACAAACCTGTGCCCTCTACCTAATCACTTTGATAGAGAAATTTGATTACTTTGATAAGGAATACTTGATGAAAGTTTGAGCAAACTTGTACCTTTTATTCGATCACTTTGATAGAGAAACTTGATAAAAAATATGGACAAATCTATGCCCTCTGTAGGAGTTGGTGTGGTGCTCTCAAGCCTTGGAGAGCTAGGAGAAGAGTCATGGTGATGACTCCATGAGTCTAGAATTGATTTGGATCCTAGGGCTAGGATTGTTTTGGTCCTAGAATAGAGGTTTGGCCCTCCATGGGCTCGAGATCCAAGTTTTTGGATCTTAAGGGGATTAATGCATGTTAAATCAGGTTTGGATCTAAGTGCATATGAGAGTTGGTCAAGTCATGGATGTGTATGGGCTTGGATGAGTGTTCTCTTAATTAGATTAACCTTAAGAGAAGTTTGAGTTATGTTAGATTCATGAGTTATATTCCTAGTTGGATTAGGAAGGCCCTTTGATCTATAAAATGGCATATCATATAACCTAATGAAAAAAGAATCAAATCTAATTTCTCCCTAACTCTTCTCTCCCTCTCTCTTTGATTTCACACTGCCCAAGGCAATGAGTAGAGGAGGCTTCATGCACACCCCCTTTCTCAAAAGGGGGCATGCGGTATCACAAGAAGTTGTGCACTCCGTAATTATTCTCTCTCCTCTCACTCTACAAGGATTTGCACCTCATTCCTATTTCCTAGGAAGGTATATGACATCTAAAGGAAGAACTTCTTATTAGGAAGGCATGATAAATTGGTATCCTAAGAAGTTTACATGTGATGGGATGTTGAGTGCTAGCACTAGGGGATCCAAGAGAGACTCTCATCCATCGGGAGTCTATCTTCTAGCATGATCATGCCCAGATCTTAGATTCTTAGGTTTTCCAAATCTCAGGAAAGATCAAGGAAGGTTGTGCACTGATCAGGAAGAGGTTCCATGTCCAAAAATTAAAGGTAAGGTGCGAAGGGAGATGAGCACAATCAAAGGCAGCTATGCTAAAAAGCTATCATGAAGTCTCTATACTATGACTCCTCATCTAAGAATTTCATCTAGATCTCTAGGCCCAAAGCATCAACACCCCTTGCCTTGGTTTCTAGGGTGTTAAGGCATGAGTTTCAGATCTGGGAGTGCATCTCAGGTTCATGGAAGTGGGGAGACACAAACTAGGTCACTACACCAGGTTTTCTAGTACATAGTGACCTTTGGCTTGATCGTTGGCTATCCAAACGAGTTTCAATTATTGTGAAATTTTGCAAAGAGCTTCCTTATTGGTGTCCTTAGGTCCATGTAGGTGCATCATGGTCATAACAATTGGTATTAGAGCCAGGAGAGCATAAAAGGGAGGATTAAGGCACTGCAAAAATTCTATTCAAAATAGAATTTGACAACAGGATGTTTTTTGCTCTCTCTATTGGTCCCAATTTTTCAGAACCTAGGGAGACTCCTACATGAGGTAGGAGGTGGGAAGAGGAGCCCTCAAAGATCAGGTTTTGAGGGTAAGAAGCAAGGAGAGATATTCAAGAAGGGAGGAAGAAGGCTACTGCAATTCTGTTTCTGGTTGTTGAAATATGCACACCTATTCCAAGGTATGCCTCGAATCTCCCTTCGTTCTTGTTGTGGTTCAGCCAATCGGGAGTAGTGAGTTGAAGGTGGAGGTAAAAAGGCTTGATAGGAAGGGAAGCTTCCTAGGGTGAAAGGTTTTGATAGTAATTTTTTGGGTCCAACTTTGGTTGGATCCGGTCTTGTTGGAAAGGCTGGAGTGTGTGATAGATATGCAATAGACTTCTCTAGGTGAAGATGGTCAGCAAAGGGCACTTTGATGGATGAATAGTATTTAGCATGCTAGAGGAGAGGTTCCCAAATGGGTAATGGTCGAGGTGGAGCTGAAGTAGCAATTATATGACCTTCGGATATAGGAAAGCGGGGAAGTAATTAGGGTACCTTCAACTGTTTGACCAAAGCATGGATTTACAGATCTTTGGTGTGATGGAGATGGTTGATTCTAGGAGTATTACTGCTGGTTTAGAGGAGGAGGATGTCCTCTTGGATGTTTTGGAAAGATCTGTAGAGTACAAAGGATCCAAAATGGGAGCAGCAGTGATAGGGGTGTAACAAGAGGCCCAGCAGGATAGCTTTGGGTAGCTGACCTCAATTTTATTTTTTATCTCCTGCAGGAGCACCAGGAGCAGCTATTATTTAGATGGTGCACCAGTTAGTGGTCCCTCCACAAGTGGTGGGAGTTTTGGCATAAGTTCAAAGTCAAGAGGTGCAAGGAAAGATGCTGATTTTAGCACCAGTGGCGATGATGCACTACATGGATCAAAACGGATGTGTGGACACTGGAGAGGCATGACTCTGGGAAGACCATATTAGATAGTTTGGTAGTAGTGAGAGAGGATTTGAATACCTATAAGGAGGTTGAGGCAAGCCCTGGAAGAGATAGGTAGGCCCAAGTCAAGACAGGTGAGTTGTAATCCCTCCAGGAGAAGCTGAAGCAATGGCTAGTGCAGGTATAGAAGAGGAGGATGCCTACATGACACAGGAGGGTGCCAGGATAAAAGTGAGAATATTTAGCCAGGGTAGAGGTAGTCATCTCAGAGGCCTCCAAGGTTGAAGGGATTGGTATTGGTGTTAGCATTTGTATAGGGAGCTATTAGGGTGCACAACAGCAGCACAGTGGCAGCAAGATGGTGTAGATGAATCGTTCGGAGTATGTCAAAGCTTGTGGGCACCAAAATAGAGATTGTAGGAGTTTGTGTAGAGCTCCCAAGCCTTAGAAGAATAGAAGAGGAGTCATAGCAATGATTCCAAGAGTCTAGGATCGATTTGGATCCTAGAACTAGGATTTGTTTGGTCCTAGAACGGAGTTTCGACCCTTCACGGGCTCGAGGTCCAGGTTTTTAGATCTTGAGGAGGATGATTCATGTTGGATTAGGTTTGTGCCCAAGTGGGTATGAGAATGGGTCAATTCATGGGTGTTCCTGAGCTTGGATGAGTATTCTCCTAATTGGATTAACCTTGAAAGAAGTTTGAGTTAGGCTAGGTTCTTGAGTTGTATTCCCGGTTGGATTAGGAGGGCCCTTTGGCCTATAAAAGGAGCTTATCATATAACCTAATGAAGAAGGAATCAAATATAATTTCTTCGTAACTCTTCTCTCCCTCTCACCCTAGTTTCATGTTGCCCAAGGTAGCGAGTAGAGGAGACTTCACGCATGCCCCCATTTCCCAAAAGTGGGACATGCAATATTATACGAAGGTATGTGCTCTGTAGTTATTTACCCTCCTCTCACTTTATAAGGATTCACACCTCACCCCTATTTGTTAGGGAGGCATGCAGCATCTGAAGGAGGAACTTCAAAACAGGAAGGCACAATAAATTGGTATCCAAAGAAGTTTCACATGCTATGGAAAGTTAAGTGCTAGTGCTAGGGGATCCAAGGGAGACTCCCATCCGCCTAGGAGTCTCTATCCTAGCATGATCATGCCTAGATCTTGGATGCCTATATTTTCTAAATCTTAGGAAAGATCAGGAAAGGTTGTGCATTGATCGGGATGAGGTTCCATGTCTAAAAATCAAAGGTAGGGCACTAAGGGAGACGAGCACAAGTCAAGGCTGTTATGCTGAAAAGCTATTATGAAGTCCTTGTCAAACTGGGACTCCTCCTTATCCAAGGATTTTATCCAAATCTCTTAGGCCCAAGCATCCATGCCCCTTTCCTTGGTTTCTAGGATGTTAGGGCATGAATTTCAAATCTAGAGGTGCATCCCAGGTCCGTGGAAGCGGGGAGACGTGAACTAGGTCACTATAATAGGTTTTCTGGAGCATAGTGACCTAGGGCTTGATTACTGGATGCCTAAACAAATTCCAATTAATGTGGAGTTTTGTAGAGAGCTTCTTCACTATTGTCCTCAGGTCCACATAGGTGTACAGCGATCAAAACAATTGGTATCATAGTTAGGTGAGCATGGAAGGGAGGAAAAGGGCGCTGCAAAAATTCTGTTCGAAATAGAATTTGATAACAAGATATTTTTTGCACTCTCTGCTCATCCCAGGTTTCCATAACCTAGTAAGACTCCTAGATAAGGTAGGAAGTGATGAGAGGAGCTCCCGAAGGTTAGGTTTTGAGGGTAGGAAGTAGCGAGAAGTGTCCAAGAAGGAAGGAAGAAGACTGCTATTATTCTATTTCAGGTTGTTGAAATCTATACACCCATTCCACAGTATGCCTCGAATCTACCTTCTTTCTTGTTATGGTTTGGCCAACTAGGAGAAGCAAGTTAAAGGTGAAGGTTGAGAGGCTTGATAGAAAGGGAAGCTTCCTGGATGAAAGGTTTTGATGGTAAGTTTTCTGGTCTAACTTTGATTAGTCCGATCTTGTTAGAAAGGCTGGAGTATATGATAGATATGTTGCATAATTCTCTTGGTAAAGATGGGTAGCAAGGGGCACCTTTATGGATGAGGAGTGTTTGACATGCTAGAGGAGAGTTTTCCTAAGGGGTATTTGTTGAGGTGGAGCCGAAAAAGTAACTATATGGCCTTCAGATGTAGGAAAGTGGGCAAGTAGTTAGGGTTATTTTAGCGATTTGACCAGAGCATGGATTTGCAGAGCTTTGGAGTGATGGAGATGATTGATTCCCAAAGTATTGCTGCTGGTTTAGAGGAAGAGAAGGTCCTCTTATGTATTTCGTAGAGATCTAAGGAGTGTAGAGGATCCGAAATTGGAGCAGTGGTGATGGAGGTGCAACAGGAGGTCTAGTAAGATAACTTTGGGCAGCTAACCTCAATTTTATTTTTTATTTTTAGCAGGAGCACTAGGAGGAGCCATCATTTTGGTGGAACATCGACCAGAGGTGCCTCCATAGGTGGAGGGAGGTTTGGTATAGGTTCAAAGCCTAGAGGCACAAGAAAAGGTACCGATTCCAATACCAGTAGTAGTGACACACTACACAGGTCAATGAGGATGTGCAGGCATTGGAGAGGTGTGACTCTAAGAAGACCATGTCAGATAGTTTGATTGTAGCTAAAGAAGACCCAAATACCTATAAGGAGGATAAGGCAAGCCCCAAGAGAGATAGTTGGGTTCGAGCCATATAGGGAAGTTGCAATCCCTCTAGGGGAATATGAAGCGATGGTTAGTGCAGGTACAAAAGAGAAAGACACCTACATAACACAAGAAGGTGACTAAATG
Organism: Areca catechu; assembly: GCA_021397845.1. Taxonomy (NCBI): domain Eukaryota; kingdom Viridiplantae; phylum Streptophyta; class Magnoliopsida; order Arecales; family Arecaceae; genus Areca; species Areca catechu. Next base: position 158,835,513 of record CM038050.1, read on the forward strand.
CAAGTGTGGATCTTTAGCCTAGGTGGAGGTGGTTATCTTAGAGGTTTTTAGGGCTGAAAGGATTGACATTGGTATTAGAGTTTGCATAGGGAGTTATCAGGGTGTGCAGCGGTAGCATGGTGGTAATAGGATGGTGCAGATTGATCGTGCAGAGTGTGCCAAGGCTTGTGGATACCAAGTAGAGATTATAGGAGTTTGTATAGTTCTTCCAAGCCTTAGGAGTCTAGGAGAGGAGTTATGGTGATCACTCCAAGAGTCTAGGATCGATTTGTGTCCTAGAGCTAGGACTGATATGTCCTAAGGTTGTGGTTCGGCCCTCCATGGGCTGGAGATCTAAGTTTTTTGATCTCGAGGGGGTTGTGTTAGATCAGGTTTGGGTCCAAGTAGATGTGAGAGTAGGTCAACTCATGGATATACATGGGCTTGGATGAGTATTCTCCTAATTAGATTAGCTTTGGAAGAAATTTGGGTTAGGTTAAGTTCATAAGTTGTATTCCTAGTTAGATTAGAAGGACCCTTTGGTCAACAAAAGGGGGATGTTATGTAACCGAATGGAGAAGAAATCAAACCTAACTTCTTCCTAACTCTTCTCTCCCTCTCTTCTTAGTTTCATGCCACCCAAGGCAGCAAGTAGAGGAGGCTTCATGTGCGCCCCCTTTTCAAAATGGGGCATATGGTATCACAAGAAGGTGTGTACTCAACAGTTATTCTCTCTCCTCTCACCCTACAAGGATCATGCCTCACTCCTATTTCCTAAGGAGGTGTGTGGCATTTGAAGAAGGAATTTTAAATCAAGAAGTCATGGTAAATTGGTGTCCAAAGAAATTCACACATGATGGAAAGTTGAGTGCTAGCACTAGGGGGTCCAAGAGCGACTCCCATCAACCTAGGAGTCTCTCTCCTAGCATGATCATGCCCAGATCTTGGATACCTAGGTTCTCCAAATTTAGAAAAGATAAGGCAAGGTTGTGCCCTGATCAGGAAGAGGTTCCATGTCCATGAATCTGAGATAGGGTGCGAAGGGAGATGAGCACAGGCAAAGGCTATTGTGTTAAAAAGCTATCATGAAGTCCCTATCGAATTGGGACTTCTCCTCATCCAAGGATTTCATCCAGATCTCTAAGCCCCAATCATCCATATCCCTTGCCATGGTTCATAGGGTGTTAAGGCTTGAATTTTAGATTTGGAGGCATATCCCAGGTCCGTGGAAATGGGGAGATGCGAACTAGGTCAATGTAGCAGGTTTTCTGGTGCACAGTGATCTAGGGCTTGATCACTGGCTATCCTAATGAATTATAATTAATATAAAATTTTGTAGAGAGCTTGCTGATTGATGTTCTCGGGTCCATGTAGTGCATGAAGGTCATAACACCCTTTATTCGATTATTTTGATAGAGAATACCTGATTAAAAATTTAGGCATATATGTGCCACTCTATCCAATCACTTTGATAAAGAATACCTCATCAGAAGTTTGAAAAAATCTGTACCACTCTACCCGATCACTTTGATAAAAATTATCTGATAAAAAATTTGGATAAACTTGCACCACTCTATCCTATCATTTTGATAGAGAATAGAGGGCATCTTTTTGAAAGAAAAGAATTTATTGATAATATTTTCTAAAATTATCATAATTTCATGATCTTGGAATTGAAATTCTATTCAAAATTTTCAAGTTATATGCCCTAGGTCTAATGAACTTTAACATTTTGCAGGGCTTTACCTAATTGGATACAAGTTTTCCTTATTTTATTGACTTTGAGACTTTAGCTTGCTGGAGTTGTAATATTGGACAACCCTTTAGTTTTAGGCTACTATCCTGATATAGGCTTTCTCTTGGACTTCTTCTAGAGAGTTGAGACCTACTGTAACCTTTCTTGATTTATAGTTTCATCATACCCCTTTATTCAATTGGAAACCAAGCTGATCTCCAAAAGGATGACTGCTTCTGCCTTGAAAGTTAATTTGAAAGGTATTTCTCTAGTTGAGATATGAGGAGTTATTTAATAAGACCGAAGAATACTATCCAACTCATCAATCCAAAGACTTTTTGCTCGGCCAAGTCTAGACTTCAAGCCTTGAAGAATGGCCTGATTAGTTACTTCTATCTCCCCATTGGATTATGGGTGTCTTACTGATGTGAATCTTTGTTCAATATGCAAGTTCAAGTAGAATTCTTAGAATCTTTTGTTGTCAAACTACCTTTCATTATCAGAGATAATGTATTTGGGTAATCAAAATCAGCATATGATACACTTCCAAATAAAATCTTGAACTTTTTTCTCAATTATCTGGACAAAGGGTTCAGCTTCCACTTATTTAGTGAAATAGTCAATAGCCACTAATATGAACTTTCTTTCCCAGTTATCACTAGAAAAGGTCTCAGGATGTTAATTTCCTACATATCAAATGGCCAAGGGGCTAGCTCTAACTGATTGGGACAAATAGATTTCTTTGGATATTAGCAAACTTTTGACACCGATCATATTTTTGGACAAAGTTCATATCATCTTGTTAGATAGTAGTCCAGTAAAATCCTTGCCTGAAGATTTTGTAGGCTATTGTTCTTCATCCGATATGACTATCACAAATATCTTCATAAACTTCTTGAAGGGCATATTTAACTTCTGAATGATCTAGGCATCGAAGAAGAGGCATTGTAAAGGATTTTTATAAAGCTACCTATTTAGAAGGATATACCACAGAGCTTGTCATCTGATCCCTTAGACTTCTCTTTCATTAACTACAAGATCTTCTTTGTTAAGGAATCTGACAAGCAGGTCAATCTAGCTTAGCTCATGTTCCACCTAGACAATAATAGGAGCTTCTTTAAAGTTGAAAGTTTTCAAATGTTCGACAAAGACTCCTTTTAGAAGATTTGAGTAGTCCGAGGTAGCAACATGTGACAGAGTATCTGCTTAGGCATTTTTAGATCTAGGTATCTATTGGATTTCTATAACTTTGAAGTTTGAGGATCTCTTTAATCTTATAAAGATATCTAATCATGTTAGCTCTTTAGCTTTATATTTTTCTAGTACTTATTCGATGACTAGTTGTGAGTGAGAGGACTTTGATATGATCGATTTCAATCTCTTTGACCATCTTTAAGCCATTAGTTCGAGCCTCATATTCAGCCCCATTATTGGTAGTATGTGTTGCCGTCCGGATCGCTGTGGCCTGTAGCTCTGACGCGTCGGGTTCCCGTCGGATCCTTGGTTCCCGTCTCGCAGTTGGCTTGCTAGCTTGCTTGGGGGTCCTGCAAGACAGAGAAAAACTTTGAGCCGGGGATTCTAGCGAAGGCACTCTGATGATCAAGTCAGTGGGATGATCGAGGGGAACAGATACCTCTATGGCGCAGAGCTTGGAGGACTCTCCGTGTTGAGAGGGTGATAAAAGAGAAGATAATAATACAAGAATGAAAGAGTCTTCGTTGCACTTCTTTTTTTTTCTTCGCTTACCTTTACTTACCTTTACTTACCTTTTTCCATGGGTCTTATATAGACGGGAGGCTTTTAAGAGGATTCCAGGTTCTCTCCTTCGAAGGAGGCTTTCCGTTGCCCGCTATTGCCTCTCTGTCGGGCTGGTTCTGTGCCTGAGCCTCTAGCCATCACGGGATGTTGCCACTTTGGAGGAGGCCATTCGGGTGCTACAAGGCATAGGGCCATAGGGGGACACCCTTCTCTGGGAGGTCCAGGCATCATGTCATGGAAGCTGCAGTCTCCCAGTCGTGCATTGTCGACATGTCGACATACTGCAAGGCTGGGAGACTGTCGTTGTCCGGATCATACAGATTGTGCGCACGATGCACTGCAAGGGGGGCCTGCACCCATGGTAAGGTATGCGCCACCTTTCGGAGGCTCAGGGTGGCCAGGTACTTTGCTGCCTTTATTTTGAATTTTGGCTTCCTCCCTCTTTGCACCTTTGGTAGGAAACCATGCTCCTGGTAGGAGGGTCTGCTTTGGAGAGGCAGACTCGACCTCTATTAGGAGCTGACCTCAGATGGGGGGCTCGTCCAATGAGCCCTGCCTTGACTGGGAGCTGACCTTAAAAGGGCGATCCCTTCTGGAGAGGCTGACTCGACCTCGGCCATGAGCTGACCTCAGATGGGGGGCCTGCCCAATGAGCCCTGCCTTAACTGGGCGCTTACCTCGGAAGGGCGGTCCCTTCTAGAGAGGTGGACTCGACCTCAATCGAGAGATGACCTTAGATAGGGGCCTTGCCCTTTGAGCCCTACCTTGACTGGGCACTTACCTTGGAAGGGTGGTCCACTTTGGTTCTTCGTCATGCAGCCTTGCCTAAGTGGTGGGCTTCTCGCCGCCATGGCCGTCCGTAGGCTCCACATCAGTGGATGTCACCGTACCGATCCACATCAGCGGATGTTGCCATATCGGTTGCCCCCCACTCCCGAGCACGGAGAACGAGGTGTCCACTCTGGGTGAAGGGAGTAGTGATTGTGCTGGCATGGAGGGGGCACGGCCCTTTCTTCACCAATGCCAGATACACTGACGTTTGGGCGGTTGTGTCCCAGTGCCATTTAGGTATCGCCATGTCCTCTCTCTTTAAAAGTAGTCATTAACGCCGCATCGATCTTCAAGGGGGTGCTTGGGATTCGAAGTACTGTCTCGGTTCGTGGCATCTCTCTGTTGGCTTCGCACGAGACATGGCACATATCTTCTCCAGGTCATTAAATAGGACCTATCTTCTCAATTCTTAGAAATTCTTTAGGCGATGAAGAGACGAGCCTTGTGTTTTAGAACTGCTCCCTTTTCTTCCCCTTGGGTGGAGTCTTGACAAGTTAGGCTTCCTTCTTTCCTTCCTCCTTTTTCTCTTGTTCAGTTGGGGGAGTACCCTCACTAGGGTCTCCAGACCTCCGTGCATCCCATGTCTTCGTTTCTACCGGTGCCAGCGAGTCTCTTCAGTAGGGGAAAAAGAGGAACCTCGTTTCCCCTGATGGTGGGTTTAGTGTGGAGGTAAAGCTAATCAATTTGCTTTATCCTACAAGGATGAAGTTCAACCACAAAGATCTTCGGGAGATGTCTCGAAGGAGGACTGCTTTCGGGAAGCCCGAGGGGGAGCCCAGTATGAAGGTCCAGAGAGGCGACCCCAAGACTATGGGGGTGGCCAAGTTCGAGGCAACCCCTGCAGGGGAGTGGGACGCCAGCTTCCTTTAGACCGAGGAGAAGGCCCGACTAAAAAAGAAGGTGTGGGCCCTCTAGGCCCAACTGGAAGAGGAGGACCAGACCGCGACTGTGCTTGAGAGGGCGTCAGCGGCCACTACAGCGATGGAGATGGCTATAAAGGAGGCGGCGGAGGCCATCCCCAAGTTCATGGTGTCCCAGGCTTTCAGGGACGAAGTCGACGAGGCTGTCCTGGACTCCTACCACCAAGGATTCCGGGAGTACAAGAGCAAGGCCTTCCACTTCTACGGGTTGAAAAGGCTGGACAACATCAGGCCTTCTATCCCGTACCCCGAGAAAGAGGATGTGTCTAGCTTCGAGGAGGAGTCGGAATTAGAGGAGACTGGGGCGGAACCCAAAGCATCCCCGAGCACCCCGCGGGGGGCTAGTGTCATCCATCGGTCTAGAAAGGGGCCAGTAGTTAATGTTTATATCTTCCTTCCCTTATCTGTCTCTCTTTTTTCTTCTTCTCTTTTCTTTTTTTTTTTTTGTGAGTCAAGAAGGGCCTCTGATTTGTTGGGGGTGCCTCACAGGGGATGTACAGGAAATTTACATCAATGAAACATTTTCCTTTTGATGGCTACCATTCTGCTTCTTTCTTCTTGTGTTGCCCGGCTATGGGTTAGATGGCAGATGGTGAGATTTGCTTTGAGTTCCCAATTTACATCTCCGAACCATGAGCTAGGTGATGAAATTGTTTGTCTCTGAGTGTCGGGCTTCATGAGCTCCTAGGTTTGAGTGCCGGGCTTCAGGGGTCTCCGGGCTTGAAGTATCGGGTTTCTTGGAGTTTCTGGGCTTGAAGTGCCAGGCTTCTTGGAGTTTCCGAGCTTGAAGTGCCGGGCTTATCGGGCTTCAGGAGTTTCCGGGCTTAAGGGCTGGGCTTCTTGGAGTTTTCGGGCTTAGATGCTGGGCTTCAGGAGTTTCTGGGCTTAGGGGCCGGCTTCTTGGAAATTCCAGACTTAGGTGCCGAGCTTCAGGAGTTTCCAAGCTTAGGGGCCAGGCTTCATGGGGTTTCCAGGCTTAGGTGCCAGGCTTCAGGAGTTTCTGGGCTTAGGGGTTCGGCTTCTTGGAGTTTTCAGACTTAGGTGCCAGGCTTCAGGAGTTTCCGGGCTTAGATGTGGGGTCTGTGGCTCCCGGTTTAAGTGCGGGGCTTCAGGAGTTTCCCAGCTTTGGTGTTGGGCACAGTGGCTCCTGGCTTAAGTATGGGGCTTCAAGAGTTTTCCAGCTTTGGAACGGGGCACGGTGGCTCTCGACTTGAGTATGGGGCTTCAGGAGTTTCCCAGCTTTGGTGCGGGGCACAGCGCCTCCTAGCTTGAAGTGCGGCAGATGAGTTTCTGCACAAGTGAAAAGCAAGATTACACCGAAGGAACTTGAATTTATTATGGAAGAGCATTACATTATTGGTGGTACATCCTTAAGTTACTGGCATTCCAGGTTCGCGTGAAGCGGACGCCATCGAGCCCGGCGAGGTAGTAGCCCCCACCCGGCAAAGCTTCGATCACCTGGTAAGGACCTTCCTGGTTTGGGGAGAGTTTTCCACATTCCCCTGGTGATGCTTCCGCTTGCCTAAGCACGAGTTCGCCTGGGTGGAACACCTTAGGCCGCATGCGGGAGTTGTAATAGCATGCGACTCGCTATCGGTAGGTCGCCATTCTGAGTCAGGCCTTGTCCCTTATCTTGTCCAGCAAGTCTAGGTTGAGGAGGAGGCATGCCAAATTCTCGCCTTCGTGTATTGTTCTATCCAAAGCATGGGCAGGTCGAGCTCCACTAGGATTACTATCTCAATCCTGAAAACAAGGTTAAAGGGCATCTCGGCGATGGCCGTGCGGGGGGTGGTGTGGTAGGCCCATAACATGCTGGGCAGCTCATCCACCCATCAGCCCTTGACCTCATCCAGCCTCATGTGGAGCCCTTGCAGGATGGTGCGGTTAGTCACTTCGGCCTCCCCGTTTGTTTGAGGATGAGCCACCGAAGTGAAGCGATGGCGGATGCCAAGATCGGAGCAAAATTCTTCGAAGGTCCAGTTATCGAACTGCTTTCCATTATCGGTGATGATTGTGTGCGGGAGGCCATATCTACAAATTAGAGATTTCCAAAAGAAAGACTGGACCTTCATCTCTATTATCCGTGCCAAGGGCTCGACCTCGACCCACTTGGTGAAGTAGTCGATGGCCATAATCAGGAACCTCCGTTGGCCGGACACCACAGGGAAAGGACCTAGGATGTCCATTCCCCACTGGGCAAATAGCCACGGTGCTGAAAGCTGGGAGATAGGGGCTGCCGGCTGCCGCTGAATGCATGTGTGGTGTTGGCACTTATCGCATTTCTTCACGAAATCAGTCGCATCCTCCCGCATGGTCTCCCAGAAGTATCCCTCTCAGATCGCCTTGTGGGCTAGGGCCCTGCCCTTCACATGATTGCCATATATACTTTCATGTATCTCCTGGAGCACGTAAGTGGCCTCCGAGGGCTTCAGGCACTACAGCAGGGGTAAGGAGTAGGATCTTCGGTAGAGCTGCCTGTCCAAGATCACGTAGCATGTGGCCTTCTTCTTGAGAAGGCTGACCTCCTTTCGGTCCTCTGGCATGGTGCCGACGGTAATGTATTTGATGTAGGGGTCCATCCAGCTAGCCTTGTGGGATGCCTGCTAGACCTCGGTCGCAGCCTCACAATTGGGGGCCTCGAGATGTTCGATGAAGGTACGCCCCAGCGAAGCCTCTGGCAAGGTGGCCAGCCTGGAAAGGATGTCAGCTCGGGTGTTCTCTGCCCGTGGGATATGGGAGATGCTAAAGTGCTAGAGGGTCAATATATAAGAGCACACCCGATCCAGGTACTTCACCATCATGGGATCTCGTGCTTCGTACTCGCCGAAGACTTGGCCTGCTACTAGCTGTGAGTCTGTGAAGACCTTTAGCCTTTTGATGCCCAATTTGCAGGACCCTTCAGCCCTGCAAGGAACACTTCATACTCTATCTGGTTGTTGGTCGCCTTGAAGAGGAATCGCAGTGCGCATTCTGCAACAACCCCATCTAGACTGGCAAGGATGAGGCCAGCTCCGCTTCCTCCTATGTTGGACCTTCCATCCACGTGGAGTATCCATGTTTCCTCTGTTAAGGCAGGTCCGGCCCGAGTTCGGCCAGTAGGTTCATCTCCTTCGGACTTCCTTCAGCCTAGGTGCATTCCACCACGAAATTAGCTAGAACTTGGGCCTTCTATGCCTGTCATGGGTGATATGTGATGTCGAATTCGCTGAGCTTCAGTGCCCACTTGGCCAAATGCCTGGAAGTATCGGGACGGCTCAGGATAGCCCTCAGGGGCTGATTAGTGAGGACGGCAATAGGATGCGCTTGGAAATAAGGTCTAAGATGCTGCGTAGATGTTATTAGTGCAAAAATATTTTTTTTAGTCCAGGTGTGCCTGGTTTCAACATCATGGAGTAGCTTGCTGGTGTAGTAGACTGTCCGCTGAGAGCCATCCCTGTCAACACGAACCAGCAGGGAGCTAACCACCTCCGGTGAGATTGCTAGGTACAGGAGGAGCTCCTCTTCGGGCTTCGGCCTGGATAGTAATGGTGGTGAGACGAGGAGCTTCTTCAGCTCCTCGAATGCTTCTTGGCGTTCCTCTATCCAGGTGAAGTCGTTCATTTTTTGGAGGACCTTGAAGAACGGCTGGCAACATTCAGTGGAGCGTGAGATGAAGCGGCTCAAAGCCACGATGCACCCAGTCAAATGCTGGACCTCTTTCTTGGAGGTGGGATGCCGCATGTGTTAGGAATTGTATCCCAAAGCCAATCGTCTAGGCTATAGATGGTTGTGCTATCTTTGTATTTGTATATGAGTTTTTTTTAATAAATAAAAGTTATTTTTGGCTATCCATCATATTTATTTTTTCTGTAAATAACTCTTGTATGATGGAGTCCTTAGAACTACATTATTTGATATAGAGATGATATATCAAGTAGTTCTTAATCTAGTTCACAACTAAATGATACATTGTTATAGGACGATGATGTATCAAGTATAAGTTGTTGTATGTCATATTTGTTGGTTGTCCTCTTAACCAAGGAGTGTGGAGACACTGGTGTAACATGCAAGTGAAATGTGTGACATTTCACTGAACGTGACCATTTGCGGAGCTCCCTTCTACCAAATGGTTGCTCACGAAGGGATATGGATATATGTGTCCCTCAGACCTGAGGTCACCATGGTAGCTTGCAAGCAACTCACTGTACTTTGGTACCGGACTACCTGCATTTCTAATCCAGTGATGGAAGGTTTCTGGGTGTAGTCAAGTACTTGTGGAGCAGTGGTGGATCAAGATGGAATTGACCTCTCCAAATAGTTTGGAGTGAATGACTCACTATGTCTCAATTCAGCAAAACCTTGGCCATGATAGTTCTTCTGAGGAATCACAGAACTTATGAGGTTGAGACATGATCTGGATAAACCAAATTAGGGTTGGCAGTAGAACCCTAGGTCATCCTGAGCATTATAAGGTCTAAGGGATGAATTATGCGGCAACCATATGCCAGAGGTTCTTGTGAGGTGCTCTGCATCTTCGACCTATCCGGACGTCGAGTATCATTGTTAGATGAGGACTTTGACTGGTACTAGAAATATTCCAGTACTATCAGCTTAGTGTTCGAACCTATGGGGTCACACACTATAGAGAATTTCTATCTGATCTTGTGGCTAATCGGCAAATTGGGATTCGTTTGTTGTCACCCGAAGTCAATATGATTGACTTTGTTCCAAGTGTCGACACTTGGAATTTTGCAGGTGTCGACACTTGGTGAAGTGTCGACACTTGGTAATTTTCGAGTGTCGACACTTCCTGTGACGAACAGAATTATGGGAAGAAATTCGTGGGAGGATTTTGGACAAGTTTTGACATGGTTTGAATTTTGAATTCAAGCCAGTTTTGGCTCCAAGGCTTTATGGTATGAAAGTCATACATGCCTTAATGGATTAGACCCATTTGGCATGGCCTTGATCCTCTCCCCCATTCTCTTCTCTCATGTCTCCTCCTTCCTTCTTCTTCCTCTCCCTGCTGCCCCTATAAATGAAGGTCATTGTGGTGGCTGCTGATGGTTACAAGAACTGCAACAGATTTTTGGGAGAAGAAGATTGAGAAGGGTAGTGAGAGCTTTAGGGATTAGGTATGTGCTACCTAGCAATCAAACTAGGTCTTGGGAAGAGAGATTTTGGGAAGGGGTTCCTGCTCTCCTCCTAGTCTTCCTGCATGAAGAAGATCAGCCAAGGATCCCGAAGAGCTAGCACTCTGAGGGAGTTGATCAGAGTCGAGCCCAGGTATGGATATCTTGTAGAGGCCAGACACGTGCATGGCTTGAGCGCCCTCCTCCTTCCACAGCTTCTCTCCAGCACTCTCCGTGGTCCTTGGCCGGTTTGGTGGCATCCTTCAGTTGTTGGTCCCTTCGTTCGAAGTGGGGCTGGCTCGGGGAAGAAGATCTCGACTTCGACCATGGCGTCTCGACCTCAAGGGAGCCACCTGGTGAAGGAGTCCGGAGAGAGGCAGAGCTTGACTTTGGCCACGGCTTCTCGACCTCGAGAGAGCTGCTTGGCAAAGGAGTCTGGAGAGAGGCGGAGCTTGACTTCGGCCACGGCGTCTCGACCTCGAGGGAGCCACTTAGCGAAAGAGTCTGGAGAGAGACAGAGCTCGACTTCGGCCATGGCATCTTGACCTCGAGGGAGCCGCCCGGTGAAGGAGTCCGAAGAAAAATGGAGCTCGACTTCGGCCACGGTGTCTCGACCTCGAGGGAGCTGCCTGGTGAAGGAGTCCAAAGAAAGACAGAGCTCGACTTCGGCCATGGCATCTCGACCTCGAGGGAGCCGCCTGGAGAAGGAGTTCGAAAAGAAATGGAGCTCGACTTCGGCCACGGCATCTTGACCTCGAGGGATCCGCCTGGCAATGGAGTCCGAAGAGAAACATCCAACGTGGTCGCTTCCTCCAACGTGACATCTGATTGGGTTTGACATGGGTTCCACGTCAGCGATCTTGCCACATCAATACCAATAGGTATTTATAATAGGTCATTTATCCTGTAACATCCACTATCTCTAACAAACTTTGATTCTTCATATCATTATGAATCAAACAATTACGAACTGCCTAATAACTCCTATATAAAGAGGAAAAGGGAAACCCTTAGATAATGCTCTCACTCTTTCACTTACTTTTCTTCCTATTATTCTCGCTCTTCGGCTAGCTAAACCATTGAGGGTCCCATGTTGAAGAATCCCCAATGAGTTTGGACATTTTTTTTCAAGTTATTGATAGTGAAAGGACTACATCAACGTCTGACTAACCTTTACTTGGCGAGATGCCAACCCTATCACCCAGACTACCAGATAGTTGCATCAACACTTCCAACCCAAAACCACAAGCCAAAGCCATAGCAACCATTATATACTCATGGAAAACTCTTTCCACAAATATATAAAGTTATTTAATATGATATCAAACACATCATAGTAAAAATAATTTAAATAACTCAAATAAAAAATTTAATTAATAAATAAACCCAATGAATAAAAAAAATTTAAAAGTTCTATATGAATTAAATCTCAAATAATAGTCTTAGAAAAAAATATAATAATAAATTTAAATGTAAACTATGTTAATATTATCAAAACTCACTTCTAGTCTTCCTTTCTATGTATGCAACTAAATATTTTAATTTGGAAAGAGAGAAGAAAAAATAAGCTTGGCAACTTGGTAGGTAATGAATATCTTATCTACGTAATTCATGTAATAACATAAGATTCAATGGACAAATATAGATTCCTATTAATCAATGCAAAAACTTAATCAGTTTCCTTTCAAAACACAAATCTATTAAATCCAGCATCTTTCAAAAATTCATATATATTCATAAATCTATTTTAAACTAAATCTTATTCAACTTAATAACCTTTAACTTTGACCATACTTATATCTTATAGCCAAACTAGAAACAAAATCACACTTATATCCTATGACACAGGGCAAAATATTATACTTGTACTTTATAGAAAGACTAGAAATAGAATAATAAGCTTGGTAATAGTTAGAGAATCAATAAATAACCATAATTAGCAAGGTCCAAAATATAGCAGGCTGAGAGTTCAAATATGATATGTTTTAGAGCTCTCTTTACAAAATAATAGATTTATTAAATCTAGTCAAAGTATGCATATTCCATGTAAAATCAACAACATAATGATATTTCAAAAAATCTCAAAATTTCATGTTTATTTTATATTCAAAAACATGGTTTCATAAAACTCATAAATTATTATAAATTGATGATTAATTTATTTCATGTCAAAAATAAAATTAGTAAAATGAAATATGTAGAAATGATAGAGTTCCCTTCAAAATCTAATATTCAAAATTATATTTCTATCAAATATACCCATGACTAATTTCAAAATTAAAACCCTAAGTCCTAGCACCTTTAGAGAAGATCAAGCTAAATAATTAGAGAATATTATAGTCAAAGTCAAGACAAGGGTGGAAGAAGGTGAAGGGCAAAGCTGACCAAGCAGTAGAGTTGATGCCCGAGTCAGTTTAGTCAAAGTAATTTTTTTTGATCAAGGTCAAAATAAAATATAAGTAGCTCAATGGAGATCAAGAGAAATCAAATTCAACAGTGTTCAACAAGAACTAAGGTGATGATCGATACACTGCCTAATGGCCATGAATCAGAATCTTTTATTTATAGTCAACCTATGCTACAATGGATTCCACTGGAATCCACAGGTCATGAGAATAGAGGAAGAGAGAAAAGAGAGAATATATACATATACATATATACATACATACATATGTATGTATGTGTATATATATATGTATGTATGTACGTGTGTGTATGTATTCATTTTTTCTTATTCTTTTTTCTATAGGAAGAGGAAGAGGACAAAGGAAGGGGCAGTGGCATAGCTGTAGGTCCAATAATAATTATGCATAGTTGATAGTGATGGGGATTTTGGGTCCTGAGCCCACTTTTCTTCTTTTAGCATGGATTGAAACAAAAATGCACAAAAATAAGGGATCTTTTGGCTTGGAGGATTCCAGATTCCAACCAGCTTGCTAATGGCTAGAGCTCAAGCGATGGCCATGAATGGGTATGGGGAATTAATTATGGGCTTTAATGATGAGCACCAATGGCAATGAAATTAGAAAAAGAGAAATGAACAAAAACCAATGCAAGGAAGATATGAAAACATGGAATAAACAAGGCATTTTTTCTTTCACTTGCTATGCCGAATCTCCATATTGAGGACTTTGTGCAATACTGGCAAAGAAGCTAGGACAATAAAAGGAGAGGCTATTACTAGATACCAACAAGCAATAATGGCTTATTCTAGTGAGCAAAGGAAACTTAGGCTATTGGCAATCAAGAGGAAAAGAGGGAAGTGATCGATGGTAATCTCTAGTGAGGTGCTTTGAGGAAGTGGGCAACCTCTTAAATAGATAGGTGGCTAGATCTTTCTAGCTACCAAGTTTGGTGATATTTGACTCCATCCAGACTCAAGCATAAAGAAGCAGACTCCCTTCGAGAGTCTATTTAATGCCCCATCATGTGTAAAGCATGTGCTAGCTTAAAAACCCCTTTTTTGGTTTTTGACCTTTACTATGCTTACTAGGCTAGTCAAGTAGATCAAGCCTAATACAATGTCAAGCCTCTTGGATCTGGGTATTACATTATATCCTTCCAAAAAAATTTCATCTTGAAAATTTCCTTACTCAAATCTTTAAAATGGTAAAGATACTTCTACCTCAAGTCAGCCCACATTTCTGGTAATTTTTCCAAGTCAAATCTTTCACTCAAACTTTTTTTGGTGTTAAAGTTTTTATTACTTGGCCATTGCAAAATAATTTAAATCACAAAATTTTCTCTACATATTTTGAATAAATCATCATTTTTTATTCATTAAATGACTTCCGATGGAAAGAACCATCATGGATCATAGAATGACAAGCTGCAGACATCATTATTTATCCATGTTTATTTTATTTAACGAATATAGAATAATGAATGTAATCTAACATGAATGTAATAATCCATACTTGGTGGTTGATTTTTGAAACAAAACTAAATTTGTGTAAGTTGTTTATGTTCCTTTTGTTTTATATAATGAGTAAATTACAAAGACCCTCTTGCAATTTATGTTTATTACACTCATATTCAATAGTTTGTAAAGTCTATACTTACATCTAGTTAAATTAACAGAAATGGTGAAACCATTTTAGCTCACGTGGAAAGCTGAAATTATCATCAAGTAGAGAGGGGGATGCATGCATTTTCTTGTATCCTTGAATGGCTATAATATCACTTAAGTTTACTTGGATTCCTTTTGAGTCTTTTTATGTAGTATTTGGTTCCCATTTAAGGTTAATGATTTGAAGGTTAATGATTTGACTACCATTCTATTAAATTATGAATTAAAATGTTGGATAAAAATAAATCTTAAGAGGGTAAGCCTAGATTTGTCAAACTATTGGATATTAGTTTACACCTAATTTCAAGGAGAGGGTTTTGTAATTTACTCTAATATTATCTTTTGAGCAACATTATATTTATTAGTCCCATGACTACAATACAATGGATTCAAAGTAGTCATAAATCATAAGAATTAATCAAGCATCCAACTTCTTTAGTTACTTACATCTTGATTTAATAAATATAGAAAAATCTCTATATGTTTCACCAAATAATTAATCTGGTCAAATGTATTCCAGGCCTTTTGATCATTCGAAGCCGGCTTAAATGTACTTTATTTTACCAAGAAAGCTCAAATGTACATTAATTTAATTAAATATTTTTTCCCTTGATATATTATTGATAACTAAATGAAAGGTACTTTTTAGGATATATAGGATAATATGACTCTAGAATAAGTATTTCTTTCATTGCTTAACTTGAAAAATCCATACTTACTAGCAAGGTTTTAAATCCCATGGAACAAGGTTATCTCAGTTTTCTCATGGAATAGGACACACCACTGTACCATCCCATCCTAACACTTGGAACAAAAAATGTTCCAAGACATCCCAATCGGGATGCTAGAATGATGGGACGATCCTATCCTGATATATGGAATGGTATCCTATCTCGATGTCTTATGAGATATCTCACAAAAATCTAAATTCTTGCTTACTAGCTTTGCTCTCGTTAAAAATTGATATTAGGAGATGACCAACATCTTAAGCTACATGCAATCCTCAATCTTCTTAGCTTTTTTCATGAATAAATAATTCTTGATATAGATACACATTTACAAGATATAGATAAATTCATCATCGCCATATCACAGTAAGATAATCTACTTAGTGAAAATTTCATCCGTGTCTTATTAGCATATATAATCTAAACCAAAATAGTTCATCAAAAGAGTCCCTACAAAGCTTAAGCTAACCAAGGGTTATGACACATTCTTATAAGATGCCTTATTGATAGTGAAGATTACAACATGGGCATCGCCACAATTACATTAAAAGTATACATTTCTTATCACAAACATGACTAAGAATCCATTAAATGAACCTCTTAAAATCATTTTTGACTAACCATGTTTATTCAACAAATAACCTACTTAGATTATGGGAAAGTTTGAACTTTCATGATTCTAAACCAAAATAGTTTAAATGATGTAAAAGCATATGTTAAAAGTTCTACAAGTTGCAAACTGTTAAAATTAAGTTAAATTCAATGGTATGTCAAAAACAAAAGACTTCATGTGCATTTTCTTCATTTTATAATTTTTTATATGGAAGACAAAACAAAATAAAAGTCAATGGCTAACACAAAATCAAATATTAGCCAGGATACCTGAGTGTCCTATATTTCCAAGTTGAGATCTCTATGGCTATCGGAATCCTAATTACCACAAGATCACATATTTACAAGGGATGGCATAACCTATGTGTCCCTTCCTAATGACCCATTTATTTATTTATTTCATGGGCGAGCTAAAACAGAACAAGAATTCTATACCCAGTATTGTAGGTAGAAGATTTATTATACATTTCTCTTATCTAAGAATGATTATGAAGGAAAGAGCAACTATTTTAACTATTGAGGATTCCCGGACTTACCTTGCATAATATACTCGTCAAGGATTCAAACAGAAAACCTTATTGCACCATAACATTGATCACATAATAGATATTCAAAGCTTTTACTTGATCTTTTCCTTGTTTAGATGATATTATCATATTTTAATAAAAATATAGTGGAATGTATTCCAAAAATTAATACCATAATATTGAAACAGTTATTTTGTCAAATAATGCTATTATTTGTTGCTATTAATAGCAAGTACCAACCAATATATTCATTATAATAATCGACAACAATAACCATGACAATCTTAACGGAACAATATTGTCATAGAAACCATCACATTGACAAGAGAAAGCAAGGCATAGAAGTGTAGGAAAGTCAAGGGGAATATATATATTATGCACTATATTTTAGTCTATAAATGGCCAGCAAAGCACCACTATCAGGCATAAATTACACTCGAACATAGTAGACTTTTATTACTTCTTGAAAATGTCTCTGTAACAAATAAAGGAAATGTCGCATAATTGCATAAAACAAATTTGAAAGTTCTTACATTTTGGTGAAGCTTAAGCATATCCTCAATAGTTCTAAATACTTTCAAACAATAAAACCTCGCTATGTCTTTATAATATCATCAACCCCTATCCTCACTTATTGGAGTGAGTTTCATTTTGCAATTGCCAATTTTTAAAAACTAATAAATCCCTTTTCCTTCAAACTTTCAACAATCTCCTTGATGCTTGTCTCTATAGGAATATAGTCAATACCTAAGCTTGTTGCCTTTTCCTTATAGATCCGGTATATTGGTGCCAAAGGCTTGTCATCCTCACACCTGCCAGTATATGGAACTTAGCAATCAGAGAACAAGTACAAAAAAAAGAGAGACTTGCCTATGTAGAGATTATATTCAAATTGAAGGATAAATTGTTAAAACTTGTACTCTTCAAGAACTAGTAATTGAAATGACTAATAAAAAAGTAGCCTTAAACCTTTAAAAGGAAAAAGGAGAGCAAGTTGATAAAGAAGGCATAGTAGAGGTTGGTACTAAAATATATACATCTCTAGAAAAATTTTCAGCATTTATTTGGTAATTTCAAAAGACACAAACATGAAAAGATTAAGTAAGAATAATCAAGCATGACAACCTAATAGCTTATGCTTTACAATCACAATATCAAAATCTAAAAATTGTTTCAAAGCATATTCATCAATTAATCAAATAATTAATAGTTGATACATAACATGGTGTACATTTAATCATAGGGACATGGTAATCTTTTCTATCAATAAGATACACAAGGCTTTTATAAATGGAGAAATTATAATGATGCTATAGATTAAGCAAAGGAATATCACACTTATGCTAAAGAATAGAATGTTCAATTAAGATTTGGATTTGATCATGTAAGAAAGTTTGCCAAATTGATAGTTATTTATATTTGTAAGGAAAACAACTTTAAACTGACATTACATATAGCCACAAAATACAAACCAAGAAAATCAAAGATACTTAATTAGGGCATTGGAGAGGCTTAACGTAAAAGAAGAGAAAGCATTAGATGTACTTTAATTGTTATGATTGAGGCTATTACTTGTTACATTTGCATTTTCTAAGCCCAAGCTTCCAATGACTTGGAGATGTAGATGGTTAAAAGTTAAAAGAGGAAAAGGTAGGTCCAAACTAAAGAGAATCTTGGACAAAGCTCATGAGATCCAATAAGCTCTCAAGAAGAGACAAGTACAAAGCTATTTCTAATGAAGCATCAAGCATAAAGTAGTCTCTTTGTACTTAAAACAAATAAGATAGTACCAAAAAGGTGGTGGGAAGAGAGTACATGTATAAACAATGAAGGATAGAGATGGGTAGATTCCATAAAAGCAAAGATGAATAATATTGACCTAGGAATCACTCATGGATGGTAGTAAATCATCCTAATAACCCCAACACTAATAAATAGATATTGCATAAACTAGAAAATGGCAATTATAAATGGTGTTTACAATTGTTGTATTTGGTGACACTTAAGAATCACATTTTAGTAGAGTATAGATCAAATTGTTATAGTTTTTTCTCATGTTTTGGACAAGCTTCAGCTAAATTTTCAAAGAGTAAAAAATTAATGCCTTTGAATTTAAGTAAAGAGAAAAAGAAAGCAACAAAAAAAAGTTACATAGATAAAGAAATTTAGGAGAAAAATGAAGGATCAAAAGCATAGATTAGCATGAATTATTGTTTTCTTATTGAAATCATACATGAATATTTTGACAAGGTGATATAGATAGATAAATAATAATAATAATAATAATAATAATAATAAGCTCTTACACATGGTCATTTATTATTAAAGACAAGAAATATTATAGTTTTTTAGTGTGAAATAATGTTATTATCCAAACATAGGGTTTGGTAATTCTAAAGAAGCCCGTGTGGTTTTAGTCAAAATATACTCAAATAAAGCTCAAATAGGTCTATACTTTCTTGACATTGCTTAGGTATGATAAACCAAATAGAGAAACTTGGATAAACTACTAATTCTCACATGAATGCAAATCATTATACGAAGTCTTAATATGATTTGACATTTGTTGATTTTGAGCTTAAACTTTAATTGAATACTTCCTAAATCATGGAATGCAACTCTATCATCGGTTGACTAACATGATCATGATAAAAAGCGACTTTGATGGTCTAATCACCTTTATATGGTGAATGAGTCAGATTCTTATGAAATTAGGTGACCTAGCCATAACAATTAAGTGATAAAATAGAAAATAAATTTTTTTTTATATCATACAGCTAGTGCTAGCCATTACATATTAGAATAAGAGGTTGTGTCTAAGAATTTAAACTTAATAAAGCATTTAAAAGGAAAGATATTTCATGAACATATTAATAGTGATTTTATTAGTCAAAAGATGTCAGAAAATATATGAAGATTACCATATTTCTTGCAAAATAGGTTGCTACGGTCGTGGCACAGCACATGCTAATCCAATCTTTAATTGGGTATTTCTATAGAGAGGGATAATTTGCAACCTCAAAAAGGATGGGAGTTTGTAGCTAGGCTATGGGTGAGAAATACAAGATTTTGGATGAACGTGGGAAATGATCCAAAAACATTTGCTATGACATACAATCATAATACAGGAACAATAATATATATATTTAAACATTTGGATGTTACAAACAAATATAAAATAGAAAAGAATATAAGAAAGGTAAATAGAAATATTGAGAACGAATGTAGGACAAAACAAAGGGAAACTACATAGTCTCAATAAAAAAGATTGATTCTAAAACATATGACATGGTACTTAAATAAATAAATTTCCATTAAAGACAGCAACTTACTTTCTGGGTAGTTTAATAGCAGGATATTGTTCATGCAAAATCTTCACAATCTCTGAAAAGTGAGCAAATCTTTCAACTAAAAAATATCTTCCACTTGCTGAGGCAACCTCAAATGCTAGAATATGTGCCATGGCAACATCTTTGACATTGACCCACCTAAAAGTTGCATTTGGATATGTAGAAGATCCTAAAAAGGATTTGAAAGGAAACCGTTAGATTTTAATTCTCTTCCTTCACCAATAGAACAAGTTTGTAGAAAAGAATAACTAGATGGTACATGGCATGCTTATAATATTAAAGTATATCAAAGAGTTCAACAAGAAGCATTGTTCAAAATTCTATATGAATGAAATATCTCTCTAGATATGTTTCATAATCAGGCCTACCACAATGATATACCAAACATCAAAACAATCATCCAACTTATTTGGCCCATTTTTGATAAAACCACAAGATCTTCACCTTGCAATTTACTTGCTTCTTCTGTTATTTTTATCTTATGACATGTGTGTTCTGAGAAATGTTTTATTTGTCATGTATCATAAAAACTACAACATAGAAAGGCATATTCTACTAAGGTAGATAAATTGAAAGAGTTAAGTTTTGATCAATGTCTACTAATATTCAACCAAGATAATATATAACATGAAATTTACATACCATTTATCAACTTCAGGATCAAAGCAGCACTCTCATTTAGAGTAGGTTGCAGAAGAGGACCTAGGACCCATGCTGGGTGTATTGTTACCATGTCAATTGAATTATCTTTTGAAAACTTCCAAGCAGCTTCCTCGGCCAACGTCTTTGAGAGTGGATACCAAAGCTAATAGAAATCAATAAGTTAGAAAAAAATATTCACAAAGTAGTATTTGAATTTTGCTCCAAACCTAATATCAGGTATTACAATGCCAACCACACATATAAAATTTGTTTATCATATTCACAAACAGGTATATTTCTTGTAAGTTATTTTGAATTGAAATAAATGCAAAAGAGTGGCCAAACATTAGAACATGAAAATGGAAATATAGACCTGTATTGATTATTTTTTGTTAATAAATCAAGCAGACCATTTGAAGTGAGCTGCACAGTAACTGTACATGATAGTCTTCCTCCGACTAGGGCCAATGGATTGGGTATATAGACAACAACTAAACTTATCCTTTCTAACAAATCGAACATATCAATCCCTCCATATGATGACCCATGCAACACCGATGTCTCCCCAACCATGCATTGAACTTTTTTCACGAACTTCATATTCATGCCACTAACAAATCATACATAATAAGATTCAAACACATGATTTGCTCCAAATAAGACATCTCCTATGAGATTTTATTATGCTCTTTGATCAGTATCATATAGAAATAAAAAATTTCTTCATGGAATATTGTGAAAAAAGACAAGGTCAAAAATAATTGAAGAAATAGCTATTCTTTGTGCTTGCATATGTTCCAAGGGAATTCATATTGCAACCATATTTGATCATACAATGTCCAACTTATCTCTATCCAAGTATGATACAAATGGAGAAATAGAAACAAAAAAGATATATAAGGAAAGGGGGTGGACACATGTAGTATCAGCTCTTACCTTTTCCTGCTTACAAAACTCTGCACTAGAAAACCATGTCTCATCAACTACAACATCAGGTGTTCGTGGTCTTCCATTGCAAGTAACAGCGGCCATGGATGATGTTACGACCACCCTTTTAACAGAAGGTGTCTTAATGCAAGAACTAAAAACATTGAGTGTCCCATTCACTGCTGGGTCAACAAGCTCGGCCTGAAAGTAAGATTGAAAAAAAAAAGCCGCTAAAAAATTTATAACTTGCCATCATTTGGGATAGCAAAAATAAAAAAAATATATCATAAAGACACATGGGATAGAAACCATGAAAAGAAGGTGAGAAGATAGTGTATGGTGAGAAGATAGTGTATGGTAATTCTATCCAATCCCAATTATATTATCATATTGTAACACAACATACAAAAGAGAAGAAAATTTGTTGCAGTAATCATGAAATACTCAATTAGAAAGACAAACACTGCAGCATATATGCCAAATGTTAATCTCTACTGGATCTTATTATCCAACATATGAAAAGAGGCCATATATGAAAGCAGCATCAGGTGACTAAAGATACCAGGTACAAAAGCAACATCAACTGAAAAAGTGGAATTGCATAGACATAGGTTAGTACACATACTAAATTATATGACAAGGTTCATTTTGTTGCATGATGGTTTTGTACATAAATTTGAATATAAGTTGCAAACATGCAAAAAAAAATCTAAAGACTCTAACACATAATAAAAAATATAGAAAAATGAGCAACACATGCCCCAATATCTTAGGACGAGTTTGTACATGAAGAGATGCAACCGAACAGGGAGTATATCTTTCTTTTCTATTTTTCAGTTATTAAATTTTTTGAGTTGTTTTAGAAGTCCATGGATAGTTTAGGTTTTGATTCTTCAATATTTTTAGAATGGTCGTATGATAAGTGTCCATCAGTCATATATAGTTGAATTGAGAAAAAAATTAGTAATTGCTGGTTAGAATTGTACTAGAGAGTTTAGATGTCTTCATAAATAGGGTTCCTTGGTTGCATGGTCCTCCAAATCTAGTGACTTTTTGACCTCGACTCATCAAGGAATTTTTTTCTTCATGTTATACTCCTATCTTTTGTCGAAGCATTTTTAGGAAATAGTTTTCACCAAAGGAAACTTTCCATTTATGTGATCCCTTGTCACCTTTGGAGAAGGGGATCCCTTCATTAATTTATATTCATAAATGTATTAATAGACCTGTTATGTACTCCAATATATTATGCAAAATCAACTTCAATTGGAAGTTTCAACATAATGTTGCAATATGGCAATAGTTGAGGCAATCCTAGGCAATAGACTAGCGAGCTTACATAGATTCCCAAGTCACAAAGTACCCGGTCAATCAATTTTTTAATTCTATTTATTTATATTTTAGATATTGTACTATTAATAATCTAACATGTAGTATGGATCAAGGCATGCAAGGTAAATATACTATATGAGTACCACTGAAAGATTAAAAAATATTATCATGACTTAGGTATTATTTTAACTTTACAACTTATAAGGGAAACATAAGTGCTAACAAATAATATCATTATTTTAGCTCATAAGGTATAGATTGCTTAGGCATCCGACATTCTAAAAGCTAGAGCATGGATCTATGGTTTTGAATATACTTATGTATGTTGATACTGTGATACCGTTGGTGAACTACTGTGCATATTGTACTATAAATATTTTATCTATTAACCATGTCATATCAGGCAACATTTGCTATATCAACCATACTGTCCAATATCAAGCATTGTGTACAAGTAGCACCCTACTTGTATTATTAAGCATACACGAACAAACCTATACTAACACATTACCAGCCAATAATGCAAACCATGATATTAAGAAATATTCGGTATTTTCAAGTGATGCTTTGAACCTTGTGACCTAGATGCCCATTCTGGATGTGGTCATTGGCCACAAATTCAACCAAAGACAACAAATGGCTCATTCCTTCTTAACTATTTGAGCCCTCTACCCGTCACTTCTTTAAACCTAACCTCTCCAATCCGCTATTGCTCCCTTCATTCTTGATGCCAATTGCCATCTTCAATTTTTCAAATATCATCTTGTCACATTCAACACTACCTTGATCTCCTATTGTATTATTGCTATGACCCTCCCCTCCCCTCCCCTATTGGCCTTATATTTAAAACTTTGATATTGCCGCTTCAATCCCTCTACTTTGACCACCTCAACTCCCCTCTAAAATTGTTGTCTCAACTTATTTTCGACACCACCTCCATCCCTTTAATTCAGCCATCTCAACCAACTCTTGTCCCACCACTTCAACCTCCATGATGGAACCACCTTAGTCAAAAAAAAGAATAGTAAAGAGAATCATCAATTCTATACAACATTTGGTGAATATTTGCTCCCATTGCCTTAATCAAGAAGAAGATAAGAGGTCATTGGATTGAGCTTTAAGGAAATAGGGGGCAACAATGGCCTAGTCCAAGTCAAATGAGTTGTTGGCTTGGACAATTCAAATAGTTAAGCTACTCAATCCATCAGTTCCAAAGGATATTAGCCTAATAAAAGTTTTAACTCAACTTAGCCCACCATAGCTAGCCGATGATCAGCCAGGTCTCAAAATACTTGTATTAATTACTAGATTTCTATCTCAATATTCAGCATAAAAATTGTATTCACTCTAGTAGCTCTATGCCAGCAAATATTGCCCAAAAAAATAATAAAATTATGATGATGCTATTTTTATTCTATAAGATCAATAAATTAGGAGCGATTTAAATAGTATACTGGTGAAAAAAATAAACCTATAAGAAAAAAATATGAATAATACTATTCTATAATAAATAACCATATAAACCTGTGGATCTATGGCATTTAAATTGCAAGGAGATGCAGTATGAAAAACGCCCTCACACCCCTCGATCGCTGAATCAAAAGAGCCCTCTTCCAACAAGTTTGCTTTAAACAAGTGTAGTCTTTCATTGGCTCCTTCCAAGGCACGTAAATGCTTGATTTTTCTTGGATCAGCTGATAAACACAATATAAAAAATTATAAGATAATAGACAAAATTTAATTTTTTATAAAATTTTAGATGTAGTAGATGTCCAATGGTTAGTTAAGTGGTAGCATGAATGTTTGATGTAGATCAATAATATAATTTACAAAAAAAAACTGGGATGATTGGAATAGCCTTTTCTCCCTGATCCGTTAAAAAAGGTATAATAGAAAGATATGTTCAAATAAAGGTAATGAAACAAGAGGAAATACCCTAAAAAAGAACACTAAAACTTAAGATTTCATGTTCTAATTATAAATTAGATATAGGCACATTTATAGGAAAGATTAAAAGAAACATCACATAGCAAAAAGTGTTATTATTTAAGTGAAAAGTATAAGTGCTTCCTAAAATTTATTATATTTTTAATCAGAAATCAACTTCATCCTTGGTCTTCCTTAACTGAACTAAAGGATCTTTATTGCAAGGAGCCCAACATCATTTAAATGATGCAAATAAGCTTTAATTGTACTGGCAATAGTTAAGAATTTAATTAATCAATGTTAGCACAACAAGTCAAAAATATCTTTCATACAAAACATAGCAAATTAATTAATCAAAAATATGATTAATCAATGTTAGCATGAAGAATTAAATGGTGATTAATAGGAAAATATATATATCAAAAAACATTATGCACAACAAAGTCAAGAAAACTTAAGAATAAATTAAAACCTCTTTGACCTGTAGTTTAAATATGAAACGAAAGATCCCTCCAATTATAATCACAGCTTAAGGATTATATGGCAATGCTAGCAAACATGTAGGTTTAAGAACTATTTAACAAAGTTGAGCATGCAGGGAGATGAATCCACTAGCGATGATGCGTAATAACCATCATTATTATAAAATAATCAATGAAACGAGAATAGGTGCCATGCGGTGTAACACTAATAGGAGCATCCCATCACTTCTTGGCGTGACAATATCTCCTAGATAAGAAAGATCAAAAGAGGGATAGAAAATAGCTATCTTGAAACCCCCCCCCCCCCCCCCCCCAAAAAAAAAAAAAAGGAAAAAGGTAAGTTATGCTAATCCCTGTTGAGATCAAAAGAAATCAGGTTTGGGTTAATAAGTATTTGACCTGGTCCAGGAATCGATCCATATTTGATTTGACCCGATTCAATTGCTATCAAGAGTCCTATGGCTACTGAAATAAATGATTCTAAGTGTGCATAACCGACCTGGAAGTCTAAATCTAATAAACTACATATAAATATCTTGGATTTTTTTTTTTATAAAATAAAAAGGGAAAGAAGTTAGATCTCGGACATGATCGGATTATTTTATTAATTTTTTTTAATTTTATTTTTAGATTATTTTTTAATTTTTTTATTTTATCTTCGAGTCTAAATCAATACTCAAACTCCTGCCAGCTGATTATAAGAAAAATTTCACAACCAACTACACCATTTATTAATGGTAATATCTTGGATTTTAAGAAACATACCCGTTGGACTGAATTCTAATCATGATAAAATTCAGTATTTACAAATAAGTTACCTAAACATTAAAAAATAATAATAATAAATTTTAAAAAAATTAAATTTTAAAAAAATCAAATAATAAAATAAAAACATCGAGGGGTCGGTGTAATTTATTAAAAAAAACCGATCAAAGTGTGGGGGACGGACCAAGATCCCGGACGGTGGCGCGCACGGTATATCCACGCTGGAGGAGAAGCTTGACGAGCCAGGAAGCGATAAAGCCGGAGGCACCGGTCACGCACACCACCTTTCCTCTCCCGCTCATCT
This sequence comes from Areca catechu, assembly GCA_021397845.1. Taxonomy (NCBI): domain Eukaryota; kingdom Viridiplantae; phylum Streptophyta; class Magnoliopsida; order Arecales; family Arecaceae; genus Areca; species Areca catechu. The sequence continues at coordinate 158,861,511 of CM038050.1, forward strand.
TTCTCTCTTCTCCTTCGATCTCGCTCCCGCTATTCGGTATTTCGGTGTCTCCGGAGAATGGCGGAGGCCCGCGTATAAATATATATAGAGGAAGAAGCCCGAAATGTAAACGGATGGATGGCAAAACGTAAGCACTCGCGACCCCAAATGGTATACGATTTTTTACCAAAACGTAAGCAATTGCGTCAGGAAATGGCGATGTTTTTATTTATTTATTTATTTATTTGGTAACACAATGTTCTATATATATAATGGTATACGATGTTTTGATTCTACTTGATTCAAGTATGAAACAGATCAGGAATACGATCTATTCAATTAATATATCAGTTAGGTTGATCTAAAAATATAGATCACGAAATTCGTGATCGTTCCACTTAGAAAGTGATTTACGTATCCCTAAAAAAGGAAGGGTATCACCCCCAAAATTTTCTGAAGAATAGAATTTTTTTTATTTTGATGCTGGAACATCTTATTGAGTTGATAACATCTTAACCTGATTTGGTTTTAGTAAATAATTTATACAGGTTGAATTAGGTTGGCTATAGAAATAATTTTTTATTTTTATGTTTTAATAAATAATTTGGATTTGAGTAGAGGCCAATTTTTGAACGAGCTTTGCTAGTCCTTTGCCACGCCTATGCAGACTTTGACAAGCATCCATCTTGGCTGCATATCGCTTTCAAATTAAATTATTTGAAACGATTATTTGCTAAGTGCTTACGTTTCAGCTCTTTTTGACTTTCGCCCTTTACCCACCGTCCTTTGTTTTCGCAACCCCAGTCCTTCCAGCTCTTTAGGGGATACAATTGCACACGAGGAGCGATGGAATGCTCCTACCAGCGTTTTTCCTTGCTTTTATTTTTTAAGGAAACATGCATCAGACGGTCAAGATTAAATTAGCCCAAATTGAAACCATGATTAAATCCATACGTGAGATCTCTAAAGCATTGCTTGAAGAAAAATGAAGGATGTAGAACATGCAGGAATTTTCTTATTGCTGTAATATTGTCTATGATCCACTCATGTAGACTGTATGTTTGCTTATTTAATTGCAAGATTCTTGTTTGTAGTTAGGAGAAAAAACATAAGAAATATTAATGTTGAGTAAAGTAATATTGGCAGCAACATTAGTTGCTTAGAAGGGGGTTGAAAACGTCCAGAAGCGGGGGCAGGAGTGGAGTGAGATAGGATTTTGAATCAGGTGTACATTATTGAGAACAAGATTTTTGTAAACTCTTCATATGTCTAAGCTTTTGATAGAGGACAAGAAAACAAGTACAGTACTGCAACAAAGGAGCACTGCGACAGAATGATGCTATTCTCAGAAAATAAATCTCTTGATATTGGAAACAAAGAGTTTGACATTAACAGTATGCCAAGCAGCATGTGAGAATTTAGTCCATAATTCACATTTCATTGAAGTTAACAAATTGCATTATTCATAATTTTGTTACGTATTGAGTGGAGAGAAAAATATGAGGTAGCAACAGTGAAGTAGATCACAAGGACTTTTAAGTTCAAGTCTTAATTCGAATATGGGGCCTTTTTTTTAATAATTTGCTATAGATGGCTGAGTATCTTCTATCGAGGCAAATGGTCTAGATTTCTGTTGGACATGTAAGTGTATAATGTAGATCTCACATAAGCAAAACCATGTCTGGAAATTAGTTGCAGAATTATTTTTCAAGAAATTTGATCTCCTAGAGAAGCATGGTATGCCTCCTAGCTTTCTACTGGTGAGACATCATGAACTTTACTTCTGTTACTTCAACCATTTTGGTGCTATGCCTCAAGTGCAATGCTTCACTCTTATTCTATCTATGAATGTGACACCTGTAGCCATCCCCTTGGTCATCGCTTATCTTTATTGTTCAACAAGCTCTCACTTCTCCAAGGCATTCTATGTACAACAATCTTGAAATTTTATTTCGGTTTTTCTTCTCTACATCCATGTTTCACTGTCCTCCATAAATTGGGTTAGAAGTTCTCCTCAGTTATTTCATCAATAAAATCTCATTTTTTGTCACATTCCATCATATCAACATTCACTAGGTAATCAGCATCCACTCATCTTCCAATATTTCAGGAAGAACTGTCCATGAAATTGTCCATTATATATTTGGGTGCTAGTATCTTATTTGCCAAGAGAAAGGAAAAATAATCCTGATTATTTTTGTATTGGACAAAATTTTGAAAAATGTGACAGGATAGTAGATTATCTCCATTTAAATGTGTTTCACGTATCAAGTTAAAAATGAGTGATTTACTATGAACTATCTGCGGTACAATTCTGAAGCCTACTTAGAGCATTTGAATGATATTGGGCTTCCTCTATCTCTGTTGAGGCAAATTGACGATGATGTTGATTTTGTTAAAATTATAGTAAGTTCAAAGAAGCACTCCTGCTTTTCACTTACATGATAACACTTTTTGTTATATGACGTTTCTTTCTGTCTTTCCTATAAATATGCCTGTATCTATCATATGCATCAAACATGAAAGCCTAAGTTCTTGTGTTCCTTGTTTACTTCTTCTTCTTCTATCAACTTTGCCTGAACAATCTCTTTCTATTATTCTTATTTGAAATTTTAATGGATCATGGAGAAAAAGGCAATATTCTGATCATCATGTATTATTATTTTGCAAAATTCTATCATTGATCCAATATGATAGACCTGAAATTTTGCAAAAATCTAATTTTGGCCTCTCATCTTAAACTTTTTATGTCATGTTTATTAGCTGATCCGTAAAAAACCAAGCAATTGTGTGCCTTGGAAAGAGCCAATGAGAGACTGCCCTTGTTTAAAGCAAACCTGTTGGAAGAGGGCTTTTTTAATTCAGTGGTTGAGGGGTGTAAGGGTTTCATACAGCATCTCCTTTCTACCACAATGTCACAGATCCATAGGTTCATGTTATTATCTCTATTATAAAATAACATTGTTATTATTATTATTTTCCATGGGTTTACATTTTTTAATAATATACTGTTTAAATTTGCTCCTAACTTATTAGTCTTGCAGAACAAAAATAGTTTAAGTGAATGCATTCTTTGTAATCAGTGAGTATTGAGAAAGCAAACTTGTTATTACCTGTGTTTTGGGACATGGTTGGATTAGCCAGGTCTATCTGTTTGATTTGCCACCTGCTAGCTATGGTGGGCTAGGTTGAGTTAAAACTTGTATCTAGCTGAAACACATTTGAACCTATGAACTGAGCAACTCAACTGTTTGACACACCAACTCGGCAATTTGATTTACTCGAACTAGGCCGGGTCATTTACCCTGAAACTCCAACCGCTTACCTCAAATCTTCTTCTCAGTTGAGAGAATGGGAGCAAAAGATCACTAGCAGTAGTATAGATGAGATGGTCCTCTTCACTATTCTTATGTTCTTTGATTGCAGTTGTTGCTTTATAGAGGTTGAGGTGGTGGGAGTGAGAGCTGGTTGAGGTAGCAGGACTGAAGGGATGGAGGCAGGGTCAAAAATGAGTTGAGTTAGCAATTTCAAAGGGGGATTTGCGGAGGTCATGGCGAAGGGTTTGAAGTGGAAACATCGGAGTTCTATAGATGGTGCCAACAGGTTGTTGTAGCAATGATTCAAAAGGAGATCTAGTTGGCATCGATTGGTGATAAGACAACATATGAACAGGTTAAGGTGGCACCAAGCATCACTAAGGTGACACAGGAGGACTGGAGAGGATAGGTTCAAACATACAGGGGGCAGGGGGCTTGAATACTGCTTTCCTAAAGATAAACAAAAGATAGAAGTACAACATGAAGAAAAATAATTCCCTGATGAGTTAAGGACAAATATTCAAAATTTGGGGAACCATGGAGCTAGGGAACCCTATACACAAAGACATCTAAACTATCTCGTACAATTGTAACTACTAAATTTTCCTCGACCCAACTGTGAGTTATAGACTCTAATCATACAACTAATCTGAAAATAGTAAAGATCTAAAGCTTAACCATCCATGGACTTCTAAAATAATTCAAATAAGAAAACGGAAAAAAAGGTCCACTCCCTGTTTGTTTGCATGTATTTCAGAAACTCATCCTAAGTTTAGGGCTTGTGTTACAGAATTTTCCATTTTTTATATTTCAATTATGTATTTAAGCTTGAGATTTTTTGCATGTTTCAAACCTAGATTCAAATTCATGCACAAAATCTTCATGCAACAAAATGAGTCTGGCCATATGGATTTGTTGTGTACTGACCCAGGTCTATGCAATTCTACATTCATCACTTGATACTGCTTTCATATCTGGCCACTTTATCCATGCAGGATAATAATATTCAGTATAGATTAACTTTTTCTTGTATGCTGAAAAATTTGTCTGACTAATTGAACATTTCATGCTTGCTGCAACAACTTTTGCTCTGTTTCTAATGTTGTGTTATAATGCAGTAATATATATTGGACTGGATAAGATTATTGTAGATAGACTTCTTTTTTTGTTTTCTGTCCAATTTGCCTTCGTGTGATATTCTTTATTTTTTTTCACTGTCCCAAATGAGGGCAAGATTTAACTTTTGTAACAGCATTGTCTTTCAATGATACATTCAGGCTGAGTTAATCAACCCAGCTGTGAAGGGAACACTTAATGTTTTCAGTTCCTGCATTAAAACTCCTGTTAAAAGGGTGGTTGTAATATCATCCGTGGCTGCTCTTGCATATGATGAAGGCCACGAACATCCAATGTGGTAGTGGATGAGACATGGTTTTCTAGTGCAGAGGTTTGTAAGCAGGAAAAGGTTTGAGCTGATACTGAGGTGTATCTTTCTCTTTTTGAATCATATTTTGATAGAGACAGCATGGAGGTTGTATGATCAGACACGGTTATGACATGAATTTCCTAAGAACATATGCATGAAAGAAAAATAGAGCTACTTTAATTATTTTTTTGTCCTCATTCTTTTGTGCAATATCCAATGCAGAAACTTTTAATTTCTGTCAGATATTCATCAGAGAACACAACAAAATCTTATAAGTGATATCCTCTTTGGGGCAAATCATGGTTTTGAGTCTCATTATGTATGATTTGTCGGTTTGTTGGTGACATGAATATGAAGTTTTCATAAATGTGCAATGCATGGACGTGGATCAAACAGGACATGGTTGTTGCATGAAAGGTGTGGATATGTGTTGATCTATCAATAAAAGTAATCACCACAAGCCAATGTTTCCAGTCCCACATTGAAGTAGCATGTTTGTGCATGTGTTTCAGTTAACTAATGTAAGGGTAGTATATACATTTATGAATATGTCTACTTGTCATTCTACTACCTGCTATTATGTTTGGAGATGTGAAAATATAAATAATACTTCATGAATATTAGAGATTTTTTTAAAAATTTTTCACCCTGGAAAATGCCCGTTTAAGCATTATACAGTGTTAGATGCCAGTACTCAGTAGTTTATTATTATTAGCATGTGACATGCAATTAACATATAGTTTTTTGAGAAAAATGATTTATAGAAAACAACTTAAACTTAAGTTTATTTGAGATTTTTTTTCGGTTTTTGTTCTGTATTTCATTTTTTGTCGACTCAAAATACCCTGACTATTTTCAAATTTGACTCCTATGTCCATTGTTACTCAACTTCAACCTAATATAATTATTTATTTTTTTTGATATATATAGTCCCAAAAAAATATGCAATTGTAGAAAAATGAAAACTGCCAAATGTTAATGTTTTATTGATGAATATCTTTGTTAGCATGAGAATATCATAAGCCTATCAAATATCAGTCCTGTCTTTGACAACTGTATGTGTCATGAATTGATGATGAAATGCCATGAAAATATACATGGTGAATATGGTTGTGAAGGCGAATGATTATTCTTATCTTCTATTGCTTACATGATGATCAAAGTTGCTAATTGTTCATCCCATTATCCCACAAAAGTAGTTGTATACTTGAGGCACATGTTCAAAATGTAAGGATCTGATCTTTCTGCAAATATACATTTAGATATCAGAAAGTTTTATGTCAAGTACTTGTATGCTTTTACGTTAATAATTTTTCAACTTTGGCTCTTGCCTTTGTACTTCTAGACCTATAGATGGATACGATTTTCTATGATGAACCTAAATTCCTTCTCAGTTTGTCTTGGTCTTGGTTTTGCACAAGCTTGGGCATAAAAAGCATTACTAATAAGATAGCCTTTCCTACCAGCCAAGAGGCTTTCTAAGTTTCATGGCAGGGTTTCCTCTACATTGAATGCTAAAAGTTGTGAATAGCAGAAAAAATTGCACCAATTCATAGATGGTCCATATAAAATCTGCAGTGTAAAGCATCATGGGATATATTGAATTCTTTCAACATGATCTACCAAACTGACCAAATAAGTAGGATAAGGATTTTCATCTGTGTTTTTTCCATTCACATTTTTTATTGATTGAATTATTGTTTATTCTCATTGTAATATGGTGCTAATTGATTGTTAGTGAGGCTATACTCTGTTAAAAGTTTACAGTTAATTAAACTGTTCTGTAGATGAATGTTTCTTGTAATCCAGGTAATGCAAAGTGATAGTTTATATGACAAAAGAATAATTATGTTTAGTGTTTGTTTGTGGTAACTTGAATAAAGTTTATGGTTATTCTCCTCTTTAAATGTTATAATAACTTAGAGGTTTTAGGTGATATTTGTTCAAGAGTACTGCAAGTGGTAAGTCAGTCTTACTTCTTGAGTTGTATTGGACTAAACAAAGTTAGTGTTATCTTTTTCGAGAATATTTTTCTAACCTCTTTGTTTCTATTACATGTGGTATGTACTCTCGAAGATGTTGTCAGAGGAGGCTGCTTGGAAGTTTTTGAAGGATAATTCTATTGGCATGGTAACAATAAACCCAGCAATGGTCATAGGTCCTCTTCTGCAACCTACTCTAAATACAAGTGCTGCTGCAATCCGGAACTTGATAAATGGTATGCAGAATTCCTGTTACAAATGGTATTAGTTGAATGTCAGTAAACAATAAGCAGTACTTAACTCTTTTAGTGTATCTGCCTATAGTAAAGTATGCTTTTCTGAACAAATGGAACTTCAACGCGCCGGAAAATTTTGGTAGTACTTATTGCTAGTTAGAATGACTATGGCAAGTCTAGAGCTGCTTACATGTTTGAAGTCATGGGATTTGAGGCCTTACTCTTTACGTGCTCTATCATCAATGGAACTGTTGTACCATTTTTTAAAAGGAAAAAAAAAAAAGTAACTTTGTTACCAAATTGGTCTCTGGAACTATCAGAACTTTTGTGCAAAATATCACCCAAAGTTTGGTTTTAGCAAAGAAATATTAGTTGACAAAATAAAAGTCAGTATTAATGCCATTGGTAAACTAGCTTATGAGAGGCTCTTAAACAATGTACCATTGATCACATATGAGTTTAACTTGAAAGCGGAATATTGACCCGAGATTTTAATAAAAGAAACATTCAACACATTTCAACTTTTTATGCCACTTAAATTCCTTTAATGAGTTATAAGAAGCTTCTGCTAGGGCATTATGCTCTCATGGCATAATGATCTAGAATTTTCTTCAATGCTAATAACTAAAACAACATCCAATAGAACAAGTTGCATACAACAGCAGCAACAGTAATGGGAGAAAACACTTCCATTTTAGTTCAACACTCCACAACAATAATACGAGCTCCTTCCTGAAAAAGGTAAAAAAAGTGCCAAGAGAAAGAACACACTTAAACATATCAGTAAGTCAAATGGAGAAACATGCAGCAGACATTTAACTGATTATTATTCAGATACAATATCATATTATCAAACATCTATGAGACCAATATGACAAGTTGTTTGTGTTATTTGATAAAATATAGGATAATGATTTAATAAAAATCATTGAAGTGAAAGTAAGTTAGCTCTTATATTTAAGCTTTTGCCCATTGGAGTTTATTAATGGGGCTAGCTCGACCATATACATGTGCACTGACATTATATTTTTGTAGCTCTGATTTTTAATCTTTCAAGTTGCAGCTTTGAACCCAACATATAAAATTTGTTTTATATTTTATCTTTGGTATACATTTTTATAATTTGGACCAGAAAACTATAAAATGCTATTCATATTATTTACTAAACACTATGTAGGGGTGGCAAAATATGATACGACCCGCCAACCCAACTTGCGTTCGACCCGCCTTAAACAGGTTTGGGTTGAGCCTAAATGGATTCAGGTTGTAAACGGGTCAACCCGTTTAACCTATTTAAATATGGGTCAGGTTCAGGTTTCAGGTCCTTGACCTGTTTAACCCGTTTAACCCATTTAATATACGGATCTCAACAGGTCGGGTCGGGTTATTAACCTGTTTAATAAAACCCACCATCCATAGTTTTATAAGCCATTGGCCCATTATAAATTGCTATTACCACTTGGAGTTGGGCCTAGCCCACTAGTGAGAGCACCTCAAGCCCTCAGCGTCGATGCCAGTCACCTAGTCTTCGACTCTTTCATCTTTTTCATGAAAGTTCTGGAAGGTTGAAAGGAAGCTAGGGTTTTCCTTGCCCTTTGGCATGCGCCTCCACAGCTCCTCTCAATCTTACGGTATCTCACCTTCACCTGGCCCCCTCTCCTTCGGCCTTCTCCCATCTCCAATCCCACAATGGTGCGCGGCGTTCACCTCCCTTCGGCTCCTCCTTCGGGCTTCTTCCGCTCCCGATCTTATGGCGATGTGCAGCATGCACCTTCCCCTGGTCCCCTCTCCTTCGAGCTTCTCCCGTCCCTGATCTCACGATGGTGCATAGCATGCGGCTCCCCCCGGCCCCCTCTCCTTCTTCGGGCTTCTCCCCCCATCTCACAGTAGTATGAGACCCCCTTGGCTCCCCCTCCTTCAGCCTTCTCCCCCCTCACGATGGCGCGCATCCCCTCGACCCCCTCTCCAGATTTCTCTCGCTCTCCATCTCACGGTGGTGCGTGGCATGCGCCTCCCGTCGGCCCCCTCTCCTTGGGGCTTCTCTCCATATTTCACAAGTAGTGCGCATCCCCCTTGCTCCCTCTCCTTCTTCAGCCTTCTCCCTCCCATCTCACGGCGATGCACGTCTCCCTTGGACCCTTCCTTCGATGCTCTCCCTATCTCATGGCAGTCCGTGTCCTTCTCCTTCTTCGGCTCATCTAGAGGTCCTTCCCTTCTCCTTTGCCCCTCAGATTTTTTTTCCTTTCTTTGATCCCCTCGTGTTTGGTGGAGTAACTATAGTTGGAGTGAAAGCAGGTCTGAACTTTGAAGGTAGTTTTATGATCTATTTTCTGATATTAGCCTTGTGCTCTGATATGGTTTTTGGATGATTTAATCTTTATTTTTTTGGGATAAATATAATTTTATCTTTTTGTTGATTCAACTATTTCTGATGGTCTTTTTTAATAGGCAACCGATTGTAGTTGTAGATTAAATACAAATCTAAGCCTCCTCTTTTTCTTCCCTTTTTTTTTGTTTAAGTAATTGACCGTCTTTTCTATACAGCTTGATACATATATTTTTTGTGCAGCTTATTAGTGGATATTGATTGTGATTTTTTTTGGTATGCTAACTTAGCAGTTATACAAGAAGGGTCAATCTACAATTTTAGAGAGTTAGTAGTATAGATGAAGAATGTTTCCTTGATATCATGTATCTCTCTGTAGACAAACTTTAAAGCTTTTAAGTGTATAGTAGAACTTAAATTGATCAACTCTTGTATCTTTTCACTTTGTAGTGTCATTTCAATTACTTTTGTAAGCTGCTACTTTGTTATATTAAAGCAGCATAAGTTTCTGTTGTCCGTTGTGAGCTCTTGTATCTTTTCACCTTGTAGTATCATTTCAATTACTTTTGTAAGCTGCTACTTTTTTATATTTAAACAGTATAAGTTTCTGTTGTCCATTGTAAAGTTAACCGTATTCTATTAATACAGTTCTATGTTCTACATAAAAAAAAAAAACTCTTTTCTTGATTTCCATGCGATGCTTTTACTTTTTATTTTAAACGGGTTAAATAGGTTGGGTCAGGTTGGGTCGGGTTAATAGTTTATCTATATAGTAAACAAGTTAAACTAGTTGGGTCGGGTTGGGTTGTATTGATAGGTTACTTATTTATTAGACGGGTTAAATGAATCGAGCATGGTCAGGTTAGTAGGTTGTCCATTTAATAAACGGGTTAAACGGGTCGGGTCAAGTTACATGTTTATTAAATGGATCAAGTTCATGTTTTAAATTATAACCCATTTAATAAACATGTCGGGTTCAGGTTGAGATTTTTTTGATCTGACCTGAATCTGACCTGACCCGTATATACCTGACCCGACTCGATTGCCACCCCTAACACTATGCTTCATCTTTGCTTTTATTGTAATCTCTTGCTCTTGGTGTGTACGTGTGTTCTTTCTCTCCCACCTTGGCACTTCCTTGTGTGTCTCAAGTATTGTAGATACTACTTCATGCTTGACACTCCATTGGATATGGCTTTGTGCTTGTCTCTTCTTGTGACCTTGTTGAACCTCATGAGCATTGTCCAAGATTCTCTAGGTTCAAACATGTCCTCTTTAATTTCCTCATTTAATTTTTAGCCATCTACATCTCCCAAAGTCATAAGAAGCTTGGACACAGAAAATGCAAATGTAACAAGAAGTAGCTCCAACCATAACAATTTAAACTACATCTGATGCTTTCTCATCTTTTTCATTAGGCCATTCCAATCCCCCAAGTATCTTGGACCTTCTCATGTTGTACCTTGTAGCTGTTCCTAATGCCAGTTTAAAGTTTTTCCACTTGCAGATATGAATAATCATTGATTTGGGAATCTTTCTTACGTTGATCAAATCCAAATCTTAATTGAACATTCTATTCTTTAGCTCAAGTTTGCTATATTGCTAGGCGCTGCTTGATCTGTAGCATTACGGTTATTTCCCATTGATAGAAAAGACTGTGTATCTTATTGATGATGATTACAGCCACGTGTCTATAATTAAATGTATGCTATGTATTAGCTATAAGTTATTGATTAACTAATGAATGTGTTTTGAAACATTTTTTAAGTTTTGACACTGATAATAAAGCACAAGTATCATGCTTGATTGCTCTTCCTTAATCTTCTATTATTTGTATCTTTGAAGTGTTAAGTCAATGCTGAAATATTTTTCCAGTGCGCAGACATATTTTTGTATTAACGTTACTTTGCCTCCTCTATCAACTTGTTCTCTACCTTTCCTACTCTGTGAAGAGGTTCAAGGCTGCTTTTTATTCAGCCATTCCAATTACTAGTTCTTGAAGAGAAGTTTTAATGAGTTATCTTTCGGTCTAAATGCACATCTCTTCTTTGATAAAGCTCTCTTTTTCAAAACTTTTTCTGTGATTGTCAAGCTCCATATGTTGCAGGTGCGTGGATGACAAGCCCAGTGTGCCAACATCGTTCTCCAAGGAAAAGCCAAAAAGCTTAGGGACTGACTATATTCCTTTATAGACAAGCATCGATGAGACTGCCAAAAGCTTAAGGGAGAAGGGGTTTGTTAATTTTCAAAAATTGGCAGTTGCAAATTAAAGCTCACCCAACTTGTTGGGATAATGCTTTATGGCATTACAAAGAGTGCAAGATACTTCAGCTCAACCAAACCAAGAGAACTTTCAATTTTGTTTTATACAATTGCGCAACCTTTGCTTTATTTGTTACTGAAACATTTTCAAAAATATATCTTTGTAAGTCTACCATGTTTCATCGTGTTTCTATGCTTGATAGTGGTTCTTCGCTTACCATTTATAGGCTAAAATATGGTATGCACTGAATTCCGCTCGGCTTTCCTGCATTTCCTATGGCTGAAAGAACATGCAATGCCTTCCCTTTTCAATGTGAAGGTTTCTATGACAATACTGTCTCGTTAAAGTATCATGGCTATTACTGGTTTATTTTTGGGATGTTTATGGTTTTCATTATGTTCTGTCCTATCGACATGGATTTCTTGTTACTGGTACTAAAATTATGTTCCTTTCACAATAAAAGGCTCTTCATTGATGGTTTTATGAGTTTTCTGACTTTTTAACTGCCAGGCATCTCACGCATGGGCTATGGTCACGTTATTTTGTCACTCTCCTCATTGTCATATATACCAGCTGCCACATCAAGGTTTCGCTCCAGATACTTGTGACTGTTGTTTGTCTTGTTGTACATGTTTATCGCATATGTTTATCTTCGGTAAGAGGGTGGGTGCATATTTTCGTGTAAATAGTTTCTGATTTACCTTTAATACAGCTTCTAACTCAGTTTTTATTTTTATTTTGATTTTTATTTATTTTGATTTTTTATTTTTAAAGGTATCATGGTTGTCATTGACTAATATAATAAATAATTTTGCTCTTAATAGCAACAAAATAACATTATTTGCCAAAATAATTGTTGATATGTTATGGTATTCAAGGTTTGCCATCATTGATCGAATAAGGCATTACAGGATGTACCATTCTTTATCGGTTTAGTACTGACATGCGGTACATGGAGCATATTAATATTTAGTACATTAAACTAGTCCCGTATGGACATAATAATAAGTTGGTACTTGTAGTGGCTAAATAACCCTCATGTAATTCTTTGTGCAATGCGTGCGGTGCAGCAAATCCAGTGTGGCCTGTACCGTACGTGGCTATTAGTCCATGCTGGTACCACGTGGCATGATAGATGGGACGGGATATGATATGACGAGAGGGGTATAACAGGTTTTAATTTGAGCGTGACTAGCATTAAATAGGATTCAGCTTTTATTTGAAATATTCATCTAGTCCATTTTCTTCAGCCTCATTTTACCCGCCATCTTGCTTAGATTTATGGAAATGTTTCAGTCTGAAACATGCTCTGGTTTATGAAACATGCTCTCATTTTTATCCAAGAAATCAATAAAGATTGAAAAAGAATCTCCCTCGTGCTAAAATCTGCTTTGAGAGTTCTGTTGTAGAAATCAACCTCCTTCAATCTGAAAAAGTACTCTGTTTTGGTCTGAGGCTGGAATAAGGCACCGAAGACTTCCTTTCTTTTGATCCGAGTTTGAAATAAGGCACCGAAGAGTTCTTCTATACGTTCAAGATAAAATATCTTCTCCAACAGGAAGTAAAATATTTTTTTAGTTTTCTTTTTATAGTTCCTTTATTATACCAACTGTTTTGGTAGTTAGAAAAAGTTAATGGCACTCTGGGAGTCATAACTCAGTTCACAGGTTATAGGTATTCCAAGTAGGAGGGGTTAATAAATGTAGTTAAAGTTTTTGTACAAGGATGTCGTAGTTTTATAACTAGGGTGTCGTAGTATTTGAACTGGGATGTCGTAATACTGTTTCAGCATATATTTCTGAACTTTTTGCATCCATGTCATGTTATGACTCCTAGGAGTCGTAACTCAGTCCACAAGTGATAGGTTCTCGAGGTAGTAGGGGTTAGTATTTGTAGTTTCATATTTCATGATCGGGTGTCGTAATATTTTAACTAGAGTATCGTAACTTCTGAACTAGGGTGTCGTAATTTGAAAACTCCTTTTTTTTGAAATCTTTTTTATTCCTAGTCTTTTTATCACAATCCAATAATCTTATTCAAGCCAATGCATAGTTGAAATGTCCCATGACAGAGGATAAAAGCTTTCATTTTCCGTTTTGTATCGATTTGTTCATGTTTCGATTTTTTTGATACCCAAGTTTTTCCATAAGCATTTTATTATATTGGGGGTATCATATATCATCAATGCATACCGAAATACTTCTGTTACGGAGGATCAAAACATCCGGTTTAAGTTTTTGTACAGGGATGTCATAGCTTTATAACTAGGGTGTCGTAGTGTTTGAACTAGGATGTCGTAATACTGTTTCAGCATATATTTATGAACTTTTTGCATCCATGTCATGTTATGACATCCTAGGAGTCGTAACTCAGTCCATAAGTGATAGGTTCTCGAGGTAGTAGGAGTTAATATATTTAGTTTCATATTTCATGATCGGGTGTCGTAATATTTTAACTAGGGTGTCGTAACTTCTAAACTACGGTGTCGTAACTTGAAAACCCCTTTTTTTTGAAATCTTTTTTCTTCCTGGTCTTTTTATCACAATCCAATAATCTTATTCAAGCCAATGCACGGTTGAAATGTCCCATGACAGAGGATAAAAGCTTTCATTTTCCGTTTTGTATCGATTTGTTCATGTTTCAATTTTTTTGATACCCAAGTTTTTCCAGAAGCATTTTATTATATTGGGGGTATCATATATCATCAATGCATACCGAAACACTTCTGATACGGAGGATCAAAACATCCGGTTTAAGTTTTTGTACAGGGATGTCGTAGCTTTATAACTAGGGTGTCGTAGTATTTGAACTAGGGTGTCGTAATACTGTTTCAGCATATATTTATGAATTTTTTGCATCCATGTCATGTTATAACATCTTAGGAGTCGTAACTCAGTCCACAAGTGATAGGTTCTCGAGGTAGTAGGGGTTAGTATATTTAGTTTCATGTTTAATGATCGGGTGTCGTAATATTTGAACTAGGGTGTCGTAACTTCTGAACTAGGGTTTCGTAACTTGAAAATCCCTTTTTTTTGAAATCTTTTTTCTTCCTGGTCTTTTTATCACAATCCAATAATTTATTCATGCCAATGCATGGTTGAAATGTCCCATGACGGAGAATAAAAGATTTCATTTTCTGTTTTGTACCGATTTGTTCATGTTTCGATTTTTTTGATACCTAAGTTTTTCCATAAGCATTTTACTATATTGGGGGTATCATATATCATCAATGCATACCGAAACACTTATGTTACGGAGGATCAAAACATCCGGTTTAAGTTTTTGTACAGGGATGTCGTAGCTTTATAACTAGGGTGTCGTAGTGTTTGAACTGGGATGTCGTAATACCGTTTCAGCATATATTTCTGAACTTTTTGCATCCATGTCGTGTTATGACATCCTAGGAGTCGTAACTCAGTCCACAAGTGATAGGTTCTCGAGATAGTAGGGGTTAGTATATGTAGTTTCATGTTTCATGATCGGGTGTCGTAATATTTTAACTAGGGTGTCGTAACTTCTGAACTAGGGTATCGTAACTTGAAAATCCCTTTTTTTTAAAATCTTTTTTCTTCCTTGTCTTTTTATCACAATCCAATAATATTATTCAAGCCAATGCATGGTTGAAATGTTCCATGATAGAGGATAAAAGCTTTCATTTTCTGTTTTGTACCGATTTGTTCATGTTTTGATTTTTTTGATACCCAAGTTTTTTCAGAAGCATTTTACTATATTGGGGGTATCATATATCATTAATGCATACCGAAACACTTATATTACGGAGGATCAAAATATCTAGTTTAAGTTTTTGTACAGGGATGTCGTAGCTTTATAACTAGGGTGTCGTAGTGTTTGAACTAGGGTGTCGTAATACTGTTTCAGCATATATTTCTGAACTTTTTGCATCCATGTCATGTTATGACATCCTAGGAGTTGTAACTTAGTCCACAAGTGATAGGTTCTCGAGGTAGTAGGGGTTAGTATATGTAGTTTCATGTTTCATGATCGGGTGTCGTAATATTTTAACTAGGATGTCGTAACTTCTGAACTAGGGTGTCGTAACTTGAAAACCCCTTTTTTTTGAAATCTTTTTTCTTCCTGGTCTTTTAATCACAATCCAACAATCTTATTCAAGTCAATGCATGGTTGAAATGTCCCTTGACAGAGGATAAAAGCTTTTATTTTCTGTTTTGTACCAATTTATTCATGTTTCGATTTTTTTGATATCCAAGTTTTTTCAAAAGCATTTTACTATATTGGAGATATCATATATCATCAATGCATACCGAAACACTTCTGTTACGGAGGATCAAAACATCCGGTTTAAGTTTTTGTACAGGGATGTTGTTGCTTTATAACTAGGATGTCATAGTATTTGAACTGGGGTGTCGTAATACTGTTTCAGCATATATTTCTGAACTTTTTGCATCCATGTCATGTTATAACATCCTAGGAGTCGTAACTCAGTCCACAAGTGACAGTTCTCGAGGTAGTTGGGGTTAGTATATGTAGTTTCATGTTTCATGATCGGGTGTCGTAATATTTTAACTAGGATGTCGTAACTTCTGAACTAGGATGTCGTAACTTGAAAACCCCTTTTTTTTTGAAATCTTTTTTCTTCCTGGTCTTTTTATCACAATCCAACAATCTTATTCAAGCCAATGCACGGTTGAAATATCCCATGACGGAGGATAAAAGCTTTCATTTTCTATTTTGTACCGATTTGTTCATGTTTCGATTTTTTTTGATATCCAAGTTTTTTCAAAAGTATTTTACTATATTGGGGGTATCATATATCATCAATGCATACTGAACTACTTCTGTTATAGAGGATCAAAACATCCGGTTTAAGTTTTTGTTCAGGGATGTCGTAGCTTTATAACTAGGGTATCGTAGTGTTTGAACTGGGGTGTCGTAATACTGTTTTAGCATATATTTCTAAACTTTTTGCATCCATGTCTTGTTATTGCACTGTCATGTCATATTCTATACAATGCATAACTCATTATTTATTTTATTGTAGATAAAATGTTATTTAAAACTATGTATATCAATGTTTATGAATTTTTATGCAGATATTTTTACATATGGCATTGAAATTAGAAATTTGGTTGATGTTGCTGATGTTATTCAGAAGAATTCACCTTCACCTATCACCCCGATCACAGAGAATGAGACTGTTAATCCTAAAATTGGTATAGAGTTCAATTCCGTAATTGATTTATACAATTTCTATAATAGATATGCAAGGAGAGTAGGTTTTGGAATCACAATAGTGTGTAGTATGTCCAACAACAACAAAGAAATATACTTCAAGCACCTAGCATGTTGGAGGCAAGGAAAATCTAGAAAAATCGATAACTCCATGAATCCTATGGATACTGGCAAAATTGATTGTAAGGCTTCGATAAAAGCAATACTAAATTCTAAAAATGGTAAGTGGATATTGGTTGATGTTTTCTTAGAACATAACCATGAGCTATCCATATCATCAGCTGGTTATCTACGATCCCATAGGAGGATCAGCACACCAGAAAAGGTAGAGATCAGCAATTTACATGTCGTGAATGTTCCCACAAGTCAAATATACTCTGCCATGGCTAGAAGGAAAGGGGGTAGAAGATAATTAGATTTCATAGAAAAGGATGCTCATAATCTTATCTGTCGAGAACGTCAAAGTCAGTTGAAAGAAGGAGATGCACAGTCAATGGTAATCCATTTCACACAAATGCAAGTTAAAAATAAAAATTTCTTATATACTTTTGACCTGAATGATAATGGACAGCTCAGGATTGTCTTCTGGATCCATTATAGGTCAAGATTGGCAAGCACTTACTTTAGTGATGTACTAACATTTGACTAAACCTATTTGATAAATACATATCAAATGCCCTTTTGTCCATTTATCAGAGTTAACCATCATGGACAATCCACATTGCTTGGTTGCGTATTGTTATCTGATAAGATGACTAAGACATTTAAATGGATATTCCAATCATAGCTGGATGCAAATGGTGGTCAACCACCTAATGCCATTATAACTGACTAAGATAAGGCAATCGAGGCTGCTGTCAGGGATGTTTTTTCTAATGCACGACATAGATTGTCTTTGGCATATTTTGAAGAAGATTCCTGAAAAGATTGGCCATATTTGCACTGCAAATCCCAACTTTATGGTTAAGTTTGACAAGGCGATATATGATTCAGTTACCATAGTATCTTTCGAGGAAAGATGGGCACATTTAATGGAGAAATATGTAAAATGCAAGGCCGTATGTTGGTTAAATGACATATATAAATGTCAGGATAAATGGATTCCAGTTTATCTTAAAGATATATTTTTTGCAAGTTTGTTAGTCATTATGAATGATTAATGTTCATTTTTTAAATTTTTGAACAAACTTTTTATCTTATATGCTTATATTTTTTGAATATTTATGAATAGGGATGTCAACTTCACAAAGGAGTGATAGCATCAATCACTTCTTTGATAGGTTTATAAACTTGAAGACTACGCTCAAGGAATTCATCGATATGTACGAAGATGCCTTGGAGAAAAGATATGAAGCAGAAAATGAGGAAGACAATAAAACGTTGCAAACAAGTGCTTTCCTAAAGACATCCTCTCCTTTTGAGAGGTAAGCAGCAGGAAAATATATAAGGTGCATATTCAAAAAATTTCAGAATGAGATCTTTGAAATGGCTGCATCAAATGCCAGATTACTTAAAGAAGTTGATAATCGTGATGTATATTCTGTTAAATCATTTGAAAGAATTGAAGTTAATGGAATCAATAAGGAGATTATTAAAAATTACAAGGTTTCATATGACAAAACTTTGGAGGATGTTAAATGCCAGTGTGGATCCTTTGAATACAAAGGTTACTTGTGTAGGCATGCCTTATTGGTTCTTCATCAAAGCGAGATATTGCATATCCCAGATAAGTACTTTTTGAATAGATAGTGCAAGAACATGAAATATCAATTCGACGATCTCGAATGCAACACTCAATTTTATGATAAAAGCACGCAAAAATCATGGTACGCACTCAAGGAATTATTTAAATTCAGATGTCTTATTTTAAGTTTACATTAACCTATCATATGCCATGAAATCCTAATAGGAATATTATGTTTTATTGATCATAGATATGCTTTGATGAGTCATCGGATGATGAAGCTTGCAGAGATAGCCTCCATGTCTAAAGATGCATACAATTTGGTGATGGAAGATCTTACACCATTATTCAGAAGAGCTGTTGATGCTAATTATGCAACTAAGCAAAGTAAATAACTTCTAATTCAGGATCCTGACCAACTTACTACGAAAGGTCATCCATGAGAGAATAGAATTAAGAGTGGAGTCGAGAAGAAATCAAAGAGATCAAAGAAAAATTTGAATAAGGCTTCTGTTGACACTCCTGTGCAAAATGAGAGAAGATGTAGTACTAGCAAAAGGCAGACTTCCCATATTGTAGTGGAATTACCAGAAATAGTAATTGAACCCACTATACCTTCTTTGAACCCTTTTTTAGATGAATTTGATGCTTATGTATGTAGTCAACTAACACAGGATATGATATAAAATCCTGAATTATGGTATAGTCCTATATATGTACAGTCCTATGTTTTTTTATATTATTGAATGAAATTTCATACAGAATGTTTATGACTCACAGATTGATAAAAAATCCCTTCTACTTGTGGTACATGTCATCATTGGATTGGTTGTTGACTCCCAGATAATCAGAAATAGTCTCGGCTGCTTAAAAATCAATAAAATTATATTATATAGCATTATGATATCCTAGTTCAAAAGTTACGATACCATAGTTCAAAACTTACAACACCCTAGTTCAAAAAATACAAACATGCAAAAAATATAAGATAAAATATTTCTAATTCCTTCTACCTGTGGTACATGTCATCATTGGATTGGTTATTGACTCCCAGATAATCAGAAATAGTCTCGACTGCTTAAAAATCAATAAAATCACCTGAAATAGCATTACGACACCCTAGTTCAAAAGTTACGACACCCTAGTTCAAAAGTTACGAACCCTAGTTCAAAAAATACAAGCATGCAGAAAATATAAGATAAAATATTTCTAATCTCTTATACCTGTGGTACATGTCATCATTGGATTGGTTATTGACTCCCAGATAATCATAAATAGTCCCGACTGCTTAAGAATCAATAAAATCACCTGAAACAGCATTACGACATCCTAGTTCAAAAGTTACGACACCATAGTTCAAAAAATACAAACATGCAGAAAATATAAGATAAAATGTTTCTAATCCCTTCTACCTATGGTACATGTCATCATTGGATGGGTTATTAACTTCCAGATAATCAGAAATAGTCCCGACTACTTAAAAATCAATAAAATTACCTGAAACAGCATTACGACATCCTAGTTCAAAAGTTACGATATCCTAGTTCAAAACTTACGACACCCTAGTTCAAAAAATACAAACATACAGAAAATATAAGATAAAATGTTTCTAATCCCTTCTACCTGTGGTACATGTCATCATTAGATTGGTTATTGACTCCCAGATAATAAGAAATAGTCCCGACTGCTTAAAAATCAATAAAATCATCTGAAACAATATTACAACATCCTAGTTTAAAAGTTACGATACCCTAGTCAAAACTTACGACATCCTAGTTCAAAAAATACAAACATGCAGAAAATATAAGATAAAATGTTTTTCATCCCTTCTACCTGTGGTACATGTCATCATTGGATTGGTTATTGACTCCCAGATAATCAGAAATAATCCCGGCTGCTTAAAAATTAATAAAATCACCTGAAACAGCATTACGACATCCTAGTTCAAAAGTTATGACACCCTAGTTCAAAACTTATGAGACCCTAGTTCAAAACCTACGACACCCTAGTTCAAATGCTATGACACTCAAGTATAAATACTATGACACCTTGTCAAGAAACATTACATTCCTTTATATCATCATCACAACAATGAAGAATTATAAAATATTGATTGAATGAATTACATAAAACTACATGTAATAAGACAATGATTTCAAAACAATACTGGTTGAATGAATCAAAAGAATTTTCCTTTGAGAATGATACTTAAAATATAATCCTCGAGTTAGTTACAAATTTGTGTAACATAATACAGAAGTGAATGAATCGAAAAGAAAGAGTACATAATAAATAATTTACTTTCATAGGCTAATATTTAACAGCACTTTTAATCTTTTGATTCATACTCTCTCTCAAAATCATTGCTGCTAACTGACGACGGTACATGCTGATATCTTTTTCTGTGAAATCCCAAGTATCAGGTCTATCCCTGCAAGCAATAAAATCCATGTATTTCAAGCAAAACAACCCACAGTTCAGTGATCCTGCAGCTTGGGAAGGGCATTCACTATTCTCTATCATGGACTATTTAGATACCTCACTATTATCACAGAATATGTGAAACATTGCACCTACTATCTTGTGCCACTTCCTAGCATTTGCCTTGTACTTGGAATTACGCTTTATCGATTTCAGATGCATGAAAATCTTCTCTTGCATGTCCACCGCTACTAGGTGCCATTGAGAATTTTCGGAGTTTATGATAGTAAAGAGAAATCAAAATTCCTTCTTATCTACATCACTCACTCCATCAAAAATCATATTGCCGGCTATTCCAGCAAATTCATGACATGGTGATGGTGAGGTTAGGCACATGCCAGAAGTCATTACTAGAGCAACTATACTCTTATGATATATTTCTGTATTCTCAGTCCAGTTCTTTGTAATGAACTCCTACCCGGCATCAATTATCTATCAATACAATTTAAACTGATTAATTATAAAGTAAATATAATAATTATTAAAAAATATATCAGTACATATATAAAGATTAACAACAAAATGATGTAATACTCCATTACTTATATCATCAACTATCATGTCATTGTTGATGAGATCAAAAAGATTTTTTCTAGTGATAGTGCCTCCGAATTTGTTAGTGTACATGACATCCCTGAAATTAATAAACATGAATGATATTATATATTCTCGATTATAAATTAACTTACATATTAAAAAAATAGGTGTAACTTACGAGTTCATCTTTTCTTTCAAAAATGTATTGATCAAATTTTCATCATCTTTAATTTGAAAATTCAAATTGTTTCCTTAGGCTGAGATGTGCCCACCATCTTCAACTTTTTTTTCAATGAGCTTATTTCGAAAGCAGAATCAGCTATGATTTGGGAGGCCTTCCGCAGCATAGGTTCTTTTTTTACCCTCTTGATAAGTGAAGGAATATGGATTTCTTCTTTTTCCCCCTTAACTTCCTCACTTACAAGGGTATCCTTAAATTTTTCATCAAAAATTTCTTCCACCTCAACCTCAGTATCTTCAGTATCCTCTCCCTCCGCCTCTTTCTGGCCTTCTTTATTGGCATTGGTACCTTTATTTACCAATGAACTAAAAAGAGTTTCAACTATGGCTAGCCTCTTCTTTATATCTTCAAGTTCAACCTTCACCTATGCACAGCTTGCACAAATTTTTTCTTTTTTGGAGGATGCTGCTGTTATTGTTTCTTTAGGGAGAAGCCATTGTTCCATTATTGTTGGCTCAATAGCTCCCTCCACCTGCAAGCCAAGAACAATAACAAAATAACCATACATTAATCATAATAATATATTATTCATTAATATTATAATAAAAAAATATTTTTATTTACCAACTCATGAGGCTTCAAGTTTGTAAGGTCAACAATCTTTGTCTTCACCTGGTTGTCATGCCATTTTAACAGCCTAGGCAATTTTTTTGGATATGTTGGGGCTCTCAAGGTACTATGCTCAAGGAACCAAACCTATACATAATAATCATATATGTTAAATATATGGAAGATTTAAAATAAAGCAATTATACTTTTACTGCATATTAATGACACTTACCAACAGAGCAGCTATACACCCATACAGGGTTGGCTGCTTCCTAACCTTATCGCTTCTTTTGGTTAGGATTGACTGGTCGGATCTCAAGCAAAAAGCAACATCTGGGAGAGACATAAGAGTCAACTCCATTATTGTGGTAGCCCAATCTATTTTACCCAGCTGGGATAAATTATCCAAGTAAGGGATGATAAATCTTGGGCAATTTTGATTTGACTTTGGATACAAGAATGTTGCGAACATAAATGCAATCCATAATCTCACTGTGTCCTTGACATCCTCTTGTAGATTGGATGAATGAAGTCGGGCAATTAACTTCTCCAGGCCCTTATTTTGCAGATTTAATTGTCTTTCAAATCTTCTGAATAACCGACCCTTCTTAACTTGATCTTCCATTTTGATTTTCTTTCTGTGGCATGGCAGACCCAAAATCAGGACCAGGTCTTCCATGCTGAATATAAGTTCCTTGCCACAAAAAATAAACTTGTTTCCTCCCTTATAGCATCTAATAATTTCAGCGAGTAGATGCCCATCGATAATAAATGGTTGCATGTCTACGAACGCATTGAAAGGAGTCTTTCGGATTATTTCTAAATGATAACTTGAGAAACTCATCTTCAAAACCTGTTCAGCATACACTACTGGCTTGCAATGGTTTTTAAACAATTATAAAGCCTTTAATTTGGGCAGCCGAAGCATTGCAAGATCACCTGAAACATAAGTAAAATATAAATATAAGTTAAGCAATAAATTCAAGCAATAAATTCTAAATAAAAATTTTTATGACACCCTGGGGTTAAAAACATATTTTTCACAATTTCTGCATGGGTGTTGTAGGTTTTGAACTAGGGTGTCGTAGGTTGTGAACTAGGATGTCGTAATACTGTTTTGGCCATTTTGATTAATGTTATAGCATCCGTGGAAATTTTATGATACCCTGGGAGTCATAAAACAAGCCACGGTTGCCATGTATTAGAGGTAGAAGGGTTAAAAACTTATTTTTCATAATTTCTGCATGGGTATCATAGGTTTTGAACTAGTGTGTCGTAGGTTTTGAACTAGGATGTCGTAGATTTTGAACTAGGATGTCGTAATACTGTTTTGGCCATTTTGATTAATGTTACAGCATCCGTGGCAATTTTATGACACCCTGGGAGTCATAAAACAAGCCACGGTTGCCATTTATTAGAAGTAGAGGGGTTAAAAACTTATTTTTCATAATTTCTTCATGGGTGTTGTAGGTTTTGAACTAGGGTGTCGTAGGTTTTGAACTAGGGTATCGTAATACTGTTTTGGCTATTTTAATTAATGTTACAAAATCCTATCCAATTTTATGACACCTTGGGAGTCATAAAACAAGCCACGGTTGCCATGTATTAGAGGTAGAAGGGTTAAAAACTTATTTTTCATAATTTTTGCATGGGTATCGTAAGTTTTGAACTAGGGTACCATAGGTTTTGAACTAGGATGTCGCAATACTATTTTGGCCATTTTGATTAATGTTACAGCATCCGTGGCAATTTTATGACATCCTGGGAGTCATAAAACAAGCCACGGTTGCCATGTATTAGAGGTAGAGGGGTTAAAAACTTATTTTTCATAATTTCTGCATGGATGTTGTAAGTTTTGAACTAGGGTATCGTAGGTTTTGAAATAGGATGTCGTAATATCTAAACTACGGTGTCATGATTCTATACTATGAAGACTTAATATTTTTTAAAAAATTATCATGACATCCCTCTGTAGAGATAAATTTCAAAGATTGACATTAAAATAGTAAAATAGAAATTACGACACCCTGGTTCAAAACCTACGATACCCTAGTTCAAAACCTACGATACCCTAGTTCAAAACCTACGACACCATTGTTCAAAACTTACGACACCATTGTTCAAAACCTACGATATCCTTGTTCAAAATCTAGGGAACCTTAGTTTAAAAACTCCGATACCCTTACAGAAATTATAAAAAAAAGTTCAAATGCTAAATGTCAAATCCAAGCAGGAATTAAAAATTTTCCTAACTTGTTTATGCTTTTGTAGCATTCTTGGGGATGGATTTTAAGGGGGTCTCATCACCTCCTGAATAAACAACGATTACAGTACTTCCTTCCTCTATCTACATTTCCTTCTTGCATTCTTTTCATGTTCGTCATCTGCATTTAAAGACGAAACCACTTATCTCCATTTTTCCAAGATTTCGAAGGCGTATCAAATGTTGAAGGAAGATCACCAACGCTTTCTCGACCACCAAAAAGGAGCAAAAAACACAAAATATAGGTATCTGGGATGTCCAAAAACAATGGACGAACTCTGGGGTGGGGCTTCATAGTGGCAAATATTTTTTTTCCCTGTTTGTAGAATAAGAACCATTTTTTCGATACCGAAAACGATGAGGACAAAATGGTCATTTTGCACGGTTGAAAAACTGCAGGACGGCGTCTGCAGCTTACATATACCCCTCCCATCATGCCATATCCCATCCCATCCGTCATGCCACGTGGTGCCAGCATTGACCAATAGCCACGTGCGGTGCGGGCCACGCTGGATTTGCTGCACCGCATGCGGTGCACAAAGAATTACTCAATAACCCTCTGATGGGTTGTGGTGGCACCTGAGAGCTTTTCAGTCTTCTTTGTCAAAAAGAAGAGCTGTTTCTAGGTACTCTATTGCAAGAACCTGCACGAATAATTTTTGAAGGATAAAATAGATTATAGTAGCCATAGCTGAGAACTAAGTGATGACTGTGCGAGCATAAAAGTGATAGTAAAATAGGTACCTCACCGGGTCTTCTCTTACCTATTTATAGGATTAACACGGAGTAACAAAGTATCGTTAGTGAGGTGGTATCCTCTTGACAGGTATAATATAATTTTGGTGAGATATTGGGATTTTATCTCCATAAATCTTTTTCATCAGTATTTTCTATGTTATGATAGATGATTATGTTGAGATGCTCCTTCCATGAACTTGTCCGCCATGATCTTGCTTACCACAATCATTGTTAGGATAGCCGAGATAGTTGGGACAGCTAGGATTAACTATCGTCACTTATTCGTATGTTATTGTCTTTAAGTATTAGGATAACTTGTTTGTTGCTAAGAAAGATGGGGCTTAACCGAAAGAGATGGAACCTAGCTGTGAGAGAGAGGCCTTGACACTGTATTCTAGCTTACCCGACTAAGTATTGGCCATAGTCGAGTTTGAGTATGTACTCGATAGATGCATGGTAGGGGTGTCAGTTGGACCCGACTACATATAATCTCTTGGTGCAAGTATCAGAGATAGTGTAGTGGCCTACTTGATCGTCCTTTACTCTATCGATAGTGTGATTGCTCCTTGGTCGACTGATGGATGACTCCATCTTAGTCAGTGGTTCGACAAGTATCTCGAGATCAAGTAGATAGTCGCCACAATAGTACTGGTACAGATCTAATATCAAGGTTGCAAGCCTTAATGATATTATTTCTTGGATAACTTTTACAACATTTTTAGTAAAATAAGATATTAGTTTGTACTCTAAATAAGAATAACATCAAGTAAAAGCTTTGAATATCTATTGTGCCATCAATGTTGTTGTGCAATAAGGGCTGTTTTTTGGACGGTAGTCATATAGTGCAATATAAGTTTAGGAATTTTGAATAATTATAATGATTGTTTTCATAATCATTCTTATACAGGAAATATGAAAATAAAATATGGTATTAGCTACGTAAGCTCTCATTCAAGTTTAGCTCACCCATGCAAGAAGTAAACAAATGGGTCATCCAAAAGGGGTGCGCAGATGGATCTTGTGATAATCAAGATTTCGATGGTCATCATGCTGATGGAGATTTCAACCCAGAAACATAGAGAAGTGGAGTCTCTCGGCCAACATTTGTCTTTATTGGCTACCAGTTAAAGCACATGCTTTCACTACAGTAAAAAGTTAAAAAGCCGACCCTTTTCTTCCCACGCTTCTGGGTAGCGTCGGGAAACTCCGCAAACCCGCCAATACTTTTGAAAAGCGTTGGTATCCTCCGACGCTTTTAAGCGTCGGCAAGTATGTTGATTTTAACGACACTTAAAAGCATCGGCGGACTTTTGTTTAGGCATCGCCACGCCGGTGTCCCTTTTCTCCCTGGCCTGAGCCCTAAATCCATTCACGCCTCCTTCTCCTCCTCTTCCAATCCCCAGCCCTAATCCCATTTGCTACTCTATCCAGTCGCTGCAACTTCCTCCTCCTCCTCCTCCTCCAATCCCTCACTCCTCCTCCGATCCCTTCCTCCTCTCGTTCGAGCCCTAGATCCCATTCATCCGCTGCAACCTCCTCCTCCTCCTCCGATCCCTCACTCCTCCTCCTCCTCCGATCCCCCGATCCCTCCCTCCTCCTCCGATCCCCCGATCCCTCCCTCCTCCTCTCATTCGAACGACCGGTAGCTCCTCCTCCGATCCCTCAGTCTCCTCTGATCCCTCCTCCTCCTCCGATCCCCCGATCCCTCCCTCCTCCATCTCTATCCTGCCGGCGGGTGGCCTTGAGTCGAGTCGCCGTCGTGCACCGGCCATCTCCTCCGTTTCATCCTCGGATCTCTCTGTTCATCAAATCTAGGTATATTCCAATTTGTTAATGCTTTCCATAGTGGGTACATAATGTCTTACAAACGTGTCTATCTTTAGGGATAACTTGTAAAAATTTTATCAGCTAAACATTATATGAATACCATGTTATGATGTATTTTGTTAATCTTATTTTAAGTTACATGTCTTTTTATTTAGTTATATTGTGATGTCTCTGTTCGCCATCCATAATATAGGCTGAACCGAGTTTCATGCCTACGTCAATCCACGCATATTCTGGTGTCACATTAATTATATATTGTTTATTATTACTTTCAGCTATGTATTGGATATATATTGTGAATTTGTATATATTCAAAGAATCCAAATAATCCTTTCGAGTTATTTTTTTATATCAGATCTTATATAAATATAAGTGGTATTGGAGCAAATTTAGTTTATAATTTATGTAAATTAGTAGATATTGTAACATGAGCCTATTTGGATTGATTATGAGATAATTATAATATTTGTGATTAAATTTGAATGAAGTTGGATTCTTAGTCTAGCGAGTATACTACAATTTAAATGAGAAGAGTATATGAGGATTTATGCTAGTATGTATTTACTTTTATATTAATTATATATTTGATATATTTTGAATATTTATATAAAATTAATAAATTCAAGTAATACTTTCTAGCTATTTTTTTGGTGTATAAATTTTTGACTGTTACAAGTATCATTTCGATCTTGATTTGCATCTGAGTTGGCTAAATGTTATGCTGGCATGAATTGGCACAATAAAATTAATCTCTCAGCATGATAGACCATGCATAGATCGCGGTCACTGGGCAATCACTAGGGTGTGAAATAAGTCCAATCACTAGGATGTGAAATAAGGTAACTCTGCCTTATCCTTGATCAATATCTAACTTGATGGTATTTGATAGGATCAAAGAAATCCTGCATTTCTCTATTGGAATAGTGTTTTCAATCAACAATTCAAGTAAACACGTTTATCCATTTGCATTTACATCAAATGCATATATTTGAAAATAGAATAATTCAACAAAGAAGTTTAACTTGGCCATATATTTTGCCAAACTGGAAACTGTATGTACATGCATGAAAATAGTACATGCTTCATGTATTAGTTTGTCAGACAGTATGTAAGGTTTATCCCCATCCATGCATAGCCCAAATAGATTCCATGCGAACAAAGTAGCACTTCACAGGTTTTGTTCTTCACTATGTTATTCTGTTCTTACATTAGGTTTGAGTTATGGTCTTCAAAAAGTCGTCTTGATTCTTCTAAAGTCATATATTATATTAGTCCAAGTACAGGAGCTAGGGTTTATGCTTAAATAATTTGGTAATTGCACACCATTAAGAAAAATTTGCTCTACCTATTTTGTTGCCATTTTCTTATCAAGTGTTTGACTGCTTGGAGAGTAAATAAGTTATGTTATCAATTTTAAAATTGGTTTAAGATTTGTATATGGAGGCTATGTTGATTATGCGATGTATGTTCGGTTGATTCAACTATTTCTAACGGCAACAATCTTGGATGGCCTTCTTTTGTAGACAATCGATTGTAGTCGTTTTGATTTAGTTGCAGATTAAATAGTATAACTGAGCCTCCTCCTTATTTTTCATTTTTCATTATTCTTTTTCTTAGTAGATTATTTCTGTTTTTTTATAAATTTCTTAGTATATACCTGCATCTTACTGAACATGTTATACTTTAAGGGTAGTTTCATTATTGCAAATCTTTTATTTCAATACTATCTATAGCTTTGTTATGATCAATTATGGCTTTTTAAATATTTTTTAAAAAACTTGTATTGCATAGACATATAGACCCGTCAATTGATTAAAGTATATATTCTACAGCATCCATACAATTATTTTATTTTTGTATGGATGGGAGAAATATGTACAGTAGTCAATTGATTATCCAGTTTGGATAGTTTGAGAATTGCAAATAATTTTATGGGTGCTTACAGTAATCAAACAGTATGAATAGAGTTCCAGATATATTTCGGATAGCATTTCCTTTTAGTTCTCCTCATACATATTTATTTGTATGGGGAGACCTAAGAAAAAATGCTGCTGTTGCCGCCAAGACCATTGTGGCCCATAGCTCCTGCCGGTGCCGGAGTGCGATCCTCTCATCGCCCGCCATTCTCGGCTCCCGGATCTCCGTGCTGGGTGAGCCCTGCCTCGCCATCCGGTGGCCCTCCTCTCCTAGACCTGTGAGACAACGGTTAGAGACCCGGGCCGGGGTTTCCAGTGGGGGCACTCCGACGATCAAGTCAGTGACGATCCAGGGGAACAGATCCTCCTGGTTGGGCCCCTCTTGATGGACTCTGTACTAGGAGGAGTAAAAGATGATGTGCGTGGAGGTGTGAACGTCGTAAGGGGAGAGTAATGGCTGGAACAAAGGGATGCTTTGTTCTTCCCCTCTCCTTGTACCCCTCGATTCCCTCCTTTGGTGGTGGTAATGGCGCTTCGCCCTCTTGGATGGGCTTACGCTTGTGTTGGTGGTGGTGGTGATGGCCGCCATGGTAGTGCCATCCCCCTTCCTTCTCCCTTTTTTCGTGTATTCGAGTTGTTTTTTTTTACCTTCAGGTTCATGGTGAACTTGGTTACCATTTTGTGCTTGTCTCGGGATTCTCGTCGGGTTGTCAGACACACACGGCAGTGTCCCAGAGAGCCTTTCCTGATTCATGATAAGGTGCATTGTCAGGCACTTCGACACTCTTCTTGGTTGTCTCGTTTCGAAAAATTTGGGGGTGTCTCGAATGGCGGGCTACCACCCGCGGGATTTGAATCTCCCGGTTGGCCTTCTTTCCTGGGTAATCTGAGTGGTTGGTGACGAACGTAGCATCTCAATCAATGCGCTGCCTGCCTTTCTGGTGTAACTAGCGATGTCAGACGGTCAGTACGGTCTAGGAGGCGCTCCAGTACGGTCCTCGGGTGGCTGGACGGTGTCCTCGGTCGGTGAGGACCTCGCCTGAGCTGGGGTCGAGCTGGGACGGCCAAGCTCGCTCCAGCCTAGGCACTCCGAGCTCGCGGGGATGCCTAGGTGGAGGAGGGCAGAAGGTGGACCCGGTCTAGAGGGCGCACACTCGGAGAGGCTCCACATCGGCGGGTGAGCTCTTGGCTCGACCTCGACCACAGGGCACTAGCCTCCGAGGGTCTCCTCTGGAGGGCGGAAGGCGGACCCGATCTAGAGGGCGCGCGCTCGGAGAGGCTCCACATCGGTGGGTGAGCTCTTGGCTCGACCTCGACTGCAGGGCACTAACCTCTGAGGGTCTCCTCTAGAGGGCGGAAGGCGGACCTGGTTCAAAGGGCGCGCGCTCGGAGAGGCTCCACATCGGCGGGTGAGCTCTTGGCTCGACCTCAACCGCAGGGCACTAACCTTCGAGGGTCTCCTCTAGAGGGCAGAAGGCGGACCCGGTCTAGAGGGTGCATGCTCGGAGAGGCTCCACATCGACGGGTGAGCTCTTGGCTCGACCTCGATCGCAGGGCACTAACCTTCGAGGGTCTCCTCTGGAGGGCGGAAGGCGGCTCTGACCTAGATGTCGAGCTCATGAGCTCGACCTGGCGGAGGACTGAGCTCGATTTGCTGTCCTGGAGGAGCTCAGCTTAGCTCGATAGGGAGATCCGAGCGGGGTCGACATGGCATCTTCTTTTGACTTGGTGCCTGCACGCTTCTCCACGTCAGTAGTCTTGCCACATCATTTGTCCCCCACTCCTGAGGCTCGTTAGTGCTCGGTGCTCGGGTCGAAGGGAGTAATTACGGTGCTGACGTGGAAAGGCAAAGATCTGGCACGATGATGGCCATGATTGCTGGTGCTTCGGGGACCGCCCCTACGGGCCAATGCAGGGATGCCACCCGGCCACGTCCGAGGAGCAGTTATTGCTGGCACAGAATACAGAGCGGCTGGGACGCCATTCTCACCGATAGGAGGCACATGGCGCAGATCCGTTGGTGAAGCGAATGAATCAATACAGATCCCTTGGGTCATTTCGAAATGAAAGGAAGGCCTTACCCGAACCATCTATTCTTTTTGAATTTTCCATGCCTGCTGCTGCCGTGCCCAAGCTTCTTCTTCCTTCCAATCACCCCGAATCTTTCCAAGGCAACAGGTTAGCTTCTTCTTCTTCCTTCCCCCACTAAAATAGGGTTCCTTTCCAAGGTCTGCAAGCTCCTCTTCGGTCTTCAACTTTGAGTTTTTCCTTCTCCTTTGTCTTTGAGGATGTCCCATTTTGGTCCGGGCTTTCATCCCTCTGCTGATCAGGGCGAGGCCGGTCCCTCCGAACGGAGGCCAGCATCTTCGTCCTCTTCTTCTGACGAGGAGGGGGGTGTAGCCCGCTTCGAGCTCAGTAGGAGGCGTCCTCCTGGCCCGGTTCTCATTAGGGAACCGGGATCTGGTCCTTCTCTTCCTCCTTCTTCTTCTGCTCCTGTCCCTGAGTCTGTCCAGCCTGCGAGTCTTGGTGGGGTCGCCTCCACAATCACCGTCGGGGAACTCAGGATTGTCCGGGATGTCTACGGCATCCCGCTTTCTATCCAGCTCATGATCCCTCATCCGGGGGAGTGGGTCACTTCGAGTGGCCCGGGCCGTCTTGCCTTCTATGAGGGGACCTTCGCTGGAGGTCTCTGCTTCCCTTTCCACCCTTTCTTTTTGTCAGTCTTAGACAATTATCGTTTAGTCCCAGCATAGCTGGTGCCAAACGCTATTAGGGTTATTTTCTCCTTTGTTGTGCTTTGTCATCTTCACGGATTCGTAGCCCGATTCTCTTTGTTCAGGGCTTTCTTTGCCCTGAAACGCCACCCAACCGAGGATGGTTAGTGGTCTTTATCCTCTCGCCCGAAGGGCATCAAGTTTGAGCTCCCCTCTTCCGTCATGGGATGGAAGAGTAAGTTCTTCTTTGTCGAGGTCGAGTGGGTTGACTGGGTTTGGAGTGATCCGGATAAGTCCCCCAACCAAAACTCTGCTGTCGATACGACTGACCGAGATGATTACGAGCAGCTCCGCGGCATGCAGAATCCTCCTCTCGAGGTTCTATTGTCTGAGCAGAACCTCGCAGACTCCGGAATTGACCCAGGGAACGGGTCGGGTGAGTTCGACCTGAACTCTTCTCTTTTTCTTCCTTCATGTAATTTTTGTGTAGTTTTCCACTAGTTCTGACCACCGTGTAACTTGCATGTAGGCAT
This sequence comes from Areca catechu, assembly GCA_021397845.1. Classification (NCBI taxonomy): domain Eukaryota; kingdom Viridiplantae; phylum Streptophyta; class Magnoliopsida; order Arecales; family Arecaceae; genus Areca; species Areca catechu. The sequence goes on from CM038050.1 coordinate 158,893,734, forward strand.
GATTTTCTCCAAGAGTGATCTCGTGGCTATTACCAAGAAGAGGCGGCCGACTGGATTGGTCGGGGAGCCTGCTCCCAGGCGGCCCCGGGGCGAGAGCATCTCTGCGGCTGCTCCCACGGTAGTGATAGGTCTGGCCTCGACCGTGGCTGTTGGCTCAAGCTCAGAGGAGCCCCACACTGCTCCAGCACCGGTGGAGAGGGTGGCTCCCATGGCTCCGAGGCCTGCCCAGCAGGCCCCTGATGCAGAGCCCGAGGTGGTGGTCCGGGCGAGAACCGCCGCTGCTGCTGCTGCACCCTACCCCCCTCCAGGTCCGTCCGGTGTTGGCGCCAGGGGTGAGGAGACCTGGGCCACTCCCGAGGCCATGGCAGATGTGCCGCCTATGCCGGCATCGGCCTCCCAGCCTGCCCCCCGGGGTCCTTCGGTCAGCAGTGCACGGCCGCCCACCCATGGAGAGAGTCGGAGGGAGGAGGGACGACGCTACCTCCCCTTCAGAATGGGGCTGGAGAACTCGGTCCTCCATAGCCCCGAGCTTGCTAAATGCTTGATGGACTTCTCCATCCAAGCATGCGACCGGCAAGACATGGCGGGGATGCATGTGGCCGATGTCTTCAAGATCTTCTTCTCATAGCTGTATTCGGTGGGTTTCTTCACCTTTCTCATTTGTTCTTCATCTTTTCATTTTTTCATCTTTTTTTTTTTTTGCTGACCTCTCCCTTTCTTTGTATAGATTGGTGCTGAGGCCCTCTATATCAGGAGCCACTTCCAGAGCGGGGAGCGTCTCGAGCGGTAGCAGGCCGCCGAGATCGAGTCTTTGAAGGCCGACCTGAAGGAGAAGGCCGGTGTAAGTGGGGCCCTTAAGTTGAAGGTCAAGGACCTCGAAAAGGAGCTCGCTAATGCTGAGGGAAAAGTGAGAGGACTCTCGATGGCTTGCAATCTGGAGCGGAGTCGTTCGAAGAAGGCGATCGACAACCTCTCCGTCATCGAGAAAAAATTGAACTGGTACAGTGCCGAGGCTGACCGGCACAAGGAGACCGCCCAGGCGAAGCTGGCGGTCGTGAAGGAGAAGCTTGCCGCTGCTGAGAAAGCGGCAGAGATGGCAACTAGCTCGGCGGAGGCAGCTAGGCTGAGGGCTATCGAGCTGGAGAGGGTGGCCGCTACGGCCGAGAAGAATGCTGAGAATGGCATCACCACCTTTAAGGCTTCGGAGGAGTTCGTCGCCGACATCCAGCAGATGGCGTCGGATTCCTTTTACAAGGGGTTCATGTACCTGCGCGGCCAGGTCGAGACACTTGTTCCTGACAAGAATCGCAGCTGCCTCAGATACCCCTCGGCATTAGAGGAGGAGGTCGACGAGGAAGTCGTCGGGTCAGAGCCTTCGACACCAGCCGAGGATGGTCCTCCTGAGGCCAGGGTGACTGAGCCAGAGACTTCTGAGGGCGGGAGCTCTCGGCCTCAGGACCCAGCAGAAAAGCCGGCCGACGTGGAATGACCTCTCTTTTCTTCCTTGCTTTATTTTGTACTCTTTGTTTCTTGTACTTGTTCGGGGTCTCCCGGCATGTCGGGGGGCCTGGAAGGCACTTGTAGTTTGTGTTTAATTAATGAAATTTAAATTACTTTGTTAGATGCTCTCTCCCCTCCTCTCTTCTTCTCTTTTTTTTTTTTTTTGCTTTGCTGTTTTTGTTTGAGGACATCAGAGAGAAGGGCTTCACCTTGCTTGAGGTTGGGACACTCATGGGCCGTTAGGCCTGATGATGTCATTGGCTGAGGGCCATGCAGCTTGAAGTCCTCTTGACCGAAGATCTGAGCTTCGATCTTGAGAAGGTGTCCTGGAGCTGGGCTCGGGGATGAAGGTCGTTGAGAGATGCTGGGCTCGAAGTTATCTTGGCCGGAGATCTGAGCTCTGGTCTTGAGAAGGTGTCTTGGAGCTGGGCTCAAGGACGAAGATGGCTGAGAGCTGCTGGGATCGAAGTTCTCTTGGCCGAAGATCTGAGCTCCAGTCTTGAGAAGGTGTCCTGGAGCTGGGCTTCGGGACGATGATGGCTGAGAGCGGCTTGGCTCGAAGTTTCCTTGGCTGGAGATCTGATCTCTAGTCTTGAGACGGTGTCCTGGAGCTGGACTCGAGGATGCAGATTGCTGAGAGCTGTTGGGCTCGAAGTTCTCTTGGCTGGAGATCTGAGCTCCGGTCTTGAGAAGGTATCCTGGAGCTGGGCTTGGGGAAAAGATGGCTGAGAGCAGCTTGGCTCGAAGTTCCCTTGGTTGGAAATCTGAGCTCCGGTCTTGAGGTGTCCTAGAGCTGGGCTCGGGGATGCAGATGGCTGAGAGCGGCTGGGCTCGAAGTTCTCTTGGCCCGAGATCTGAGCTCCGGTCTTTAGAAGGTGTCCTGGAGCTGGGCTCGGGGATGCAAATTACTGAGAGCTGCTGGGCTCGAAGTTCTCTTGGCCGGAGATCTGAGCTCCGGTCTTGAGAAAGTGTCCTGAAGCTGGGCTCGGGGATGCAGATGGCTGAGAACTGCTGGAAGTGGTAGCTTTGATGGTGCTGTATTTTCTTCTTGTCCCCTCTTTCTTTCCTTCCCCACTCTTCTTTCATGCAATTTTCTTTTTCTTTTTTTTTTTTTTCTTCTTTTTTTTCTTCTTTTTTTTTAGAGTGGGGAGATCAGAGGAGAGGATGTTGGCTGGACCCCCATTTTGTTCTCTTTCTTTCCTTCCCCTCTCATCTTCTTTTCGAGTGGGGAGATCACAGAAGGGGGCTGCCGGGCTTCCCCCTTTCGTTCCCTTTCTTTCCTTCCCCTCCTGTCTTCTTTGCGAGTGGGGAGATCAGGGTAAGGGGGGTTATCGGTCTTAATTGCATTGGAGCTAGGCTCGAGGCCTTCCAGGACGTGGAGCTAAGCTCGGGCCCAGGGATTGCCTGAGATCTTGGCTTAGGTCTTTGGCGCCTTGGAGTTAGGCTCGAGGTGTTGACGGGAGCTGCGTGGCCCCGTGATCCCTTGGCATCTCGGAGCTAGGCTCGGAGATGTTTGAGATAGAGAGCTGCTTGGCTCGAGGTTCTTTTGGCCGGAGATCGGAGCTCCGATCTTGAGAAGGCATCTTGGAGCTATGCTCGGGGACTCTTGGAGTTGGAGAGCTATGTAGCTCGAAGTTCCTCTGGCATCCTGGAGCTAGGCTCGGGGGCACTGGGAGTAGGAGAGCTACGTGGCTCAAAATTTCTTTGATGTCCTAGAGCTGGGCTCGGGGATGCTTAGAGTTGGAGAGCTACGTGGCTCAAAGTTCCTCTGGCATCCTAGAGCTAGGCTCTAGGGCGCTGTGAAGTGGGAGCTACGTGACTCGAAATTTCTTTGACGTCCTGGAGCTGGGCTCGGGGATGCTTGGAGTTAGAGAGCTACGTGGCTCGAAGTTTCTCTGGCATCCTGGAGCTATGCTCAGAGGCGCTGGGAGTGGGAGAGCTACATGGCTCGAAGTTTCTTTGACATCCTGGAGCTGGGCTCGAGGATGCTTGGAGTTGGAGAGCTACGTGGCTCGAAGTTCCTCTGGCATCTTGGAGCTAGGCTCGGGGGCGCTGGGAAGTGGGAGCTACGTGGCTCGAAATTTCTTTGATGTCCTGGAGCTGGGCTCGGGGATGCTTGGAGTTGGAGAGCTACGTGGCTCGAAGTTCCTCTGGCATCCTGGAGCTAGGCTCAGGGGCACTAGAAGTGGGAGAGCTACGTGGCTCGAAGCTCCTCTGGCATCCTGGAGCTAGGCTCGGGGGTGCTGGGAAGTGGGAGTTATATGGCTCGAAATTTCTTTGACGTCCTGGAGCTGGGCTCGGGGATGCTTGGAGTTGGAGAGCTATGTGGCTCGAAGTTCCTCTGGCATCCTAGAGCTAGGCTCGGGGGCGCTGGGAGTGGGAGAGCTACATGGCTCGAAATTTCTTTGACGTCCTGGAGCTAGGCTCGGGGACGCTTGGAGTTGGAGAGCTACGTGGCTCGAAGTTCTTCTGGCATCCTGGAGCTAGGCTCGGGGGCGCTGGGAGTGGGAGAGCTACATGGCTCGAAGATTCTTTGATGTCCTGGAGCTGGGCTCGGGGATGTTTTTGACCCTTTCCTACAAAACACGCGGACATCCATGCAAGGGAAAAAATCGTCACCATAATTGTTGGTGAGGGGACTTACCTCATCTGGAGCATCTTTGCGAGCTGTAGGCCCTCCCCTCTTGGGAAGCCTGACGCTGTCGAGTTCTTCGAGGTAATGGACCTCTCGCGATGGGACTTAGGGAGCCTCGTAGGGTCCTTCCCATGGTGGTTTGCCACTGTCATGCTGACGATCGTGGCATCTTTATTTAGCTTTCTTCCTTCGCTCTATCCTTGCTGCATGGTGGGGAGATTACCCTCGGGGCTCCTTGCTCCCCGAGTCTTCTTGGGTTCATGCACGATTCTCCAGGCGATCGCACCCGCTGCTTTCACAGTGGTGCAGCTGTTGGTGTTTGAAGCCGACGGGGGACCGGCAAGCACTTGGGGTCCCCGCTTAGAGTCTGCCCCCCACAAGTCTTGGGAGGTGGATCTCCTTGATGAGCTTCTCGATCTCCTGCTCATGGTCGTGATGCCTTTCAATGTCGCGGCCGTGATCATGGCGAAGGTGATGACACTTCGCCGCACTATGGCCGGTGAAAAATTCCACCGGCGGTGGACGCTGCAGTTCGGAGGCTTGACAGCTGGGTCTCGCATACTGATGGACCAGTGGGGGGATCCCACTAGGTGGTGCTCATGCTTCTCTAGGCGTGCTTTCACTGTGTGCCTGATGGTTTCGCATGCAGATTCCCCGTCGAAGGGGACGGGGGGAGTGACGTACTAGAGAGGCCTGGAAAAAATCGCCTGTCTGTTGACCTTTCTAACTTATGTCGTCACTGTTCTTCTACGATGTGTTGGTCTGGGGAGTGGCAAAGGACTTAGTCATGCTCGTCTCTCGTCCCCCCTACCTGGTGCGCCAATCTATTGTCGCCAAGACCGTCGTGGCCCATAGCACCTGCCGGTGCCGGAGTGCGCTCCTCCCACCGCCCGCCATTCTTGGCTCCTGGATCTCCGTGCTGGGTGAGCCCTGCCTCACCATCCGATGGCCCTCCTCTCCTGGACCTGTGAGACAACGGTTAGAGACCTGGGCCAGGGTTTCCGGTAGGGTCACTTCGATGATCAAGTCAGTGACGATCCAGGGAAACAGATCCTCCTGGTCGGGCCCCTCTTGATGGACTCCGTACTAGGAGGAGTAAAAGATGATGTGCGTGGAGGTGTGAACGTCGTAGGGGGAGAGTAATGGCTGGAACAGAGGGATGCTCTATTCTACCGCCTCTCCTTGTACCCCTCGGTTCCCTCATTTGGTGGTGGTAATGGCACTTCGCCCTCTTGGATAGGCTTACGCTTGTATTGGTGGTGGTGGTGATGGCCACCATGGTGGTGCCATCCCCCTTCCTTCTCCCTTTTTTCATATATTCGAGTTATTTTTTTTTACCTTCATGTTCATGGTGAACTTGGTTACCATTTTGTGCTTGTCTCAAGATTCCCGTCGAGTTGTCAGACACATGCGGTGGTGTCCCAGAGAGCCTTTCCTGATTCATGATAAGGTGCGTTGTCAAGCACTCCGACACTCTTCTTGGTCGCCTCGTTCTAGGAATTTGGGGGTGCCTCGAATGGCGGGCTGCCACCCGCGAGATTTAAATCTCCCGGTTGGCCTTCTTTCCTGGGTGATCTGAGTGGTTGGTGAGGAAAGTACGCGCTGCCTGGATTTCTGGTATAACTGGCGGTGTCAGACTGTCAATACGATTTGGGAGGCGCTCCGGTACGGTCCTCGGGTGGCTGGCCAGTGTCCTCAGCCGGTGAGGACCTCGCCCGAGCTGGGGCCGAGCTGGGATGGCTAGGCTCGCTCCAGCCTAGGCGCTCCGAGCTCGTGGGGATGCCTAGGTGGAGGAGGGTGGAAGGCGGACCCGGTCCAGAGGGTGCGCGCTCAGAGAGGCTCCACATCGGCGGGTGAGCTCTTGGCTCGACCTCGACTGCAGGGCACTAACCTCCGAGGGTCTCCTCTAGAGGGCGGAAGGTGGACCCAGTCCAGAGGGCACGCGCTCGGAGAGGCTCCACATCGGCGGGTAAGCTCTTGGCTCGACCTCGACCGCAGGGCACTAACCTCCGAGGGTCTCCTCTAGAGGACGGAAGGCGAACCCGGTCTAAAGGGCGCGCGCTTGGAGAGGCTCCACATCGGTGGGTGAGCTCTTGGCTCGACCTCGACTGCTGGGCACTAACCTCCGAGGGTCTCCTCTGGAGGGCGGAAGGCGGGCCCGGTCCAGAAGGCGCGCGCTCAGAGAGGCTCCACATCGGCGGGTGAGCTCTTGGCTTGACCTCGACCGCAGGGCACTAACCTTCGAGGGTCTCCTCTGGAGGGCGGAAGGCGGCTCCGACCTAGACGTCGAGCTCATGAGATCGACCTGGCAGAGGACTGAGCTCGATCTGCTGCCATGGGGGAGCTCAGCTCAGCTCGATAGGGGGATCCGAGCTGGGGGGTCGACGTGGCATCTTTTCTTGACATGGCACCTGCACGCTTCTCCACATCAGCAGTCTTGCCACATCAGCTGCCAAAATTTTTCTAGAACTTCTATTGCGTATCTTTTGGTTACTGTAAATGACCTATATAATTAATGCAATTTTTGAATGGGATATGACATCTTTACTTATTAGTTGGTGATAGGGTATATTTAATAATACTATAATTGATCTATTGAATAAACTTATTTTAAATTTATTCTGTTCTTAAAAATATTTATTTTTTTCAGTTAGTTTTATCTTACAATGGATAAGAGTTGAATAACTAAACCGAGGAATAGCAAGAATATCTGAATGGAGTTCAGAATTTCATTAAATTTGGAATGGAGGGAAGTAGTATCAATGGAAAGATTTTATGTCCATGCCGAAAATGTGTAAATTCCAGTTCTCAATATCCAAATACTATTGAAGAACATTTGGTATAGAATGGTTTTTTAAGAGGTTATACAGACTGGTTTTTTCATGGAGAGTCAAGGTTACCATCTACATGTAACCAAACCTCTAACATGAAACATATAGATTTTGGATCCGGTAACCAATAGAAAAATCTTACAAGAGATGATGATATCAGGGGTCTGCTCAGATATGATTTTGAATATGGTGCTCAAAATTTTGGAGATTTCAGTGGAGGACAAGTAGCAGATGGGCTACCTGATGGTCCTATATTTACTGAATTTATACATTATGAGGAGCCGATATCCCTAACTAATGTTGAAACAGATTGTTATCAGAAGCTGATAAGAGATGCAGATCAAGAATTATACACCGATTGCAAGAACTTTTCAAATATTTCTTTTCTTGTATATTTATTTTATATAAAATACTTGATTGGATGGTCTGGCAAGAGTTTTACTTTGTTGCTCAAGTTGTTAAAGGATGCATTTTCTGAAGGTACTAGTTTACCAACATCTTGTTATGAAACCAAAAAATTAGTAAAGGAATTGGATCTTGGATACGAAAAGATTCATAGCTATCCAAATAATTGTATATTATATCGGGAAGAACATGCCAATCAAGAGTCGTGTCATGTGTATGGATGTTCACAATGGATGAAGCAAAAGAAAATGATAGTGAAGGATTAGATGAATTGGATGCAACACAAATTAAACAAAAGCCGGCGAAGGTATTACATTATTTTTCTCTTGTACCTAGATTCAAAAGGATCTATGCATCATCAAAGATAGCTTCGTCAATAACATGGCATGATTAAAGATGTACAAAAGATGGAATATTGAGACACACAGCAGATAGTTTAGCATGGAAAGTATTTGATGACAGACATCCTGATTTTGCATCTGATGCTCGTAATGTTAGGCTGGGTTTAGCCAGTGATGGGTTCAATCCATTTCGGACCTTAAATTTTGTCTATAACACCTGGCCAGTTGTTCTGATTCCTTATAATTTGCCACCATGGATATGCATGAAACAGTCTTCACTTATTTTATCAATGGTCATTTCAAGTGATAAGGGTCCAGGCAATGATATTGATGTTTTCTTAAAAATTTTAATAGATAAATTGAAATAACTGTGGGAGGGTATCAGTGCAATTGATGCTTCGAATGACCAAACATTCAATCTACGGGCAGCTCTACTATGGACTGTTAACGATTTTCCTGCATATGCTAATTTATCTGGCTGGAGCACTAAGGGATGAGTTGCATGTCCTTCTTATGGTGAATCAACCCATTCAATTTGGTTAAAACATGTAAAAAAATTTTGTTATATGGGACATCGTCGATGGTTGGAGGCAAATCATCTATTTTGATTTCAGAAGGATTTATTTGATGGTATTATAGAGTTGAAATCTGCTCCAATTCTACCTTCTGGTTCTAATATTCGTAGACAAATGCTTGGTATCAGACACAGTTACAGGAAGATGACAAAGTCCTCTAAAAAGTGAGGAAGAGATGATGTTGAGACTTCAGCACAAGAAGAAGTATCGGAGGAAGTCAATACTTGCACCTTAGATACAGTAATGTTCGAGGATCCAGATAATTTCTTTGAAGTTGAAAATGATGATGATATAATGACAGCATCTATCCATCAGCATACTAAACAATTATAGAAGAAAAGAATCATATTCTTTTACTTATCTTATTGGAAGCATAATATACTCCGACATAATCTTGATGTTATGCATATAGAAAAGAATGTTTGTGATAATTTGATTAGAACAATATTAAATCTTGATGGAAAGACTAAAGATAACATGAAGACGCATCTTGATTTAAAAGAAATGGGCATCCGACATGAACTTCATCCACAAGTGTTTGCAAATGATAGAACTTATATCTCTCATGTATGTTATACAATGTCTAGTTGAGAAAAAGATCTTTTCCTGATAGTTTTAAAGAATATCAAGGTTCATGATAGATATGCATCAAATATTTCACGATGTGTGAGTCTGAAAAAGTGAAAAATTTCAAATCTTAAAAGTCATGATGGATATATACTAATGCAAGATATTCTTCCATTGGCTTTAAGGTCGTCAATGCCGAAACAAGTTATTACGGATGTTTTTCAGTTATCATCATTCTTCAAGGCATTATGTTCTAAGATTCTTGATCCTCAGGAGCTTGATCAGTTATAGTCTCAAGTCATACTTCTATTATGTCAGATGGAAAAGATTTTTCCTCTTGATTTTTTTACGATTATGGTTCATCTACTCATTCACTTAGCTTCGGAAGCTAAACTTGATGGACCGGTACAGTATATATGGATGTATCCTATCAAGAGGTAATGCTGTAAAACTAAAACTTCATAATTTAGATATCTTTTTCATTATTTAATATGATATTAATATTAAAATTTTAATAAATATCATACTTTTTGAAGGTATCTTGTATGTTTGAAGGATTATGTACGAAACAAAGCCTATCCTGAGGGCTCAATAGCATAGGGATATATTGCTAAAGAGTGTTTAACATTTTGTTCAAGATATTTTGAAGGTGTAGAGACTGTATTCAATTGACTTCAATGTCATGGTGATATTAAGAAGAATATAGATCTATACAAATTTGCATCTTCCTAAAGATTTATAGGAAAAACTGAAAGTATTTTTCTTAACCATAAATTCTTATTACAAGCACACCGTTATGTATTGCTATATAGTGACATAATATCCGACTATCACAGGTTAGTCTATCTACACATGGATAATACTAAATATTAGACATGTTATCAAACTTATATTTGATTGTTATGTAGTGAGTTTTTAGCTGTACAACAACAAACCAATCATTCCACTCATCCTAATCCAAGGATTGAACAAAGATGGTTGGTTGAGTTATTTCCTGATTGGCTTGCCAATCAGGTTAGTATATATAAGTCGTATAATAATTTTATATACATTTAACATCGAATAAGTGATCGATAATTGATATTATATTTTCTAGGTACCGGTACTGATAGAGAAAAATTATTCAGCAGAACTAATAGCACTTGCTAGAGGTCCTAATTATATTGTGAACAAATATAATAATTTTATTATAAATGGCTTTAAATTTCATACCAAGGAGTGCGAGAAATTTTAAAAAACTCAGAACAGTGGTATTATGGTAGAAGCAGATGAAAAATCTTATTATGATATACTTAAAGATATTTTTGAGTTGGATTATTATGAAAACTTTAAAGTTGTATTATTTCGATGCGATTAGGTGGATATAAATATATCTAGAGATTTGAAAAAGGACTCAAACGGATTCGTACTTGTCAATTTTTCAAGATTGATACATGCGGATGTGTTATTGAAGGATGATCCATTTATATTTTCATCTCAAGCTCGACAAGTTTTTTATGTACAAGACTCGAAAGATAAAGAATGGGCTACTGTCATTAAGACAAAACCCAGAGACTTGTATGACATGGAAAAAAGGGTGGAAGAAGATGATGATGATACTTATACTCAATGTATGCCTTATAATATTGTGCCAGATGATCATATAAATGATACAACCATTTTGGTTAGGTTGGATTCCAAAAAAGGTATAACTGGTTGATTATGACAAATAAGTAGTTTATAAGATTGTTTATATTTTTGCATGAATGATTATGTTATCTTTTAAATTGCAATTCATTTCCATTATAATTTGATTATAATGTTGACTGACTTGATTTTTAATAATGCATGTTAGGTACACCATGCCTCGAAGGAAGCACCTATCAGATGTACAGTTTCAGTTTTCTCAGACCAAGGCTGGTACTTTGTCATAGCAGCCCGACGAGCGTCGATCAATTTCACATCGGTTTGATACCAGTCCATCCATTTCTATATATCCGGCGGAGGCCAATACCTCTCCACCTCAGGACGACGCCATTCCCTTTGAGTTAGCACATCACGATCCTCCTATGGATCATCCTGATGATGAGCCTATCATCGATAACATACAGATACAAGATAATTTAATAATTTCATCCTATTTCAATTCATACATATGCAATAATTTTGATATATAATTTTCTATATTTTTTTTGTAGATGGATCTGGGAGACTTAGGTGGAGGCGAGGAGCCACACTAGTCCGTGATGTGTGGTAGTTACTTGAGGGCGAGAGGATAGTCATATAGTGCAATAAGCTAGGCCAGTCTATTAAGAAAGCTACTAGCTTGTTGACTAGTTTTTTGGGGACAATAGCACGCCGGGGTCAGCTATATTCCCTAAATTATTCGAAGTGGAACGACATGCTTCCTACCTACAAAGTAGAGATGCTATGAGTTGTGCAGGTAAAAAAATTGATATATTATTTTATATCTTAGGTTTTTAACAATTGCATTGTTTGTTTCATTTAATACTTATTTTATTGTTTATTTACATCGTAGAGCAAGTTCGTTCTTCCTCTAGATTGTTCTAATTTTGTGCTTAAGTCTTTCAATTGCAAGTGGAAAGAATATAGGACGAAGTTGAAGGGAGACTATAAGCTAGAGGATAGGACAGAGGAGCAGGTTGCAGCTACCTATTCTCGTGATGTTCACCCTCATCAATGGAGGGAGCTGGTGCACTATTGGTTCTCCGAGAGGGTACAGGTTGTGTAGCATCATCAATCATATAAATTTATTAATTTTCACTCGTCCTAATTATATTTATATAATATATAACATAGTTTTAATTTATTTTTGTAGATATTCTGCTATTGTAGAGCTGCACGAGCAGCTCGGTCTGTTTCTCATACAGTGGGGTCAAAGAGTTATGCACGACTCAGGCATGAGTTTGTATGTTTCTCATCCTATAATACTTTTAGTACATTTTTAGTTTTAACATCATGTATCATCATGTATCATGCATATACCATGTATCATGGTACGGGATATAAGATATATCATTTATAATTTTTTTGTAACATTTATTCTTTCTATAGGCTGATCAGCCGGGGAAGGAGCCTGGTGAGGTGGAGTTCTATCGGATGACTCAAGTTCACCAGGATGGCAGTTTTGTTCGGGAGGAGTCCAAAGATATATATGTATTTTTTTTATATTATATCATGATTTATAATTTTATTTTTATTAAGTATTGATATAGAATTTTTTATAAAACATAGGATATGGCTACCTCTATGATCGTCAAGCGTGGTGGCGAGGCTACATCATCTACTCAGAGCAGTCACATCAAGGTCGAGGTATCTCGGAGTTGATGGGACCAGAGCATCTTGGACGAGTGAGGGGTTATGGGATTGGAGTTATCCCTACTTAGTTATCTGAGGTGAGTAAATTTATTCGGGATGCTAGAGATAGTCATGATCATTCACATATTCGTCAACTCAAGGATGAGATAGCAGAGCTCAGACAAACACGTGATGCAGACAAGGCAGAGATGCAGACTATTAGAGCTCAGCTTGAGCATGTTACATCTGTGCTACATATGTTCATGTCATCTCAGGTAAGTAATTATGTATAACTACATATATATATATATTTTGTATGTATCTAATAATTTAGAATATATAATGTATGTATCGTAACTATATATATATCTTGTAGGTTCCTGATGCATCTGCCAGTTGCAGACAGGACGACGACCAGCCTCTCACGGATCAGTGATGCCAGTTGATTTTTTTATTATTTTTGTATGTCTTTTTATGTATTTGAACTTGGATTGATATTGAGCATCTGTTGATACTTTATATATATTTAAAATACTCTTTATATTGACTTCAAGTGTATTTGGTGTTTGGAGTATTAAAGTTGTGTTTGTGTGATATAAATTTTATTTAAATGATGTTTGATTTCATTTTGTATGTCTTTGGCTATGTGTAATACAAGTTTGATGAATGATACAGGTTTGAATGAATGATATAGGTATATATGAATGATACAGGTTTGAATGAATGATGTATGTATTTGATGTATACAGTTAATACAGGTATATTTTTTAAAAAATAAATAATTAAATTTGCCGACGCTTTAAAGTGTCGCTAAGTTACCGATTGCCGATGTTTTAAAGCATCGCTATCCTAGCATATAATGACTTAAAGTGTCGCTGGGTTTTAAACTTAGCGATGCTTTAAAGAGTCGGAATATGCTGATGCTTTTAAAAAGCATCGCTAAGTTTAAAACCTAGCGACGCTTTAAAGCATCAGCAACTTTAAATTTAGCGACATTTTAAAGTGTCGTCGGCATATGCCGATGCTTTTAAAAAGCATCGGCAAGTTGTGTCCACATGCTTACATAGTCGACATTTTTGCGGTACTTTAAAAAGTGTCGAGAGATTTTTTGCTAATACTTAGAAGCGTCGGCAAATATCCCAAAAAGTGTTGACTATGTCCTATTTCACTGGAATGTTTGCAGGTTAACAATTGAATTTTATTTTGTTTTGTCCTTCATATAAAAAATATATATTGCACTGAAAATATAAAATATATATTATATAAACATGAAGTATATGTGCAAGATTTTTTGATTTTTTTGCTAACAGAATCTGATAAATTTTTGTTATTGAGCAACCATCAATAATTAATTGAGATGCTACCGCTAATCTTATTCCAATTGTACACCATCTTAATAACCTAGCTTTTACAGGATATATTATCTTTTTCTGTACGGAAGATTGGTGCAATGCATGGAACCATAGAAGTGTGCCAAGTGAAGTCCACTCCTAGAGTGGCATCAGGTTGACCGCTCAACAATTTTGTTATTTAGTATTTTTTTTGAAAAAATGTAAAAATGGCACGAGAGAAAAACAATGAGCTGAGTTGGTAGGTGGTGGCAGATTATTTGAGACTATGCTATCAATATCAGGATTGCATGCTAAATTGAAAGGCCTGATGTATGTTACAAAACAGTTAAATGCCTTTTTCTTTTTTTTTTTTCTTTTTTTTTTGTCAAATACAAATACCAGCTTTCATGTATTGATTCATGGCTGCTCAAGAACGAACAAGAGCATCTTTACATTTGCATGAGATAATAGATATTAATTTTTTTAAAAAAATAATATTTTTTAATATTTAATTTTGAAAAAAAATATTGATGAATCTACCGTGCTATTGACTAGTTAGATGTTATATAAGAAATCATAGATTAAATTTGCGATTTTCTGATTCACATGGCATCTGTTGCCGATCTCGTCGCAGTGCCCGTGCCTCGAAACCGCCGATCCGTATAGACCATCTTGCTCCTGGGGCCTCCTGACTGGACCGGACCTACAAGACGGGGTCAGAAGACCCTGGCCGGGGATCCCGACGAGGGGCTCCGACGATCAAGTTAGTAGACGGCGAGAGGGAACAGAGTCTCTGGGACGGGCCCCCGAAGGAGTCCCAGACTCAGAGATTCTATGAGCAAGAATGGTGCTAAAGAGACCGGAAACCAGGCTGGACTCCTTTGCCGAGCTCGCGCCGAGCGATCCCCTCTCGGGACCTTGGATCTTGTCCCGTGGAGCGGAGCTTCCAGCCTCTGTTTCTTCCTTGTCTCTGCTTACCTGGTCGTCTCTTTTCTCCTTCCTTTTATCTCCTCCCGGTGCCTGCTCGTTTTCCGCTCTCGGGAGGCTCCCCCTCTCGCTCTCGTTGCCCTCTCTCCATCCTTTTCTCTTTTCTCTTCTGGTTCTGAGGGCCAGGCAGCTTTCCGGCCTCGTTCGCCGAGCCTAGCGGGGAAAAGGTAAAGGAGGGGGGGCATCAGCAGGGCGGCCGGCCAGACCTTGGGCCAAGCATGGGTGCTCTCCTCCCCAGGTGCCGGCGCTTGTCCGTCGAGATGCCCTGTCCTGTCAGGGCCGCGTCTCTCGACTGTGGAACCCGTCAGGCCGACGTAAGTGACGTTCCGCGTGCCGCCGCCATCCGTACAAGGCGCCTTCTTCGGGATGCGGCGCGCACGGCTCGAGGGCCCGCCTCGGAACCCGTGCCTCTGCTCTTTGGGGCTCTCTCTGCACGAGCTGCCTGACCTCGACCGAGGTGGACCCCTCCCGGGTGGACACCTGGCGGGGTGGCAGAAGGACGCTCGGCTTCGGCCGAGGTGGTCCCGTCTCAGGGGGCCACCTGGCGAAGCAGCGAAGGGGCCCGGCTCGACCTCGGCCGAGGTGGGGCCGTCGATGGGTGCCACCTGGCGAGGGAGCGGGGAAGCAGCCGACCTTGGCCGAGGTGGACCCCTCCTGGGTGGACACTCGGCGGGGCGGCAGCAGGACGCTCGGCTTCGGTCGAGGTGGTCCCGTCTCAGGGGGCCACCTGGTGAAGGAGCGAAAAGGCCCGGCTCGACCTCGGCCGAGGTGGGGCCGTCTATGGGTGCCACCTGGCGAGGGAGCGGGGGAGCAGCCGACCTTGGCCGAGGTGGACCCCTCCTGGGTGGACACTCGGCGGGGCGGCAGCAGGATGCTCGGCTTCGGCCGAGGTGGTCCCGTCTCAGGGGGCCACCTGGTGAAGGAGCGAAAAGGCCCAGCTCGACCTCGGCCGAGGTGGGGCCAGCTATGGGTGCCACCTAGCGAGGGAGCGGGGGAGCCCGGTCCGAGCTCGACTTCGGGCGGGGAGTCGCAGGTGACTCGGTCGAAAACCTCCACGTAGCTCGTATAGTGCCCGCCGGGATCTGCGACCAACCACGTCATCATTACGACCGTAACAGTTGCCCCCCAATCTGACGTTCCGTTGGGGCATCGTGGGACGGAACGTTAGGATTAAATGCAGATATGACATGGGGAGGCGAAGATCTTGCGTCATAATTGCCACGATCCTCGTCGCCGTTTCTCGGTGCGCCCGAAGCCCTATAGGAGGCCGCCACGCGTCGTCTATTCGCCTGCAATAAATGCGTCGCTTTGAAGCAGGGGCCGTTTCCCTGTTAACGAGGCGACGGTGTCGGGCGTGCATCCAGCGATCATCCAATGGCCCGGAGTGGAATGACGGGTACGGCGGCTGTCGATTGAGTTTGAAAATGAGGGGACTTTCCGGAATGAGGCCTTTTCCCTTGCTCCGTGGGTGGTTTGCTGCAGGTTAATTTCCACTGCCCCGCGTTCGCTCAGTGCATTTTCGGTTAGTGCCCTCATTTTCCCCCTAGTTCCCCTCTTCTTCTCCTGTGAATACTCCTTGCTTTCTCCTTTGTCATGGCGCGCCGTCGCCATGTTTCCTCTAATCCGGACGAGGCCGGTCCATCCCGGTCGAAGACTCCGTCTTCTTCCTCCTCGGAGGAGGAAGTGATCCCGGAGGAGACCCGCAGGCGACTGCAACCTGGGGGTATCACTATTGGTATCCCCAGGGGTGTTAGGTCTCCTCCCGTCGCTTCTGCTATTCCGCTTTCTTCTCTTCCTCCAACTCTTCCTTCTGTCGGTCCCTCCGGTCATGCTTCCACCATGACCGAAGGCGACCTTTCTTTTCTCCGGGAGGTCTACGGCATCCCGGGGTCAATCCGTCTGCTCGCTCCGCGGCCCGGGGATCGCGTCACCATGAGCGGCCTCGGCCGCATAGCCTTCTACGAAGACTTCCTTCACGGGGGTCTTCGATTTCCTCTGCATCCTTTCTTTCTTTCCTTCCTTAGCCACTTCCGTCTCGTCCCGGCCCAGTTGGCTCCCAATACCATCCGGGTCATCTTCTCTTTTATTGTTTTCTGTCACTTCCACGGGTTTGTTGCCCGTTTCTCCCTCTTCAGGGCTCTGTTTACCCTGAAGAGGTACTCCACCGATGACGGCTGGTGGTACATCTCATCCCGGCCCAGGTGTCTCCGGTTCGACCTCCCTTCTTCCATCAAGGGTTGGAAGAACCGGTTCTTTTTTGCCTCGGTCGAGGATGTCGACTGGGCCTGGAGCGAACCGGATCGGTCTCCGAACCGTAACTCCCAGGTCGAGTCAGCAGACCAAGAGGCCTACTCCCAGCTTCTGAGCGATGTGGTCCCAGCGCTCGAGGTTCTGCTCTCTGAGCAGAACTTATTTGAGGCCGGGATCAGTCCCATCCGCGAGTCGGGTGAGACTTAGTCTTTCCTTGACCTCTGTACTCTTTCTCCTTTTTAGCCGAGCTGACTGACCTCTTTTTCTTTTGTATTGTAGGCATGAAATTCTCGCTGGAGAACCTCCTGGAGGGCGCGGCCCAGAGGGACGTCGTCGAGGTGGATGAGCCTGCGGTGAAGAGGGCTCGCACCGAGGTGAGCCAGGAGGTCGCGCCGGCGACCGTACCTAGCCCGGTGGCCGCTGCTCCCCCGCCCAGGTTGCCTCGAGGTGGGGGCATCGATGCTCCCGCTGTCAGACCCGGCGGTGCTACCGACGAGGGGGCTCCACCACCAGCAGTTTCACCCAGCACCGGCCCCATCATCGCCGCGGCTCCGACGGCGTAGCCCGCGACCTCTGCTGCCCCGTCGACGGTGATTCTTGCCAGAGGGGCAGTCACCGCCGCAGCTGACCTGACGGCTCCGCCACCGGTGATCACCAACCGGTGCTCAGTAATCCGCGACAAGGGGCTCGCAGAGAAAGTGATGGAGTATGCCTCCACCGCCCGGGACCACCGATCTTGAGGCGGCAGGGACTACGCCGACGCACTGCTCGGGATCCTCCCGCAGCTCTTCACGGTAAGTCCGAACTCAGACTCTTTTATCTTTTGTGACCTCGTGTGGTCTTTCCTCTAACCCGATCTTTTTGCTGTGCAGATCGGGAACGACGTGCTCCTATTGAGGAATTTTCTCGTAGGGTACACGAAGAAGGATGCTGAGAAGGAAGAGAATCTCGACAAGCTCGCGGCCGACGTCAAGGACCTCATGAAGAAGGGGGTCGAGCTGCGAGCGAACAACCAGGCCCTCCAGGTGGACCTAGCACGCGCCGAGGAGCGTGGCAAGGACTTGGAGTCCTCTCTGACCGAGGAGAGGACCTCCCACCAGCATCGCGCAGAGGAGGACGCGGTTGAGAGGGCTCGCCTCCAGGCCCATTCCCAGTGGCTGGAGCGCCAGCTGGAGGAGGCCAGGCGGGAGGCGAGTGCGGCGAAGGAGCGGAGAGCCTACGTCAACGGGCTCCTGGAAGCTGCGAAGCGAGAGGCACAGGAAGCCATCCCGAAGTTCCGGGCCTCCGACGAGTACACCTCGGAGGTCCGGGAGGCCGCCGTGGACTCCTTCCTGAAGGGGTTCCGAGTGTGCCGGGAGAAGGTGGGGTCCTTCTACCTCGAGCTCGACCTCAGTGGGGTGGTGCTCGGAGGTAGGAGGCAGGGACCCGACAGCAGGACCTTCGGTGCGGCCGACGTCACAGCTGCGGCCCCGGCGAGTGACACGGCCGTGGCTCCAGAGCGGCCCCCTGAGCCGGCAGCCGCCGACGGCGAGGATGCGGAGCGCGTGACCCAGGCTGAGGGCCCCGCCACCGTGCCAAACTGAACCATGTATCTTCTTCTTTTTTGTTGTTGTTGTTTTTTTTTTTTTTTTGGGGGGGGGGACTCCCGGCCTGTCGGGACTCCCAGTCTGTACTTCCCTTTCTTAAGTCAATGAAAATTCAGTTTGGCCATGTCTCGGACTCGCCATCTTTTTCACTTTTTCTTCTTCTCTTTTTTCTTCCTGAGATGTTGATGTGGAGTGCCGAGACGAGGGTGGACCTGGTCCCATCCGGCGTTCAGATCAAAGTTCGGGACATTCTGGACCGGGTGGCATCAGAGTAGGCCTTGAGCGGGCCCTTCTTTGGGCTTGCCTTCGTGCTCGCGTGGGCGAACTGGGTTCTGCCCCGCCTTCCAGACTGAAGTCCGGGACTTCCGGACTGAACCCCGGGACCGCAGGCTTTCTCAAGCCTTGCGCGGCTTGCCGAGCTGTTCTCCGCGCTCGCGTGGGCGAACTGGGTTCTGCCCCGCCTTCCAGACCGAAGTCCGGGACTTCCGGACTGAACCCCGGGGCCGAGGCTTTCTCAAGCCTTGCGTGGCTTGCCGAGCTGTTCTCCGTGCTCGCGTGGGCGAACTGGATTCTGCCCCGCCTTCCAGACCGAAGTCCGGGACTTTCGGACTGAACCCCGGGGCCGCAGGCTTTCTCAAGCCTTGTGCGGCTTGCCGAGCTGTTCTCCGTGCTCGCATGGGCGAACTGGGTTCTGCCTCGCCTTCCAGACCGAAGTCCGGGACTTCCGGACTGAACCCCGGGGCCGCAGGCTTTCTCAAGCCTTGCGCGGCTTGCCGAGCTGTTCTCCGTGCTCGCGTGGGCGAACTGGGTTCTGCCCCGCCTTCCAGACCGAAGTCTGGGACTTCCAGACTGAACCCCGGGGCTGCAGGCTTTCTCAAGCCTTGCGCGGCTTGCCGAGCTGTTCCCGTGCTCGCGTGGGCGAACTGGGTTCTGCCCTGCCTTCCAGACCGAAGTCCGAGACTTCTCGCTTCCTCAGGCCTTCGGCCATGGTTGGGCATGCCGAACTCAGGGCCATGCGCCGGTTTCCCTACGAGGTGAGAAAGAGCATTTGAAGCAAAGAAACTTTATTGCAGGAGTGGGGAACCTTACATTACTGATAATATATCCTTAGATTCGAGGCGTTCCACGTCCGGGGGAACCTGGCCCCCGCCAATTCTTCCAAGTAATAGGCGCCGTGGGGGAGGGCTTCTGCTACCCGGTACGGGCCTTCCCAGTTTGGTGAGAGCTTCCCGCACTCTCGCGGCTGAGAAGCTTCAGCATGCCGAAGGACCAGATCTCCGGGACGAAAGGACTTCGGCCGCACTCGGGAGTTGTAATACCTGGCCACTCGCTGCCTATACGCCGCCATCCAAACTTGGGCCTTGTCCCTCGTCTCTTCAAGAAGGTTAAGGTTGAGCATCATTCTGGCGGGGTTCTCCGTCTCGTCATATTGCTCCACACGCAGTGTGGGTAGGCTGAGCTCGATCGGGATGACTGCTTCGGCTCCGAAGACGAGGTTAAACAGGATCTCGTCGGTCGCCATCCTTGGGGTGGTATGGTACGCCCAAAGGATGCTGGGGAGCTCCTCTACCCATCTGCCCTTGGCCTGGTCCAGCCGCGTGCGGAGGCCCTGCAAAATGGTCCTGTTCGTGACCTCGGCCTCTCCATTGGTCTGAGGATGCGCCACCGAGGTGAAGCGATGCCTGATGCCGAGGTCACCGCAGAACTCTTCAAACTCCCGGCAGTCGAACTGGCGCCCGTTATCAGTGATCACGGTGTGGGGGAGGCCGAAGCGGCAAATGATTGACTTCCAGAAGAACTTGGCGATGTTTTCTTCGGTGATCCGCGCCTAGGGTTCGGCCTCGACCCACTTCGTGAAGTAGTCGATGGCCACGATCAAGAATTTTCGCTGTCCAGATGCCGGTGGGAATGGGCCCAGAAGGTCCATCCCCCATTGGGCAAATGGCCACGGAACTGAAAGCTGGGAGATTGGGTTGGAGGGCTGCCACTACACCATGGCGTGACGCTGGCACCGGTCGCACCTCTTCACGAAATCGGCGGCATCCTCCTTCATCGTCTCCCAAAAGTAGCCCTGACGAAGGGCTTTGTAGGCTAACGCTCTGCCCCCACGTGGTTCCCACAGTCGCCCTCGTGAATCTCCTGGAGCACGAGTTTGGCTTCCACGGGTCCCAAGCATTTAGGAGGTGGTAGGAGTAGGATCTTCGATACAATTGCCCATCCATCAGGACGAACCGCGCGGCCTTCTTTCTGATGAGGCGGGCCGCCACGCGGTCCTCTGGCAAGGTGCCGCTGGTTATGTATTCGGCGTACTTGTCCATCCAGCTGGGCTCATGGCTGACCTGATGGACATCCACTGGGGTCTCGTGGCTTGGGGCCTTAAGGCGCTCCACGTGAGCGCGACCCAGCATCGAGTCTGGCAGGGTCGCCAGCCGGGAAAGGGTGTCCGCACGGGTGTTCTCCCTACGGGGGATGTGGAAGATGTTGAAGCACCGAAAACCGGCCGTGCCCGCCTTGACGAGCTCCAAGTATTTCACCATTTGGGGGTCATGCGCGGCATACTCTCCAGAGACCTGTCCTGCCACGAGCTGGGAGTCAGTGAAAGCTTTAAGGTTGGCCACGCCCAGCTCGCGGGAGACCCTCAGCCCAGCGAGGAGCGCCTCGTACTCCGCCTGATTGTTTGTCGTGGCGAACTGGAAACGGAGCGCGCATTCGGCGACGACCCCGTCGCTGTTGGCAAGAATGAGTCCAGCTCCGCTCCTGCCAGAGTTCGAGGCTCCATCTACGTGGAGGATCCACGCGTCCTTTCCGGGCTCCTCGGGGCCCGTCTTCAGCTGCTAGCGCGAGGGGCCTTCCTCGGGCTCCTTGCCTAAGCCTGCACATTCGACCAAGAAGTCGGCCAGCACCTGCGCTTTCATGGCCGACCTTGGCCTGTACGCGATGTCAAACTCGCTGAGCTTCAGAGCCCACTTCACCAATCGCCCCGAGGTGTCGGGTCGGCTGAGCACCGCTTTCAGCGGCTGATCCGTCAGGACGGCGATGGGATGCGCTTGGAAATAGGGCCTGAGATGCTGAGCAGACACTATTAACGCAAAAACGAGCTTCTCGGGCCGAGAATACCTGAGCTCCACGTCGCGGAGAAGTTTACTGGTATAGTACACCGGCCGTTGGACTCCTTGGTCGTCGGTCCGAACCAAGACCGAACTAACGGCCTCCGGGGTTACCGCCAGATAGAGGATGAGCTCCTCCCCCTCCTCGGGTCGGGAAAGCATTGGCGGCGATGCGAGCATCTTCTTCAGTTCTTTAAAGGCCTCCTGGCACTCCTCGGTCCAGGCGAAGTCGTTCATCTTCCTCAGCACCTTGAAGAAGGGTCGACAGCGATCGGTCGACCTGGAGATAAAACGACTGAGGGCCGCAACCCGGCCTGTGAGTTGCTGCACTTGCTTCTTGGAGGCGGGCTGCTCCATGTCCAGGATGGCCTGGACCTTCTCCGGGTTGGCTTCAATTCCTCTCTGGGTCACCATGAATCCTAGGAACTTCCCGGCGGAGACGCCGAAGGCGCACTTCGCTGGGTTCAGCTTCATCTGATAACGTCGGAGGTTGCCGAATGTCTCCGCCAGGTCAGCCACGTGGTCTGAATCGGGCTTGCTCATCACCAGCATGTCGTCCATGTACACCTGCATGTTGCGGCCGATCTGGTCTTTGAAGATTCGACTGACCAAACGCTGGTACGTGGCCCCGGCATTCTTGAGGCCAAATGGCATCATCCTGTAGCAAAAAGTTTCGCGGTCGGTGATGAAGGCGGTGTGCTCCTCGTTCTCCGGGTTCATTCGGATCTGGTTGTATCCGGAGAAGGCATCCATGAAGGACAGGAGGCGATGCCCCGAGGTGGTGTCGACCAGCTGGTCAATCTTTGGAAGGGGGAAGCTGTCCTTCGGGCAAGCTCGGTTGAGGTCAGTGTAGTCTACACAGATCCTCCACTTACCATTGCTTTTCTTTACCATGACCACGTTCGCCAGCCAGCTGGGATATTGGACTTCCCGCACAAAGCCGGCGGCGAGGAGTTTCTCCACCTCCTCGTTGATGGCCCTCTGTCTCTCCATAGCGAAGCTCCTCTTCTTTTGGCGGACCGAGCGGCAACTCGGATCCACGTTCAGCCTGTGCGTAATGACCTTGGGGGGTATGCCCGGCATGTCGGCCGCTGACCAGGCGAACACGTCCGCGTTCGCACGGAGGAACTCTAGCAGGCGGGTCCGTTCTTCTTCTGGGAGTTGCGCCCCGACCTGCACCGTCTTCAGCGGGTCCGAACCAAGGGGATAAGTCAATAGGCATTCTACGGGGCCTCCCATGGGTTCCTTCTCCCTTAGGTCGAGGTCGTCAACGTCGGGGCCGAGCTCCGCGCCCCGGGCGCCCGGGACCGTCTGGAGGCAATGCGGGACCGGCTAGATCGTCCCCTTCATTACCCCGAGCCCGGAAGACGTGGGGAACTGCACCAACAACCTCTTCGTGGAAATCATGGGTCCAGTTGGTTGAGCCCGGGATGCCCGAGAATCGTGTTGTAAGGCGAAGGGAGCTTGACGACGGTAAAACGTCATTAGGACGGTCGTCTGTCGAGACGGGGATCCGGCGGTGACCGGGAGAGTGATCTCCCCTTCGACCCCCACCGAGTCCCCGGTAAAGCCTACCAGGGGGGTATGCACCGGTCTCAGCTGATCATGGGACAAATTCATTCGAGAAAAAGTATCATAAAAAAGCACGTCAGCCGAGCTTCCGCTATCTACCATAATTCAATGTACAGGATGCTTCGCGATGGTCATCTCGACCACCACGGCATCATTGTTTACATTTTCTTTTTCCTTCCCCTTCTCAGAAGGGGGTACATTCTCCGGGTTCCCGATCTCCGGGCTCTCTTTGCTGCCCGGTCGAGCCCAAGTGAGATCATGCCCACGGCTTCTCCGTCGAGCGGTTGTCGATTGCAGGAACTGGTGGTAAGGCCGCGAGCGGCTGCCCCTCCGCCGGGACCTCGTTCCTGACGAACTTCCTGAGGTAGCCCCTCTTGATCAGCTCCTCGATCTCCCGCTTCAGATTGCGACACTCCTCCGTGTCATGGTCGTGCTCGCAGTGGAACTGGCAGTACTTTGACTTGTCCCGGGTACCTCTTGGGTTATGAGGAGGAGGTCGGCGGAGGTAGTGCTCGCCCTCAATTTCCATGAGGATCTTTGTTCGGGGGGCGAGGAGAGGGTGTGAACTTCGGCTCCGGACATGACCTCGCCCTTTGACCTCAGATTCGGGCGAGGGTCGGCAGATGGCCGGGCTTCCAAGGTCCTGGAATATCCCTCGGGGATGGCATCTTCAAAGTCTTCCCGTATAGCTCTCGACGGGTGCGGTTCGAACCTCCTCCGCTCGGATGTACTTAGGGCGCGGAGGAGGAGCTCGGAGTACGTCCTGGGTGGCTTTTTGTCCAGGGAGTAGGTCAAGCGGGACGTCTTGAGCCCGCGCTTCAAAGCCAGCATGGTGACAGGCTCGTCCAGGCTACAGATTTCCAGGGCTGCGGTCTTGAACTCGGTGATATAGTCCCGGAGCAGCTCCTGGTCTTGCTGGCGGATGGAGAAGAGGCTATCCACCTCTCTTGGCACCTTCTGACAAGCGTCGAAGTGCGCCACAAACTTCCCTTCCAACTGGTGGAAGGAGCAGATAGATCCGGGCTCGAGGCGGGCGAACCAGACTCGAGCGGCCTTCCGGAGGATAGCGGGGAAGGCGATGCACAAAAGGGCGTCAGTGGCCCCCTGGACCCTCATGAGAGCCTTGTAGCTCTCCAGATGGTCTAGAGGGTCGGTGGTCCCATCGTAGGGATCCACCTGCGGCATGCGGAACCGGCTCGGGATCGGCTCCGCCTGGATTTCATCAGAGAAGGGGGGACGGGAGTCGTAGCCCGCCGGGTCCGCCGATGAGTTCTGCAGGTCGGCAAATCGGCGGGCGAACTCCGCCAACTTGCGCTCGTGCTCCTCCAGGCGCCTCTCGGCCTGGCGCCTGATGACCTCGTCGGTGGAGTCTTCCACCGAGGCCGCTGGTGAAGGGGGCGCCGATCGGTCTCGGCGCGAAGTCACGCCTCGACGTCGCTTGCTGCGATGCACCATCTCGGCTTCATCGGTCGGGGATCGACTCTCGTGATCCGTCGAACCGGAGTAGTTTCTTTTGTGGGAGCTTGGTGGCTCCCGCGGGGGTTAGAGACTGCCCTCGGTGAGATGGCCTGCCCTGAATGGAGCGCAGGCTCCCACGCAGCCCCGCGGCTCGAGCCGCGGGGGTCCCCGACTGCGGCTGCGTGGCCAGGGACCGCTACTGATGTTGAAGCTGTCGGACCGCCGAGGTCAAGGTCTGCAGCTGTTGGATGACGGCCGCGAGGGGCCCGTCCGCCGAGGTCGGCTGTGGTGGAAGAGGAGGGGGAGCTGGAAGCTCCCTCTCCGGGCTGTGGGCCCCTTGAGGGGAGGGAACCTCCCCCACATGGCTGGTGGATGCCTCGCGCCCACGAGTGACCACCATTGTCGGAGAGCGCCTTGCCTGCAGAAAGCTGGCTCCCACTAGGGGTGTTGTCCTGCCCCCCTACCTGGCGCGCCAATCTATTGCCGATCTCGCCACCGCGCCCGTGCCTCGGAACTGCCGATCCGTATAGACCGTCTTGCTCCTGGGGCCTCCTGACTGGACCGGACCTGCAAGACGGGGTCAGAAGACCCTGGCCGGGGATCCCGGCGAGGGAGCTCCGACGATCAAGTTAGTAGACGGCGAGAGGGAACAGAGTCTCTGGGACGGGCCCCCGAAGGAGTCCCAGACTCAGAGATTCTATGACCAAGAATGGTGCTAAAGAGACCGGAAACCCGGCTGGACTCCTTTGCCGAGCTCGCGCCGAGCGATCCCCTCTCGGGACCTTGGATCTTGTCCCGTGGAGCAGAGCTTCCAGCCTCTGTTTCTTCCTTGTCTCTGCTTACCTGGTCGTCTCTTTTCTCCTTCCTTTTATCTCCTCCCGGTGCCTGCTCATTTCCGCTCTCGGGAGGCTCCCCTCTCCTCTCGTCACCCTCTCTCCGTCCTTTTCTTTTCTTTCCCTTCCTTTTTCTCTTTCCCTTCTGGTTCTGAGGGCCAGGCGACTTTCCGGCCTCGTTCGCCGAGCCTAGCGGGGAAAAGGTAAAAGAGGGGGGGCGTCGGCAGGGCGGCCGGCCAGACCTTGGGCCAAGTGTGGGTGCTCTCCTCCCCAGGTGCGGCGCTTGTCCGTCGAGAGGCCATGTCCTGTCAGGGCCGCGTCTCTCGACTGTGGAACCCGTCGGGCAGACGTAAGTGATATTCCGCGTGCCGCCGCCATCCGTACAAGGCGCCTTCTTCGGGGTGCGACGTGCATGGCTCGAGGGCCAGCCTCGAAACCCGCGCCTATGCTCTTTGGGGCTCTCTCTGCACGAGCTGCCTGACCTTGACCGAGGTGGACCCCTCCCGGGTGGACACCTGGCGGGGTGGCAGAAGGACGCTCGGCTTCGGCCGAGGTGGTCCCGTCTCAGGGGGCCACCTGGCGAAGGAGCGAAGGGGCCCTGCTCGACCTCGACCGAGGTGGGGCCGTCGATGGGTGCCACCTGGCGAGGGAGCGGGGAAGCAGCCGACCTTGGCCGAGGTGGACCCCTCCTGGGTGGACACTCGGCGGAGCGGCAGCAGGACGCTCGGCTTCGGCCGAGGTGGTCCCATCTCAGGGGGCCACCTGGTGAAGGAGCGAAAAGGCCCGGCTCGACCTCGACCGAGGTGGGGCCGTCTATGGGTGCCACCTAGCGAGGGAGCGGGGGAGCAGCCGACCTTGGCCGAGGTGGACCCCTCCTGGGTGGACACTCGACGGGTGGCAGCAGGACGCTCGACTTCGACCGAGGTGGTCCCATCTCAGGGGGCCACCTGGTGAAGGAGCGAAAAGGCCCGGCTCGATCTCGGCCGAGGTGGGGCCGGCTATGGGTGCCACCTGGCGAGGGAGCAGGGGAGCCCGGTCCGAGCTCGACTTCGGGCGGGGAGTCGCAGCTGACTCGATCGAAAACCTCCACGTGGCTCGTATAGTGCCCGCCGGGATCTGCGACCAACCACGTCATCATTACGACCGTAACAGCATCGCTTGTCATATAAATGATTTACTTGGTAAAATTATAGGTTGAATCTAAGACTTCTACTTAAAAGTTTCAGGTTTAATTTGAGTTTTCTCAATATAATAAAATAATATATAGTTTTCCTTTCATTTAGTTTTTTTGATTTTTAATAAATTTTATAAATATATCAATAAAAATATCAATTTATATATTAATTTATATTTATTATTTAAAAATTAATATTTTTATTTATCTATTAAGATGTTTATCGATGTAAAGAGTCCAATCCTCAAGTTAGCAAGGATCAAATAGAATTCCAAGCAATTCAAATGGAATTAAAGCAGATACCGTAAAATTTAGTTAATATTGGATTCAATGTAAATTTTTGTCAAAGGTCAGCATCGAAGTGTTTAAATGGGAATTATTAAGATGCGGATAGAAGTACATGGTTCAAGTACATTAGCATTTTCACTTGGAAAAGAAGGCATTGTCTTTCTTGGTAATGCTGCTAGAAAATCGGTAGATGTCCATCATGCTGTTAATCCGCCAGAGTAGAGGGGAGGGCATTTTCATATTCCACTGTACATTAAGATAAAGTGTTGCTAGTTTAAAATATTTTAATGATATGGGGTTTTGAGGCCAGAGAAATCATGCGGCTAGCTCATCCAAAACACTCACATTAAATGTGCTTCTTCTCAGTAAAGTAGAATAATAGATTTCGATTCTATCAAATAATATTCGGTTCAAGATATTTAAATTTTTATAATTTTTTTATTTAAAAATAAATAAATTAATTCAATATCATCAAAATACCGATCAGTAAAATAAAAATTAAAAAAAACCTGTGCCCTTTAGCGCATGGATTCCCAGCATTTCCCCACCAGCACCCCAAAATTTCTATCCACGTGGTCCATGGGGAATCTGAGTGGTGCTTTGTCGCCGCTCACAATTACATTGAATAGGATTTCGGCGTTGTACGCAAATTGGTGGCTGGGATCAAAACCATGGCACGATCCACGGTCCTAATTCATATCAACTAAAGAGAGGAAGCCGGGCGGAGCTGCCGTGCGCTGTCCAATGAATCGGGTGGCATCCCAGTGCTGGTCCAACGATGGAGAAGTAAACCGGCTCGATGGAGTCCCGTGCACAAACCATGCCGCGATTTGCGGCATTCCACGGACCAGAAACGCGTGCCATCGTGACACTGGGAGCGGACAGCCAGAAACTAATCTAGGATGGGATGCTGATGCGACGATCTGGTCGCTGGTCGTGTTTGATGATTTAGTTATCAAAATAAATCTACAAGATCCAAGATCTATTTCACAAGGATTCTTTTTCTGTTTTGAGTAGAAACTTTCTCCTCTATTTAAAGAAAGTCATGGGGTAGGGACGGGGAACAAAGTAGAGAACTAAGCAGCATCCACTGTTTATTAGTGGACTAGCTTGTGCAATGATCGTTATCCATTATAGTCCTCATGGTTTACTTTCTTTGACCAAACATCGATCAATTGCATATTTAAGTTAGCCTAAATAATAAACTTCTTATGGGCATTAGTTGGCTTCGTGTCCCTTGGACATCGATCAGCCTTACGTCTCATTGATCAGTATTGCATCCCTTGGGCATTGATCAGCCTTGTGCCTCTTGGGCATTGATCGACCTTACGGCTCATTGATCAACTTTGCGTCCCTTGGACATTGATCAGCCTGGTGCCTCTTAGGCATTGGTCGGCTTCGTGTCTCTTGGGCATTGATCGGCCTTATAGCTCATTGATCGGCTTTGCGCCTTTTGGGCGCCGATCTATTACTTGATCAACCAAGTTCATTCTTCATCAAATCAATATAAGTAGGTCAAATTTGTCATATCTCAACACTAGTCCCCCCAGCTTCTGAATTCATTAAATGAATGTCAGAAGCTGTCAGAAGCTTCTTCTTTTCTTTTCTTTCTTTCTTTCTTTCTTTTTTTGGCAAACTGACACTCCTATTCTCGAGCAGTGCATCTTAATGATGTGTCGATCTTCGATAGGGGGAGCGGTTATAAAAACTGACTGTCATAATCTGCTATCATTATCATTTTTGAAATTTACGAAGGATCATCGTCGAATAAATGTAAATGTCTTGTCACCGATATGTCTGCCGTCGGATCATGAGTAGTCACTTCGATTTTCCGAAGAGCCATATTTTTTCATTGGATATCATGGACAAATGGCATGATCAGAGCTAATCTCAGTGTTCGAGGAAAAAATCTTAACCACTGAACACCACTATATAAGCATCATCTCTTTTAGGAAAATAGATTTTCTGCAATCACGATTTCTTCACCTTAGGGGCAAAAGAATCCTTTCAGGTCGGTGTCTTCTCTTCCTCACCCTCTATTTTAAATTAATCTTTCTTTTATTTCTCATTTCTCCATAGCTAGGATCTTAGAAACCAATCGTACCAATGAATCTGAAGGTTCTACTTCTCAGAAAAAAAGAACCAGGTCGAATCAGTCAGGATAGATGCCATTAGGACTTCTTTAACAGAACATAGGGTCCTTGCGCTTAAAAAAGTATTATAATATTTTGGATGATTTTGCAGCAGTTGTTCCAAATTCCGAAGAACAGATAGATCAGCCTCTCCCAGGTAGTCTGACGATCTTTGAAGAACATTTAAGAGCTGAACTTAGGTTTCCACTCTATCCTTTCTTTCTCAAGATTTTTAAGTTATACCATGTACTGCCAGCCCAATTGACTCCCAATAGTATCCGAATAATCTCCGCCTTTCTGATTCTTTGCAAGGACGTAGAAATAGTCCCCAGAACTTCTCTCTTTACAGCCTTGTTCATATTGAAACGAGATTTTCATGGCCAATGATGGTGGGTGATCAACCCACGCCATGGTCGGAAATTCATCATCGGGCTTCCTTCGACCATTCATGGCTGGAAGCCCTGCTTTTTTTATATAGTCTCTAAGATCTCTTGGGATTTTAGCATTTGTCATAAGGAACCCCGAACAACTCCGAACGATGGCAAAAAGATTTTGATGGCAGATAAGGAAGACTATAAGAAGCTCACGGGAATGGAGATTCTCCCAATAAAAGAGCTTCTCAACGAGAAAGGACTATTTTCGACTGAAATCAGCCCCAACCCTTCCTTAGGTATTTTATCGCCAATGTTATTCTTTCATTCATTTCCTGATGATTAATCCTAACATCCGATTATTCAGCTTGTGCAGATACATCAGTCATGGTGGATGTTCAAAGGCTTCGACAGATGTCATAGAAAAGAAAGGCTGTGCTTTGTTCGACCAAAAGGAAAGAGAGGCCAAGAAATCCAGAAGACAAAGCCGACCGTTTCATCGACTCCAGAATCTCCGATACTGATAGCCAGCATATCAGACGACAATGAAATACCTCTTTCTGCATCTCTTTAGCCTCCTTTACAAGAGAGGCAATCAGTCAGAACTTCTATGGCTGGTCCATCATCATTTTCCACCAATCAAGCCGATAAAGGAAAAGCCCCGATGATGGAAGAAGATGAGAGATTCTCTTCTGAAGATATCATAATTGATTTCCATGTCTATGC
Organism: Areca catechu; assembly: GCA_021397845.1. Taxonomy (NCBI): domain Eukaryota; kingdom Viridiplantae; phylum Streptophyta; class Magnoliopsida; order Arecales; family Arecaceae; genus Areca; species Areca catechu. The sequence continues at coordinate 158,923,700 of CM038050.1, forward strand.
AGATGAATCGGGTTTGGGCGACCAGTCATTGGCCCGTCGCATTATGAGGTCGACCATAATTCTGAAAGACTGGGAGATTACTAAGTCCCAGCAAATAGATGAAACGATTTTGTCATTTCACCCAACGATGCTCAAGGTATAAAACTAAATTTTGTTTCAAACGATTAAGTAAATAATTATCTATTTTTTCTTTCAAATATGATCAAGTCAACTTATGAAAACATGCAGCTTATCCATGGAATTACTATAATGGAGGAAAGCTTGAAAAGTTTTAATAAACTCCGCCAAGTTATGTGCAATGAAGTAAACATAGCCAAGGCGGAAAAAGAGGTTGCCAAAGAACTAAAAACAACTATGGAAAAGAAGCTAGAAGAACAGGCAAGCCAAACATCAGTCTTGGAAACGGAACTTAAAGCGGCTCAATCAAAGATAGCCAACATGGAATCAAAGCTGAAGAAAAAGAAGAAGAAACTTTGATCAGCTACAATTAAGCACGAAAAAGATAAAGAGAAGGTCGTGACGGAAAAAAAGGAAGCAGAACAAGCTGCCAAGGAAGCCATTAAAAACTACGAAGGATCATCGACTTTCCAAGACAAACTTTATGAGGCTGGCATCAAAAGCTATGATTATGGCTATTCAGACTGTTTGAACAAAGTAAAAAGATGCTACCCTGATCTGGACATATCCAAAATTGAAGAAGAATCTGATGAGGATAATCAGGTCGAAAAGCAGGTTGAACATCAACATGAAGAGCAAATATTGGATGTCCAGATTCAAGAAGAAGAGATGATAATGACCCCCGTTCCAGAACAGATTGAAGAAAAAAATGTAATTGGACAAAATGTAGAAAGTCAATCTGTATAACCGATGTATGGACTTGTCCAATTTTTTATATAAAATGAAGAACCTTTTTTTTTAAACAAAGACTGTCGAACTTTAAACAAAGAAAACATCTTTTTCAAAAGAAAATATGATAAATCACTTGATAAGTAACAAAGTTATAAGTAAAAGTTTAAACTTTCACAAGTAAAAAACTTTCTAAGTATGGAACCATCGGATCATGCAAAGAGATTTTTGAGAAAGATTAGTTCAAGTATGAAATTATCCAAACAATACGAACGGTTATCCAATATCATCAGATTACAAACATCGACAAAGCATTCAGACAGATCTGATCGGATCAATTTCGAACAAATTCGATAAACTAAAGTTATTGATGAAAAAGGTCTATCGAAAAATATAATTGCCCATTTCTCTTAAAGAAGAGATTATCAGTCATTGAACACTTAAGGAAGCTGATCTTTAAATCAATCAGCCCTTAGGTTAATCATAATGAGATGTCATTTAACTTTCCAGGCTTATTAGGGCCTATGATAATCCGATATTTCAGTTGGATTCATGAAATATTTTTCTTTCCTTTTTCTATCTTTTGAGAAGAAGAATCTTCATGAGATATTTTCAAAATTAACTCTGATATGCCATAATAAAATGGGCATATCATTTTTGCCAAATGTCGCCTTCTTATTGGAAGTGTAGTTATTCTGCAGGTTATAAAACCGTGCCGGTCAATATTTCAGAAACCGTACATGATTTAAATTCAAATCAAATACTATCTTTCCTCTCTCCATAACCAACTTTCTGAGAATCAGTAACGGCATATGAATTCCTACTAAATTAAGATCATAGACGTGTCGTAATCTCGAGACATCTCGTAATTTGGATCATGAAGCATGATCATCAATGCGCTCTATATAAAGAGATTTCGGGCTCGCTTCTTAGGCCAATGTTACTTCAAATATTTCGGGCACTTTCTTCTTTGAACTTCTTTGTTTTGAAAAACCTCGAAAGAGCCTTCATCATATCTTGGAGATGAAACCAGATAGCGAGAGACTTCGTCGGGCACTCAAGAAGAGAACCAAATCTACACGATTTAGAGAACAAAGATCATGTGTAAAAAGAAGTCGCTTATCAAAAAGCACTTCCACCAGGCAAGAATCACTCGAATATATCGCATCCTTGTATGATGAAGAGAAGTTACAGCTATCTGATCCTTCCTTAAGATAACCAGAAAGTGGCCCATCCGTTAAACCTACTTCGATGGTGAAAGGTAAAGCCTCGATTACCGAAGAATTATCTGATCCAGATGATGGCAAGAGTGTCCAGATGCTTGTCATAGATGCAAGCTTTGACAATCCGAAGTTAGGAAAGACTATGTTGCAATCCGCTATTCTTCAGAAAGATTGGGAGGCGACACATGGGCATGGAGTAGAAGATATTTTTTTCTCTATTTATCCAGGAATACTGAAGGTAAGTATCAATTCTCCCTTTAGAAAATCTTCTATTCTTATTTTAACAGCATCCTGACTCCTTTTGCCAGTTTATCAATGACATTTTTATGATCGAAGAAGACTGGCTCTGATCGACCAACTCTCAGGTAGATCTCCAAAACCAGTTAATATCGATCAAAGAAGAAAATGACAAGGCTAATACTTGTCAAACAACCTTAGAGTTAAAACTAGTCCGAGCAACCGGAGCAAACTTGTCATTGAAAAGATAATTGAGAACGGTTGAAGACCAAGCCATGAAGCTTTTAGCCGATGCTAAGAAAAGGAGAAAAATACTTCAACGGGCGGATGTAGCCATAGAGATAAAAACTCGAGCATATGAAGAGGTAATGAGCCAGAAATCTAGTATGAAAAAAAGAATGGCTTCCCTTGAACAAAAATTGGAACAAATCGAACGAGAGGCTGCTTCGATGATTCAACAAAGTCTTCATGCAATTGAATAATTTAAAATTTCGAAGCTTTCAATGATCAAATAGACGAAGCAAGGACAGAGGGTTATAAGATCAGCTTTGAAGACTACATCGAGAAGGTCAAAAAGTTGTATCCTGATCTTGACGTTTTCTCCATTTCCATAGATGAGATTATGGAAGAAGATGAAGCGAAAAAGCCAATCAATGATTCGATAGCTTCCGTAGCTGAAGAAACACTTGTTCAAGAGAAAGCTGCTCTTACCCAAATCAATCAAGAAAGAGTTGAATAATACCTATAATTATAAATTTCTGATGAATCGATGCTTTCTTTTAGTTGACTATCAATGAAATCCTTTCTTTCTTTCTGATGCCAACTATAACAATCAATTTAACATATTGCATCATCCTTCCAATGTCTTCGATATTTTAAGGTAATAATGCTGATAGAGTGGTAGATTAGACCAACTCTTATTACCTAAATCATGGTCGACGTATTAGGTCAACCTTTTAATCGATCGGTTATTTCGATATTAGTATACTGATGAGATGGTGGGTCGAACCAACTCAATTTGTTGGATTGTGGTAAGTGCATCAGGCTAACCTTTTAATTGATCAATTATTCTAATCATAAAGTACCGATGAGATGGTGGGTCAGACCAACTCTATTTGTCAGAATGTGGTCAACGTATCAAGCCAACCTTTTAATTGATCAATTACTCTAATCATAAAGTACCGATGAGATGGTGGGTTAGACCGACTCTATTTGTCGGGATGTGGTCAGCGTATCAGGCCAACCTTTTTTTTTAAAAAAATATATCAACTTAATACTTTTCTTTCAGATAGAAAGAACAGAAAAGAGGAAATCCCTTTATTGATGATATTTATGAAGATTCTCTACATTCCATGGTCTAGCTATCGGATAGCCATCTAGGCTTTCAAGTCGATAGGTTCCAGGTCGCACAACTTCAATGATGTGATAAGGACCTTCCTAGTTTGCGGCAAGTTTGCCTTGATCAGTTGATCGAGATATCATCATTCGGCACAGGATTAGATCTCTAGACCGAAAGGTTCGAGCCTTGACTCTTGAATTATAATATCGAGCCACCCTTTTATCGATATGCTGCCATTCTTAATTGCTCTTGTAATCTGGAGCTCTCAAGCAAATCCAGGTCAACTCTTCTTTGATCGGCATTATTCGACCCTTCAAGACAATCTATTCTTCTAGAACGAAGAACAATTTCTATAGGTAACATGGCTTCGCTCCCATAGGCAAGGTTAAACAGAGATTCTCCTATTATAGATCAGGGAGTTGTACAATAAGCCCAAAGAACGGAGTTGAGTTCATCGGCCCAAGATCCTTTAACTTCATCAATCAGATCTTCAATCCATGAAGGATAGTTCGATTGGTCACCTCCGCCTCTCCATTAGCTTGTGATGTCTGACGGAAGTTAATTTGTGATGGATGTGGAATTGGACGTATAAATCACTAAATTTTTTATTGTCAAATTGCCTTCCATTATCAGTAATGATGGCATGAGAAATCTCGAATCTATATATAATGGCATTTCTAACGAATGCCTCGACTTTACTTTCAGAGATTTGGGCCAAAGGTTCAGCTTCCACCCATTTGGTAAAATAATCAATGGCAACAATTAAAAATTTTCGTTGTCCAGAAGCTGGGGGAAACGGAATCAAGAATATCCATTCTCCATTGGGGGTCACATTTCCTTACAAAGTCCACCGCATCCTTCTGTATAGTTGGCCAATAATATCTTTGTCTTATGATTTATAAGCCAATGATCTGCCTCCCAGATAGTTACCATATATACCTTCGTGAACTTCTTTGAGAGCATATTCAGCATCTGAATGAGATAAACATTTTAGTAATGGCTGGAAGAATGATTTTTTATATAATAGTCCATCTAAAATGACATATTGAGAAGCAATCTTCTGGAGCTGTTTGGCTTCTATATTGTTTTCAGGTAACATTCCTTTGGTCAGATATCAGATTATAGGATTCATCCAGTTCAATTCTGGTTCTATCTGAAGGACCTTTTCTTGGTCATCCATAGAAATACTTGGAGTTTCCAAACGCTCCACAAAAGTCCGACCCATTAAATCGGGTGTCGAAGTAGCTAGCCGAGATAATGAATTAGCTCGAGAATTTTCAGCTCTAGGGACATGACTGATGTCTTAAGAATCAAACAAAGCTCTAAGTTCTCGAACTTTTCCCAAATATAGAGCCAAAGTTATGTCACGAACTTCGAAGTTTCCCTTTACCTGATTGACGACTAACTGAGAATCAGATAGTACTTTTAATCTCCGAATATTTAGTTCTTTTACAATTCTTAATCCAGCCAGAAGAGCCTTATATTCGGCTTGATTATTAGAAGTTCTAAAGGAAAATCGGAGAGCATATTCCGTGACATTTCTATTTGGACTAGATAAAAATCAATCCATCCCTATAACCAGAAAAATTTGAAGCTCCGTCCACATAGAGAACCAAAGGAAAATCATCTTCTCTACTTCAACGGACACCCGAGTTTCATCTTCATTGTTATTCCAAGTACATTCGGCTATGAAGTCAGCCAGCACTTGGACCTTCATTGCAGAGCGAGGTTGATAGGTAATATTATATTCACTTAGCTTTATTGTCCACTTTGCCATCCGACCAGAAGTATCAGGACACTGCAAAATAGTTCTTAAAGGTTGATCGGTCAATTGATAATGGGATGAGACTGAAAATACGGCCTGAGGCGCTTTGCTGATATTACCAGAGTGTAAATAATTTTCTGAAGTCTTGGATATCTTGTTTTAGCATCATGAAGGACCTTGCTGATGTAATAGATGGGTTTATGTGACCCATTGGATTATTTTCTTACTAATACTAAGCTAACTGCTTCATCAGACGCAGCCAAATAAAGATATAGGTTTTTCCCTTCTTCAGGTTTAGACAATAGGATCGGATTCATTAGGTACTTTTTAAATTCCTCAAATGCCAGCTGATAATCGTCCGACCAGTTAAATTTCTTAGACTGTCGTAAGGCTTTAAAGAAAGGCAAGCACCTTTTGGCTGAACAAGAAATAAACCGACTCAACGAAGCAATCCATCTGGCCAATTGTTAAATCTCCTTCTTATTTACAGGATGCCTCATGTATAATATGGCTTGAATCTTTTCTGGATTAGCCTCAATCCCTCGCTTTGTAACCATGAAGCCCAAAAATTTTCCAGAAGTTATACCAAAAATACACTTAGTCGGATTTAATTTCATGTGATTTCTCCGTAGAATATCATAGTTCTTAATAGATCTTTAATATGATCATTGGCCTGATTACTTTTGACGATTATGTCATCTACATATACTTCTATGGTTTTACCAATCTGATCTTCAAAGATCTTATTCACTAACCTCTGATATGTAGCTCCGACATTGTTAAGACCAAAAGGCATTATTTTGTAGCAATATATCCCTCGGTCTGTAATAAAGGGTGTCTTTTCCTCATCTCCTGGATTCATTCATATCTGATTATACCCCGAAAAAGTATCCATGAAACTCAAGAATTTGTCCTGTGGTAGCATCAACAAGTTGATCGATTTTAGATAAAGGAAAACTATCTTTAGGACATGCCTTGTTAAGATTAGCATAATCTATGCATATCCTCTACTTTTCATTAGCTTTCCTTACCATTACCACATTGACAAGCCAGTCAGGGTAATGGACTTCTCTGATAAATCTGGCATCAAGCAGTTTGGCTACTTCCTCATTGATAACTTTTTGCCTTTCTGGAGCAAAATTTCTCTTCTTTTGATGGATAGGATGACTAAGTGGATCTACCTTAAGTTCATGCATGATCACTTCGGGAGGAATTCCCAGCATATCGATAGCTGTCCATGCAAATATATTAACATTCTTTTGTAAGAAATCGATCAATTCTCTTCTTTGATCTTCACTGAGTGAAGTTCCAATTTGAATGGTTTTAGTCGGATCATCTCTTATCAAAGGGACATTGATAGTTCTTTCTACTGATATGCTTGCTTCTTCAATCTGATCACGCAGATCTATTTGCTCCAAAGTTGAACTATCGACTGGTTGTTGGTTTTGAACTATTAAACATTGACGAGCCATCTGTTGATCTCCTCTTACTTCTCCAATCCCATTGTGGGTCGGGAATCTCATTAGCAGGTGATATGTAGATACGATGGCCTGAAATTTGTTCAGGATGGGCCTTCCTAAAATTGTATTATATGCAGAAGAGGTTCGAACAACCATAAAGGTGAGAGGGAGAGTCCTTTGTTTTGGCATTGTTCCGAGGGTTATAGAAAGTATAATTTCTCCCTCTACTCCCATAGAATTTTTGCCAAATCCAGTCAATGACATACGAGTTCTTCGTAGCTTATCAATTGGCAAGTTCATTTTGAGAAAAGCATTATAAAATAAAACCTCAGCAAAACTTCCATTATCAATCAAAATTTTGCATACATCATAATTTGCAATTATCGCATAAATTATTACAGGGTCATCGTGCGGCATCTGAACACCTTGTAGATCATTGCCAAAAAAGTTAATGCTATTTTGAAGTCTCTTTGCAATCCTGTCATCTTCGTAACATGCCTGGTGATGGATCATTCTAACTAATCTGTTGGGTTGGTTATTGATTAGGGAGCTCTATCCCATCAGTAATCATTCTTGGGGCCGTCGGGCTTGGTGTTGCTGCTTCAATCGGTAGATTCTGACTTTGGTTATGGACATACTTGCCCAGATAACCGTGTTTGATTAGATCTTCAATCTCATCCTTCAATTGGATACACTCTTCTATAGTGTATCCATGATCGCGGTGGAATCGATAATATTTAGCTTTGTTGCATACAGCAGGTGGAGCTCGCATTGGTCTTGGCCTTTGGAGGAAATTCTCTTTTTCTATTTCTATCAGTATTTTTTCTCTTGGAAGAGTCAGGGGGGTGTAAGCATCAAATTTGTTGGCGTAGCTCCTGCCGACCAAGTTCTTCGACTTCTGAGCTTGTCATTGAATTGGTCGGACTTCAGGAGATCGAAGCCCATCTTCTTTGAAATTTTTCTTGCTCGGTGCTAATTTTCTTTCCACTTAGCATCGGCTCAGGGCTTGTTCTTCAGCCTGAGCATATTTTTGGGCACGGGCCAACAGTTCAAAATAGCTGGTCAAAAATTTATTGTCTAAAGAGAATGTGAACCTGGAAGCTCGCAGTCCCTTTTTCATAGCTGACATTACCACATGTTCGTTGAGATCTGCGATCTTCAATGAAGCGGAATTGAATCTTGCTACATAGTCTCTTAAAGTTTCTCCTTCTTGCTGCTGAATGAAAAACAAACTATCGAAGTTTCTTGGCATTCTTCTACTTGTTCTGAAGTGGGAGATGAATAGCCTTTCCAACTGCCCGAAAGAATGAATGGTGTCTAGTTGGAGGCTAGAGTACCACATTCTTGTTACCTTTTTCAGAGTTGCTGGGAAAGCAAGGCAGTGAAGCGCATCCGATGCTCCTTGGATCCATATGGGCTTTAAAACTGTCCAGATGGTCAAGAGGATCAGCCGATCCATCATATGGTTCTACTTGAGGGATTTTAAAATGGTAAGGAATCCTTTCCTTCATTATTTTCTTGGAAAAGGGAGGCAGGATGTCGTTGGTTGGAATTGCATCCTCCATCTTCCTTCGTTCGTCAAGCCTGGCGATCTGTAGTTCCAACTTTCTAAATTTTCTCTCAAAGTTATCATTCCTTCCAAGATTTAGAGTCTGAGCATTGTCAGAGGTTGATTCACCGGAAGATGTCGAGCAAGATCGAGGGCGCTTTCCTTTGTCCCGCCTCTTAACATGATGGTAAGACCAGGGGTGTTGCTTCAGGGGAGAGTACTATCTTGAAGAGTGTTGACAAGGTGAACGTCGACTTGGACCTGGGTGTTTGCTTATATGGAGAGAAGATCGTCGACTGCTTCTTGAAGCAGCAGGTCGTGGTGGTCCACTTGTAGCATTTCTTGGAGATTCTTGACTGCTGCAGTAAGCACCTCCATTTTATCAAAAGGATACCCAGTTGTTCTTAATTCAGATTACCAGCAGAAGCAACATCCATTCCATCCAGAATAGGATCATTCTCTAAGAGAGAATGATGAACTTCTTCAACAAGAAAATTTTGCGTTCTACCTTTGACCATGTTTGCCTTCAAATTCCTGAAAACTCTTTCATCGAGTTCCCCTACCTGGCGTACCAATCCTGTTGTGTCTAGATTGCTGTGATGCTCAAGCTTGGATCATAGATTCCAGACTAAAATAGATTAGATCTGAGGGAAAACTAGAGCAGAAGGTGTGCAAGAGTTTCTCTGTCTCGAAAAATTAACCTTCCCGAAACCCTTTACTCACCAGTATTTATAGGCTACGATCCTAACTAAATCCAGCTAAGAAAATTGTAAACGGTTAGTTCGTTAGTGGACTAGCATGTGCAATGATCGTTATCCATTATAGTCCTCATGGTTTACCTTCTTTGACCAAACATCAGTCAATTGCATATTTAAGTCCGCCTAAATAATAAACTTCTTATGGGCATTGGTTGGCTTCGTGCCCCTTGGGCATTGATCAGCCTTACGGCTCATTGATCGGTCTTACATCCCTTGGACATTGATCAGCTTGGTACCTCTTAAGTATTGATCAACCTTACGGCTCATTAATCAGCTTTGCACCCCTTGGACATTGGTCAACCTGGTACCTCTTAGGCATTGGTCAGCTTCGTGCCCCTTGGGCATTAATCGGCCTTACAGCTCATTGATCAGCTTTGCACCTTTTGGGCACTGATCTATTACTTGATCAACCAAGTTCATTCTTCATCAAATCAACATAAGTATATCAAATCTGTCATATCTCAACACTATACATATTGTTTAATTTATAATTTAGATTTTTGAATAATATATGACTACATAGGGACAGATCAAGATACTACGATCTGTACTTAATAAGATAGATTATACTTGGAATCTAGATTATAAGATATTTTAATTATTTATATGATTTGAATTTTTGAATAGTTTATAGTTATGTAGGGACATATTTGTATCTAGCAAGATAAGCTATACTTGGGTTTAAGACTTTGAATCGTCTATGACTATGTAGAGACATATATGTATCCAGCTAGATAGATTATGCTCAGGAATCAATCATAACTTTACTAATTATATATTAAGAAATTGAATTATATTTTATTAAAAGAAACCAAATTGAAATCTTAAGACATATATCCTATTTAATTTCCTACTTGATAATTAAATTAGAATTCTTATTTTTTTTTACTTTCTAGTTTTAATCACATTCATACTCTTCCTTAATTACTTTTATAATTTAATTAAAACTCTAACTAAAAATCTTAAATAAAAGTTAATTTAACTCCAAGTGATCCCTATAGATATGATCCCAACTCATCTATCTATATAATTTGAGTTGGTTATTTTTTTTAATCCCTTACAATGGCGATCAACTCTCCTCGATTGCTCATGGGCCACCCAACTTTCCTCCTCCCTTCTCGTGGTCCCTCGCTGTTCCTCTCCACCCTCTCTCCGCCCATTAGTGCCTCCCCTCACTTGTTTGCCTATTAGGTAGCTCCTAACCCATTTCTCCACCCTTTTTTGGCCTCCCACCCATTCTCTATTATTTCTTATATCCTATATTATTTTGATAAATCTTCTTCTTTTATTTAAATATATTTATTTTATATCATATTTTAAATATTGTTATAATTAGTAGATAAGATTATTAGATTAATTTTTGTGTGCATAAGAAATAAGAATTGGATAAATACAAGTTGTCTTGCATGATTAAATTTAGTTTTCTAGTTATGTACGTTAAGTATATTTTATTTATAGCATGCCTAATTTATTGTATTGATTAAACATGTAGTGAAAAATAGGAGAAACTATCTCGGTCCTATATTTATTAATGATTATATGGTTAATAGACCATATGACATTGAATATAGTCAAGGACCATAAAAGGCTATTAGAATAAAGTATAGAATGAAATTGAAGAGTTGAAGGATAAGTTGTACAAAATGTTCCATATTTATAAAAGAAGGAATAAAATAGTGATAACATATAGATATTCACAAGTTATGCAGCCAATAATATTAAAGCATGTACCCATTTTGATTACCGAAGATGAGGCTATAGAGATAAACATTTTAATTATAAGTTCACATCCATATCTATCAGGTACAGAGTTGTTGTGAAGACTACTTATTTTTGGGCCTTTTGGACTGAAGTCGATAGCCATTGCTGGATTCAGATTAAAACCCAAAAAAAATGGAAACAAGGGCTTCATCCCTATTTATCCAATCGATGAGCTCGCCAGGAACTCCAGTGAATCGCCATGCTAGGAAAGGAGAGAGAGAGCGATGGCATGAGGGCTTGGACAGAGGTGAGGTTTGGTCATTTTTCTTCCTCATACGGTGAGGGAATCTTGTCGTTCTTCTCTTTAAAACCCCTCCCCCATCACCGAGGCTCCCATCAAATCTTCCCTCTCCTCCAGTGGCTGACCGCTCCTGGACCATCGCCGATAAGTCTTCCTCTCCCTAAACTCTTGATTGTATTAGTTAATGGGCTACATAGGGTAGATTTAGCTAATTCTTCTTCCAATTTTCTGATCATGGCTGGGATGGCCATGGATACGTCGACTGATCCCTGTCTTTGCTCCATCCAGGAAGTCTTCAATGGATTGCCGCCCTCCTCCAGCTCATTAGAGCAATGGAGGCCTGTTCGGTCGAGCCAAGGAGCTTGGGAAGAAGAAAGAAAAAAAGAAAGGAGAGAAAAAAGAAGGAAAAAGAAAGAAAAAGAAGAAAAGGAAAAAAAAAAAAAAAAAAAGAGAGAGAGGAGAGAGAAAGATGAAAAAGAGAGGAGGAGAGAGAGGAGGAGAAAGAGAAAGGGAGAGAGAAGAAGAGGAGAGAGAGGAGAGGAAAAGAGAAAAAGAGAAGAAGAGAGAGAAAGAGAATGAAAGAGAAAGGAGAGAAACAAGAGAGAAGAAGAGGAGAGAGAGAAGAGGAGAAATAGAAAGGGAGAGAGAAGAAAAGGAGAGAGAGGAGAGAGAAGAAATAAATAAATAAATAAATAAATAAATCTTATGAAATTAATTTGGATATTTAGACTATTTTCTTGTTGATTAATCGATTCCCATCAACCAGACCTAAATAGATATCTAGATCGAACCTAGCTCTAGACCATATCAAAAAATCTTTTATTTTATTTTCTTTTCTTAGATTCAGGGTTAATTATTTAACTTATTTTATCAGAGCCTTCATTACCTTTATCAGTATGGGAGTATCGAGGATCTAGGATTTGAGTCGTATGTTCCTGATAAAATCAGTTTTAGGTAAGTTATCTTGACCTCTAGTATTACATGCTAAATATGTTATGAATGCTATAAAATGTTAAATATGTATAGTATAATTTGATCTGCATTGAATTACATACATTGTTATGTGTATTGGTGTTGACTCTTTCTAGTCTAACTATGATTATACAAGGACCTAGTCTCCTTCCGGGCCTCCAGTGGGATGATTACTAGTACATGATCGATGTACGATATGTGTAGTCAGGAGCTAGTCACCTTTTATTTTTAGCCATGTATGGCAGTTGTTGGCAAATGCTGGGTATGCATGATTCCTCATGTGATATTAGAGCTAGTTTCTTTCTAGGCCTCCGGTGGGGTGATTACTGGTATATAACCGGTTTCGATATATGTAGTTAGAATTCTAGTCTCTTTCGGGACTAGCCACGGGCTGATCGTGGTTATAGTTAGAGGGACTAGGAGAGTAAAGTAAATGGTTGGCCATCCATAGTTGTGTTATTTGTAATTGAATGTGCATATTAATGTGATGTTGCATTTTATTTTGTTATAAGTTGGTTGTTCTGTGATGTATAATTTATGTATGTTTGTAATTTATTATTATCATATTTATGTATATATTAGAGGTGATGATAACTTACTGAGCCTGTATAGCTCATCCCTTGTTTCCTATATCTTTGTTATAGATCTGAAATATCAATCGGGCTTTGGGACCAGTCAGTGAGAAACTAGGGTTTAGATGTTAATCTCTTAGTTTATGATTTATCTTAAATTTTAGTTAAATAATCTATCCGTTAATCTTGCTAAAAAATTCTAAAATTAAATAAATAATTAATAAATTTATTCTCTATCATTGTTTGATTATTAATTAGTAAGATAAATCTTGCATATTCGACAGGATTGAACCCTGAGGAGATGCGGCCATATGTCGTATGCTTGGCTCGGGCATCGGGTATGGGCATGACAGATTTAATGGTATTAGAGCAAAGGTTTAAGATCTAGATGATTTAATTAGTGAGAGTGGTAGAATTAAGGTTTTGATAGAATATTTTGGAATAATTGTTGATACTAAAAGTTTATTTAATTTTCTTTTATAGGTGTATGGTATAGTTCCAAGGATTTTGCTAGGTGCAGAAGGCTTGCACTAAAAAAAAATTAGATTAAACTCTCCTAGCTTAATTTTTGAAAGAATATCATCGAGGCTAGATAATGGATATATGGAGATATATTTTGAGTTATATTATGATTTGATTTATTTTGGAAACCTAATATTGATATAATTACAGATTGTGATATAAGTGATTAGAAATTAATATGATGACTATTAAGGCATGATAGAATGATATCGAAGCTTGGATTATGATCACTTGGATCTATGATATAAGTGATTAGGATATGATTTGAGAGATAGCGAAATTTAAGTTATGATTGCTATGGAATGTGACTTAAGAGATATTTAAACTTAGTATTATGATCAATGGGATATGATAAAGTTGCAAGAATGGATTTGAAATTTAGATTTCTGATCCCTAGGTATTATGCATATGATCTGGCATATGATTAGTGCCAAAAAGGAATATGATTTTTGTTTCTAATATAAGTAGTGAGATTGATCTAGGATGAGCAAAAAAGGATTGAATTATTTATACTATTTGATCATGATAAGTAAGCATATTATAGATATTGAAGAGCTGGATAAGATGTGTCTTTATCTTTGATAAATTGGTTTGATCGAGCTTCAGAAGTAGTGGCTTGGAAGTATAGTGTATTATGTTATGATGAATATATGTATTCAATTATTAATTGAATGATTTTGAAAACTTAAACTTGATATGGATGAAGATCACGATAGCTTATAAGTTTTGTCGTTAATTAGTGGATTGTAAATTTTGAGACTATTGCAAGATGTTTAGGTTGTAGGTTATAAAAGAGTTTAATGATATTAAGAAGGATAATTTTTTGATGAATCTGCATGTAGATTATTATTGAAAATATGTAATAGAAAATGTGTTTGGGATAATGCATAGATTTGTAATTTGCTATTAGCAGATTAAATGTTATTTGTGGACATGGCATGCATATCTTAGTAGAATCTTTGATGGCTTATATTAGAAGTTTTGGATTGGATTACTTGATCTTTCATATATTTGTTAGAGATTATTAGATATGTTGAACTCCAAGTCAAATGTAAAATCTATGAGAATATTTATTTTACCTTGCTACTGATGTTGCATAGAGCAAAGAAATGGGTATTGGAAGACTTATATGGGTTTAATCTATAAAGGATAATATTTTAAATAGTTTGTTAATTGATGCTAAGAATCATGGCAAGATCGTATGATTGATCCTACATATAAGAGTATTGATTTAAAGTCATTTACTTTGTTAGAATTAATGTTAACTTTTCAAAAAAAAAATGATCTAGATTGTCTAATCAAATTGTTAAGGAAAGCATAAATAGTTTGGACTTGGACTAGAATTATTGATGTCTTGAATGGATGGTATAATTTTATGCAAAGGCTTTAAACGTAGAGAATGGATCAAGGTTTAAATTTGATGTGATATGCTCGAGACCTAATAAAGACAAAAAAATTTAATAGTTTTGATCTCATTTTATTTAAAGGTTGGATTTTGTTTAGATTATAACGTAAAGTGGTATCTTTGTCAGAAATTTACTTAATAAAATTAAAGGATTTAAAAATTTATATTAGAGTTGCACAGCAGAAGTGTGGTGGACTAAAGACATTAGAATTGATTTAAAGAGTATTATTATGGAAAAATGGAAGTTCTTATTGGGATTACTGAATTTGGACATAATGGTTTGTATGAATTTTAGATCGCGCATCTTTGAGTTTTGGAAGATTTTGTTTTTTTTTAAATTTTGAGATCGAAATTATTTTCATAGGAGGGGAGAATGTGAAGCCCACTTACTTTTGGGCCTTTTGGGCTGAAGTCGGTAGCCATTGCCATCACTAGCATATGACTGATGTACGATATGTGCAGTCAGGAGCTAGTTACCTTTTATTTTTAGCCATGTATGGCGGTTGTTGGCCATGCTGGGTATGCATGATTGCTCATGTGATATTAGAGTTAGTTTCCTTCCGGGCCTCTAGTATGGTGATCACTGGCATATGACCAGTTTTGGTATGTGTAGTTAGGATTCTAATCTCTTTCGAAGCTAGCCACGGACCAATGATGACCATAGTTAGATGAACTAGGAGAGTAAAATAAATGATTGGCCATCCATAGCCACGTCGTTTGTAATTGAATGTGCATATTAATGTGATGTTGCATTTTATTTTATTATGGGTTTGTTATTTTATGATATATGATTTGTGTATATTTATAATTTGTTATTATCATATTTATGCATATATTAGAGGTGATGATAACTTACTGAGCCTATATAGCTCACTCCCTGTTTTCTAAATCTTTGTTACATATTCGGAAGATCAATTGGACTTTGGGACCGTCAGTGAGGAACAAGGATTTAGGTGTTAATCCCTTAGTTTATGATTTATCTTAAATTTTAGTTAAATTTTATCTACCTGTTAACCTTGATGAAAAACTCTAAAATTAAATAAATAATTAGTGAATTTATTCTCTATCAATGCCTGATTGTTGATTAGTAAGATAAGCCTTGCATATTTGACAAGATTGAACCCTGAGGAGATATGGCCATCTGTCGTATGCTTGGCTCGAGCATCGGATCAGGGCATGACAGTTGCACATAGATGTGCAACCCATTGATGACATCAAACCTGAATTGTATGATTATGAAAGAGTTAGATAGGATTTGGGAATAACAACTCACGTCAATGAACAAATTGTTTCATACTCTAGTCTATACATTATGTAAAATAATTCAATGAACACTAGTTTGAGATGTATAGTGGACCAGTTTGCTAGAGTGGATGGTGATGTGCAAGAGACTGTAATCAGATAAGCATCATGTTATATACTTGTAAATGATACAGTTTATGTAGATAATCAACTTTTTTATAAGGATGATATGGCAAGTGGAGATGATATCAAAAACGAAGCTCAACAAGCTAGCATATCACATGATGTAGGAAGTTTGCACATTTTTGGCACCGAACCATGCCGGTTTGCTGCCAATCTGGTTCGGTATGGGTTAAAGTGGTTGGTTCGGCACGGTTCGACAGTCCCTAGGACAAGGAGACTAATAGCATGCTTCTCCCTCTCCTAATTTAACAAGGAGAAGTGGATTAATTGGGACAATAGCTCTCTTTTCCATAAGAAGGGAGAAAGGGGGATTGGATGCTGGAGATAAATATTAGTAAAATCAAAGAATTAAGAATTTATGCATTCAAAAATAATTGTGAATAAAATCAAAGAAAATTAATTTATAAGCAACAAATTATAAAATAGCATAATTTGGGAACTGCTCTAAGAGCATCATTTTTCCTCTAATGCAAGGTAAATATCTATAATATTTCCAAGATACAATCAATCTCCCACTCATTCAACTCCTCCCTCATGTAGCAAGAACACAGGGTAGCAAGAGTATGTGGAATCTTTGACCTGATCAACTTTTTCAATTAGCAAAAATCAATACTTTGCAAAGTATATAAAATATGGAAAAAAAGTAGTATAAGTATGGAAAATATATGGAAGTGAAGAGTGAAAAGAGAGAGCAAGACATGGCTATTCAAGGGAGAATTTTCTAATATGTAGTATCATGAGCCTACACCATGGTCTTTCTAGTGATGCTTTCAATAAGCAAAATATTAATAGAATAATGAACATAATATAACATGAAAGTAATAATCCTTGCTTGGTGGTTGATTTTTGGAACAAAACTAAATGCGTAGATTGTTGATATTTCATTTGTTTAATATTATAAGTAAATTACAAAGGATCTCTGGTAATTTATGATTATTACACTCATACCTAATAGTTTGTAAAATCTATACTTACAACTAGTTAAATTAACAGCAATGGTGAAACCAATTTAGCTCATGTGGAAAGCTAAAATTGTCCTTTGGTGGAGAGCGGGATGCATGCATTTTCTTGTATCCTTGAATGGCTATAGTATCACTTAAGATTACTTGGATTACTTTTGAAATTTTTTTGATGTATTTAAGGTTAATGATTTGACTACCATTCTATTAAATTATGAATTGAAATGTTGGATAAAAACAAAGCTCAAGAGGGTAAGCCTAGATTTGTCAAACTATTGGGTATTAGTTTACACATAATTTCAAGGAGAGGGTTTGTAATTTACTCTAATATTATCTTTTGAGCAACATTATATTTATTACTCCCATGACTATAATACAATGGATTCAAAGTGATCATGAATGACAAGAATTAATCAAACATCCAAGTTACTTGCATCTATATGTTTCACCAAGTAGTTAATCAGGTCAAATGTATTCTAGGCCTTTCAATCATTTGAAAGGATCTTAAATGTACTTTATTTTACCAAGAAAAGCTCAAATGTACATTAATTCAATTAAATATTTTCCCTTGTATATATTATTGGCAACTAAATGAAAGGTACTTTTTAGGATATATGGGATAATGACTTTGGAACAAGTGTTTTTTTCATTTCTCAACTTGAAAAATCCATACTAGCAAGGTTTTAAATCCCATGGAATAGATTTTCTCAATTTTCTTGTGGAATAGGACACATCACTGTGCCATCCCGTCCTGACACTTGGAACAAAAAATATTCCAAGACATCCCAATCGGGATGCTTGAATAAGGATGGGACTATCCTATGCCAACACATGAAATTGTATCCCATCTCGATGTCCTACGAGATATCTCATAGAAACCTAAATTCTTGCTTACTAGCTTTACTCTCATTAAAAATTAATATTAGGAGATGACCAACATCTTAAGCCACTTGCAATCCTCAATATTCTTAGCTTCTTTCATGAATAAATAATTCTTGATATATATACACATTTGCAAGATATAGATAAATTCATCATCTCTATATCATAGTAAAATATTATACTAGGTGAAAATCTCATCCGTGTCTTATTAGCATATATAATCTAAACCGAAATAGTTTATCAAAAGAGTCCCCACAAAGCTTGAGCTAACCAAGGCTTATGACACATTCTTATAAGATGCTTATTGATAGTAAGGATTACAACATGGGCATCACCACAACTACATTAAAGATATGCATTTCTTGTCACAATCATGACTAGGGATCCATTAAATGAACCTCTTAAAATCATTTCTGGCTATCCATGTTTATTCAACAAATAACCTACTTAGATTAAGGGAAAATTTTGAACTTTCATAATTCTAGACCAAAATAGTTTAAATGATGTAGAAGCACATGTTAAAAGTTTTACAAGTTACAAGCTATTAAAATTAAGTTAAATTCAATGGTGTGTCAAAAACAAAAGACTTCATGTGCATTTTCTTCATTTTGCAATACATTTTTTATATGGAAGACAAAACAAAATAAAATTCAATAGCTAACACAAAAACAAATGTTAGCAAGGAGACCTGAGTGTCCTATATTTCCAAGTTGAGATCTCCATGGCTTTCAGAATTATGATTACCATCGGATCATATCTTTACAAGGGATGACATTACCTATGTGCCCCTTCCTAATGACCTATTTATGTATTCATTTCATGGATGAGCTAAAACAAAACAAGAATTCTATACCCAATATTGTGTGCAGAAGATTTTTTACACATTTCTCTCATCTACGAATGATTGTAAAGGAAATTTTAACTATCTAGGATTCCCAAACTTACCTTGCATAATATATTCGACAAGCATTCAAATAAAAAAACTTATTGCATCATATCATTGATCACATGATAGATATTCAAAGCTTTTACTTGATCTTCTCCTTGTTTAGATACTAAACTATATATTTTCATATTTTAATAAAAATATAGTAGAATGTATCCCAAAAAATAATACCATAATATTGAAACAGTTATTTTATTAAATAATGCTATTATTTGTTGCTATTAATAGCAATTAGCAACCAATATATTCATTATAATAGTCAACAATAATAACCATGATAATCTTAACATGACAGTATTGTCATGGAAACCATCACATTGATAAGAGAAAGCAAGACATGGAAGTGTAGGAAAGTCAAAGGAAATATATATACTATGCACTATATTTTAGTATATAAATGACCAACAAAGCACCACTACCAAGCATGAATTACACTCGAACATAGTAGACTTTTATTACTTCTTAAAAATGTCTCTGTAACAAAGAAAGTAAAGGTTGCACAATCGCATAAAACAAATTTAAAAGTTCTCATATTTTTGTGGAGCTTAAGCATATCCTTAATAGTTCTACATACTTTCAAACCGCAATACCTCACTATGTCTTCATAATATCATCAAGCACTGTCCCAACTTATTGGAGCGATTTTCATTTTGTAATTGCCAATTTTTAAAAACTAATAAATCCCTTCTCCTTCAAACTTTCAACAATCTCCTTGATGCTTGTCTCTAGAGGAATATAGTCAATACCTAAGCTTGTTGCCTTTTCCTTATAGACCTGGTATGTTGGTGCAAAGGGCTTGTCATCTTCACATCTGCCAGCATATGGAGCTTAGCAATCAAAGAATAAGTACAAAAAAAGAGAGACTTGTCTAAGTAGAGAATACATTCAAATTGAAGGGTAACTTGTTGAAACTTATACTCTTCAAGAACTAGTAATTGAAATGACTAATACAAAAGCACCCTTAAACCTCTAAAAGAATAGGGAAAAAGGAGAGAAAGTTGATAGAGAAGGAAAAGTAGAGGTTAGTAGCAAAATATATACATCTCTAGCAAAACTTTTCAGCATTTATTTGGTAATTTTAAAAGACACAAATATCAAAAGATTAAAGAAGAATGAGCAAGCATGACAACCTAAGAGCTTGTGCTATATAATCACAATTTTAAAAATCTAAAAGTTGTTTCAAAGCATATTCATTGGTTAATCAAATAATTAATAGTTGATACATAACATGGAGTATATTTAACCATAGGGACATGGTAATCTTTTCCATCAATAAGATATGTAAGGCTTTGATAAATCAAGAAATTATAATAATGCTATAGATTGAGTAAAGGAATAGCAAACTTATGCTAAAGAATAGGATGTTCAATTAAGATTTGGATTTGATCATGTAAGAAAGGTTGCCAAATTGATAGTCATTTATATTTGCAAGGAAAAAAACTTTAAACTGACGTTATATATAGCCACACAAATCAAGAAGATCGAAGATACTTAATTAGGGCATTTGAGAGGCCTAATATAAAGGAAGAGAAAGCATTAGATGTAGTTTAATTGTTATGATTGAAGCTACTACTTATTGCATTTGCATTTTCTAAGCCCAAGCTTCTTATGACTTGGGAGATATAGATGGCTAAAAATTAAAAGAGGAAAAAATAGGTTCAAACTTAAGAGAATCTTGGATAAAGCTCATGAGATCCAATAAGCTCTCAAGAAGAGACAAGTACAAAGCCATTTCCAATGGACATCAAGCACAAAGTAGTTGCTTTTTACTCAATATAAATAAGGTAGTACCAAGAAGGATAAAGATGGCTAGATTATATAAAAGCTAGCTAGGATGAACAATGCATACATAGGAATCACTAATGGAAAGCAATAAATCATCCTAATAACCCCACCACTAACAAATAGATATTGCATAAACTAGAAAATGACAATTATGGAGGTGTCTGCAATTATTGCGCTTGGCTACACTTAAGAATCACATCTTAGTAGAGTATAAATCTAATTGTTTTAACTTTTCCTCATGTTTTGGACTAACATCAGCTTAAATTTTTATAGAGTAGAAAATTAATGCCTTCGAATTTAAGGAGAAAAAGAAAGCAACAAAAAAAGAGTACATAAATAAAGAAATTTAGGAGAAAAATAAAAGATCAAAAGTGCAGATTTGCATGAATTATTGTTTTCTTATTGAAATCACACATGAATATTGTGACAAGGTGATGTAAATAGATATAAATAATAATAATAATAATAATAAGAATAAGAAGCTCTTATACATAGTCATTTATTATTAAAGACAAGAACTAATATAGGCTTTTAGTGTAAATATCATTATTGCCCAAAAATGGTTTGGTAATTCTGATGAAACCTATGTGGTTTTAGTCAAAATATGCTTAAACAAAGCTCAAATAGGTCTATACTTTCTTGATGCTACTTAGGTATGATAAACCAAATAGAGTGACTTAGATAAACTACTAATTCTCATAGGAATGCAAATCATTATGCAAGGTCTTGATATGATTTGACATTTATTGATTTTGAGCTAAAACTTTAATTGAATATTTCATAAATTATGAAATGTAACTCTATCATCAGTTGACTAACATGATCATGATAAAAAGCAAGTTTGATGGTCCAATCACCTTCATATGGTGAATGAGTCAAATTCCTATGAAATTAGGTGACCTAGCCATAAAAATTAAGTGATAAAATAGAAAATATTTTTTTTATATTATGCAGTTAGTGCTAGCCATTGCAGATTAGAGTAAGAGATTGTGTCTAAGAATTTAAAACTTAATAAAACATTTAAAAGGCAAGAGGTTTCATGAACATATTAATAGTGATTTTGTTAGTCAAAAGATGTCAAAAAATATTTGAAGATTACCATATTTCTCACAAGATAGGTTGCTACTACTATGGCACTACACATGCTAATCCAATCTTTAATTGGATATTTTTATAGATAGGGACAATTTGCAACCTCAACAAGGATGGCCATGGGTGAGAAATGCTAGATTCTGGATGAAGATGGGAAATGTTCCAAAAATATTTGCTATGACATATAGTCATAATACAATAATAGTAATACACTCGGATGTTACAAACAAATATAAACTTGCTAAATAGAGAAAAACATAAGAAAAGTAAATATAAACATTGAGAACGAAACGTCAGACAAAACAAAGGAAAACTACATAGTCACAATGAGAAAGATTGGTTCTAAAACATAAGACTTGTAATTAAATAAACCCATTTCCATTAAAGACAATAACTTACTTTTTGGGTAGTTTAAAAATAGGATATTGTTCATGCAAAATCTTCACAATCTCTGAATAGTGAGCAACTCTTTCAACTAAAAAATATCTTCCATTTGCTGAGGGAACCTCAAATGCTAGAATATGTGCCATGGCAACATCTTTGACATTGACCGACCCAAAAGTTGCAGTTGGAAATCTAGAAAATCCTACAAAGGTTTCAGAAGGAAGCTGTTAGATTTTAATTCTCTTCTTTCACCAACATAACAAGTTTGTAGAAAAAGAAAAAGTAAATTGGACAAAACATGCTTATAATATTAAAGTATATCAAAAAGTTCAACAAGAAGCATTGTTCAAAATTCCATATGAATGAAACATCTCTCTAGATATATTTCATAATTAGGCCTACAGCAATACCAAACATCAAAACAATTACCCAACTTATTTTGGCCCATTTTGGATAAATCGTCCAAATCTTCACCTTGCCATTTACTTTCTTCTGTTATTTTTATCTTATGACATATGTGTTTGGAGCAATATTTTATTTGTCTTATATTATAAAAACTGCAACATAGAAAGGCATATTCTACTAAGGTAGATAAATTAAAAAAGTTAAGCTCTGGTCAATATTTACTAATATTCAACTAAGATAATATATAATATGAAAATTACATACCATTTATCAACTTCAGGAATATAGCAGCACTCGCATTTAAAGTAGGCTGCAAAAGAGGACCTATGACAAATGATGGGTGTATTGTTACCATATCGATAGAATTATCTTTTGAAAACTTCCAAGCAGCCTCCTCTGCCAACGTCTTCGAGAGATCATACCACAACTAATAGAAACCAATAAGTTAGGAAAAATATCCGAGGTTGTTGAAATATAAATATTAACTTTGCACAGTCTATCACAAATTAAGAACAAGATTGACATATCACTTGCAGTACTCTTGAACAAATAGCACCTGAAACCTTTAAGTTATTATAACATTTATAGATGAGCATAACCATAAGCATTTTTCAAGTTATCAGATACAAACACTACATGATTATTCTTTTATTTGATAGAGAAAACTATCACACTGCATTACTAGTATTACTAGAAAGCTTCTTTTTTCTACAAATTGCATATTTTTGAAAAAAAATTATATATCAAAAACTTAAATAATTAAATTAGATCAAAGTTGCGGAAAGTTAAATTTGGCAATAATTAAGGTATTTTGGCAACAATCAGTGAAGAGTGAAATTAGGATAAAAACACAAAAATGTTTTAATAAAATTAGGTTTTAGTT
Source organism: Areca catechu (assembly GCA_021397845.1). NCBI lineage: Eukaryota > Viridiplantae > Streptophyta > Magnoliopsida > Arecales > Arecaceae > Areca > Areca catechu. The sequence continues at coordinate 158,947,111 of CM038050.1, forward strand.
GTTTTCCATAAACCATCATCTTTATAATATATACGTTAATTGCTGTCACATGCTAATAAACAATAAACTACTTATCTCTCATACTACAAAATGCTCAAAAAGACAATTTTTTAAAGCAAAAAAAAAAAAACCTTAACATCCACGAAGTAGTATTTAAAATTTGGCAGCTCCAAACCTAATATCAAGAATTACAATGCCAACCACACATATAAAATTTGTTTACTATATTCACAAACACATATATCTCTACTAAGTTTGTTTGAATTGAAATAAATGCAAAAGAGTGGCCAACCATTAGAAGATGAAAAGAGAAATATGGGCTTGTATTGATTATTTTTGTTGATAAATCAACTAGACCAGTAGAAGGTGAGCTGCACAGTGGCCTTCCCCTGACTGGAGCCAATGGATTGGGTATATAGACAACAACCAAAGTAACTCTTTCTAACAAATCCAACATATCAATCCCTCCATATAGTGACCAACGCAACACTGACGTCTCCCAAACCATGCATTGCACTTTTTTCACAAACTTCATATTCATGCCACTAACATATCATACATAACAAGATTCAAACACTTGATTAATTTGCTCCAAATAAGACATCTCTTATAAGATTTTGTTGTGTTCTTTGATGAGTATCCTACAGAAATCAAAACTTTCATGGAATATTGTGAAAAAGGACAAGGTCAAAAATAGTTAAACAAATAGCTATTCTTTGTGCTAGCAAATGTTCTTAGGGAATTCATGTTGCAACCATATTTGATCAAACAACCTCCAACTTATCTATATCCCAATATGATTGAAATAGAGAAATATACATGGAAACATGATGTGTATTATAAGGAAAGGGGGGGATGCATGAAGTATCAACTCTTACCTTTTCCTGCTTACAAAACTCTACACTAGAAAACCATGTCTCATCAACTACAACATCAGGTGTTAGTGGTCTTCCATTGCTAGTAACAGCGACCATGGATGATGTTACGACCACCCTTTTAACAGAAGGTGTTTTAATGCAAGAACTTAAAACATTGAGTGTCCCCTTCACTGCTGGTTCAATAAGCTCAGCCTGAAAGTAAGATTGAAAAACAAAGCTACTAAAAAAGTTATAATTTGCCATCATCTAGGATAGCAAGAATAAAAAATATCATAAAGACACATGGGATAGAAACCATGAAAAGAAGGTAAGAAGATTGTCTATGGTAATTTTATCCAATCCCAATTATATTACCATATTGTAACAAAAGAGAAGAAAATTTGTCGTAGTAAGCATGAAATATTCAATCAGAAAGACAAACATTACAATATATAGGTAAAAAGTTAATCTCTGCTGGATCTTATTATCCAGCAAAGAAAAAGAGCCCATGTATGAAAGCAGCATCAAGTGAATAAAGATCCCAAGTACGAAAGCAACATCTACTGAAGAATGTGGAATTGCATAGACATAGGTTAGTACACATGGTAAATTATATGACAAGGCTCATTTTATTGTGTGACAGTTTGGTACATAAATTTGAACATATGTTGCAAACATGCAAAATATCTAAAGACTCAAACACAATAAAAAATATAAAAAAATGAGTAACACATACCCAAAACTTAGGATAAGTTTGTATATAAAGAGATGCAACCAAACTGGGAGTGTGTATTTTTTTTTCTATTTTTCACTTATTAGTTTTTTTGAGTTGTTTTAGAAGTCCATGGATAGTTTAGTTTTTGATTCTTTAATATTTTTAGAATAGTCGTATGATAAGTGTTTGTCAATCATAGTTGAATTGAGAAAAAATTAGTAATCGCTAGTTAGAATTGTACTAGTGAGTTGAGTTGTCTTCATAAATAGGGTTCCTTTGTTGCATGGTCCTCCAAATCTTGTGACTATTTGACCCCAACTCATTGGGAATTTTTTTCTTCATGTTAAACCTCTATCTTTTGTTGAAGCCTCCTTAGGAAAATAGTTTTTCACCAAAGGAAACATTTCCTTTTATGTAATCTCTTGTCACCTTTGGAGAAGAGGGTCCCTTCATTAACTTACATTCATAAATGTATTAAAAACCTATCATGTACCCTAGTATATTATGCAAAATCAACTTCAGTTGGAAGTTTCAACATAATATTGCTGGTGCGGGCACCAGACTCAGAAGAAGACTTCAGGGCTCCATCTGGATCTCTGATTGACCTTGCCCGAAGAATTAGGGTTTTCTGGTTTTGTAATAAGGGTTGACTTGGTCAACTCAATTTTAGTCTTGAGTCTGTATTTTCCTGCAATTTAAATTTTGTTGAGTCATGTTGACTCTGTACAAGTCCTAGTAGTGGTCTAGGTCTTCTTCAGGTTGGTGCCACTTTTTTTTCAGTCAAGTCAAGGTCCAGGGTACCACATTTTTTCTCCCAGGCCCAAGTAAGTGGGCGCCACACTCCCAGCCACACGCCAGAGTCCAAGAGGCGCCACATCTCCATCCTAGTGTCTTGGTCCCCACACCAAAGGGAGCAAGAATTTTTCTTGAAGCCAAAATCAAGGAGGCGCCCCATATATACCTTAAAAGGCCAAGCTAAAGGAGGAAAGAGGCATTTCTTGGGGAGCACTTCAAGAGGGCGCCCAATCCATGCCTAAAAAGACCAAAACAAAGTTGGGAAGAGCCATGACTTGGGGAGAAAGAAAAGGAGGTGTCACAAAGAGTTGAGCTATGGAAGGAAAAAAAATTTTTCTTAAAGAGCAAGGCTAGGAGGCGCCACCTACTTACCATTTGGAGCCACCAATCAACACTTATGGAAGCTCTTGGCCGGCCATATGAGAAGGATTTGATTCTACAAGCCTAATTTGAAGATCCATCCTATTAGTCCCACATGGGAAGATGTAAAACCCTGACATCTTGTAAAGACCTATAAAATAAACCCCTCTTGTAAGTTTTAAAATATCTGATGAATGAATCCAATTTATGTATGAGCAAACTTTGTGTTTCTCTCATCCACACTTGCATCCAGGTGTTGAGCTCCATGAGGGAGTAAATCCGGGTTCCTTAGGAACCTTGAGGAGGTGTGAGATCTCCAACCCTTAAACCCTAGGTTAGCCACTTCAACTCCAAAACCCTAGCCACCCATCATCCTCTTCTTTCCACCAAAACCTAGCCTACCCCCATCTCTCACGGCCTCTCTCTCCAAGTGGAGGCCGACCACCAGCATCCAGGTCCAGTTCGGCTGCTTCAAATACGAAGCAAATCCCAGAGGAAGCCAGATCAGCATCCAGGAGAATCAGGACTTCAGCAACATCAACTTTCAAGTTCTTCTATCTGGTAAATCCTTTCTTGAGTATCTGGTTCCATAAATTGTTCTTCTTCTTTCCCAGATCTTGAGTTCAGGAGAAGCCAACTCTGCCAAAGGACCAGTATTGGAGGATCCATTGCGAAGATATCTGAATTCGGGGATCCAACAATCTGCTCAAGAGAGTCCTTCCACTAAACTCTGTGAAGATCACTGCCTGGTCTGTAACCCTTCTCTTCTCTTTACTTCTGTCCTGTTGAAAGTTCAGAGCGAAACCCTAGGTCTGGGATTTTTTCAACCCCCAGTGATCCTTTACTTCTGAACTACTCTGATAACCTAGTTTCTTTAAATTGTACTTTCAATTATTATATAGTTTCTTTCAATTTAGTATAACATTCCTTTGAGTCAAAGCCGACTTCTGAAAAATAAAAAAAAAGAAGAAGAAAGAATTAGTCTTAATTTACTTCCGCATCGCATCATCTCTTCTTTCATTCTACATCATTTTTGGTATTAGAGCTTTCGCCCTGCATCATTTTGGTATCAGAGCATTCGTTCTGCATCATTTTTGGTATCAGAGCCCTGTCTAGGGTTTCTGTCTTGCTTGCTTGTTTTGAGTCGCTCTCTTTTTTACTTTGTCTGCTCGAAGTAGACTCCTTAGGATGTCCGGTCCTAGGAATGAAGCGAGGTGCAAACCTCCTCTTCCCATTCCACGAGGTGTTCCTAGGGCGTGTAGGGGATCCGCTGGGTTACAACTTCGTAGCAGGAATTGTAAACGGGGGAAGCACTCTGTTTTCAGTCTGTAACTATCCTGTTGAAGGAATTGTTTCTCATTATAGGTAACTCTAAATTGCATGATTCTTATTTTGTTGGAACCAGTATAATTGAAACTATTTTACATAATTTTCCTGTGATTTATTGGTTTCCTTGAAATTTCTGAGAGTTAAATTACAGCAACTCTATTTCTGTGTTTCTGTAATTCAATTATTTTGAGTGATCATCTCCTAATTCATCTTAAGGGCAATTGAGCATCTAAGATAAGGGGAGGAGTTGATAACCTCTCCTTAGCCCACAACCACCACCCATTCATTCGATCCTAAGCCTAATTTTAAAATTTATTAGACTTAATTTGCCCTAGTGGGCTAGGGACATCAACAAGTCGGGTCAAGGCTAATGTTGAGTCAGTTTGTCTAAGTTACTCTGTGTGTGCTTTGTACTCAGTGTCTAGAATGGTGGTTCAGGGATTCTATCCCAAAGGGCTTGTGTGCTGGTCCACCTACCTGGCCAATCACTGATTGGTATCTAGGATTGGCATTTAGGGACCTAACACTCCCCTTACACCTGCCTGGCTGAGTCCCGAGTTACTACAGGCTAGCTTGCCACTCTGATTGGGCATCTAGTTTGGGCTCTAGGTCTAGTTAGCCCGTAGACATTTCAGTCGAGTCTCATTTGGTGTGCTTGCTTGCATCATCATGTCCACCCGGAATGGAGTACCCTACCAACCTGGTCAAACCCAACCTGATTTAGAGGCCATGATTAGAACTCTTACTGAAAGTATGACCAAATTGAGTTAGGATATGAATGAGGGTTTTGCCCAGTTTAGAGACCGAGCCCAGGGACTTGAGAAACGTAGACATCAAAATTGGACCCCTGATCCAAAATTTAATAGGCCCCAAACTCACCCATGCCAGGAGCCTCGGAGAGCCTATGACCATGATCTCGCCCCTGAGTCTAGCCCTTGGAGCCTATACCCATACTTGGTTGACTCAGAGAAGGGACCCGTTAGGAACACCGAACCTTATGCACCCACTTTTTATGGAAGACAAGAGACATATATTAAGTGGGAAGAACAAATGGATCGGTATTTTGAGTGCACTAATATATCGGAATTAGGACAAGTTAGGTTGGCCAAAAACAAGTTCACCAAACATGCTAGGTCTCATTAGTATGCTATTGAGCGTGAGTGTTATCAAAGAAAAGAGGAAATATATACTTGGAGAGATATGAGAAGTAAGTTGAGAGATAGGTACCTAGGTAGATCCTATGAGAAAAGACTTTTAGACCAATGGTACCAATTGCGACAAGGTAATAGGCCTGTGTCTAAATATATCGAGGACTTCCAGTGGTATGACATGAAATGCAATACCATTGAGACCGAAGCTCAGATCACATCGAGGTTTAGGGTTGGGTTACACCCTGACATTTATAGGAAGCTATGCCTTGAAAAGACCAATAAGTTAGACCGAGCCTACCAAGAAGCCCAAGACTATGAGTGGTCTTTAAGATATAACCAATCAAGTACTTTGGACTTAAAGCCAACCTCTACCAAATTGAGTCAATTTCCGATTGATCCAACACCCGTAGTGAACCAGGCTTTTGTTTGTGAATTCCCACTTGTGTCACCTCTTGACCAGAAGGATACCAATGAGGAAGAAGGGTTAGGTATGACAAGCCTAGAATCAGTTGACCCGATTACCACTGACCCGAAACCCATTGAAGATGGCATTGAGGAAGTATATGATGCTGGCTTGAGTCTAGTTGATGAATAGGAGGGGGAAGAACTTGAAGAATGTGACATCGATACTATTGGTTCCTTACCTGAGGAGACTGTTAGACATTAGAATAATGAAAATTAGACCAACTTTATTTGATTAAAATTGATACTTTTTGTGATACTTTGCAGGAATTGACTGCATAAACGTGTAGATCTTGATTTTAGGAGTCCAACGATGCAAACGGAATATAATTCAGACTTCAAACGGGCCCGAAATGGATTTTAGAAGATTTAAGCATGGATTTCAGAGCTGTACGGTTTTTGGAGCATTGCCTTAAAATTTTTAATGGCTCACGGTGGACCGGCTCAATGGTCCACCGCATGACCTGCCGGTCCACGGCAGCCATTGCTGCCGGTCCACGGGCGGAGCCGTGGACCACCGTGCTCCGATCACGCCGAAACTCGCCGGAGAGCTTACCCCGGCATCGCCGAAGCCGCCGCTAACCTTCCCTTCGGCCGGAGAGCTCCCGTTCGGCCAGAAAAAAGGCCGGAACCTGCTGTCGCCACCCTCCGCCGACGTCCACGCCGTCCGTGAGCCGTCACCGTCGAAGCCGCCCCTCCGCAGCGCCTGCCGGCCACGCCGCGCCCCTCCGCCGTGCACGCCGCCCACCGCCTCCTGCTGCACGCCGCCCATGGCCGCGCCGCCGCCCAGCCGTCCGTCTCCGCCGCCGTCCGCGAGCCACGTCTCCGCCGCCCAGCCCGTGCCCGCCACGTCCGGCCCCGGAGCCCCCTCTGCCGGCGCCGCCCAAGCCCGCTGCCTGCTGCTGCCATGCCGCCGTGTCCGCCCAAGTCCCCCGCCCGCAGCTTGCATCGCCTCCGCCGATCCGTCTTCATCGCCGTCCACACCACCCGCAGCGCGTCCAGCCGCACGCCGCCCGCCGCCTGCAGCTACTCTCCGCCCAGCCAAAGCCACACTGTCCGCTGCTGCCTCCTCTCCCGCGCGCCACCTCTACCAGTCCGCTGTCGCCCAGGCTCGCAAGCTACCCCACCGCCTGCTGTCGTGCCCGCTGTCGCCGCTCTCCGCCCCATCCTGTTGTCACCTCCGTTCCCAAGCTCCTGGAGCTGCTTGTCATCGCCCCTGTCGTTCAGACCGGGATGTCCGAAAACACGGAAGCATCGGAACGAGAAGAGATGTCGGACGACGCTGGACGGACGCGGAATTGTGCGATAGGATTTTTAAGTTTAATTTTTGAGATGGAGATATGATCGCGAAGGAGTTCGGATTAGAAGATAGCGATAAGTTTCAGAAGCAGATTGAAATGAGGAAATCACCGCGGTTCCCACACGGTCCCGACACGGTATTTCCCATCTATAAATATCTCGGGTCATTCTATGCTCGAGGGGGATTCGGGAGAGACTTCACCCCATTTCACTTCCAATTCTCGTATTTCTTTTCTCGGGATTCCACTGTAGTGCTTGGCATAGGGGGTTTTATTATTTTCTTATCTTTTATACTCCTTTTCTATGAAATAAAAGAATTTCTTGTCAATATTTTTTATGAATTATTATTAGGCATAGTTTATATTCTTGGGACAAGCTGTATTCGCGATAGAAACAGTTTGTACTCTTGGAATAAATTATTTCTAAAAAGGATTTTATTAATTTGCATGTGTCTGATTTTTGACTAATCTATATTCCAGGAGAACGGGCCGTGATCGAATAGGTACGGGTCGTCATCACCAAGAATAGGTTATATCTGGATCGGAACGTACAAATTTCATAGAAGTGGAGTGCCAGCCCACCTAACAAGTAACCAGTTGGAGTTTCGAGATTTTATCTTTGTTTTATTATTATCTATTTTAGTTAGTTGATTTATACTTTCATGTTAATATTGAAAAATCCTTTTTCAAGATAACCCCAAAGTCTCTGTGGGATCGACCCTTACTCCCGGTATTCTACCCTTTAGAGTAGTGGAATTAAGGTTCTAAATCGGTGCATTACGACACGCATCAGAGACCTTGGAAAGCAACCAAGTGGTAGGACCTAGTTCAGAAATTCAAGAGATTTGTGAGAACCAGGTTCCTTTAGTCAAATACCCCCAGGAAGAACTCATAGTGTTAGCCCGAGCAATCAGTTCGTACCCTCTAATGATAGTTATTTCCCAAGTACCAATTGAAGATTTTTGCACTGAACTGTTTAAGTTTGCCCACCCTATGGTAGATCCTCTCCTTAGGATGACTGAATCAAGCCTCTTACAATTGGACCTTGTCCCATGCCCAGCCACTAAGGTCTCTCCTGTAATCTCAGTTGAACATCCTTGTCTTGAGCGGATTGATTCACCCAGTCCTGTAGAAGTCCTCCTTATGACCCCAGACCCCTTCCTTCGCATGACTGACCTACCCTTCTATAGAGTATACCTTTCCACACCCATAGGTCAAATTTCAAGTCTTGAGGTCATCATCCATAGGCCCTTCCATGAATCATTCTCTAATCCAGTTCTTGAGAAAGTGGATCATTATTTGCTTAGAGAACAAACCTTAACTGTTGCAATCACATGTCCTAGGCTACTTCCCGAACCATCTCTTGATCCATTCCTGGGAGTAGCAAACTTTTTCTTTCGTAAGGATGACCAGTTGACACTCATAGATCACCATTCAAACCTTCAGGTCACCACCTTTAGTCAACAGGTAATTCAAGACTCCACCTCATATCTCCTCCCTTTCTCTAGGACTTCCAATGCTTCTTACACCATCCAAGTATACTTTGTCGAAGTCTTTAGAGTGAACCACGTGTCAGAATCTATTAGGTTTGCCACCTACTTCTGGAAGACCTTATGGCACCTACTAGGCACCCATGATAAGTTTTCATGCTATGCATGACATCCTCCGACCCAAGGTCAAACCTAGAGAGCCATAGTTTGTTAGGTTTAGACCTAGGGTTCCTTTGGAATAAAGTCCATTCTTTAGGAGTGCGTCGTCAATCTAGTTTAGTTTTTCTTGACCCTTTACTAGGCTTTGGCTCATATTTTGGTTTGATTGAGAGCACCAGGAATTGGGATTTGTATTTTGTCCAGGGCAGAAATTGCATTCAATGTTTCGATCAATAGGTCTATAGGCTAGAGTCCCTTTGAAATTGTGCATGGTTACAAACCTCACACACCTCTTGACCTAGCTCCTTTATCAGTCCACACACGAGTCTCCGAGTCTGCTGAAGTTTTTGCACAGCATATAAAAGACTTGCATAAAGAAATTCATGCCAAAATAAATTTAAGTAATGAAACTTATACGAAGTTGGCTGATTCTCAAAGGCGAGTCAAAACTTTTGTTGAGGGAGACTATGTAATGATTAGGTTAAGGCCTGAACGGTTTCCTCCTGGAACCGTTAAAAAGTTTCATGCTAGAGGAGCTGGACCATTTAGAGTGGTGAAGAGAGTAGGGTCCAATGCCTATGTGCTCGAGTTGCCTTCAGAACTAGGCATTAGCTCCACTTTCAACATTACAGACCTAGTAGAGTATAGAGAGCCAGCTGTGATTCCCAGTGAGCCTTTTGAGCCTAATCCTGCTCTTGAGAGTGAACCCAACCCTGTGTGTCCACCAACAAACTGGCCTGTGAAGAAAGAGCAAATTGAAAAGATCCTGGATGATCAGGTTATCTCTACTCGTAATCGAGGATACAAAAGATATCTGGTCCGCTGGTAAGGAAGGCCAGATTCTGATGACTCTTGGATCTCTCGAGAAGAATTACAAGAATCAGACCCAGACCTCTTGGAGAGATACCAGAGCCAGCTTGATCCATACTCGACAGGGTCGAGTTCCTCCCACCCCGGGAGAATTGGTGCGGGCACCAGACTCAGAAGAAGACTTCAGGGCTCCATCTGGATCTCTGATTGACCTTGCCCGAAGAATTAGGGTTTTCTGGTTTTGTAATAAGGGTTGACTTGGTCAACTCAATTTTAGTCTTGAGTCTGTATTTTCCTGCAATTTAAATTTTGTTGAGTCATGTTGATTCTGTACAAGTCCTAGTAGTGGTCTAGGTCTTCTTCAGGTTGGTGCCACTTTTTTTTCAGTCAAGTCAAGGTCCAGGGTACCACATTTTTTCTCCCAGGCCCAAGCAAGTGGGCGCCACACTCCCAGCCACACGCCAGAGTCCAAGAGGCGCCACATCTCCATCCTAGTGTCTTGGTCCCCACACCAAAGGGAGCAAGAATTTTTCTTGAAGCCAAAATCAAGGAGGCGCCCCATATATACCTTAAAAGGCCAAGCTAAAGGAGGAAAGAGGCATTTCTTGGGGAGCACTTCAAGGGGGCACCCAATCCATGCCTAAAAAGACCAAAGCAAAGTTGGGAAGAGCCATGACTTGGGGAGAAAGAAAAGGAGGTGTCCAAAAGAGTTGATCCATGGAAGGAAAAAAATTTTTTCTTGAAGAGCAAGGCTAGGAGGTGCCACCTACTTACCATTTGGAGCCACCAATCAACACTTATGGAAGCTCTTGGCCGGCCATATGAGAAGGATTTGATTCTACAAGCCTAATTTGAAGATCCATCCTATTAGTCCCACATGGAAAGATGTAAAACCCTGACATCTTGTAAAGACCTATAAAATAAACCCCTCTTGTAAGTTTTAAAATATCTAATGAATGAATCCAATTTATGTGTGAGCAAACTTTGTGTTTCTCTCTTCCGCACTTGCATCCAGGTGTTGAGCTCCATGAGGGAGTAAATCCGGGTTCCTTAGGAACCTTGAGGAGGTGTGAGATCTCCAACCCCTAAACCCTAGGTTAGCCACTTCAACTCCAAAACCCTAGCCGCCCATCATCCTCTTCTTTCCACCAAAACCTAGCCTACCCCCATCTCTCACGGCCTCTCTCTCCAAGTGGAGGCTGACCACCAGCATCCAGGTCCAGTTCGGCTGCTTCAAATACAAAGCAAATCCCAGAGGAAGCCAGATCAGCATCCAGGAGAATCAGGACTTCAGCAACATCAACTTTCAAGTTCTTCTATCTGGTAAATCCTTCCTTGAGTATCTGGTTCCATAAATTGTTCTTCTTCTTTCCCAGATCTTGAGTTCAGGAGAAGCCAACTCTGCCAAAGGACCAGTATTGGAGGATCCATTGCGAAGATATCTGAATCCGGGGATCCAACAATCTGCTCAAGAGAGTCCTTCCACTAAACTCTGTGAAGATCACTGCCTGGTCTGTAACCCTTCTCTTCTCTTTACTTCTGTCATGTTGAAAGTTCAGAGCGAAACCCAAGGTTTGGGAGTTTCTATACCCCCAGCGATCCTTTACTTCTGAACTACTCTGATAACCTAGTTTCTTTAAATTATGCTTTCAATTATTACATAGTTTCTTTCAATTTAGTTTAACTTTCCTTTGAGTCAAAGCCGACTCTGAAAAATAAAAAAAAAAAAAGAAGAAAGAATTAGTCTTAATTTACTTCCGCATCGCATCATCTCTTCTTTCGTTCTACATCATTTTTGGTATCAGAGCTTTTGCCCTGCATCGTTTTCATATCAGAGCATTCGTTCTGCATCATTTTTGGTATCAGAGCCCTGTCTAGGGTTTTTGTCTTGCTTGCTTGTTTTGAGTCTCTCTCTTTTTTACTTTGTCTGCTCGAAGTAGACTCCCCAGGATGTCCGATCCTAGGAACGAAGCAAGGTGCAAACCTCCTCTTCCCATTCCACGGGGTGTTCCTAGGGCGTGTAGGGGATCCGCTGGGTTACAACTTCGTAGTAGGAATTGTAAACGGGGGAAGCACTCTATTTTCAGTCTGTAACTATCCTATTGAAAGAATTGTTTCTCATTACAAGTAACTCTAAATTGTATGATTTTTATTTTGTTAGAACCAGTATAATTGATTCTATTTTACATAATTTTCCTGTGATTTATTGGTTTCCGTGAAATTTCTGAGAGTTAAATTACAGCAACTCTGTTTCTGTGTTTTTGCAATTCAATTATTTTGAGTGATCATCTCCTAATTCATCTTAAGGGAAATTGAGCATCTAAGATAAGGGGAGGATTTGATAACCTCTTCTTAGCCCACAACCACCACCCATTCATTCGATCCTAAGCCTAATTTTAAAATTTATTAGACTTAATTTGCTCTAGTGGGCTAGGGACATCAACAAGTCGGGTCAAGGCTAATGTTGAGTCAGTTTGTCTAAGTTACTCTGTGTGTACTTTGTACTCAGTGTCTAGAACGGTGGTTCAGGGATTCTATCCCAAAGGGCTTGTGTGCTGGTCCACCTACCTGGCCAATCACTGATTGGTGTCTAGGATTGGCATTTAGGGACCTAACACTCCCCTTACACCTGCCTGGCTGAGTCTCGAGTTACTACAGGCTAGCTTGCCACTCTGATTGGGCATCTAGTTTGGGCTCTAGGTCTAGTTAGCCCGTAGTCGTTTCAGTCGAGTCTCATTTGGTGTGCTTGCTTGCATCATCATGTCCACCCGGAACGGAGTACCCTACCAACCTGGTCAAACCCAACCTAATTTAGAGGCCATGATTAGAACTCTTACTGAAAGTATGACCAAATTGAGTCAGGATATGAATGAGGGTTTTGCCCAGTTTAGAGACCGAGCCCAGGGACTTGAGAAACGTAGACATCAAAATTGGATCCCTGATCCAAAATTTAATAGGCCCCAAACTCACCCATGCCAGGAGCCTCGTAGAGCCTATGACCATGATCTCGCCCCTGAGTCTAGCCCTTGGAGCCTATACCCATACTTGGTTGACTCAGAGAAGGGACCCGTTAGGAACACCGAACCTTATGCACCCACTTTTGATGGAAGACAAGAGACATATATTAAGTGGGAAGAACAAATGGATCGGTATTTTGAGTGCACTAACATATCGGAATTAGGACAAGTTAGGTTAGCCAAAAACAAGTTCACCAAACATGCTAGGTCTCATTAGTATGCTATTGAGCGTGAGTGTTATCAAAGAAAAGAGGAAATATATACTTGGAGAGATATGAGAAGTAAGTTGAGAGATAGGTACCTAGGTAGATCCTATGAGAAAAGACTTTTAGACCAATGGTACCAATTGCGACAAGGTAATAGGCCTGTGTCTAAATATTTCGAGGACTTCCAGTGGTATGACATGAAATGCAATACCATTGAGACCGAAGCTCAGATCACATCGAGGTTTAGGGTTGGGTTACACCCTGACATTTATAGGAAGCTATGCCTTGAAAAGACCAATAAGTTAGACCGAGCCTACCAAGAAGCCCAAGACTATGAGTGGTCTTTAAGATATAACCAATCAAGTACTTTGGACTTAAAGCCAACCTCTACCAACTTGAGTCAAGTTCCGATTGATCCAACACCCGTAGTGAACCAGACTTTTGTTTGTGAATTCCCACTTGTGTCACCTCTTGACCAGAAGGATACCAATGAGGAAGAAGGGTTAGGTATGACAAGCCTAGAATCAGTTGACCCGATTACCACTGACCCGAAACCCATTGAAGATGGCATTGAGGAAGTATATGATGCTGGCTTGAGTCTAGTTGATGAATAGGAGGGGGAAGAACTTGAAGAATGTGACATCGATACTATTGGTTCCTTACCTAAGGAGAATGTTAGACATTAGAATAATGAAAATTAGACCAACTTTATTTGATTAAAATTGATACTTTTGTGATACTTTGCAGGAATTTACTCCATAAACGTGTAGATCTTGATTTTAGGAGTCCAACGATGCAAACGGAATGTAATTCGGACTTCAAACGGGCCCGAAATGGATTTTAGAAGATTTAAGCACGGATTTCAGAGCTGTACGGTTTTTGGAGCATTGCCTTAAAATTTTTAATGGCTCATGGTGGACCGGCTCAATGGTCCACTGCATGACCGGCCGGTCCACGGCAGCCATTGCTGCCGGTCCACGGGCGGAGCTATGGACCTCCGTGCTCCAATCACGCCGAAACTCGCAGGAGAGCTTACCCCGGCATCGCCGAAGCCGCCGCTAACCTTCCCTTCGGCCGGAGAGCTCCCGTTCGGCCAGAAAAAAGGCCGGAACCTGCTGTCGCCACCCTCCGCCGACGTCCACGCCGTCCGTGAGCCGTCACCATCGAAGCCGCCCCTCCGCAGCGCCTGCCGGCCATGCCGCGCCCCTCCGCCGTGCACGCCGCCCACCGCCTCCTGCTGCACGCCGCCCATGGCCGCGCCGCCGCCCAGCCGTCCGTCTCCGCCGCCGTCCGCGAGCCACGTCTCCGCCGCCCAGCCCGTGCCCGCCACGTCCGGCCCCGGAGCCCCTCTGCCGGCGCCGCCCAAGCCCGCTACCTGCTGCTGCCATGCCGCCGTGTCCGCCCAAGTCCCCCGCCCGTAGCTTGCACCGCCTCCGCCGATCCGTCTTCATCGCCGTCCACACCACCCGCAGCGCGTCCAGCCGCACGCCGCCCGCCGCCTGCAGCTACTCTCCGCCCAGCCAAAGCCACACTGTCCGCTGCTGCCTCCTCTCCCGCGCGCCACCTCTACCAGTCCGCTGTCGCCCAGGCTCGCAAGCCACCCCACCGCCTGCTGCCGTGCCCGCTGTCGCCGCTCTCCGCCCCATCCTGTCGTCACCTCCGTTCCCAAGCTCCTAGAGCTGCTTGTCATCGCCCCTGTCGTTCAGACCGGGATGTCCGAAAACAAGGAAGCATCGGAACGAGAAGAGATGTCGGACGACGCTGGACGGACGCGGAATTGTGCGATAGGATTTTTAAGTTTAATTTTTGAGATGGAGATATGATCGCGAAGGAGTTCGGATGAGAAGATAGCGATAAGTTTCAGAAGCAGATTGAGATGAGGAAATCACCGCGGTTCCTATACGGGCCCGACACGGTATTTCCCATCTATAAATATCTCGGGTCATTCTACGCTCGAGGGGGATTCGGGAGAGACTTCATCCCATTTCACTTCCAATTCTCATATTTCTTTTCTCGGGATTCCACTGTAGTGCTTGGCATAGGGGGTTTTATTATTTTTTTATTTTTTGTACTCCTTTTCTATGAAATAAAAGAATTTCTTGTCAATATTTTTTATGAATTATTATTAGGCATAATTTATATTCTTGGGACAAGCTGTATTCGCGATAGAAACAGTTTATACTCTTGGAATAAATTATTTCTAAAAAAGATTTTATTAATTTGCATGTGTCTGATTTTTGACTAATCTATATTCCAGGAGAACGGGCCGTGATCGAATAGGTACGGGTCGTCATCACCAAGAATAGGTTATATCTGGATCGGAACGTACAAATTTCATAGAAGTGGAGTGCCAGCCCACCTAACAAGTAACCAGTTGGAGTTTCGAGATTTTATCTTTGTTTTATTATTATCTATTTTTGTTAGTTGATTTATACTTTCATGTTAATATTGAAAAATCCTTTTTCAAGATAACCCCAAAGTCTCTGTGGGATCGACCCTTACTCCCGGTATTCTACCCTTTAGAGTAGTGGAATTAAGGTTCTAAATCGGTGCATTACGACACGCATCAGAGACCTTGGAAAGCAACCAAGTGGTAGGACCTAGTTCAGAAATTCAAGAGATTTGTGAGAACCAGGTTCCTTTAGTCAAATACCCCCAGGAAGAACTCATAGTGTTAGCCCGAGCTATCAGTTCGTACCCTCTAATGACAGTTATTTCCCAAGTACCAATTGAAGATTTTTGCACTGAACTGTTTAAGTTTGCCCACCCTATGGTAGATCCTCTCCTTAGGATGACTGAATCAAGCCTCTTACAATTGGACCTTGTCCCATGCCCAGCCACTAAGGTCTCTCCTGTAATCTCAGTTGAACATCCTTGTCTTGAGCGGATTGATTCACCCAGTCCTGTAGAAGTCTTCCTTATGATCCCAGACCCCTTCCTTCGCATGACTGACCTACCCTTCTATAGAGTATACCTTTCCACACCCATAGGTCAAATTTCAAGTCTTGAGGTCATCATCCATAGGCCCTTCCATGAATCATTCTCTAATCCAGTTCTTGAGAAAGTGGATCATTATTTGCTTAGAGAACAAACCTTAACTGTTGCAATCACATGTCCTAGGCTACTTCCCGAACCATCTCTTGATCCATTCCTGGGAGTAGCAAACTTTTGCTTTCGTAAGGATGACCAGTTGACACTCATACATCACCATTCAAACCTTCAGGTCACCACCTTTAGTCAACAGGTAATTCAAGACTCCACCTCATATCTCCTCCCTTTCTCTAGGACTTCCAATGCTTCTTACACCATCCAAGTATACTTTGTCGAAGTCTTTAGAGTGAACCACATGTCAGAATCTATTAGGTTTGCCACCTACTTCTGGAAAACCTTATGGCACCTACTAGGCACCCATGATAAGTTTTCATGCTATGCATGCCATCCTCCGACCCAAGGTCAAACCTAGAGAGCCATAGTTTGTTAGGTTTAGACCTAGGGTTCCTTTGGAATAAAGTCCATTCTTTAGGAGTGCGTCGTCAATCTAGTTTAGTTTTTCTTGACCCTTTACTAGGCTTTGGCTCATATTTTGGTTTGATTGAGAGCACCAGGAATTGGGATTTGTATTTTGTCCAGGGCAGAAAATGCATTCAATGTTTCGATCAATAGGTCTATAGGCTAGAGTCCCTTTGAAATTGTGCATGGTTACAAACCTCACACACCTCTTGACCTAGCTCCTTTACCAGTCCACACACGAGTCTCCGAGTCTGCTGAAGTTTTTGCACAGCATATAAAAGACTTGCATAAAAAAATTCATGCCAAAATAAATTTAAGTAATGAAACTTATACGAAGTTGGCTGATTCTCAAAGGCGAGTCAAAACTTTTGTTGAGGGAGACTATGTAATGATTAGGTTAAGGCCTGAACGGTTTCCTCCTGGAACCGTTAAAAAGTTTCATGCTAGAGGAGCTGGACCATTTAGAGTGGTGAAGAGAGTAGGGTCCAATGCCTATGTGCTCGAGTTGCCTTCAGAACTAGGAATTAGCTCCACTTTCAACATTACAGACCTAGTAGAGTATAGAGAGCCAGCTGTGATTCCCAGTGAGCCTTTTGAGCCTAATCCTGCTCTTGAGAGTGAACCCAACCCTGTGTGTCCACCAACAAACTGGCCTGTGAGGAAAGAGCAAATTGAAAAGATCCTGGATGATCAGGTTATCTCTACTCGTAATCGAGGATACCAAAGATATCTGGTCCGCTGGCAAGGAAGGCCAGATTCTGATGACTCTTGGATCTCTCGAGAAGAATTACAAGAATCGGACCCAGACCTCTTGGAGAGATATCAGAGCCAGCTTGATCCATACTCGACAGGGTCGAGTTCCTCCCACCCCGGGAGAATTGGTGCGGGCACCAGACTCAGAAGAAGACTTCAGGGCTCCATCTGGATCTCTGACTGACCTTGCCTGAAGAATTAGGATTTTCTGGTTTTGTAATAAGGGTTGACTTGGTCAACTCAATTTTAGTCTTGAGTCTTTATTTTCCTGCAATTTAAATTTTGTTGAGTCATGTTGACTCAGTACAAGTCCTAGTAGTGGTCTAGGTCATCTTCAGGTTGGTGCCACTTTTTTTTCAGTCAAGTCAAGGTCCAGGGTGCCACATTTTTTCTCCCAGGCCCAAGCAAGTGGGCGCCACACTCCCAGTCACACGCCAGAGTCCAAGAGGCACCACATCTCCATCCTAGTGTCTTGGTCCCCACACCCAACGGAGCAAGAATTTTTCTTGAAGCCAAAATCAAGGAGGCGCCCCATATATACCTTAAAAGGCCAAGCTAAAGGAGGAAAGAGGCATTTCTTGGGGAGCACTTCAAGGGGGCGCCCAATCCATGCCTAAAAAGACCAAAGCAAAGTTGGGAAGAGCCATGACTTGGGGAGAAAGAAAAGGAGGTGTCCAAAAGAGTTGAGCCATGGAAGGAAAAAAAATTTTTCTAGAAGAGCAAGGCTAGGAGGTGCCACCTACTTACCATTTGGAGCCACCAATCAACACTTATGGAAGCTCTTGGCCGGCCATATGAGAAGGATTTGATTCTACAAGCCTAATTTGAAGATCCATCCTATTAGTCCCACATGGAAAGATGTAAAACCCTGACATCTTGTAAAGACCTATAAAATAAACCCCTCTTGTAAGTTTTAAAATATCTAATGAATGAATCCAATTTATGTGTGAGCAAACTTTGTGTTTCTCTCTTCCGCACTTGCATCCAGGTGTTGAGCTCCATGAGGGAGTAAATCTGGGTTCCTTAGGAACCTTGAGGAGGTGTGAGATCTCCAACCCCTAAACCCTAGGTTAGCCACTTCAACTCCAAAACCCTAGCCGCCCATCATCCTCTTCTTTCCACCAAAACCTAGCCTACCCCCATCTCTCACGGCCTCTCTCTCCAAGTGGAGGCCGACCACCAGCATCTAGGTCCAGTTCGGCTGCTTCAAATACAAAGCAAATCCCAGAGAAAGCCAGATCAGCATCCAGGAGAATCAGGACTTCAGCAACATCAACTTTCAAGTTCTTCTATCTGGTAAATCCTTCCTTGAGTATCTGGTTCCATAAATTGTTCTTCTTCTTTCCCAGATCTTGAGTTCAGGAGAAGCCAACTCTGCCAAAGGACCAGTATTGGAGGATCCATTGCAAAGATATCTGAATTCGGGGATCCAACAATCTGCTCAAGAGAGTCCTTCCACTAAACTCTGTGAAGATCACTGCCTGGTCTGTAACCCTTCTCTTCTCTTTAGTTCTGTCATGTTGAAAGTTCAGAGCGAAACCCAAGGTTTGGGAGTTTCTATACCCCCAGCGATCCTTTACTTCTGAACTACTCTGATAACCTAGTTTCTTTAAATTGTGCTTTCAATTATTACATAGTTTCTTTCAATTTAGTTTAACTTTCCTTTGAGTCAAAGCCGACTCTGAAAAATAAAAAAAAAAAGAAAAAAGAATTAGTCTTAATTTACTTCCGCATCGCATCATCTCTTCTTTCGTTCTACATCATTTTTGGTATCAGAGCTTTTGCCCTGCATCATTTTCGTATCAGAGCATTCGTTCTGCATCATTTTTGGTATCAGAGCCCTGTCTAGGGTTTTTGTCTTGCTTGCTTGTTTTGAGTCTCTCTCTTTTTTACTTTGTCTGCTCGAAGTAGACTCCCCAGGATGTCCGGTCCTAGAAACGAAGCAAGGTGCAAACCTCCTCTTCCCATTCCACGGGGTGTTCCTAGGGCGTGTAGGGGATCCGCTGGGTTACAACTTCGTAGTAGGAATTGTAAACGGGGGAAGCACTCTGTTTTCAGTCTGTAACTATCCTATTGAAAGAATTGTTTCTCATTACAAGTAACTCTAAATTGCATGATTTTTATTTTGTTAGAACCAGTATAATTGAATCTATTTTACATAATTTCCCTGTGATTTATTGGTTTCCGTAAAATTTCTGAGAGTTAAATTACAGCAACTCTGTTTCTGTGTTTTTGCAATTCAATTATTTTGAGTGATCATCTCCTAATTCATCTTAAGGGAAATTGAGCATCTAAGATAAGGGGAGGATTTGATAACCTCTTCTTAGCCCACAACCACCACCCATTCATTCGATCCTAAGCCTAATTTTAAAATTTATTAGATTTAATTTGCTCTAGTGGGCTAGGGACATCAACAAGTCGGGTCAAGGCTAATGTTGAGTCAGTTTGTCTAAGTTACTCTGTGTGTACTTTGTACTCAGTGTCTAGAACGGTGGTTCAGGGATTCTATCCCAAAGGGCTTGTGTGCTGGTCCACCTACCTGGCCAATCACTGATTGGTGTCTAGGATTGGCATTTAGGGACCTAACACTCCCCTTACACCTGCCTGGCTGAGTCTCGAGTTACTACAGGCTAGCTTGCCACTCTGATTGGGCATCTAGTTTGGGCTCTAGGTCTAGTTAGCCCGTAGTCGTTTCAGTCGAGTCTCATTTGGTGTGCTTGCTTGCATCATCATGTCCACCCGGAATGGAGTACCCTACCAACCTGGTCAAACCCAACCTGATTTAGAGGCCATGATTAGAACTCTTACTGAAAGTATGACCAAATTGAGTCAGGATATGAATGAGGGTTTTGCCCAGTTTAGAGACTGAGCCCAGGGACTTGAGAAACGTAGACATCAAAATTGGATCCCTGATCCAAAATTTAATAGGCCCCAAACTCACCCATGCCAGGAGCCTCGGAGAGCTTATGACCATGATCTCGCCCCTGAGTCTAGCCCTTGGAGCCTATACCCATACTTGGTTGACTCAGAGAAGGGACCCGTTAGGAACACCGAACCTTATGCACCCACTTTTGATGGAAGACAAGAGACATATATTAAGTGGGAAGAACAAATGGATCGGTATTTTGAGTGCACTAACATATCGGAATTAGGACAAGTTAGGTTAGCCAAAAACAAGTTCACCAAACATGCTAGGTCTCATTAGTATGCTATTGAGCGTGAGTGTTATCAAAGAAAAGAGGAAATATATACTTGGAGAGATATGAGAAGTAAGTTGAGAGATAGGTACCTAGGTAGATCCTATGAGAAAAGACTTTTAGACCAATGGTACCAATTGCGACAAGGTAATAGGCCTGTGTCTAAATATATCGAGGACTTCCAGTGGTATGACATGAAATGCAATACCATTGAGACCGAAGCTCAGATCACATCGCGGTTTAGGGTTGGGTTACACCCTGACATTTATAGGAAGCTATACCTTGAAAAGACCAATAAGTTAGACCGAGCCTACCAAGAAGCCCAAGACTATGAGTGGTCTTTAAGATATAACCAATCAAGTACTTTGGACTTAAATCCAACCTCTACCAACTTGAGTCAAGTTCCGATTGATCCAACACCCGTAGTGAACCAGACTTTTGTTTGTGAATTCCCACTTGTGTCACCTCTTGACCAGAAGGATACCAATGAGGAAGAAGGTTTAGGTATGACAAGCCTAGAATCAGTTGACCCGATTACCACTTACCCGAAACCCATTGAAGATGGCATTGAGGAAGTATATGATGCTGGCTTGAGTCTAGTTGATGAATAGGAGGGGGAAGAACTTGAAGAATGTGACATCGATACTATTGGTTCCTTACCTGAGGAGACTGTTAGACATTAGAATAATGAAAATTAGACCAACTTTATTTAACTAAAATTGATACTTTTTGTAATACTTTGCAGGAATTGACTCCATAAACGTGTAGATCTTGATTTTAGGAGTCCAACGATGCAAACGGAATGTAATTCGGACTTCAAACGGGCCTGAAATGGATTTTAGAAGATTTAAGCACGGATTTCAGAGCTATACGATTTTTGGAGCGTTGCCTTAAAATTTTTAATGGCTCACGGTGGACCGGCTCAATGGTCCACCGCATGACCTGCCGGTCCACGGCAGCAATTGCTGCCGGTCCACGGGCGGAGCCGTGGACCACCGTGCTCCGATCACGCCGAAACTCACCGGAGAGCTTACCCCGGCATCGCCGAAGCCGTCGCTAACCTTCCCTTCGGCCGGAGAGCTCCCGTTCGGCCAGAAAAAAGGCCAGAACCTGCTGCCGCCGCCCTCCGCCCACGTCCACGCCATCCGTGAGCCATCACCGTCGAAGCCGCCCCTCCGCAGCGCCTGCCGGCCACGCCGCGTCCCTCCGCCGTGCACGCCGCCCGCCGCCTCCTGCTGCACGCCGCCCACGGCCACGCCACCGCCCAGCCGTCCGTCTCCGCCGCTCAGCCATCTCCGCCGCCATCCACGAGCCACGTCTCCGCCGCCCTGCCCGTCTCCGCCACGTCCGCCCCCGGAGCCCCCTCTACCGGCGCCGCCCAAGCCCGCTACCTGCTGCTGCCATGCTGCTGTGTCCGCCCAAGTCCCCTGCCCGCAGCTTGCACCGCCTCCGCCGATCCATCTTCATCGCCGTCCACACCGCCCGCAGCGCGTCCAGCCACCCGCCGCCTGCAGCTGCTCTCCGCCCAGCCGAAGCCACGCTGTCCGCTGCTGCCTCCTCTCCCGCGCGCCACCTCTACCCGTCCGCTGTCGCCCAGGCTCGCGAGCCACCCCACCGCCTGCTGCCGTGCCCGCTGTCGCCGCTCTCCGCCCCATCCCGTCGTCACCTCCATTCCCAAGCTCCTGGAGCTGCTTGTCACCGCCCCTGTCGTTCAGACCGGGATGTCCGAAAACAAGGAAGCATCGGAACGAGAAGAGATGTCGGACGACGCTGGACGGACGCGGAATTGTGCGATAGGATTTTTAAGTTTAATTTTTGAGATGGAGATATGATCACGAAAGAGTTCGGATGAGAAGATAGTGATAAGTTTCAGAAGCAGATTGAGATGAGGAAATCACCGCGGTTCCCACACGGGCCCGACACCGTATTTTCCATCTATAAATATCTCGGGTCATTCTACGCTCGAGGGGGATTCGGGAGAGACTTCACCCCATTTCACTTCCAATTCTCGTATTTCTTTTCTCAGGATTCCATTGTAGTGCTTGGCATAGCGGGTTTTATTATTTTTTTATCTTTTGTACTCCTTTTCTATGAAATAAAAGAATTTCTTGTCAATATTTTTTATGAATTATTATTAGGCATAGTTTATATTCTTGGGACAAGCTGTATTCGCGATAGAAATAGTTTGTACTCTTGGAATAAATTATTTCTAAAAAGGATTTTATTAATTTGCATGTGTCTGATTTTTGACTAATCTATATTCCAGGAGAATGGGCCGTGATCGAATAGGTACGGGTCGTCATCACCAAGAATAGGTTATATCTGGATCGGAACATACAAATTTCATAGAAGTGGAGTGCCAGCCCACCTAACAGGTAACTAGTTGGAGTTTCGAGATTTTATCTTTGTTTTATTATTATCTATTTTAGTTAGTTGATTTATACTTTCATGTTAATATTGAAAAATTCTTTTTCAAGATAACCCCAAAGTCTCTGTGGGATCGACCCTTACTCCCACTATTCTACCCTTTAGAGTAGTGGAATTAAGGTTCTAAATCGGTGCATTACGATACGCATCAGATTTTTGGCGCCGTTGCCGGTGACTTTCGTCATTATTCTGAAATATATATATATATATAATCAATAATGTAAAAATCCAAAAAAACAAATTTCAATTTTCAAAATTTTACATTCAATTTTTTTTTTTTAAAAAAAACTCAATTTTCGATCTTGAGTGCCCTGACATAAGGTTGCCCTGGCATAACTGGGAGGTTATGTTGAATGGTTGTCCTAGGATACAAAAAGGTTGAACACAAAAATTTTT
The DNA here is from genome assembly GCA_021397845.1 of Areca catechu. NCBI lineage: Eukaryota > Viridiplantae > Streptophyta > Magnoliopsida > Arecales > Arecaceae > Areca > Areca catechu. The sequence goes on from CM038050.1 coordinate 158,970,043, forward strand.
TTTAGATTCACTTAGGTAAATTTATTTTTTTTGCAAAACCAAAAAAAATATTACCCAGACATTTCATAATTTATTAGAATCAGATACTTAATCATCAAAATTAAAAAAAAAATTAAGTTTAATTTTGTTTGTTTATAACTTTTTGGACACCTTAGCTGTTGCATTTCATAATTTCATAATCTATCTTAAGGGCACAACCCATTAATCAGATAAGGTGGGGAGATCAATACCCTTCCTTAGCCCACAAATCATTAAACAGCATCTGCATTGACCCAAGCCTTTAATTTTAAAATTAATTAGACGTCAACCCTAAGGATTTCGAGCTCAATAGGACAAGGAAACCCTAGAGTTGGACCGGGTTCAGATCATTTAGGTCCTTGGTTTCTAAAGAAAGTGGTTCAGGGACTAGAGCCCGAAGGGACGTGAGTTGGTTTCGCTTACCTGGCCAATTTTTAATTGGTGTCTAAGGCAAGCGATAAGGGAATCTTCACCCACCTTACACTTACCTGGCCAAGTCAGTTAATTGATCTTGGGCTTGGAGTGCTCGAAGGTAACCTTGGATCAGTTAGGAGCTGTCTAGATCCAGGTTAACCCTAGGATAGTGATTTTGATTTGTTTCACTTGTTTGATTAAAAAAAAAAATTAATTAATTAACTTTCTTCTCTCTAGTTTAGGACTCTCTTAGGAACTTCTCCTTTAGACCTCTTCTCATTCTTCCGCTTTCCAATTAAAAAAAAAAAAATTAAAAAATCTTTGATTGCTGTTTGCTTTAGGAGGGAGGGTGTATGTTAGTATATTCTAGGCGCCGACTTCGAGAACCTAAACATATATCCCTAGATCCGAAAATCGAAGGCTCCAGTAGAGCAACCAGCCCAGGTACTATGGATCCTAATCAAGGAATTGACCCTCCGCTGAAGGAGTACTTCACTCCTTCAAAATACACTTATTCACCTTGTATCCAAGTACCCCCTGTAGATGCCATCCAGTACGAAATCAAGTCCAGTGTGATTCAGATGTTACCCTCTTTTTACGGACTTGCAACTGAAGACCCATATAAACATCTAGATGAATTTCTAGAAATCTGTTCCACTGTTAAGATCCAAAATTTCTCCGACGATGCTTTAAGGCTTAGGTTATTCCCTTTTTCCCTGAAAGATAAAGCCAAATATTGGTTGAATTCCCTAGACACCGTGACAATTTCAACTTGGGATCAACTTCAGAGGGAGTTCCTTAAGAAATATTTTCCCATAGGAAAGACGAATCAAATTAGAAAAGCCATTACTAGTTTTTCCCAATTAGATGGAGAAATGTTTCATGAAACCTGGGAGAGATTGAAAGAGCTAATTAGAAAATGTCCTCACCATGCCATACCCAAATGGCAATTAGTCCAGTGCTTCTATGACGGTTTGTCAGAAAGGCACCGGAAAATGGTGGATGCCTCATGTGGAGGAACGTTCATGCTTAAAAATGAACATGAGGCATGGCAGTTGTTTGAAACGTTAAGTAAAAATTCTCTACATCATATGTCAGCTACCCATAGAGATCCTCCCACAGGACCTGTAGTACCCAAGAGAGGAGGAAATATGAAGTTGGTCATGCTGTAGACATCTACAGCAAGGTTGATGAGCTATCTCAGAAGCTCGACCAACTTTTGCAAGCTGGAAATAATTCCTCCTCATCTCATCCTACTCATGAAGTCTGTATTATCTGCTCAAGTTCCACCCACACCTTAGGTGATTGTCCATCAGCTTACCAATTTCCTGAGCTTCTTCAAGAGCAAGCTCATCAAGCTCAAACCCGAATGGCTCCTAGACCAGGAAACGATCCTTATTCGAACACATACAATCCCGGCTGGCGCAATCACCCGAATTTTTCTTGGAAACCCCAACCCGGAATCAATTCTTCCGTTAGGCCAAACTATCAGGAGACCAAATTTCAAAGCATGCACAATTCCACAATATCAAAATGCCCCACAGCCTCTACAACCTCCGCCAAGCAATCTTGATCCTTCCTTTCAAGAGAAGATCCTTCAAACTTTGAAGGAGGGGCTGAACATGAATACCCAAATCCTTCACTCCCATACCCAATCCATTGCCAAGCTAGAGACTCAGATAGGTCAGTTAGCTACAGCTTTCAATCGGAGAGAAGAGGGTAAGTTGCCTAGCCAGCCCATTATCAATCCCAAGGGTCAATACATGGCTGAGAGTTCCACTGGACCTGAAAATTTTCCTGAACACGCTAAATCTGTTATAACCTTAAGAAGTGGAAAAACATTAGATCAACCTGACCCGACCCAAGAAGTAGAACTGGCTAGGCCAAAGAAAAAGAATGAAGAGAAGGAATCCATTGGTAAAGCACCTGTACCTAAGGCTCCATTCCCTAGTGCTTTGGAGTCACCTTTACCATTGGATAAGAAAAATTTAAAAATGAATGAGATGCTTGAATTATTCAAGCAAGTCCAAATCAATTTACCTCTCCTCGATGCCATCAAGCAAGTACCGGCTTATGCCAAATTTTTTAAGGATTTGTGCACTCAAAAACGGAAATCTAAGGCACATATCCCTAAAAAAATTCTCTTAACTGAGCAAGCCAGCTCAGTTTTTCAGCAAATAGCTCCACCCAAACTGAAAGACCCAGGTACCCTAATTATCTCTTGTGTCATAGGGGACCTTACAATTAAGAAAGCCTTGATAGATTTAGGTGTGAGTGTAAACCTTCTCCCAGGCTCAGTGTATGATCTGTTTAAATTCGGAGAATTAAAACTCACGACGGTGACCTTACAGTTAGTTGATTGATCCGTCAAGGCACCCCGTGGAATGCTCGAGGATGTGTTGGTAAAAGTAGATGAGTTCTACTTCCCGGTTGATTTTCTTGTTTTGGACATAGAATCTAACGGTAACCCAGTCAGATACCCATCATTCTTGGAAGACATTTCCTAGCTACCGCTAATTCTTGCATAAATTGCAGAACAGGGATTATGGACGTCTCTTTTGGAAATAAGAAAATGCGGTTGAATATTTTTAATGCATGCCAAGGAGCACCCTCTTATGATCATGACGAAGTAAACATTATCGAAGAAGTAGTAAATAGGAATCTTCCTGTATTGCTTGATTTGGATCCCTTGCAAGCATGTTTGACACATTTTGGAACTGATGATTTTGATGTTGATGCAAATGAAGTGAATGCTTTGTTAGAGCCACTCAAGTTTAGCACCATTCCTCCTTGGACTATGAAATTTGAATCATTGCCGACTCAATCAAGCCCTTTAGTGCCATTCTTAGAAGCACCAGCCACCTTTCAATGATATATGTTGGCCTTATTTTCTTACATGGTTGGTCACTTCCTTGAAGTGTTTATGAATAATTTTTCTGTCTTTGGATCTTCATTTGAGGACTATCTCCATAATTTGGCTACGGTATTGAAACGCTGTATAGAAACTAACTTAGTCTTAAGTTGGGAGAAGAGCCATTTTATGGTTCGTGAGGGAATTGTTCTCGGATACATTGTTTCTGAGCGAGGGATTAGGGTAGACCTTTCTAGAGATAGCAAATTTTTAAGCCCCCACCCCCACTCTCGGTCCAGTATACACGATTCCTTTCTAATCTCCAACCAAATTGGTCTAGGATTTTTCAAGCTTGGTTTCGTACACTTATCTCCTGTATTTTCTGGATCAATGATAATCATCGTCGTAGGATACTTTACGAACGTTTTTCTGCAATGTTGACAAGGCCTCCTGATTGGCCTGTCTTCTAAAATTTTCTTGAGGGATGTGCCTAAATTCAATATCAGTAATACTCTCTCTTAGTGTCTAGCTGAAGACGTTAAACTTAGCGCTCCTGGGAGGCAACCCAGCTCTTTCCTTAGTTCATATTTTAACTTCTAGTTCTTCATTTTTAGAATAAATGGAGTAATAAAAGAAGATTGTGGGAACATGGTGATAGAAGGACGTCCAATTCCATACCCTACCAGGTTGCATCCTTCCATGCCATTTAATATTCTCTTCCATTAGGGACAATGGAAATTAAGTTGGGGGGTGAGGTAATTAATTAAATCAAATCCTCGAGTAAAATTTTAATCAGTTTTTGTGTACAAAAATTTGTCTCGAATTGAAAAAAATCAAGCTCACTAAATGATGAGTGATTAATGGTTTAGAAAATTTTAGAGATACTGAGGGATGATTTATCAAGAAAACCCTATAAGTGATAGATTATAGTCCAGAAAATTTTAGAAGAGTAATTTCAGATCCTTCGGCCTATTGATCTTAATAATGAATCTTACTTATTTTGGTATAGGCATTATAAAAAGTCCCCAGTTAAAAAATTCCTAAAGTTAATAAAGATTTTTAGCATCTCTCACTGAGTAACCGGGCCCCTTCGCCTAAGTAAGCGTTGTTGTTCGCGTCAAAAGGTGGGGATGTAATGAAATCTTTTGTAGAGTTAGTCTTGACTTAGCCTTTTTAACTTGAGTCAGTAAGCCCGAGAGGTGTTTTACACCTAATGCCCTAAAGCCAACTGGTTTGGGAGTCATTGGCTTTAAAGCTCGCTACAAGGGTTAATTAGAAAGCAAGGTGTCAGGACATTGCACTAACTTTACATAAAAATAAAAATAAAAAAAAAAAAAAAAAGAGAGAGAAGGAAAGGAAGAAAAAAAAAAGAAAAGAAAAAGTGAGGACTAAATAAATATTGCACCAAAACCAAATTAAGTTGGAAGATTTAGATAGTGAGATAGAAAGTTGGGAAAGAAAAAACTCTTGAAACTTCTATGGACTACTAAATGGGTGGAATTGGTAATCCAATAAAGAAACTTTTTAATAATCTAACCATGTATCCTTTGATTTTAGGGTTAGTACAATAATTTTCATTTCATGGACCATCTTAGTACACAAGACTCATCCATTTCCTTTACTCGAGGACAAGCAAAGTTTAAGTTGGGGGGTGTGTTAGACATTAGAATAATAAAAATTATCCCAACTTTATTTGATTAAAATTGATACTTTTTGTGATAATTTGTAGGAATTGACTCCATAAACGTGTAGATCTTAATTTTAGGAGTCCAACGACATAAACGGAATGTAATTCGGACTTCAAACGGGCCCGAAATGGATTTTAGAAGATTTAAGCATGGATTTCAGAGCCGTATGGTTTTTGGAGCATTGCCTTAAAATTTTTAATGGCTCACGGTGGACCGGCTCAATGGTCCACCGCATGACCTACCTGTCCACGGCAGCCATTGCTGCCGGTCCACGGGCGGAGCCGTGGACCACCGTGCTCCGATCGCGCCGAAACTCGCCGGAGAGCTTCCCCCGGCATCGCCGAAGCCGCCGCTAACCTTCCCTTCGGCCGGAGAGCTCCCGTTCGGCCAGAAAAAAGGCCGGAACCTGCTGCCGCCGCCCTCCGCCCACGTCCACGCCGTCCGTGAGCCGTCACCGCCGAAGTCGCCCCTCCGCAGCGCCTGCCGGCCACGCCGCGCCCCTTCGCCGTGCACGCCGCCCGCCGCCTCCTGCTGCACACCGCCCACGGCCGCGCCGCCGCCCAGCCGTCTGTCTCCGCCGCCCAGCCATCTCCGTCGCCGTCCGCAAGCCACGTCTCCGCCGCCCAGCCCGTCTCCGCCACGTCCGCCCCCGGAGCCCCCTCTGCCGGCGCCGCCCAAGCCCGCTGCCTGCTGCTGCCATGCTGCCGTGTCCGCCCAAGTCCAACGCCCGCAGCTTGCACCGCCTCCGCCGATCCATCTTCATCGCCGTCCACACCGCCCACAGCGCGTCCAACCGCACGCTGCCCGTCGCCTGCAGTTGCTCTCCGCCCAGCCGAAGCCACGCTGTCCGCTGCTGCCTCCTCTCCCGCGCGCCACCTCTACCAGTCCGCTGTCGCCCAGGCTCGCGAGCCACCCCACCGCCTGCTGCCGTGCCCGCTGTCGCCGCTCTCCGCCCCATCCCGTTGTCACCTCCGTTCCCAAGCTCCTGGAGCTGCTTGTCACCGCCCCTGTCGTTCAGACCGGGATGTCCGAAAACAAGGAAGCATCAGAACGAGAAGAGATGTCGGACGACGCTAGACGGACGCGGAATTGTGCGATAGGATTTTAAGTTTAATTTTTGAGATGGAGATATGATCGCGAAGGAGTTCGGATGAGAAGATAGCGATAAGTTTCAGAAGCAGATTGAGATGAGGAAATCACCGCGGTTCCTATACGGGCCCGACACGGTATTTCCCATCTATAAATATCTCGGGTCATTCTATGCTCGAGGGGGATTCGGGAGAGACTTCATCCCATTTCACTTCCAATTCTCATATTTCTTTTCTCGGGATTCCACTGTAGTGCTTGGCATAGGGGGTTTTATTATTTTTTTATCTTTTGTACTCCTTTTCTATGAAATAAAAGAATTTCTTGTCAATATTTTTTATGAATTATTATTAGGCATAGTTTATATTCTTGGGACAAGCTGTATTCGCGATAGAAACAGTTTATACTCTTGGAATAAATTATTTCTAAAAAGGATTTTATTAATTTGCATGTGTCTGATTTTTGACTAATCTATATTCCAGGGGAACGGGCCATGATCGAATAGGTACGGGTCGTCATCACCAAGAATAGGTTATATCTGGATCGGAACGTACAAATTTCATAGAAGTGGAGTGCCAGCCCACCTAACAAGTAACCATTGGAGTTTCGAGATTTTATCTTTGTTTTATTATTATCTATTTTAGTTAGTTGATTTATACTTTCATGTTAATATTGAAAAATCCTTTTTCAAGATAATCCCAAAGTCTCTGTGGGATCGACCCTTACTCCCGCTATTCTATCCTTTAGAGTAGTGAAATTAAGGTTCTAAATCAGTGCATTACGACACGCATCAGAGACCTTGGAAAGCAACCAAGTGGTAGGACCTAGTTCAGAAATTCAAGAGATTTGTGAGAACCAGGTTCCTTTAGTCAAATACCCACAGGAAGAACTCATAGTGTTAGCCCGAGCTATCAGTTCGTACCCTCTAATGACAGTTATTCTCCAAGTACCAATTGAAGATCTTTGCAATGAACTGTTTAAGTTTGCCCACCCTATGATAGATCCTCTCCTTAGGATGACTGAATCAAGCCTCTTACAATTGGACCTTGTCCCATGCCCAGCCACTAAGGTCTCTCCCGTAATCTCAGTTGAACATCCTTGTCTTGAGCGGATTGATTCACCCAGTCCTGTAGAAGTCCTCCTTATGATCCCGGACCCCTTCCTTCGCATGACTGACCTACCCTTCTATAGAGTATACCTTTCCGCACCCATAGGTCAAATTTCAAGTCTTTAGGTCATCATCCATAGGCCCTTCCATGAATCATTCTCTAATCCAGTTCTTGAGAAAGTGGATCATTATTTGCTTAGAGAACAAACCTTAACTGTTGCAATCACATGTCCTAGGCTACTTCCCGAACCATCTCTTGATCCATTCCTGGGAGTAGCAAACTTTTCCTTTTGTAAGGATGACCAGTTGACACTCATAGATCACCATTCAAACCTTCAGGTCACCACCTTTAGTCAATAGGTAATTCGAGACTCCACCTCATATCTCCTCCCTTTCTCTAGGACTTCCAATGCTTCTTACACCATCCAAGTATACTTTGTCGAAGTCTTTAGAGTGAACCACGTGTCAGAATCTATTAGGTTTGCCACCTACTTCTGGAAGACCTTATGGCACCTACTAGGCACCCATGATAAGTTTTCAAGCTCTGCATGCCATCCTCCGACCCAAGGTCAAACCTAGAGAGCCATAGTTTGTTAGGTTTAGACCTAGGGTTCCTTTGGAATAAAGTCCATTCTTTAGGAGTGCGTCGTCGGTCTAGTTCAGTTTTTCTTGACCCTTTACTAGGCTTTGGCTCATATTTTGGTTTGATTGAGAGCACCAGGAATTGGGATTTGTATTTTGTCCAGGGCAGAAATTGCATTCTATGTTTCGATCAATAGGTCTATAGGCTAGAGTCCCTTTGAAATTGTGCATGGTTACAAACCTCACACACCTCTTGACCTAGCTCCTTTACCAGTCCACACACGAGTCTCCGAGTCTGCTGAAGTTTTTGCACAGCATATAAAAGACTTGCATAAAGAAATTCATGCCAAAATAAATTTAAGTAATGAAACTTATACGAAGTTGGCTGATTCTCAAAGGCGAGTCAAAACTTTTGTTGAGGGAGACTATGTAATGATTAGGTTAAGGCCTGAACGGTTTCCTCCTGGAACCGTTAGAAAGTTTCATGCTAGAGGAGCTGGACCATTTAGAGTGGTGAAGAGAGTAGGGTCCAATGCCTATGTGCTCGAGTTGCCTTCAGAACTAGGCATTAGCTCCACTTTCAACATTACAGACCTAGTAGAGTATAGAGAGCCAGCTATGATTCCCAGTGAGCCTTTTGAGCCTAATCCTGCTCTTGAGAGTGAACCCAACCCTGTGTGTCCACCAACAAACTGGCCTGTGAGGAAAGAGCAAATTGAAAAGATCATGGATGATCAGGTTATCTCTACTCGTAATCGAGGATACCAAAGATACCTGGTCCGCTGGCAAGGAAGGCCAGATTCTGATGACTCTTGGATCTCCCGAGAAGAATTACAAGAATTAGACCCATACCTCTTGGAGAGATACCAGAGTCAGCTTGATCCATACTCGACAGGGTCGAGTTCTTCCCATCCCGGGAGAATTGGTGCGGGCACTAGACTCAGAAGAAGACTTCAGGGCTCCATCTGGATCTCTGATTGACCTTGAACGAAGAATTAGGATTTTCTGGTTTTGTAATAAGGGTTGACTTGGTCAACTCAATTTTAGTCTTGAGTATGTATTTCCCTGTAATTTAAATTTTGTTGAGTCATGTTGACTCAGTACAAGTCCTAGTAGTGGTCTAGGTCTTCTTCAGGTTGGTTCCACTTTTTTTTCAGTCAATTCAAGGTCTAGGGTGCCACATTTTTTCTCCCAGGCCAAAGCAAGTGGGCACCACACTCCCAGCCACACGCCAGAGTCCAAGAGGCACCACATCTCCATCCCAGTGTCTTGGTCCCCACACCCAAGGGAGCAAGAATTTTTCTTGAAGCCAAAATCAAGGAGGCACCCTATATATACCTTAAAAGGCCAAGCTAAAGGAGGAAAGAGGCATTTCTTGGGGAGCACTTCAAGGGGGCGCCCAATCCATGCCTAAAAAGACCAAAGCAAAGTTGGGAAGAGCCATGACTTGGGGAGAAAGAAAAGGAGGTGTCCAAAAGAGTTGAGCCATGGAAGGAAAAAAAAATTTTCTTGAAGAGCAAGGCTAGGAGGCGCCACCTACTTACCATTTAGAGCCACCAATCAACACTTATGGAAGCTCTTGGCCGGCCATATGAGAAGGATTTGATTCTACAAGCCTAATTTGAAGATCCATCCTATTAGTCCCACATGGGAAGATGTAAAATCCTGACATCTTGTAAAGACCTATAAAATAAACCCCTCTTGTAAGTTTTAAAATATCTGATGAATGAATCCAATTTATGTGTGAGCAAACTTTGTGTTTCTCTCTTCCGCACTTGCATCCAGGTGTTGAGCTCCATGAGGGAGTAAATCCGGGTTTCTTAGGAACCTTGAGGAGGTGTGAGATCTCCAACCCCTAAACCCTAGGTTAGCCACTTCAACTCCAAAACCCTAGCCGCCCATCATCCTCTTCTTTCCACCAAAACCTAGCCTACCCCCGTCTCTCACGGCCTCTCTCTCCAAGTGGAGGCCGACCACCAGCATCCAGGTCCAGTTCGGCTGCTTCAAATACGAAGCAAATCCCAGAGGAAGCAAGATCAGCATCCAGGAGAATCAGGACTTCAGCAACATCAACTTTCAAGTTCTTCTATCTGGTAAATCCTTCCTTGAGTATCTGGTTCCATAAATTGTTCTTCTTCTTTCCCAGATCTTGAGTTCAAGAGAAGCCAACTCTGCCAAAGGACCAGTATTGAAGGATCCATTGCGAAGATATCTGAATCCGGGGATCCAACAATCTGCTCAAGAGAGTCCTTCCACTAAACTCTGTGAAGATCACTGCCTGGTCTGTAACCCTTCTCTTCTCTTTACTTCTGTCCTGTTGAAAGTTCAGAGCGAAACCCGAGGTTTGGGAGTTTCTTAACCCCCAGCGATCCTTTACTTATGAATTACTCTGATAACCTAGTTTCTTTAAATTGTGCTTTCAATTATTACATAGTTTCTTTCAATTTAGTTTAACTTTCCTTTGAGTCAAAGCCGACTTCTGAAAAATAAAAAAAAAAGAAGAAAGAATTAGTCTTAATTTACTTCCGCATCGCATCATCTCTTCTTTCGTTCTACATCATTTTTGGTATCAGAGCTTTCGCCCTGCATCATTTTGGTATCAGAGCATTCATTCTGCATCATTTTTGGTATCAGAGCCCTATCTAGGGTTTCGTCTTGTTGCTTGTTTTGAGTCTCTCTCTTTTTTACTTTGTCTGCTCGAAGTAGACTCCCTAGGATGTCCGGTCCTAGGAACGAAGCGAGGTGCAAACCTCCTCTTCCCATTCCACGGGATGTTCCTTAGGCGTGTAGGGGATCCGCTGGGTTACAACTTCGTAGTAGGAATTGTAAACGGGGGAAGCACTCTGTTTTTAGTCTGTAACTACCCTATTGAAGGAATTGTTTCTCATTACAGGTAACTCTAAATTGCATGATTTTTATTTTGTTGGAACCAGTATAATTGAAACTATTTTACATAATTTTCCTGTGATTTATCGGTTTCCTTGAAATTTCTGAGAGTTAAATTACAGCAACTCTGTTTCTGTGTTTCTGCAATTCAATTATTTTGAGTGATCATCTCCTAATTCATCTTAAGGGCAATTGAGCATCTAAGATAAGGGGAGGAGTTGATAACCTCTCCTTAGCCCACAACCACCACCCATTCATTCGATCCTAAGCCTAATTTTAAAATTTATTAGACTTAATTTGCCCTAGTGGGCTAGGGACATCAACAAGTCGGGTCAAGGCTAATGTTGAGTCAGTTTGCCTAAGTTACTCTGTGTGTGCTTTGTACTCAGTGTCTAGAATGGTGGTTCAGGGATTCTATCCCAAAGGGCTTGTATGCTGGTCCGCCTACCTGGCCAATCACTGATTGGTGTCTAGGATTGGCATTTAGGGACCTAACACTCCCCTTACACCTGCCTGGCTGAGTTCTGAGTTACTACAGGCTAGCTTGCCACTCTGATTGGGCATCTAGTTTGGGCTCTAGGTCTAGTTAGCCCGTAGTCGTTTCAGTCGAGTCTCATTTGGAGTGCTTACTTGCATCATCATGTCCACCCGGAACGGAGTACCCTACCAACCTAGTCAAACCCAACCTGATTTAGAGGCCATGATTAGAACTCTTACTGAAAGTATGACCAAATTGAGTCAGGATATGAATGAGGGTTTTGCCCAGTTTAGAGACCGAGCCCAGGGACTTGAGAAACGTAGACATCAAAATTGGATCCCTGATCCAAAATTTAATAGGCCCCAACCTCACCCATGCCAGGAGCCTCGGAGAGCCTATGACCATGATCTTGCCCCTGAGTCTAGCCCTAGGAGCCTATACCCATACTTGGTTGACTCAGAGAAGGGACCCGTTAGGAACACCGAACCTTATGCACCCACTTTTGATGGAAGACAAGAGACATATATTAAGTGGGAAGAACAAATGGATCAGTATTTTGAGTGCACTAACATATCGGAATTAAGACAAGTTAGGTTGGCCAAAACCAAGTTCACCAAACATGCTAGGTCGCATTAGTATGCTATTGAGCATGAGTGTTATCAAAGAAAAGAGAAAATATATACTTGGAGAGATATGAGAAGTAAGTTGAGAGATAGGTACCTAGGTAGATCCTATGAGAAAAGACTTTTAGACCAATGGTACCAATTGCGACAAGGTAATAGGCCTGTGTCTAAATATATCGAGGACTTTCAGTGGTATGACATGAAATGCAATACCATTAAGACCGAAGCTCAGATCACATCGAGGTTTAGGGTTGGGTTACACCCTGACATTTATAGGAAGCTATGCCTTGAAAAGACCAATAAGTTAGACCGAGCCTACCAAGAAGTCCAAGACTATGAGTGGTCTTTAAGATATAACCAATCAAGTACTTTGGACTTAAAGCCAACCTCTACCAACTTGAGTCAAGTTCCGATTGATCCGACACCCGTAGTGAACCAGACTTTTGCTTGTGAATTCTCACTTGTGTCACCTCTTGACCAGAAGGATACCAATGAGGAAGAAGGGTTAGGTATGACAAGCCTAGAATCAGTTGACCCGATTACCACTGACCCGAAACCCATTGAAGATGGCATTGAGGAAGTATATGATGCTGGCTTGAGTCTAGTTGATGAATATGAGGGGGAAGAACTTGAAGAATGTGACATCGATACTATTGGTTCCTTACCTGAGAAGAATGTTAGATATTAGAATAATGAAAATTAGCCCAACTTTATTTGATTAAAATTGATACTTTTTATGATACTTTGTAGGAATTGACTCCATAAATGTGTAGATCTTGATTTTAGGAGTCCAACGACGCAAACGGAATATAATTCGGACTTCAAACGGGCCCGAAATGGATTTTAGAAGATTTAAGCACGGATTTCAAAGCTGCACGGTTTTTGGAGCATTACCTTAAAATTTTTAATGGCTCACGGTGGACCGTCTCAATGGTCCACTGCATGACCTGCCGGTCCACGGCAGCCATTGCTGCCGGTCCACGGGCGGAGCCGTGGACCACCGTGCTCCGATCGCGCCAAAACTCGCCGGAGAGCTTCCCCCGGCATCGCCGAAGCCGCCGCTAACCTTCCCTTCGGTCGGAGAGCTCCCGTTCGGCCAGAAAAAAGGCCGGAACCTGCTGCTGCCACCCTCCGCCCACGTCCACGCCGTCCGTGAGCCGTCACCGCCGAAGCCGCCCCTCCGCAGCGCCTGCCGGCCACGCCGCGCCCCTCCACCGTGCACGCCGCCCATGGCCGCGCCGCCGCCCAACCGTCCATCTCCGTCGTCGTCCGCGAGCCACGTCTCCACCGCCCAGCCCATCTCCGCCACGTCCGGCCCCGGAGCCCCCTCTGCCGGCGCCGCCCAAGCCCGCTGCCTGCTGCTGCCATGCTGCCGTGTCCGCCCAAGTCCCCTGCCCGCCTGAATGAATCCAATTTATGTGTGAGCAAACTTTGTATTTCTCTCTTCCGTACTTGCATCCAGATGTTGAGCTCCATGAATGAGTAAATCCGGGTTCCTTAGGAACCTTGAGGAGGTGTGAGATCTCCAACCCCTAAACCCTAGGTTAGCCACTTCAACTCCAAAACCCTAGCCACCCATCATCCTCTTCTTTCCACCAAAACCTAGCCTACCCCCATCTCTCATGGCCTCTCTCTCCAAGTGGAGGCCAACCACCAGCATCCAGGTCCAGTTCGGCTGCTTCAAATACGAAGCAAATCCCAGAGGAAGCAAGATCAGCATCCAGGAGAATCAGGACTTCAGCAACATCAACTTTCAAGTTCTTCTATCTGGTAAATCCTTCCTTGAGTATCTGGTTCCATAAATTGTTCTTCTTCTTTTCCAGATCTTGAGTTCAGGAGAAGCCAACTCTACCAAAGGACCAGTATTGGAGGATCCATTGCGAAGATATCTGAATCCGGGGATCCAACAATCTGCTTAAGAGAGTCCTTCCACTAAACTCTGTGAAGATCACTGCCTAGTATGTAACCCTTCTCTTCTCTTTACTTCTGTCCTGTTGAAAGTTCAGAGCGAAACCCGAGGTTTGGGAGTTTCTTAACCCCCAGCGATCCTTTACTTCTGAATTACTCTGATAACCTAGTTTCTTTAAATTGTGCTTTCAATTATTACATAGTTTTTTTCAATTTAGTTTAACTTTCCTTTGAGTCAAAGCCGACTTCTGAAAAATAAAAAAAAAAGAAGAAAGAATTAGTCTTAATTTACTTCCGCATCGCATCATCTCTTCTTTCGTTCTACATCATTTTTGGTATCAGAGCTTTCGCCCTGCATCACTTGCAATATGTCAATAGTTGAGGCAATCCTAGGCAATAGACTTGCCCAGGCCTGAGAGCTTACATAGATGTCAAGTCACATAGTGCCAAGTCAGTCAATTTTTTTATTCTATGTATTTATATTTTCAGATATTGTACTATTAATAATGTAACATTTAGTATGGATCAAGGCATACAAGGTAAATATACCATATGAGTACCACTGGAAGATTAAACATATTAACAAGATTTAAATATTATTTTATCTTTACAACTTATAAGTGAAATATAAGTGCTAACAAATAATATCACTATTTTAGCTCATAAGGTATAGATTGCTTAGCTATCTTATGGCATCCAATATTCCAAAGGCTAGAGCATGGATCTATAGTTTTAAATGTACCTATGTATGTTGATATTGTGATATCATTGGCGAACTACCATGCATATTGTGCAATGAATGTTTCATCTATTACCCATGTCATATCAAGCAACATTTGTTATATCAACCATACTATCCAATATCAAGCATAGTGTACAGGTAGCACTCTACTTGTATTATTAAGTATGCACAAACTAACCTATGCAACACTTTACCAGCATGTTACTAGCATGGATACCAAACCGATGATGCAAACCATGATATTAAGGAACATTCAGTATTTTCAAGGGGTGCTTTAAACCCAGTGATACGAATGCCCATTCTAGGTTTTGTCATTGGCCACAGGTTTAACTAGTGACAACAAATGGCTCATTCCTTTTTAACTATTTGAGCCCTCTATCCCATACATCTTTAAACCTAACCTCTCTAATCTTCTATTGGTCCCCTCATTCTTAATGCCAATTGCCTTTTTAAGTTTTTCAAATGATGTCTTATCACACTCAACACTATCTCTTCTCCTATTGTATTATTACTATGACACCCCCCTCTCCTATTGGTCTCATCTTTAAAACTCCAATATTGCCACTTCAACCCCTCTACTGTGACCTTTTCAACTCCCCTCTAAACTTCTTGCCTCAACTTAGTTTTAATACCACCTCCATCCCTCTTGTCTAGGCATCTCAACTAGCTCCTAGTCCCACCGCCCCAACCTCCACGGTGGAACCACCTTAGTCCAAAAAAAAAAAAAAGAAGACCAGCAAAAGGAATCATTAGTTCTAGACAATATTTGGCGAACATTTCCTCCCATTGCCTCAATCAAGAAGAAGGCAACGAGAGGTCATCAAATTGAGCTTTAAAGAAATAGAGGGCAGCAATTTTTTTGCTATGGCCTAGTCCAAGTCAAATGAGTTGTTGACTTGGGTAGTTCAAACTATTAAGCTACTCAATTTATTGATTTCAAAGGATATAAGCCCAATAGAGGTTTTAACTCAATGTGACCCACCATAGCTAGTTGGTGATCAGCCAAGTCTTAAAACACTTGTACTAAGTGCATACACTAGATTACCATCTTACTAGTCATCGTAAAAATTGCATTCCCTCCAATAGTTCGATGAATATTGCTCAAAAAATTAATAAAATTATGATGATACTATTTTTATTCTGTAAGCAAGGGTAGATCGCCGAGGGGCAGGGGGCCTTGGCCCTCTCTCAATTTTTCCCAATCTATTATTTATAAGTTAATTTTTTATGTAAAATCTTAAATAAATATATATTTTCCTATTTGCCCTCCTAAAATTAGGAGTATTAAATATAATTAGAAAAATTTTTAAAAAAGAAGTTTTAAAATGAAACAAGTATCATAAATTAGTTTTCTCTATTTGGAATTTGGATTACTTCCAACTTTATCTTTTATTTCTATTAATTTTTTCCTTTTCCATAAATATTTAGAAGAAAACAAAGAATTTCATTTTTGTTGCTCAACTGACACCCATCTTCGGAATTCATCATGGTTGAAGCCACCGCATGCTGCCGTCACCGTCCCATTCACCACACTGATGGATGAGATGGTAGCCGACCTGTCATGCGGTGCGACCGGCAAGAACACCCCCATGGCTAGACCGGGCGGTTGCACATGTACAAGGTTGGATACCACCAATGTGCTGGCCTATGACTGCTATCTCAGTAGCCTCCATCAACCTCGCCGCATCGACGAGCATCGCGTGCAGTGAAGCCGTGCACCATCCTGGCAATCGGACCCATCATGTAGCACGATCGGGTCTTGGGGGCACAAGCGGGCGAGCACCCATCATGCCCCGAGCTAGCACCGATGCCACTGCACTCGCACCCCATCACATTCGTCCCTGTCACTCGACGGATGCCCCATCCTATCATGTAGCACTAATGACACTTGGTACGACACCACTACATTATGGCTGGTGCGTGCGCATTCTCCATGAGTCCGTGACATTTATAACTCTTACAATTTCAACTGCTACTATAAAATAAATATTTTTAACAATGAAGATTATCAAAATCAAATTATGCAATAAGATTGAAGATGACTTTCTTGCCAATTAGTTATTTACATTGATAAGAAGATAGCTAAAAATTTTACAGTAGATTTCATTATTAATGAATTTAGTCCTACGAAACAACGTGGAGTATAATTTAAATAATATTTATTAAAAATTATTTAAATTAATTTTAATTATTTATTAATATTTTTTTATTTTTATATTTTCTTGGTCTCTTATAGAAAAGTTAGTACGGTCTACCCCTGTTTGTAAGACTAACAAGTTAGGAGCAATTCAAATAGTATACTGGAGAAAAAATAAACCTATGGAAAAAATAATATTATTATTATTCTTCAATACATAATCATATGAACCTGTGGATCCATGATATTGAGAGAGATAGGCGATGCTGTATGAAAAACACCTTCACAGCCCTCAACCACTGAATCAAAAGAGCCCTCTTCCAGCAAGTTTGCTTTAAACAAGTGTAGTCTTTTATTGGCTCCTTCCAAGGCATATAAATGCTTGGTTTTCCTTGGATCAGCTAGTAAACATGACATAAAAAATTATAAGATGAGAGACAAAATTAATTCTTCATAAAATTTCAGATGTAGTAGATGTCCTATGGTAGGTTAAGTGCAGCAAGAATGTTTGAAATAGATCAATCACAGAATTTGCGAAAAAATTGGATCATGATTAGAATATTACCCTTTTCTCTTCAATCCATTAAGAAAAAAATAAAAGAAATAGATGTTTAGACAAAAGCGACAAATCAAGAAGAAATACCAAAAACAAAGAACACAAGAACTTAAAATTTCAAATTTTAAGTAGGTTTTGATGTGACATAAATGGATTTGAGTCATACATGGGTCAACCTATCTAGACTTGCTTATCAAATAGCTTGGATGAAATTTTAAACCTTTGCTATATTTAACATGTTTTAATGCATTTATAATTAAGTCAGATTATAAACTAATTTATGTAACAAGTTTAAAACATATTTAATGCATTTAAAACCTGCTTAACCTATTTGTGACTAGTTTAACCTAACTCGCTTAATATATTTAACTCGTTTAATCTATTTAATCTAACTTGATATATTTAATAAATGAGTTATGTAAGCTGAGTTATGTTTAAATTTGAATTTTTGACTTGTTTAATAAATAGATTGGATTTAAATTAATGAATTTTTGACCTGACTCACATCCGACTCAACCTGTATTTGACTTGACCCAATCCAACCAATAACCCTTGCTTTAGGAGCCCATTTATGTTATATGCTACTCATGGCTACTGGAATAATTTGGCTAAACATAAAAATTCTATTTTTAAAAAGATAAATAAAAAATAAAAATTGGGAATATAAGATATTTAAGACTGAAATAGGTTAGTGAGTAATGACTTCAACAAGGTTTCTTTGCTTATTTGAAAAAAATAAATAAATAAATACAGTTAATGGTAGAAGCCTGTAATTATCTCAAATCTCAAGGGGTCAATGTAATTTTTTTTTTAATTTATTCAAAACAAAAAACCGATCAAAGTGTGGGGGACGGACCAAGATCCCGGACGGTGGCGCGCACGGTATATCCGCGCTGGAGGAGAATCTTGACGAGCCAGGAAGCGATAAAGCCGGACGCACCCGTCACGCACACCACCTTTCCCCTCCCGCTCATATTTCTCTCTTCTCCTTCGATCTCGCTCCCGCTATTCGGTATTTCGGTGTCTCCGGAGAATGGCGGAAGCCCGCGTATATATAGTGGAAGAAGCCCGAAAGGGAAACGGATGGATGTCAAAAGACTCAAAACGTAAGCAATTGCGAGAACAAATGGTATACAATGTTTTATTTATTTATTTATTTTCAAAACGTAAGCAATTGCGACGGCAAATGGCGATGTTTTTATTTATTTATTTATCTAGTAACACGGTGTTCTATATATATATATATATATATATATGGATGTCAAAAGACTCAAAACGTAAGCAATTGCGAGAACAAATGGTATACAATGTTTTATTTATTTATTTTTTTTCAAAACGTAAGCAATTGCGACGGCAAATGGCGATGTTTTTATTTATTTATTTATTTAGTAACACGGTGTTCTATATATATATATATATATATATAATGGTATATATTGCTGCAACTTTTCTTGGCGGACTGGATCGGCTGTCGACCTATAACAAAATCCCCAAGGATCGATGGTGTTCCGGCGAGGAATACTTTGATGCTTAAGTTAGCAGGAGCTTGAAGGTAACAAAATGGAGGAATGAGAGAAGCAGCATATGGAGATGGAAGAATATACTTAGCTCAAAACGGGATCCCCGGATACCTTATATAGGTGCGGAACAGTCCAAAATCCATTAGGGGGAATGCCGATAAAGACCGATCTGCCCTTAGGAGAATCTGGAGAGTGGCCACGTGGCGCCCGGATGGGACTGAAAGGAAAACTAGTAGCGAGCATGCTTTCTATTTTAAAAACTTTTTCAAAATAACATGCAGCGGAAGCATTGTCAAGAAGATTAACATTTAATATAAGCATGCTTTTAAAAATTTTCTATGCTACTTATCCCAAGATCTTGCATGAATGATTAACATAAACTATGAAATCATGAATTCATACTATGAACATTTCAAAGCAACATATCTATATATGTAAAACTATACCTCGTATGAAGTGGAGACGCTCTCCGCTGTGAAAGATCCAGGAGGAGGAAGAAGAACTCTGCTTAGCCGCACACGTGTCCGGCCTCTACAGGTGGTTCACACCAGGGCTCTTTCGAAATCTACTTCCACTCCAAGTGCTAGCTTGTTGTGGAACAATTTGATCGGAACTCCTTTTCTTCTTTCGATGCCGGACTCTCCGAATGAATGAAGAAACTCAAGAGGTGGAGAATGAGTCGTTGGAACCCTCCCCAAACACTCAATCCTAAGACCTAGATCATTATGTACAAATATGCACACTTATTTCCAAAAATCTCACGTCCATAAAACTAGAACCTTTCCTAGCTTCTTCCATTTCTTCCCTTTTATTTTTTCAGCATTTCTTTGCTAAATTTTTTCTTATTTTCGTCCTCCCATTTCAGCCCATTATGTAGATGGTGAGGGAGAGGGAAAGTGGGGAGTTATGGGTGATAATGGAGTGGTAATGGGTAGTTATGGGGAGTTATGGTCATGGGAAGTTACATAACTCCCCAAAACTAAATTTAAACTTATTTAAATTCAGATTAATGTGTTAATTGATTTCAGTTCATAACTGAAATCAATTGGGTCAAGTGTGCATACATTGGGTTCAACCCAATTGGACCCAAACCTATTTTGAACTAAATCCTATTTGATTCATTCCAGATTTTTATAGCTCAATCAAATTGGGCTATCAAGTAATCACATTACTTAATTCACCTCCATGCATCACCAACTATTAGTGAAAATTTTATGTCATAACCTTTTGTGACATCAAGTATCTACACTTGCGAAATCAACAAGTGTCGACACTTACACAAGTGTCGACACTTTCAAGAATATCAAGTGTCGACACTTGGGTAAAGAAAAATACTTTTCCTTTGTGAGTCCATGAACAATTCCCAATCGTTCTCCGATCACTAGATCAAGTAGAAACCCCTATGGTGTGTGACCCCATAGGTTCGAACACTAAGCCAGTAGCACTGGAACATTTCCAATACCAGTCAAAATCGCCATCTAGCAATGACACCCGACATCCGGATAGGTCGAAGTTGCAGAGCAACAATCAAGAACCAGGAGATATGGAAACCTAGTAATTAATCCCTTTGACCTCAATGCTCAGGAAGACTTAGGGTTAAACTGCCCAATCCATAAAGTCCATCAACAATGTGTCTCAATCTCACAAGTCCTGTAACACATTACAGAGACTACCCTGGCCAAGGTTTTGCTAAATTGAAACACAGTAAGATATCTGCTCCAAACACTTTGGAGGAGTCAATCCCATCTTGATCTGATCACTGCTACACGAGTACTTAACTGTACCCAGAAACCTTCCATCCCTGGATTAAAAATCCAGATAATCTAGTACCAAAGTACAGTGAGTTGCTCGCAAGCTACCATGACGATCTCATGTCTGAGGGATAACTACGTCCATATCAAAACTCTAGGCAGAAAAAAGTACAGACGGGTCACGTTCGATGAAATGTCAAACACAACATCTGCATGCCATACCAGTGTCTCCACACTCCTAGGTTAAAAGGACAACCAACGACTATGGCACACAACGACCTATACTTGATATACTATCATCCTGAAATAAGTGTATCATTTGGTCACGAATAATTTTAGGACTATATGATATATCCTCTCTATATCACATACAAATAGTCTTAATGACTTCATCACTCAAGAACTCATTATAGAAAGATGAAATAGTGATGAACTGCCAGAATAAATATTTTATTCAATAATATAATTTATATACAATTACATCAAATGTACAACTATCTACAGTAGTAATTGGCTTTGAGACACATTTTGCAACAGGGGCAGCATCGTGGGAGTAGTGGAGCAGTACCGCTGATGTGGTAGGATTCTATTGTAACAGAAAGAGGTTTCTAGAATTCTCTGGATCCAGAAGTGAGTCGGTCGGACGCTGACTGGGAGGGCCAGTCGATCGTCCGAAGAGGAGTGCCCGT
The DNA here is from genome assembly GCA_021397845.1 of Areca catechu. Lineage (NCBI taxonomy): Eukaryota > Viridiplantae > Streptophyta > Magnoliopsida > Arecales > Arecaceae > Areca > Areca catechu. The sequence continues at coordinate 158,991,080 of CM038050.1, forward strand.
CCAGACCTCAACAAGAATGGGCTGCAGGAGCGGGCCGTTCGGACCTCTGCCCTAGTGGGTCAGACTTCTGAAGGAGAGTAGTGAGCCGGATCCTAGCAGGAGTAGGTCATTCGGACCTCTACTCCAGTGGGTCGGACTTCCGAAGGAGAGCAGTGAGCCGGATCCCAGAAGGAGTGGGTCATTCGGACCTTTACTCCAGTGGGTCGGACTTCCGAATGAGAGTAGTGAACCAGATCCCAGCAATAATGGGTCGTTCGGACCTTTATTCCGGTGGGTCGGACTTTGACTGGGGTGTGTCCATCAGAGCTTTAGAAGAGCGACCCGATCGGATCGCAAAGAGGGGCTAGTCCAGTTTGGCGGTGAGCCGGTAGGGTATAACAGTTGCCCTCTTGTCCTTGGCCTTCGAGCGGGTCTACAGGCTCGAAGGACGAGGGCATTACTTGGCAATAAATGCGCCAATCCTCAAGATGATGGCGAATCTGATTCAGCGTGCTACGACCGGCCATCTTCTGCTCTGAATCCCTGCCATTGGACAGGTGTCAACACCGGATTGGTGATGGCAGGAGAGGCAGTTATTGCTGGTACGGCACAATGATGGCTGCTAGTCCTGAAACGCAGCCCGTCAAGCTCCTGATGCAACGTGGGCCACGTGGCAAGATCCGAGCAGTCGATGCAGTGTCCGGAGCGATCCATCTGCCATTGCTTCGACGGTCATGCGGATCGTGACCAGATACGATTCGGCACGTCCCATCGGGTTCTCGTCAAATTCGAGAGTCGTGTCATCTGTTGTTGGATCGCAGTGCTCGAGAGGCGTTGGGAAGCTGCCCCCTGGTGCCTATAAAAGGGAGGGATGAATGTCCGGAGGGGGTTTTCCACTGCGCCTGGGTTTGGAGAGAGAGCTTCCTTCTTCCGCCGCTCTAACCTTCGTTAGGGAGTTCTCCCACCAGGTTAGTTCTGTCTCCATTTCCTTCTTCTTAGCCTCCATAGAATAGCCTCTACTAGTCGGAGTTCCGCTCGCGAGTCTAGGGAGCCAGGTCCCTACGACATTTCCATGACCATGACCAGAGATAGGGTAGAAAACCTTAGGGTCATTTATGGCATACCGACCACTTTGCACCTCACCGTTCCTAGTAAGGAAGGGAGGGTGAATGGTCCGTTGAACTTAGGTGCCCTCCCATTATACGAAGACAACCTAAAGGCCGGTCTACGACTCCCACTTCATAGCTTTTTTACTCAGATCTTCAATAGTTATAGGATTACTCTGATGCAGCTGACCCCGAACAGCATTCAAGTGATCTACGATTTCTTAGTTCTTTGTCGGAGGGCTGGAGTCGAGGCCAGGGTGTCTTTCTTTTCCAACTTCTTTTTCTTAAAGCAGGACTTCCGTAGCTAGGAGTAGTGGATGTTCAGTCCCCACGCTAGTCGGAAGAGACTAGGGGGCCTTCCGTCGGCCATTCACGGATGGAAGTCCCGATACTTCTTTGTAGATAGTTTAGAAACATGGGGTTTCAAGCCGGCGTGGAGAGAGCCAAGGCCGAAAGTAGTAGATGGAAGGAAAATTCTGAGGGCCGACGAGGCTGACTTTAATAAGCTAGACAAGGATGACCCGGTATCTATGAGAGATCTGCTCTAGGAGGATCTTCTTCATTCGACTGGGATCAGCCAACACCGATACTTGGGTAGGATAGAAACCCACACTGAATTAATTCTATCCTCCTATGTCGGCTTTGTCTTTGCTAACTTTACTTTTACCTTCTTGCAGGAAACAAAATGAAACCCGATCGATCAATTGTCTCGGCATTAGCGGCCCAGAGGAGGGCCATACGGACTACAGAGCTGGCTCAGAAGCCCAAGAGACAGCAGACGGAGGAGCCGGCATCCGAAAGGCCGACCAAGAAGCGGACAGAGGAACAAGCCATCACCGTCGTCTCCATTGATTCCAGAGACGACAATGTGCCGCTGACGGAGAAACTATCCAGGAAACATGTGGAGTGCTCTTCTTCGATCGGGCAGTCGGCCGCCCGAACCATGGAAAGGCAAGCATAACAGTCCTCCGGGGAGACAGCTCCGATCTCCCCGCTCCTCGAGCTAACGAAGGAAAATCTCTCGGCAGTTGAAGGGAAGGTAGGAACAGAAGAGGAGGCGGTCGATAGGGGACAAGCTGTCGATGTCAACGACGATGTGCATGAGATGGAGCATGCCATTCGTGAAGCCGAGCAGGTCAAGAACCTGCTCATGAGGGCTGTCGAGGGAATCGACTGGAATGATTCGAGCCGACGGTCGGTGAATGAGGTGGCGAGGAGTTCATTCCGCCATATGATGGGGGTAAGTTGTCTGCATCCGATCTCTTAGCTTTAGTTCATAGGATACTGATTGTGTTATCGCTTACAGTTGCTTCAGGACATGCTGCTGATGGACGACAGCCTGGGTGTGCTGATGGATCTGAAGGAGCACTCAGCCAAGAAGGTCGAGATAGCTGAAGCAGCAAGGGATGCCACAGAAGTGGCACTGACAGTCGCCAGCACGGAGTTGTCCGTCTTACGTGCAGTCAAAGAAGAGCACACTGCCCTTCGGTCTGAGGCGGAGGCTCAAAAGAATCAAGTCGTATATTTGCTGTCTCAGCGGGACATCCTGGCCGCCAAGCTGAAGAACAAAAGGCGGAGGATAAAATCCCTTGCCCGTCGGGTGGCCGAAGGGACTGCACGCCTGTGTGAGTCCGAGCGGCACTCCAGGGGCCACCAGGCCGCAGCCGAGAGATACAAGGGGCTGCTCAAGAAGTCCCAAGAGGTTATGAAGACGGCGGTCGAAGCGGCCGTAAAAGAGAACAAGAAATCCGAAAGCTTTAAAGCCAAGATGAACGAGGCCGGTTTATACAGCTACGACTACGGATATGAAGACTGCCTGGAGAAGGTCGGCGCCGCCTTCCCGAAGTTTGATCTCTCATCTCTGCGACTGTCAGAGCGGGCGAAAGAGGGAGGAGCCGAAGAAGAGGCGGTTCTATATGATGGAAGGGCCGAGCCTCGTAACGAAGCCGACATAGAGGAGCTTGGATCGGATGCCCAAGCTGAAGCCGAAGCGGATGTGGCAGATATCTCTGCGGGCACTCCAGCCGAACCAGAGGGGACCGAAGTGGAAGCTGAAGTCCCAACTGTGCCAGACGGAGCCGAGGCGGAGGAGATAATTGATGTAACTTCGGCAGGTCAGACCTAGATCGGTTGTAAAGGTCTGACCTCCTCTTTTTGTACTGACTTTTTTATATATAAATAAAACCCCTTTGTCGTATCTTCTTTGTCTGAATGTGCATGTGGTTGGTCGAATTGACCATAGCTTCTTTCATTTGAAAATATTTCTAAGTTTCGCTAGTCAGTTTGGTAGGAATGCAAGGAGTAGTTACCAAACAGTAACCTGATGTAGATTATTAACTTAGAAATCTTTTTAAGTGTGGGTCCTTCAGCTTGAGGTAAGATGTTGGTCCGTCGGCTCATCTGAAGTCGAAGGCGTCTTCCGGACATCAACTCAATCCGAACTAAGATACTTGAGGAATTTCTTCCAAGTTTTAGTTCGTCGGTCCGGACGGGAAGATGTTGAGGTGGCCACCAAACAATGGCTTAGGCCTAACCAAGATACCTTGGTACCTTTCCCAAGTTCCAATCGGAGTCGGACTTTTGGAGTTGGGCTGCCCTAGAGCCTTTGCCGACCGAAGTCAGACTTTCGGAGTTGGGCTGCCCTAGAGACTTTGCTGACCGGAGTCGGACTTTCAGAGTTGGGCTGCCCTAGAGCCTTTGCCGACCGGAGTCGGACTTGAGAAGTTGGGCTGCCCTAGAGCCTTTGCCGACCGGAGTCGGACTTTTGGAGTTGGGCTTCCCTAGAGCCTTTGCCGACTGGAGTCGGTCCTTCGAAGGTGCTTCATAGAAGTTATAGACTTTATTGATAGTACTTACGGAGATTGTCTACATTCCATGGATGCGCTATCTATCATCTGTCCAAATGTTCAAGTTGGTAGATTCCGGCTCGAATTACTTCAACGACTCGATAAGGGCCTTCCCAATTGGAGGAGAGTTTCCCTTGCTCGGTCAGTCTTGAAATCTCAGACCTCCGTAAGACCAGATCTCCGACTTGGAAAGTTCGTGACTTGACCCGTGAGTTGTAATACTTTGCCATCTTCTGACAGTAAGTTGCCATCTTTAAACTTGTTCAGAGTTTGGTTTCTTCAAGTAGGTCCAGGTCAGCCCTCCGCTGCTCAGAGTTAGCTGGCTCGGCATAGAGGTCAATCCGTAGAGATTGCAAAGAGATCTCAACAGGGATGACGGCTTCACTTCCGTAAGTCAAGTTGAATGGAGTCTCCCCGACCGCCATTCGGGCGATCGTCCGATAGGCCCAAAGTACTAAATGGAGTTCTTCTGCCCAAAGACCTCGGGCTTCATTCAGTCAGGTCTTCAGTCCATATAGGATTGTCCGATTGGTGACTTCGGTCTCTCCGTTGGACTGTGGATGGCCGACTGAGATGAGCCGATGAGAGATGTGATATTGCTGGCAAAAGTCTCAGAATTTCATGTTGTCGAACTGCCTTCCATTATTGGTGATGATTGTCTGCGGGATGCCGAATCGGAAGATGATGCAGTTCCAAACAAAGTTTTCCGTCTTGGCCTCAATGATCTGTGCCAGTGATTCGACCTCCACCCACTTGGTAAAGTAATCAATGGCCACAATAAGAAATTTACGCTGGCCGGATGCTGGAGGGAAGGGTCCCAGTATGTCCATTCCCCACTGTGCAAACGGCCAACATGCTGTAAGTTGAGTCAGCTGGCTGGCCGGCCTCCTTTGGATATTGGAGTACCTCTGACATGCATCGCACCTTTGAATGAAGTCCGACGCATCCTTCTGGATTGTAGGCCAATAGTATCCCTGTCGGATTATCTTGTACACTAGGGATCTTCCTCCAAGATGGTCATCGCAGATGCCATCATGTACTTCTCTGAGTGTATAGTCCACATCGGTCGGCTCCAAACACTTTAGCAGCGGCTGTGAGAATGACCGCTTGTAAATGATGCCGTCAAGGATGACATACTTAGAGGCCATCCAGCGAACATGCTTGGCCTTGGTCGGGTCTTCCGGGAGAGTCCCCTTGGTCAGGAATAAGAGAATTGGGTCCATCCATGAGGTTTCCTGTTCAACTTGGTGGACCTCAGTCGACTCTTCATTAATACTTGGGCACTACAGGTGCTCCACGAAAGTTCGGTCAGAGGTGTTGGTGACCGCCATAGCCAATCGTGACAAAGCATCTGCCCGGGAGTTCTGCAGTCGAGGTATATGGAGAATTTTGAAGAATTTAAGCCGAGAGATGAGGCTTTGTACCTTGTTCAAGTACTTAGCCAGGGTTGAATCCCTTGCTTCGAATTCGCCCTTCACCTGATTGACCACCAGTTGGGAGTCGGAGAAGGCCCTTATTTGGCTGATGCCTAGCTCATTGGCGATTCACAATCCTGCGAGGAGGGCTTCATACTCCGCCTCATTGTTTGACACCTGAAATAAAAATTGGAGTGCATATTCCAAGCTTTCTCCGTCGAGGTCAGCCAAAATTAGGCCAGCCCCGCAGCCCACAAGGTTGGATGCTCCGTCCACATGGAGGGTCCAAGCTGGTTCGACGACTTCGTTGATGGCGTCGGCCTCAGGCGCTTCAGTCTCTTGAGGGGACGCCCCTTGCTTCCAGGAGCATTCTGTAATGAAGTCGACAATCACCTGAGCCTTTAATGTCGATCGGGATTGGAAAGAAATATCGAACTCATCGAGTTTCATAGCCTACTTGGCGAGCCGACCGGAGGTGTTCGGACTCCAAAGGATCATCTTAAGAGGTTGGTTGGTCATCACCACGATCGGATGCGCCTGGAAGTACGGTCGGAGTCGCTTGGCCGCTATGATCATGGAATAAACCAGCTTCTGCATATTAGAGTATCTTGTTTCGACATCATGGAGGACTTTACTAATATAATAGACGGGCTTCTGCTGGTCGTCTTCTCCGATCCGCATGAGGACGTTGCTGACCGCCTCGTCCGACGCTGATAGGTAAAGATACAAAAGCTCCCCCTCCGTCGGCTTGGCCAGCAATGGAGGATTCTTCAAATAATCTTTCAAGGCTTCAAAACCTAATCGACATTCGTCGGTCTAGATGAAACGATCTGACCGGTGCAGGATCTTGAAAAATGGTAATGATTTCTCAGCCGACCGGGAGTTGAAACGGCTAAGAGAAGCTATCCGGCCAGTTAGCTCTTACACCTGTTTCTTATTAGTTGGATGTCACATTTCAATAACAGCTCCAAACTTGTCGGGGTTGACTTCAATCCCTCTTTATGTGACCAAGAAGCCGAGGAATTTGCCAGAAGTTATCCCCAAAGTACACTTGGCAGGATTCAGCTTCATCCGATGGCGTCTAAGTGCGTCAAAGGATTCCTGCAAGTCCTTGATGTGGTCGGTCCTATTGAGGCTCTTGACTATCATATCATCTACTTACGCCTCCATGTTTCTCCCAAGCTACCCTTCGAAGACTCGGTTGATTAGCCTTTGAAAAGTGGCACCAGCATTCTTCAAGCCGAAGGGCATCATCCTATAACAGTACAAACCTTTGTCAATGATGAAAGCGGTCTTCTCCTCATCCTCCGGGTGCATCTTGATTTGGTTGTAAGCGGAGAAAGCATCCATAAAACTGAAAAGTTGATGACCAGCCGTAGCATCCACCAGCTGATCAATTTTTGGCAAGGGGAAGCTATCCTTCGAACAGGCCTTATTGAGGTCGGTGTAGTCCATGCGTATCCTCCAATTCTTGTTAGCCTTTTTCACCATCACAACATTCGCTAGCCATTCAGGGTAATGGACTTCCCTAATAAAACCAGCATCGGAGAGCTTCTTCACCTCTTCATCAATGGCCCTTTACCTTTCGGCAGTGAAGCTCCTCTTTTTCTGTCGGACAGGCCTGTAGTTCGGATCCACCTTGAGCTGGTGAGTGATGACATCCGATGAAATACCTGGCATGTCCGACATCGACCAATCAAAGATGTCGGCATTACTCCTCAGGAAGCTGATCAGCTTTGACTTGATGTCCTTGCTGAGAGAGCTTTCGATTTGGATGACTTTGGTAGGGTCATCCTCTCGAAGGGGGACAAACATGATCCTTTCATCTGGCTGACCACGGCTGTCGGCTTCAGCCCTTGGATCGAGCTGTTCCAGAGTAGGACGGCCTTGCGATTGTTGGTTCAGAATAGTTAAGCACTGTCTGGCCATCCGACGGTCTCCCCTCATAACTCCGACCCTGCTCCTGGTCGGAAACTTTGCCAACATATGGTATGTGGATACAATGGCCTGGAACTTGTTGAGGGCCAGTCGGCCCAAAATGGCATTATATGCCGAGGTCGTATGGATGACCACAAAGTTGATGGGGAGAGTTTTCTGGAAAGGCTCCATCCCGATCATTATGGGAAGAACTATTTCCCTCTCAACTCCGATGAAATTTCTTCCGAAACCTGTCAACGGTATGGGGGATTCTTGCAGCATTGACCTAGATAGGTTCATTCTTACAAAAGCATCATACAGTAATACCTCTGTGGAACTTCCATTATCTATAAGTATCCTTTTTACATCGTAGTTGGCAATCATCGCCGACACGACTACAAGATCATTTTCAAAGGCATGGGACTCCAGGAGGTCTTCATCGGAGAAGGGATTGCATTGGAACCTCTCGACCTCTTGACAATGTCTGGGTCGTCTTCATACCTCCAATCGGACCGCCAATGCAGCATGCTGACATCCCCACCGATCGGTCTCTGGTTAGGAAGCTCCGCCTCCTCCGGAGGGTTTCTGGCAGTTGAGGCTTCGGCCCGATCCTGGTGGAGTCGGACGTATTTGTGCAAGTACCCCCTCCGCATGAGGTCTTCATTGGTGTCTTTCAGCTGTAGGCACTCTTCAGTGCTGTGCCCATCGTCCTTATGGAACCGATAGAATTTATCTCTGTTTTTGGATGCAGGGGGCCCCTCATCGGACGAGGCCTTTGCAAAAAGGTCTCATTCTCAATCTCTAGGAGGATCTTCTCCCTCAGAAAGGAGAGGGGTGCATAGGTCTCAAACCTCCTGGGGAAGTCCTTTGGCTTCGGACTTCGGTGTTGGGCCGACCGGTTGCTGTCGTTGGGAGGTCGGACTTCAGGAACCTTATCGCTCCGCTTCTTGGGGGCTGGCCTCTGCTCCGCCTGGCACCGGCTCGCCGCTTCCTCTGCCAGGGTGTATTTCTATGCCCTGGCCAGCAACTCAGTGTAGCTCATCGGAAACTTCTTGTCCAGGGAGAAAGTGAGCCTGGACGAGTGGAGCCCTCTTTTGAAGGCCGACATAGCTACCGCCTCGTCCAAATCCGGGACCTCCATGGCTGCTGAGTTGAAACGTGCCATGTAGTCCTAGAGGATCTCTCCCTCCTTTTGCATCATGAGGAAGAGGCAGTCGGTGTTCCTCGGGATCCGACTGCATGTCCTGAAATGGGAAAGAAAAAGATTTTCAAGTTGGGGGAAAGAGTGGATCGTACCTGGTCGGATGGCAGAGAACCACATTCGGGTGGCCTTCTTGAGGGTGGCAGGGAAGGTGATGCAGTGGAGGGCATCGGACGTGCCCTGTACCATCATGTGGGCCTTGTAAGTGTCCAGATGGTCCAGCGGGTAGGTGGTGCCATCATAGGGGTCCACCTGGAGAATTTTGAAGTGGCGGGGAATCATCTTCACCAGAATCTCATCAGAGAAAGGCGGGCGGGAGTCGTATACCTGCCCCCCTTCGACTTTCTGCCAATGAACAATCTCAGTGATGCGCTCCTCCATGCGCAAAATCTTGCTGGTGTAGTCTCTCATGAGTTTGGGAGGAGGCCGAGCACCAATAGGGACGGATTCGATGTAGGAGGGTGAGGCGGACCTCGCCCTCTTGCTGTCGATGCAAGCTCCCAAGGACCTTCGGGGCTCCAGAACAATGCGGGGGAGAGGAGGAGGGACTTCCTGAGGTCGACTCCCCTCAGCATCCGGCAGATGGTTAGTGTAGGACGCAGCAAGCCGCTGCTACCGGTTGTCAGCTGCCTCTTGGAAACGCTGAACCGCAGTGGTGAGCGTGTCAATTCGGTTCAGCAGCATCTGGAATTACTGCAGTCCCAAAGTGATGGTAGGCTCAGTGACAGTAGTTGTGGCGGCATCATTCTCCCTGGGAGGTCCTTCGGACCTGGACGGGGAAGGACCTCCTCTGGTAGAGGTGTTTTGAGCTCTTTCCTTAGCCATTGCTCGGCTAGGTAGATGGATTCCTCCTTTTAAAGTAGAAGAGCGAGAGAGGGGCCCTTCCTCTAGCGCCAATCTATTGCCGCGACTTCTCCTGGACCGGGCTGGGTCGGCTGTGCTGGAGCGCTCTTCCCCGGTCGACCTGCAACAAAGTCTCCAAGGGCCGGTGGTGTTCTGGCAGCAGACACTCCGATGCTTAAGTTAGCAGGATCTTGAAGGCAACATAATGGAGGAATCAGAGAAGCAGCATATAGAGAGGGAAGAGTGTACTTAGCTTAAAACGGGATCCCCTGGGTACCTTATATAGGTGCGAAACAGTCCAAAATCCATTAGGGAGGAGGTCGATAAAGACCGATCTGTCCCTAAGAGAATTTGGAGAGTGGCCACGTGGTGCCCAAATGGGGCAGCATCATGGGAGTAGTGGAGTAGTACCGTTGATGTGGCAGGATTCCGTTGTAATAGAAAGAGATTTCTAGAATTCTCTGGGTCCTGAAGTGAGTCGGTCGAACGCCGACTGGGAGGGCCAATCGGTCGTCCTAAAAGGAGTGCCCGTCCAGACCTCAGTAGGAGTGGGCTGCAGGAGCGGGCCGTTTGGACCTCTGCCCCAGTGGGTCGGACTTCTGAAGGAAAGTAGTAGGCCGGATCCCAGTAGGAATGGGTCATTCGGACCTCTACTCTAGTTGGTCGGACTTCCGAAGGAGAGCAGTGAGCCATATCCTAGCAGGAGTGGGTCATTCAGACCTCTACTCCAGTGGATCGGACTTCCAAAGGAGAGTAGTGAGCCGGATCCCAGCAAGAGTGGGTCGTTCGGACCTTTATTCCGGTGGGTCGGACTTTAACTGGGATGTATCTGTCGGAGCTTTAGAAGAGCGGCCCAGACGAACCGTGAAAAGGGGCCAGTCAATCTGGCAGTGAGCCGGTTTGGTATAACAATATACGATGTTTTTGGTAACACATTGTTTTACATATATAATGGTATACGATGTTTAGATTCTACTTGATTCAAGTATGAAACAGATTAGGAATATGCTTTATTCAATTAATAGATCAGTTGGGTTGATCTAATAATACGGATCACGAGATTCATGATCATTCCTGTTACGACCGTTACAGTGACATGGCATGTCTCAGATTCCGCCAGGCGTGATTCGAGCCACGTAGAATTTTTTTGGCAGAACGGGGACGGTCCAGCAAGGTCAGATATGGGCCCACCTCGGCCGAAGTCGAGGTCGGGTCGGGCCAACCTGCTCCTTCGCCAGGTGTCTGCCTAGGAGGGGTCCACCTCGGCCGAAGTCGAGCGCCCTTCTGCTGCTCCTTTGCCAGGTGTTCGCCCAGGAGGGGTCCACCTCGGCCGAAGTCAAGCGCCCTTCTGCTGCTCCTTCACCAGGTGTCCGCCCAGGAGGGGTCCACCTCGGCCGAAGTCGAGCGCCTCTCTGCCGCTCCGCCAGGTGTCTGCCCAGGAGGGGTCCACCTCGGCCGAAGCCGGTGGCCCCTTCCTCCCTCGCCGGGTGGCGCCCTGAGACGGTGCCACCTCGGCCGAGGTCAAGCCGAGCCCTCTGCTGCTCCTTCGCCAGGTGTACGCCCAGGAGGGGTCCACCTCGACCGAAGTCGAGCGCCTCTCTGCCGCTCCGCCAGGTGTCCGCCCAGGAGGTGTCCACCTCGGCCGAAGCCGGTGGCCCCTTCCTCCCTCACCGGGCAGCGCCCTGAGACGGTGCCACCTCGGCCGAGGTCGAGCCGGGCCCTCTACTGCTCCTTCGCCAGGTGTCCGCCCAGGAGGGGTCCACCTTGGTCGAAGTCGAGCGCCTCTCTACCGCTCTGCCAGGTGTCCACCCAGGAGGGGTCCACCTTGGCCGAAGCCGGTGGCCCCTTCCTCTCTTGCCGGGTGGCGCCCTAAGACGGTGCCACCTCGGCCGAGGTTGAGCCGGGCCCTCTGCTGCTCCTTCGCCAGGTGTCCGCCCAGGAGTGGTCCACCTCGGTCGAAGTCGAGCGCCTCTCTGCTGCTTCTTCGCCCGCCTCTCTGCTGCTCCGCCAGGTGTTTGCCCAGGAGGTGTCCACCTCGATCGAAGCCGGCGGCCCCTTCCTCCCTCGCCAAGTGTCCGCCCAGGAGTGGTCCACCCCGGTTGAAGTCGAGCGCCTCTCTGCTACTCCGCCAGGTGTTTGCCCAGGAGGTGTCCACCTCGATCGAAGCCGGCGGCCCCTTCCTCCCTCGCCAGGTGGCGCCCTGAGACAGTGCCACCTTGGCCGAGGTCGAGTCGGGCCCTCTGCTGCTCCTTCGCCAGGTGTCCGCCCAGGAGGGGTCCACCTAGGCCGAAGTCGAGCGCCTCTCTACTGCTCCTTCGCCAGGTGTCCGCCCAGGAGGGGTCCACCTTGACCGAAGTCGAGTGCCCTTCTGCTGCTCCTTCGCCAGGTGTCCGCCCAGGAGGGGTCCACCTCGACCGAAGTCAAGCGCCTCTCTGCCGCTCCGCCAGGTGTCCGCTCGGGAGGGGTCCACCTCGGTCGAAGCCGGCGGCCCCTTCCTCCCTCGCCGGGTGGTGCCCTGAGACAGTGCCACCTCGGTCGAGGTCGAGCCGGGCCCTCTGCTGCTCCTTCGCCAGGTGTCCGCCCAGGAGGGTTCCACCTCGGCCGAAGTCGAGCGCCTCTCTGCCACTCTGCCAGGTATCCGCCCAGGAGGGGTCCACCACGATCGAGGCCGGCTACCCCGCATGGTGAGGCCACTGAGGAGCAAAAGCACGAGTTCCGAGACCGCCCCTCGAGCAGCGCGCGCCGCACCCCGAGAGGAGCGCCGGTACGGTCGACAGCAATGCACGAAACCTCGTTTACATCGGCCCGATAGGTTCCGCAGCCGAGAAGCGAAATCCTGGCAAGATAGGACCTGGTAACGGGCATTGTCGGTGCCTGGGAAAGAGAGCGCTCGCACTCGGCCCCAAGATCTGGCTAGTGTCCTTCCTCTACCCTTTCCTCGCTAGGCTCGGCAAGCAAGATAAGGAGGCTACCGGGTTCTTAGACCCAAAGGGGAAAGGAGAAAGAGAGGGAGAGTAGGAGGTGAAAGCAAGAGGGAGCCACCCAGGGGCGGGAAGCCGGAGGTAGCGTGATGGATAAAAGGATGGGAAGAGCAGACGACTAGGTAAAGGGAAAAAAGGGCTGGGAAAAGGAAAGACACCAAGAGCAGGATCCAAGATCCCGAGAGGGATCCCTTGGTGCAAGCTCGGTGGAGGAACCTGGCCCAATTTCTATTCTTCCTGAGACCTTCTTTACAAATAGAATCTCTAAGCCTGGGACTCCTGGAGGGGCCCACCTTGGAGACTCTGTTCCATCTCACCATTTTCTAACTTGACCATCGGAGCCCCCTCGCCGGGATCCCCGACCAGGATTTCTGACCTTGTCTTGCAGGATCGGGAGTCCGGAGACCTCGAGGCGAGATGGCCTGATCAAGTCACCAGCTCTGAAGCTACAGGCGCGGCGGCGAGATCAGCAACAGATTGGCGCGCCTGGTAGGGGGCAGGACAACACCCCCAATGTGAGCTAGCTCTCTGTAGGACGAAGCGCGCTCCAGCCATGGTGGTCACACGCGGGCGCGAAGCATCCACCAGCCGAGTAGGGGAGGTCCCCTCCCCTCAGGGGCCATGCAGCCCGGAGAGGGAGCTTCCCGCTCCCCCTCCTCTTCCACCGCAGCCAACCTCGGTGGACGGACCTTTTGCAGCTGTCATCCAACAGCTGCAAACCCTGACTACAGCAGTTCGGCAGCTACAGCATCAGCAGCGCTCCTTAACCACGCAGCCCCAGCCAGGGACCCCCGCGGCTCAGGCCGCGGGGCCGCGCTGAAGCCTGCGCTCCATCCATGGCAGGCCATCCCAGCAGCGGGCAGCCTCCAACCCCTGTGGGAGCCACCAAACCCCCGCGAAGAGAAATTACTCCGGTTCGGTGGATCGCGAGAGTCAATCCCCGACCGATTATGCCGAGACGGCACGCCGCAGTAGGCGGCGTCGGGGCAAAGCCCCCCACCGAGACCGATCGGCGCCCCCTTCACCAGCAGCCTCGGTGGAAGATTCCACCGACGAGGCCATCAGATGCCAGGCCGAGAGGCGCCTGGAGGAGCACGAGTGCAAACTGGCAGAGTTCGCCCGCCGATTTGCCAACCTACAGAACTCCTCGACGGACCCGGCGGGATACGACTCCCGACCCCCCTTCTCCCAGGAAATCCAAGAGGAGCCGGTTCCGAGCCGGTTCCACATGCCGCAGGTCGATCCCTACGACGGGACCACCGACCCTTTGGACCATCTGGAGAGCTACAAGGCTCTTATGAGGGTCCAGGGGGCCACGGACGCTCTTTTGTGCATTGCCTTCCCCGCTACCTTCCGGAAGGCTGCTCGAGTCTCGTTCACCCATCTCGAGCCGGGATCTGTCTGCTCCTTCCATCAATTGGAGGGAAAGTTTGTGGTGCACTTCGATGCTTGTCAGAAAGTGCCGAGAGAGGTGGATAGCCTCTTCTCCATCCGCCAGCAGGACCAGGAGCTGCTTCGGGACTACATTACCCGCTTCAAGACCGCTGCCCTGGAAATCTACAGTCTGGACGAGCCCGTTGCCATGCTGGCATTAAAGCACGGGCTCAAGACGTCCCACCTGACTTATTCCCTGAACAAGAAACCCCCCAGGACATACTCCGAGCTCCTCCTCCGTGTACACAAGTACATCCGAGCGGAGGAGGTTGATCGCACCCGCCGAGAGTTGGACGGGAGGACCTTGAAGAAGCCGGCCCCGAGAGATGTTCCAGGGACCCAGAGACCCGAGCCACTTGCTGACCCCCGTCCAAATCTAAAGCCGAAGGGCGGAGCCACCCCGGAGCGAAGTTTCACCCCTCTCCTTGCTTCCAGAACAAAGATCCTCATGAAAATTGAGGGCGAGCACTACCTCCGCCAATCTCTACCTCAGAACCCAAGGAGCACCCGCGACAAGTCAAAGTACTGCCAGTTCCACCGCGAGCATGGCCATGACACGGAGGAGTGTCACGATCTGAAGCGGGAAATCGAGGAGCTGATCAAAAGAGACTACCTCAGGAAGTTCGTGAGGAACGAAGCTCCGGTGGAGGGACAGCCACTCGCGGCCCTCCCCCTGGTCCCCGCGATCGATAATCACCCGACGGAGAAGCCAGTGGGCATGATCTCTTGTGGAATCGAGCGGGTGGCAAAGAGGGCCCGGGAGGTGGGAGACCCGGAGAACGTATCCCCTTTTGAGAAGGGGAATGAAAACAAGAATGTAAATAATGATGCTGTGGTGGTTGAGATGACCATCGCAAAGCATCCTGTACATCGCATTATGGTAGATAGTGGAAGCTCCACTGACGTGCTTTTTTATTATGCTTTCTCCCGAATGAACCTATCCCATGATCAGCTAAGGCCGGTGCACACCCCTCTCGTAGGCTTTACTGGGGACTCGGTGGGGGTCGAGGGGGAGATTACGCTCCCTGTCATCGCTGGATCCCCACCTCGGCAGACCACAGTCATGATGACGTTCACCGTCGTCAAGCTCCCTTTGCCTTATAACGCGATCTTCGGTTGTCCGGGGCTCAACCAGCTGGATGCCATGATCTCTACGAAGCGGTTGCTAGTACAATTCCCCACGGTCTACGGGCCTGGGGTGATGAGGGGGACAACCAAGCCAGTCCAGCATTGCCTTCGAACAGTCCCGGGTGCCCGAGGTACTGGGCTCGGCCCCGACGTCGATGACCTCGACTTAAGGGAGAAGGAACCCAGGGGAGGACCCGTATAGCATCTGTTGGCATATCCTCTCGGTTCGGACCCTCAGAAGACTGTGCAGGTGGGGGCCCAACTCCCGGAGGAGGAACGGGCCCGCCTGCTAGATTTCCTCCGCGCGAATGCGGATGTGTTTGCATGGTCCGCCGCCGACATGCCAGGCATCCCCCCTAAAGTCATCACCCACAGGCTGAATGTGGATCCAAGATGCCACCCGGTCCGCCAGAAGAAAAGGAGCTTCACCGCAGAAAGGCAGAGGGCCATCAACGAAGAGGTGGAGAAGCTCCTCGCCGCCGGTTTTGTGCGGAAAGTATAATATCCCAGCTGGTTGGCGAATGTGGTCATAGTGAAGAAGAGTAGTGGCAAGTGGAGGATTTGTGTGAACTACACCGACCTCAACCGAGCTTGCCCGAAGGACAGCTTCCCTCTTCCGAAGATTGACCAGCTGGTGGACACCACTTCGGGGCATCGCCTCCTCTCTTTCATGGATGCCTTCTCCGGGTACAACCAGATTCGAATGAACCCGGAGGACGAAGAGCACACTGCCTTCGTCACCGACCGCGGAACTTACTATTACAAGATGATGCGATTTGGCCTCAAGAATGCTAGGGCCACGTACCAGTGACTGGTCAACAAAGTCTTCAAGGATCAGATCGACCACAACATGCAGGTGTACGTGGATGATATGCTGGTAATGAGCAAGCCCCTTTCGGATCATGTTGGTGACCTGGCGGAGACCTTCGGCAACCTCCGACTTCACCAGATGAAGCTGAACCCGACGAAGTGCGCCTTCGGTGTCTCCGCTGGGAAATTCCTGGGGTTCATGGTGACCCAAAGAGGGATAGAGGCCAACCCGGAAAAGGTCCAGGCCATCTTGGACATGGAGCAACCTACCTCCAAGAAGCAAGTACAGCGGCTCACCGACCGGATAGCCGCTCTGAGTCGGTTTATCTTGAGGTCGGCCGACCGCTGCCGACCATTCTTCAAAGTGCTGAGAAAGATGAGCGACTTCACTTGGATCGAGGAGTGCCAAGAGGTGTTTGACGAGCTGAAAAAGATGCTTACATCGCCCCTGTTGCTTTCCAGGCCCGAGGAAGGAGAGGAGCTCGTCCTCTACCTGGCGGTTACCCGGGAGGCTGTCAGCTCGGTCTTGGTTCGGACCGACGACCAGGGAGTACAGAGGCTGGTGTACTACACAAGCAAACTCCTCCGCGATGCGGAGCTCAGGTATTCCCGGCCCGAAAAGCTCATTTTTGCATTAATAGTGTCTGCTCAGTGTCTCAGGTCCTATTTCAAAGCACATCCCATTGTCGTCCTGACTGATCAGCCGCTAAAAGCAATACTCAGCCGACCCAACACGTCCGGGCGATTGGCGAAGTGGGCACTAAAGCTCAGCGAGTTCGATATCGCTTATCGGCCAAGGTCGGCCATGAAAGCGCAAGTGCTAGCCGACTTCCTGGTCGAGTGCACAGGCCTAGGCAAGGGGACAGAGGAGGACCCTTTGCACCAGCAATTGAAACCAAGACCCGAGGAGGACCGTGGATCCTTCATGTGGATGGAGCCTCGAACTCTGGTGGGAGCGGAGCCGGTCTCATTCTCGCCAACGGCGATGGGGTCGTCGTCGAATGTGCACTCCGTTTCCAATTCGCCGCGACTAACAGCCAGGCGGAGTACGAGGCACTCCTCGCCGGACTGAGAGTGTCCCACGAGTTGGGCGTGACCAACCTCAAGGCCTTCACTGATTCCCAGCTGGTGGCTGGACAGATCTCCGGAGAGTATGGTGCGCACGACCCTCAAATGGCGAAATACCTGGAGCTCGTGAGAACGAGCGCAGCCGGGTTCCGGCGCTTCAGCATCTCCCACATACCCCATGGGGAAAATGTTCGCGCGGACGCTCTATCCCGGCTGGCAACCCTGCCGGACTCATTGCTGGGCCGCACTCATGTTGAGCAACTTAAGGCCCCGAGCTACGAGACCCCTGTGGAGGTCCAGCAGGTCAGCCAAGAGCCCAGCTGGATGGACAAGTACGCCGAGTACATTACCAGCGGCACCTTGCTGGAAGACCGCGCGGTGGCCCGCCTTATCAAAAAGAAGGTCACGCGGTTCGTCCTAATGGATGGGCAGCTGTATCGGAGGTCCTACTCCTACCCTCTTCTCAAATGCCTGAGACCCACGGAGGCCGCACTTGTACTCCAGGGAATCCATGAAGGCATCTGCGGGAACCACGTGGGGGGCAGAACGCTAGCATACAAGGCCCTCCGCCAAGGCTATTTCTGGGAGACGATGAAGGAGGATGCCGCCGACTTCGTGAAGAGGTGTGATCGGTGCCAGCGGCACGCCGTGGTGCAGCGGCAGCCCTCCACTCCGCTTTCCCAGCTCTCGGTCCCGTGGCCGTTCGTCCAGTGGGGGATGGATCTCTTAGGACCCTTTCCCCCGACATCCGGACAGCGGAAGTTCCTGATCGTGGCCATCGACTACTTCACGAAGTGGGTCGAGGCCGAACCCCTGGCACGGATCACGGAGGTAAACATCGCCAAGTTTCTCTGGAAGTCAATCATTTGCCATTTCGGCCTCCCCCATACCATTATCACCGATAACGGACATCAATTCGACTGTCGGGAGTTTGAAGAATTCTGTAGCGATCTCGGTGTCCACCATCGCTTCACCTCGGTGGCGCATCCGCAGACAAATGGAGAAGCCGAGGTGACGAATAGGACCATCTTGCAAGGCCTCCGGACGAGGCTAGATCAGGCAAAGGGTAGGTGGGCAGAAGAGCTCCCGAGCATCCTGTGGGCGTACCACACCACCCCGAGGACGGCCACTGAAGAGACCCCGTTCAACCTCGTCTTCGGAGCCGAGGCGGTTATCCCGATTGAGCTCAGCCTGCCCACCCTACGTGTGGAGCAGTACGACGAAGCGGAGAACCCCGCCAGGATAATGCTAAACCTGGACCTCCTTGAGGAGACGAGGGACATGGCCCGAGTCCGGATGGCGGCGTACAGGCAGCAAGTGGCGAGGTACTACAACTCCCGAGTGTGACCAAAGTCCTTTCGCCCAGGAGATCTGGTGCTCCGGCGTGCTGAAACTTCTCAGCCACGGGAGTATGGGAAGCTATTCCCGAATTGGGAGGGTCCGTACAGGGTGGCGGAAGTCCTCCCTCATGGGGCCTATTACCTGGAGGAGTTAGGAGGGTCCAGATTCCCTCGAACCTGGAATGCCTCGAACCTGAGAGTGTATTACCAATAATGTACGGTTCCTCGAACTCCTGCGATAAAATTCCTTTACTTCAAATGCTTCTTCTTACCTCATAGGGAGAGAGACACTTAGCTCTGAGTTCGGCAAACACGACTGTGGCCGAAGACCCGAGAAGGCGAGAAGTCCTGGACTTCGGTCCGGAAGGCGGGGCAGAGCCAAGCTCGCCCACGCAATCACAGAGAATAGCTCGGCAAGCCGCGCAGGGCTCGCCAAAGCCCGCGGCCCTGGGGTTCAGTCCGGAAGTCTGGGACTACGGTCCGGAAGGCGGGGCAGAGCCAAGCTCGTCCACGCAATCACGGAGAACAGCTCGGCAAGTCGTGCAGGGCTCGCCAAAGCCCACGGCCCTGGGGTTCAGTCTGGAAGTCCCGGACTTCGATCCGGAAGGCGAGGCAGAGCCAAACTCACCCACGCAATCACGGAGAACAGCTCGGCAAGCCGCGTAGGGCTCGCCAAAGCCCACGGCCTCGGGGTTCAGTCCGGAAGTCCCGGACTTCGGTCTGGAAGGCGGGGCAGAGCAAAGCTCGCCCACGCAATCATGGAGAACAGCTCGGCAAGCCGCACAGGGCTCGCCAAAGCCCGCGACCCCGGGATTCAGTCCGGAAGTCCCGAACTTCGGTCCAGAAGGCGGGGCAGAGCCAAGCTTGCCCACGCAATCATGGAGAATAGCTCGGTAGGCTGCGTAGGGCTCGCCAAAGCCCGCGGCCCCGGGGTTCAGTCCGGAAGGCGGGGCAGAGCCAAGATCGCCCACGCGATCACGAAGAACAGCCCGGCAATCTCGAAGGACTCGCGCAAAGCCTGCTCTACCGGTGCCCAACCCGAAAGCTCCGAACTTCGATCTGAATGCTCGACGGGACTCAGTTTACCCGCAAACTCAGCTCGAAACAAACCACAGGACTTAGTCTCGGCACTCGAAGCAAACATCTCAACCAAAAAAAAAAAAAGAGAGAGAGAAGAGAACATCAGGAAGACAAAGCCGGGACTTGGCAGAAAGCAGTTTCTGCATTAACTTGAAAGAGCATTACAATGAAGGAGTCCCGACAGGCTGGGAGTCCTCAAAAAAAAAAAGGAGAAGTACAGGTTGAAGCTAGTTTGACGCGGTGGCGCTGTCCCTGGGCGGGGGCGCGCGCTCTCCACCTGCGCCATCGACGGGTGGTTGCCAGAGGGCTACGCTGAAGTTGCGGCTGCGTCGCCTGCTGCAGCTGGAGCCTTGCCGCTGGGCTCTTGCCTCCTCCCGCCGAGAACCACCCTGCTGAGGTCGAGCTCGGGGTAGAAGGAGCCTACCTTCTCCCGGCACACCTGGAACCCCTTCAGGAAGGAGTCCACGGCGGCCTCCCGAACCTTTGCGATATACTCGTCGGAGGCCCGGAACTTCGGGACGGCCTCCTGCACCTCCCGCTTTGAAGCTTCCAGCAGCCCGTTGACGTAGGAGCTCCGCTCCTTAGCTGCGTTCGCCTCCCTCCGAGCCTCCTCCACCCGACGCTCCAGTGATTGGGACTGAGCTCGGAGGCGAGCCTTCTCCGTGGCGTCCTCCTCCACGTGGCGCTGGTTGGAGATCCTCTCCTCAGGCAGAGAGGTCTCCAGTTCTTTGATGCACCCCTCGGCGCACGCCAGGTCGGATTGAAGGGCCTGGTTGTTCCCCCACAGCTCGACCCCCTTCTCCATGAGGTCCTTCACGTTGGCTGCGAGTTTGCCGAGCTTCTCCTCCTTCTCGGCATCCTTCTTGGCGTACCCTACGAGGAAGTTCCTCAGCAGTAGTACATCGGTCCCGATCTGCACCAGAGAGAGAAGTCAGTCAGAATCCAACTGGAACTTTAAAAGGGAAGGTTCCGAGTCCGGGACTTACCATGAAGAGCTACGGAAGGATCCCAAGCAGGGCGTCGGCATAGTCCTGGCCACCCCTCAGTCGGCGGTCCCGGGAGGTACAGGCGAACTCCATGACCATCTCCGCAAGGCCCTGATCACGGATCACGGAGCACCGACTTGTGAGAGTTGGCGGCGAGACAGACAGATCGGCGACGGCAGGAGCGACCGTCCCCCCGGGTGGAACTGCCACCGGCGGGGCAGCTGGAGCAACCGGCGGCGCCGTCGGAGCAGCGGTGGAAGCGGGCGCTGCCCGGGAGGGAGCTGGCCCTCCCTCCTCTACGGCCCCATCAAGGCTGATGACAGGAGCGTCGGCAGCCCGGGCCCGAGGTGGCCTGGATGCGGGAGCTGCCGCTACTGGACCAGGGGTGGGCGTCGACATGGCCTCCCGGCTCGCCTCGGTGCGAGCCCTCTTTGCCGCGGGCTCATCTCCCTTGGTAGCATCCCTCTGAGCGGCGCCCTCCAGGAGGTTTTCTAGTGAAAACTTCATGCTTGCAAGAGAACGGAGATCGGTCAGCCCAGTTAAAAAGAGAAGGGGAGGAAGGGGGGAGGCACGGAGTAGAAAGGAAGGCTGAGCCTCACCCTACTCCCGGATGGACTGATCCCCGCCTCGAACAAGTTCTGATCCGAGAGCAGAACATCGAGTGTAGGGACCGCGTCGCTCAGCTGCAAGGAATAGGCCTTCTGGTCCGCCGGCTCGACTTGGGAGTTCCGGTTCGGGGACCGATCCGGCTCGCTCCAGGCCTAGTCGACGTCCTCGACCGAGGCAAAAAAGAACCGGTTCTTCCAACCCTTAATGGAGGAAGGGAGGTCGAACCGGAGACACCTAGGTCGAGGTGAAATGTACCACCAGCCATCATCAGTGGAATAATGCTTCAGGGTGAAAAGAGTCCTGAAGAGAGAGAAATGGGCAACGAACCCGAGGAAGTGGCAGAAGACAATGAAAGCGAAGATGACCCGGATGGCGTTCGGAGCCAATTGGGCCGGGACCAGGTAGTAATGACTAAGAAAGGAGAGAAAGAAAGGGTGAAGGGGGAACCGAAGACCCCCAAGGAGGAAGTCCTCGTAGAAGGCTATTCGCCCGGGGCCGCTTAAGGTGACGCGATCCCTGGGCCGTGGAAGAGAAAGATGGATCGACCCCGGGATGCCATAGACCTCTTGGAGTAGAGAAAGGTCACCTTCGGTCATCGATGAGACGTGACCGGAGGGACCAGCAGAAAGAATGGCAGGAGGAGGAAGGGAAGAGATGGGACGGGCGGAAACCACGGGGGGAGACCTAGGACCCCTAGGGACACCTATGGTTACACCCCAGGCTGGAGCCGCCTGCGGACCTCCTCCGGGATCACCTCCGCTTCCGAGGAGGAAGACGATGGAGTCCTCGGCCGGGACGGACCGGCCTCGTCCGGATTAGATGAAACATGGCGACGACGCACCATGGGGAAGGAAGTGGTGAAGAGAGATTGCTAAGGAAAGGGGACGGAGGAAGGAGGCAGACGAAGGCACTCACCGAAACCCACTGTGCAAAAGAAGCGGCAACCCGGGGGAGTGAAGGATAGCCTACTGCAACCGCCGGCGAAGTGCGAGAAAGGGAAAGGGCCTAGTTCCGGAAAGACACCCTCCTTTTCAAATTCGATCGACAGCGGCCATACCCGTCATTCTGTTCTGGACCACCAGATGGATGTCGTGTGGACGCACGCCCGACATCGATGCTTCGAATACGGGGAAACGGCCTCCTTTTCGAAGTGACACATTAAGTGCAACCAGAGAGACGACGCGTGGTAGCCTCTCATAGGACCTTGGGCGCAACGAGGAACGGCAACGAGGATCGTGGCAATCATTGCACGAGATCTTCGCCTTCTCCACGTCATCTTCGTATTAAATCTCCACATTCCATGACACCTCAACGGAACGGGGGGATGGGGGGCAACTGTTACGGCCGTTACAATGACGTGGCATGTCTCAGATTCCGCCAGGCATGATTTGAGCCACGTGTAATTTTTTCGGCAGAACGGGGACGGTCCAGCAAGGTCAGATGTGGGCCCACCTCGGCCAAAGTCGAGGTTGGGCCGGGCAAACCTGCTCCTTCGCCAGGTGTCCGCCCAGGAGGGGTCCACCTCGACCGAAGTCGAGCGCCCTTCTGCAGCTCCTTTGCCAGGTGTCCGCCCAAGAGGGGTCCATCTCGGCCAAAGTCGAGCGCCCTTCTACTGCTCCTTCGCCAGGTGTCCGCCCAAGAGGGGTCCACCTCGACCGAAGTCGAGCGCCTCTCTGCTGCTCCGCCAGGTGTCCGCCCAGGAGGGGTCCACCTCGGCCGAAGCCGGCGGCCTCTTCCTCCCTCGCCGGGTGGCGCCCTGAGACGGTGCCACCTGGGCCGAGGTCGAGCCAGGCCCTCTGCTGCTCCTTCGCCATGTGTCCGCCCAGGAGGGGTCCACCTTGGCCGAAGTCGAGCGCCTCTCTACCGCTTCGCCAGGTGTCCGCCCAGGAGGTGTCCACCTCGGTCGAAGCCGGTGACCCATTCCTCCCTCGCCGAGTGGCGCCCTGAGACGGTGCCACCTTGGCCGAGGTCGAGCCGGGCCCTCTGCTGCTCCTTCGCCAGGTGTTTGCCCAGGAGGGGTCCACCTCGGCCGAAGTCGAGCGCCTCTCTGCCGCTCTGCCATTTGTCCGCCCAGGAGGGGTCCACCTCGGCCGAAGCCGGCAGCCCCTTCCTCCCTCGTCGGGTGGCGCCCTGAGACGATGCCACCTCGGCCGAGGTCGAGCCGGGCCCTCTGTTGCTCCTTCGCTAGGTGTCCGTCAAGGAGGGGTCCACCTTGGCCGAAGTCGAGCACCTCTCTACTGCTCCTTCACCAGGTGTCCGCCCAGGAGGGGTCCACCTCGGCCGAAGTCGAGTGCCTCTCTGCCGCTCCGCCAGGTATCCGCCCAGGAGGTGTCCACCTCGGTAGAAGCCGGCGGCCCCTTCCTCCCTAGCCGGGTGGCGCCCTGAGACGGTGCCACCTCAGCCGAGGTCGAGCCGGGCCCTCTGCTGCTCCTTCGCTAGGTGTCCGTCCAAGAGGGGTCCACCTCGACCGAAGTCGAGCGCCTCTCTGCTGCTTCTTCACCAGGTGTCCGCCCAGGAGGGGTCCATCTCGGCCGAAGTCGAGCGCCCTTCTGCTGCTCCTTCGCCAGGTGTCCGCCCAGGAGGGATCCACCTCGGTCGAAGTCGAGCGCCTCTCTGCCGCTCTGCCAGGTGTCCACCCGGGAGGGGTCCACCTCGGCCGAAGCCGGCGGCCCCTTCCTCCCTCGCCGGGTGGTGCCCTGAGACGGTGCCACCTCGGCCGAGGTCGAGCCGGGCCCTCTGCTGCTCCTTCGCCAGGTGTCCGCCCAGGAGGGTTCCACCTCGGTCGAAGTCGAGCGCCTCTATGCCGCTCCACCAGGTATCTGTCCAAGAGGGGTCCACCTCGGCCGAGGCCAGCTACCCCGCATGGTGAGGCCGCCGAGGAGCAAAAGCACGAGTTCCGAGACCGCCCCTCAAGCAACGCGCACCGCACCCCGAGAGGAGCGCCGGTACGGTCGACAGCAATGCGCGAAACCTCTTTTACATCGGCCCGACAGGTTCCGTAGCCGAGAAGCGAAATCCTGGCAAGACAGGACCCGGTAACGGGCGTTGTTGGCGCCTGGGAAAGAGAGCGCTCGCTCTCGGCCCCAAGATCTGGCCAGCGTCCTCCCTCTACCCTTTCCTCGCTAGGCTCGGCAAGCAAGACAAGGAGGCCGCTGGGTTCTTAGACCCAAAGGGGAAAGGGGAAAGAGAGGGAGAGAAGGAGGTGAAAGCGAGAGGGAGCCTCCCAGGGGCGGGAAGCTGGAAGCAGCGTGATGGATAAAAGGATGGGAAGAGCAGACGACTAGGTAAAGGGAAAAAAGGGTTGGAAAAAGGAAAGACACCAAGAGCAGGATCCAAGATCCCGAGAGGGATCCCTAGGCACAAGCTCGATTGAGGAACCTGGCCCAATTTCTATTCTTCCTGAGACCTTCTTTACAAATAGAATCTCTAAGCCTGGGACTCCTGGAGGGGCCCACCTTGAAGACTCTGTTCCATCTCGCCGTTTTCTAACTTGACCGTCGGAGCCCCCTCGCCGGGATCCCCGGCCAGGATTTCTGACCTTGTCTTGCAGGATCGGGAGTCCGGAGACCTCGAGGCGAGACGGCCTGATCAAGTCACCAGCTCTGAAGCTACAGGCACGGCGGCAAGATCGGCAACAGTTCCATTTATAATGCAATTCATGTTTCCGCCAAAAAAAAAAAAATCTCACCCCAAAAATCTTTTGAATATTAAAATATTTTTTATGCGGATGCCCGAACATTTTATTGAGTTAATAAATTCTTAAACTGATTTTACTGCCACTGGTGCGTGGCAGGGATTCGAGCCTCGATTTGAATTTTTTTCGTCTTAAAAGTCCAGAAATAAAATAAAATAAAATATAATAATAAAATAATCTTGGAGTCCCTGTTAACTGGTGGTAGTGAAAAAGTTATGAATATATATAATAAATCCTGTTTACTTGGCTGACGCCAGTGGCAGTTAGGTTGACGTACTCATCTTCGGGTGGGAAACGGCTACGGAAAATTAATATGTACCGTATATCGAATATTTTTTGACTGGGATTGAGAAACCGTTTCATAAAAAATAAAAAAAAAAATTGATGTTATAATAAAAATAAATTTATATTTTTATTTTTAATAAATAAATTGGATTTGAATAGGCCAATTCTTGAACGAGCTTTAGTGCTCCTTCACACTCTAACCAGCATATCTATCTTGGCTGTTATGTCACCGCGACGTTGAAAACGATTTGCCTCCAGCGCAGTCGCAAGTGCTTACGTTTATGGACAATTACACAACGAAAGTAAGCTATTGCGGCGGATCACCGTTGAATCTGTACAGGCAGAGAGAAAGAGATTGGATTTTTTTTTTTTTTATAAATTATAAAAAAGGGAGTAGTTAGACCCTGAGAGTGGCCATCTCCAGAATGGAAATATTCGATGCACGGTGTATATTAATTATGGTATATATATATATATATATATATATATATATATATATATATATTTATAAATCATAAAAGAGGGGAGTAGTTAGATCCCGAACGTGGCCACTTCCAGACAGGGAATGTTCGATGCACGGTATATATTAATTACGGTGTATATTAATTTTTGGCCGGTCTATATTAATTACGGTGTATATATATATATTTTATAAATCATAAAAGAGGGGAGTAGTTAGATCCCGAGCGTGGCTACCTCCAGACAGGGAATGTTCGATGCATGGTATATATTAATTACGGTGTATATTAATTTTTGGCCGGTCCCCAAACCTCAGCCAGTGTATGTTCGATGCACGGCGCATATTAATTTTTTCGCAGTCGTTCCCCATCGGATGAACGGAATTTTATTATATATATCCTTAACTTTTTCATGGCCGCCATCGGATGAACGGAATTTTATTATATATATCCTTAACTTTTTCATGGTCAGTGATGGAGCTTTTTCATGGCCGCCATCGGATGAACGGAATTTTATTATATATATCCTTAACATTTTCATGGTCGGTGATGGGACTTTTTCATGGCCGCCATCAGATGAACGGAATTTTATTATATATATTCTTAACTTTTTCATGGCCGGTGATGGGGCTTTTTCATGGCCGTCATCGGATGAATGGAATTTTATTATATATATCCTTAACTTTTTTATGGCCGGTGATGGCGAGGTGATAGGGAACGGAATTTTATTATATATAAGCCATTCCCTGCAAGAGGTTGTGAAAAAAGTCTCACAACCAACTGCACCACTCACCAATAATGATCGGATGTTTAAAAGCTATGCAAAAAGCGATCCAATGGTAAATATCTTGCCAAAAATACAGCCTAACCCACTGATACGGTACCCTTGTATCCTGTGATGCAGATAAAATATTATATTTATACTCTATGAAAGAATTAAAAATAGAATGGCCACCCCGAAAATAAGCAGAGTGTCAATACATAATCATAATAAACAAGCTCCAAAATATAATAAGCTGAGAGTTCTAATATGATATGTATCATAGCTCTTTTTACAAAACAATAGGTGTACTGCAATCCAGTCAAACAATGCATATTCCATGTAAAATAAACAACATAATGATATTTCAAAAAATCTAAAAATTTCTTGTTTATTTTTTTGTTCAAAAACATGGTTTCATAAAAATCATAAATTACTCATAAATTATATATAAATTGATGAATAACCTATTTGATGTCAAAAATTGTTGCAGCCAAATCTCCCAATCGATGCTCCGGCAATGCTCGATGGTCCCTGCAAGCGGTTGCATCAAGGTGTAGTCCCACTCCCAGGTGGTGCTCTATGTTTCCTGTAAGGGAAGTCCCATTTAACTAGTGGTTTTTTAGCAGAGAAATCTCCGATGCTTAAATTAGTAAAGAATTTGGGCAACAATAAAGCTAAGAAAATGTGCAAAGTGCTAATATTAGCAGGATAGGTATTGCATACTTTTGAAAAGTTCTATCTTATCTATTTATAGCTGTTTGAATGGAATCGGTTTTTATTAGTAGATAACCTCCTTCGATTTGAATAACAATTTTTTGTTAAGATCCCGTTGACTCTAACCTTGATTTTGATAAATAACAAAATGTTTGAATATATATAAGATACATATATTTTGTTGAAGTGTTAAAAATAATGTTTCGGGTATTCTTAAAAACTTAATAGAAGATGGAATTCATTGATCAATCTTTAACCAAGAAAGTTTTACCTTTTTTGATATCTTCACAAAGTGAAAAGCAACGAATTAATGGATGCTTAAAAGATGGTTTGGAAAGAAATCATGTCAAATTTTAGTTTGGCGCACAATTTTTCAATTAGCACGTACCATGAGTCAACTCAAGAGAATAGTGAGTTGACTTTCAAAGAAGTTCTAGAGAAGAAAGAAGACTCCTGTGAATTGACCCATGAGTCAACTCAAATTTCTTGAGTTGCAGTCTTAGAAAATCCAGAAAGCAAAATATTTTAGATTCATGCTGTGAGTCAACTCAAGGCTCTTGTAAGTTGACTCATAAAATGTCATAAGTCGACTCAAGCATCATGAGTCAAAGTTACAGGAAAAATCCAGAGAGGCCATTTCATGGCACAGGTCTGTGAGTTGACTCAACTTGCTGGAGAGTTGACTCATGAAGGTTTGTGAGTCGACTCAAGGATTTGTGAATCAACTGATCAAGTTCTAATAAATAGTAATGGCTAGTTTTTTAGAATGTGCAGAAGTTTGTACAATATTTCAAATGGTCATAAACAGTCATTTGAATGTTCCAAGGATATTTATTCTCTACCAAAGTTATTAAAGAAGCAAAAGAATCCAACAAAAAGCAAAAACCTCCAAAAATATCTTTCAATGAAAAAAGTTCCAAGAGAGAAAAGCCAAGTTCTTAAATAGTATACCACAAATTCTAACTACTAACTTTCAAAGCAATCTTGATGGCTTTCCATCAAGACAACTTAAAGATTCCTTTAAGAAGTTCAACGACTTTTGTTTGGCTCTTTTAGAGAGCTTTTAGTTCAAAACATTTTGCTCTCTTATTTTTATACTATAACTAGTTTTAAGAGGATTGAAACTAGGGGATAGGCTCATCCAAGCCTTATAATTAAATTGCAAGCCAAGGGGTAGCTTGTTGTACAATTGTGGTTGGTGAACCTAAGAGAAAACTAGCTAGGTTTTAGTTTGTGGGCCTGAAAAATAAATTGGCTATAATCTTTAAAGGATTATAGTAAAATTTTCAAGAGATACTTAGGTGGTGGATGTAGGTGCATGGGATAACCGAATTACTATAAACTTATGTATTTGCTATGCTTTGCTTCCATTCCTTTTTTTCCTCTATAAGCTTAGCATTTATCTGTAATTTGCTTACATCTTTTACACCACATACACTTCATAGGTTTTTCAAAATAGCACCTACTTGTTTAAATTTTTGAAAAACCCAATTCACCCCTTCTTGGATTATCTTGCTGGGCAACAAGTGGTATTAAAGTTTGGTACAGCATTAGATCTAACGATCAAGAGTCAAGAATAAATGGTAGCCCAATTTGGTGCTTGTATTACTGAGAGGCAATCATTAAACCATCTACCTTTGTTTAAAGAAACAAATTACACATAGTGAAAAACTAGCATACACAGTTACATACAAGCCATTGATTATAACCTTTGGAAGGCTATAATCAAAAGACCTCACACACCCACAATCATGGTTAATAGTGTTCCTACTCCCAAGCTTGAAGATGATTAGGAAGAGCAAAACATTAAACTAATTGAATCGAATGCTAAAGCTATAAGTCTTCTATATTATACTCTAGATCCAAATGAGTTTAATAAAATTTTTACTTGCACTTCCGCTAAAAAAATATGGGATACACTTGAAGTAACCTATGAAGGCACTAATCAAGTGAAATAATTTAAAATTAATATACTTGTTCATACTTATAAAATGTTTAGGATGGAGTCTAGTAAAACCATCGCTGAAATATATACTAAATTAACTAATATTATCAATAACTTGAAAAGTTTGGATAAATCTTATATTAACCATGAGCTTGTTAACAAAACTCTTAGATCTCTTCTAACTTCATGGGATACAAAAGTCACCACTATTTAAGATGCAAAAGATCTCAACACTCTTCCTCTTGAGCAACTCCTAGGTTCACTTATGACTTATAAACTAGCAATGAAGCAAAAGGATGAAGAAAATGAAAAGAAGAAGACCATCACCCTCAAGTCTATAACAACAAAGAAAGAAGCTGGTGATAACTTGGATGAGGAAGATGAAGATGAAGACATGCTCTTGTTTCAAAGAAGTTTAAAAGGTTTATGAGGAAAAAAAAGTATGCCTCAAAAAGAAGCCTTATAAAGGAGAACCAAGCAAAAAGGAGAAGGAGAAGGAGAAAGAAAAAGAGGAGTAGCCCATTTATTTCAAATGCAAGAAGTCTGGATATTACAAGATAGACTGCCCTCTCTTCAAGAAAGCCTTAAGAAAATATAAAAAGAAAGTGATGATGGCAATATGAAGTGACAGCAAAGACTCAAACTTCGAAGAGGAAATATAAAAGGTTGCAAATTTATGTTTCATGGCCCATGAGAAGGAGGTAAGGTCTAAAACCAATGTTGACTATACTTTTGAAGAACTTCAAAATACTTTTTCTGAACTTATGAATGCTTTCAAAAAGCTTAAACTAAAAAATAAGGAAATGAAGAAACAAAATCTTGAATTAACCAATGTAAAAGAAAAACTATCAAAGAAAATGAAACCTCAACTCAAGAAAACAAGGATTTGAAAAAATAAAAGCTTACTTTGATAAATAAAAAAAGCTATCAAAAGAAAATAAAATCTTAATCCAAGAAAACAAGAGTTTGAAAGGAGTAGTTTTCAATAAAGTCAGTTTGGGTTTTAAACAACAAAAGTAGTAAAAATACTTAAAGAATTTTTTCATTCCAGCATCTTCAAGTATCACATGTTATTATTATGGTAAACTAGGATATAAAGCTAACTTATGTGATCGTAGAAAAGTAGATAATATTAAAAAAAAAATTAGATTCTAAAAGGAACCACCACTACTGACCTAAAAGGATCCAAAATGGCTTGAATGTCCAAAGTTTCTACTTGATTCCTTTTATAGGTATATCTTGCAACCAATAAAAAGAAAAGACTTTGGTATCTATATAGCAGTTGCTCAAGATATATGACCAGAGATATGAAGCAATTCACATCTTGAGGCTCTAAATAGAAAAAATAAAACATTTGATGATAATAGAAAGGGAAAGATTTTTGAAATTGGTAAAGTTTGTATCAACTCCTTTATTTCTATAGAAAATATCCTACTTGTAGAAGGTTTAAATCATAATTTACTTAGCATTAATCAATTTTGTGATAGATATTTTAAAGTAGTTTTGAAATCATCATTATACATTGTTTCTGAGCTTAATGAAAATGTGTTGACTCCGTTATTGATTTTGATGATAAGCAAAATGCTTAAGTATAAATTGAGTACTAATGATTTCTTTGAAATATGTTTTATAAAAAATGTGCTCATCAATTTGACAAATGTTGTTTGATTGAAGAAGTCCAAATTTAAATGAAAGATCTGCTCAAAAAAGACTTGAACAGTGAAAAATTGCTTGATTGGATACTTGAGTTCAATATAGACTTGATTTAGCACAAGTTCAGCTGCTTATGTAAAAATCTTAGTGAAGTGTCGACTCAAAGTATCGACACAAGACACCAAGTGTCGACACATGATAGTGAAGTATCGACTCAAACCAGTATGCAAAGAAAGTTTCAGATGGCAATGCTAAAGTATCAACACACGGAATTGAAGTGTCGACTAAAAATGTCAACACATGGATCAGCTCATCGCCTGAGATTTTTGGGTTACAGAACTTGCTGAAATTGAGGATCTGGCTGAAGTGTTGACACATGGATGCTAAGTGTTGACTCAAAGTGTCGACTCACCTGAAGAAGTGTCGACTCACTTGAGATTTCCAGAAAGCTACATTAAAGATATTTGA
Source organism: Areca catechu (assembly GCA_021397845.1). Lineage (NCBI taxonomy): Eukaryota > Viridiplantae > Streptophyta > Magnoliopsida > Arecales > Arecaceae > Areca > Areca catechu. The sequence goes on from CM038050.1 coordinate 159,021,803, forward strand.
ACAAGGTGTTGACTCAAGGAGTGCATGTGTCGACCTGAAGTGTCGACTCACAGCCTGAAGTATCGACACATGGAGTTCTAGGAATAGTAATGGCTAGTTTTTCAAACGCAGAACTCGTCCCTCTTGGCTCCCAATGGCTAATTTTTTGTGTTTAACGGCTAGAAACCGAATTTGAGGCCTTGGGAAGGTATTTATATGATTCAAATCAAATCAAAATAAAAGAGAATGAAAAAGGAATAACCAAGAGATAAGAAAAGAAGAGCATTCACTCCTATTCATTGAGTTCAACCACCTTCAAGCAAGAAAAAGCCTTCAAGTATCCAAGAGCATTCAAGTTCAATCATTCTTGAGCATTAAAGAGGCTTTATCAAGTTGAAAGCATCACAATAACGAGCTTCAAAGAGATACCCACTTTTTATTAGAAAGTTTTCATTATTTCTTTACTTCAAAACTATATTTGTTGTAGGGTTCTTGGTTAGCCTATTGGAAAACCAAGGGAGGTTATTGGTGAGCCTTTGAAAACTAATTAGGTTCTTGGTTAGCCCGCAAAACCAAGGGAGGTTGGTGGTGAGCCTTAAAACCATTTAGGTTCTTGGTTAGCCCATAAAATCAAGTGAGGTTTTGACTTGTGAGCCTTGTGAAAATAAGTCATGTTTTGATTAGTGAGCCCGAAAAACTAATCGACTGTAATCGGTTAAGATTATAATGAATTTCCAAGAGAATCTTGGGGAGTGGATGTACGTACATTGGATAGCACCGAACCACTATACTTCCTTGTATTTGTGATTGCTTGTCTCTTCCATTTACTCTTACCTTTATTGCTTTATATTTTCACTGCATACTTACTTAAGAGCACTTCATTTACATTCATAATACTTAGTTTAATTATTGAATTGGATCACACACTCTTGCATTCCATCAAATAATTTTTAGAGACCCAATTCACCCCCCCTCTTGGGTTGCTTACTGGGCAACAAGTGGTATCAGAGCCATGTTCTCAGTTTATAGGTCTAATCACCTTGAGTAAAGATCTATGGCAGTCTCTATTGGTACTAGTATAATTGAGAGACAAGCATCAAATAGACCTCCATTTTTCAATGAAATAAATTATACTTACTAGAAAACTAGAATGAGAATATACATGCATTCTATTGATTATAACTTGTGGAAGGTAGTTGATAAAGGTCCACATATTCCTTCGATTGTGGTTAATGGTGTTTCCATCCCAAAGCTCGAAGGGGATTGGGATAAAAATAACATTAAACAATCCAAGATCAATACAAAAGCAATGAATCTCCTTTATTATGTATTAGATTCTAGTGAATTCAATAGGATACCTACTTGCACATCGACCAAGAAAATATGGGACACACTTGAAGTTACTTATGAGGGTACCGATCAAGTGAAGAACACTAAAGTGAACATGTTTGTGCACACATATGAAATATTCCAAATAGAACCTAATGAATCTATCACTGATATGTACAATAGATTTACAAATATTGTAAATGGAATGAGAAGTTTAGAAAAAATAATGTCTAATGCTGATCTTGTCAACAAAATCCTCAGGTCACTTCCAACATCCTGGGATCCGAAGGTGACCGCCATCCAAGAAGCTAAAGATGTTGACAAGTTACCATTGGAGCAGCTGGTAGGATCGCTCATTACCTATGAGCTAAATTTGAAGCAAAAATCTATGGATATGGATAAGAAGAAAAAGGGGATTGCATTCAAGTCTACTGTTCAAGAAGAATCCTCAATTGATAAACCTGAAGAAGAAGATGATGATGAAAGTGAAGAAGCACTTATTGCAAGAAAATTTAGAAGGTTCATGAAGAGAAGAAAATTTTCTTACAAGAAAAAGTTTCAATCAACTAAAGAGAAGGAAAAAGAAAAAGAAAAAGAAAAGGAGAAGGAGATACCTACATGCTTCAAGTGTAAGAAACCGGGATATTATAAATTCGACTGCCCTCTCCTAAAGAAGTCAAGGAAGAAGTTAAGGAAGAAGACAATGATAGCCACCTGGAGTGATAGTGAGGACTCCAGCTCAGAAGAATAATAAGCTCAAATTGCAAACCTATGTCTCATGGCACATCAAGAGCAAGAAGAGGTGTGTCTTGCAACCAAAGAGAACAAAAGATTTTGGTATCTTGATAGTGGTTGCTTAAGGCATATAACGGGAGATGTGAAGCAATTCACCTCTTGAAGCAATGAATGGAGGGAGTGTGACCTTTGGGGATAATAGTAAAGAAAAAATCATTGGTATTGGTAAGGTTCATATTACTCCTTCTACTTGTATTAGCAATGTACTTTTAGTTGAATGTTTGAAGCATAATCTTTTAAGCATTAGTCAGTTTTGCGATAGAGATTTTTAAGTTATTTTCAAATCTTCATATTGCATGATTACTAGTCCGGATAAAAATAGAGTACAATTCATTGAAAAAAGGAATGAAAATATTTATTTGATAGATTTAGATGATTTATCTTTGCCTAATGGAGAATGCCTAGTTGCAATGAATTCTACTAAAGATGAGACTAGTTGGCTTTGGCATAGAAGACTAGGACATGCTAGTATGTATTTACTTTCAAAACTCTATAAAAAAAATTTAGTAAGAGATTTACCATAACTTAGTTTTGAAAAGGATAGAATTTGCCAAGCATGTCAATTTGGAAAACAAGTTAAAACTTCTTTCAAACCTAAAGATTTTGTTACTACTAGTAGGCCACTAGAACTACTTCATATGGATCTTTTTGGACCAACTAGAACATCCAGTCTAGGATGTAAGAGATATGGATTGGTTATAGTGGATGATTTTTCAAGATTTACTCGGATTTTCTTTCTTGCTCATAAAGATGAATCATTCTCTGTATTTGTAAAGTTTTATCAAAAAATTTTAAATGAAAAAGGTGTTTCAGTTTTTTGCATATGTAGTGATCATGGTTCTGAATTTGAAAATCAGGATTTCGAAAGCTTTTGTAATGAAAAATGTATTTAACATAATTTTTCTGCACCTATGACACCTCAGCTGAATGGGGTTGTAGAAAGAAAAAATCATACTTTAGAAGAAATGGCATGCACTATACTTTGTGAAAATGATTTACCAAGATATTTTTGGGCTGAAGCTATTAATACTGCATGTTATATTTTGAATCGAGTTATAATCCGTCCAATTTTGAAGAAAACTTCTTAAAAACTTTGGAATAAAAAAAAACCAACTTTAAAATATTTTCGAGTTTTTGGTTGTCAATATTTTATCTTAAATAATGGCAAAGACAATCTTGAAAAATTTGATGCCAAGTCTAATGAAGGTATCTTTTTAGGATACTCTACATCAAGCAGGGTATACAGAGTTTTTAATAAAAGAATCCTAATTGTAGAGGAGTCTGTACATATTGTTTTTGAAGAGTCTACTAACAAATCCTCTAAAAAATAGGATATTTCGGATGCATGTGCAGGTGCTGATAAGCTTCAAAAGTTGACATTGAATGATCAACCCTCTCAGCAAAGCGAAGAAAATCAAGATAAAGATGAAAAAGGTGAAGACACTCCAAAGTACCAAGATCTACCTAAGAAGTGGAGGTATGCTTATGGACATCCTAAGGAATTAATCCTAGGTGATCCATCTAAAGGGATAAGAACTCGAGCTTCAATTAGAAATGAATGTGATTATATAGCTTTTGTTTCTCAAGTATAGCCTAAATATTTTAAAGATGCTGAAAAAGACCCTAACTGGATAAATACTATGCAAGATAAATTAATACAGTTTGACAGAAATAATGTTTGGACATTAATAGAAAGACCATCTAATGTATCTGTTATTGGCACTAAATGGGTGTTTAGAAACAAGTTAGATGAAAATGGAGTTGTTGTTAGAAATAAAGCTAGACTAGTTGCCAAAGGCTACAATCAGGAGGAAGGAATTGATTTTGATGAAACTTTTGTTCCTGTTGCTAGACTTGAAGTAATTAGACTACTATTAGCATTTGCTTGTTTCATGAATTTCAAACTCTTTCAAATGGATGTTAAAAGTGCTTTTCTAAATGGTTTTATAGTAGAAGAAGTTTTTGTTGAGCAACCACCTGGATTTAAAAATCACGCACATCCTGATTATGTTTTTAAATTGCACAAGGCACTTTATGGTTTAAAGCAAGCACTCCGAGCATGGTATGAAAGACAGCAAATTTCTGATTGAAAATGAATTTTCTAGAGACCATGTTGATAAAACTATGTTTTTAAAGAGGAAAGATAATGATTTATTAGTAGTGCAAATTTTATGTTGATGATATTATTTTCGGTGCTACTAATGAAATTCTTTGTCAAGAATTTCCTAAACTAATGTAGGGTGAGTTCGAAATGAGCATGATGGGAGAACTCAATTTCTTTCTCAGACTCCAAATTAAGCAAACTAAAGATGGAATCTTCATCAACCAAGCTAAGTATACAAGATAAATTCAAAAGAAGTTTGGGATGGAGACTACTAAGTCAATAGGTACACCTATGAGCCCCTCTCGTAAACTTGATAAAGATGAGCATGGTAAATCTGTAGATTAAAAATTATATAGAGGTATGATTGGCTCTTTACTGTACTTAACTGCTAGTAGACTAGATAAAATATTCAGTATATGCATGTGTGCTAGATATCAGTCTGAACCTAAGGAATCACACTTGTTGGCTGTTAAGCGCATTATTAGATATCTATCTGGTATAATTGATATTGGCTTATGGTATTCTAGAGATTCATCTACTGAATTAATTAGATATTTTGATGCTGATTTTGCTAGATATAAATTAAATAGAAAAAGTACTAGTGGAACTTGCCAGTTTCTTGGAGTTAACTTAATATCCTGGTTTAGCAAGAAATAGACTTCAGTTGCACTATCCACAGCTGAAGTTGAGTATATTGCAGCAGGAAGTTGTTGTGCTCAAATCTTGTAGATTAAGCAACAACTTGAAAATTTTGGAATCAAGTTAACTAGTACACCTATAAAATGTGATAATACTAGTGCTATTTGTTTGACTAAAAATCCTGTTCAACATTCTAGAAGTAAACATATTGAAATTAGGCATCATTTTATTAGAGATCATGTTGAAAATAATGGTGTTGTACTTGAGTTTATTTGTACTGAATTGTAATTGGCTGATATTTTAACTAAGCCTCTCCAAGAAAATTAGTTCAGTATAATTAGAAGAGAGCTCAGGATAATTAATCATTTTGATTAAATTTTTTCAATCTTTGACTCAAAATAGATCAAATTTGACATTAATCTTATTGAATTTCATTATATTTCTCATGATTTTGATCTGCGCTTCATTCTCTGGATTTTTAGTTTTAAGTTGATGTGTCAACACCTTTATGTGTCGACACATAGGACTGTTTCGTGAGTCGACACATGAACGGTTACAGACCGAGGTTAAAGGTGAAAACGAAGCATTTTCTTCCCATTTTTCCTCCCCACTCGAGCTGACACTTGCCCTAGCTCCTTCCTAACCACTTCTTCCCTCCAAATCTTAGCTCAAACCTCCTCGATTCTTTGTTTTGGATGGTTTTTGGTTCGATTTGTACGACATTCCCTCTCCCATTCCCATTTTGAATCCTAGAAATCATAGGTTTCTTCTCCATTCTTGTTCAAACCATTCTTCTGTGCAATGAAACCTAGGAAACAAGTCGTCCATCACCCTCGGCCATCCAATCAGGAAGAGGAAAGAAGGACCAAAGCAAGACATGAAGCCGCAACTCCAGATCCACCTGTTCGGCCACTCTTCACTTCATCCAATCGCATGAGTTTGAAAATAGTAGTCGGAGGACACTGTATAGACTTTGGATTTGTCGACCAGCAGCATTTCAGGATTGGTCAGTGGATTAAAGATGCTGGTCTGACATCTTCTTGCTCATCGAGTGAGAGATACTATCCAGGCCTTATTCGAGAGTTCTACGGATCTTTAGCCCGTGGTAGTGATGATTGGTTAGCTCAGGTCCGAGGCAGGGATATCCCTGTGACTGCAGAGATATTGAGTAGAATATGGGATATACCCTTGACCGGATCAGTAGTTGATTGTTTGATTGATAGAGTGAGTGGACTCCAGTGCATATTTGAGTCAGATATTTTGCCTGAGGGAGCCACTATTCCTGCATCCCGTCTCTCTGCTGAGATGAGACTTCTACATCACATTGTCGCTCAGATTCTTCTACCAAAGACCAGACATTTTGATTACATCACAGAGAGAGAGTTACTCATGATAGTCTCCTTAGTTCAGCACACTCTAGTTTGCCTTCCGGTGCTCATGATACATCAGATGATGGAGGCATCAACCAGTCGAGACTTTGCTTACCCTACGGGATGGGGTTGCCACTGCTTTTTAGAGAGTACGGTGTGACATTTGATGATGAGCCCTTCCGAATGCTTTTACATACTGATGTCTATGACATCAGGTCACTACATCGGATGGGATATCAGCTGTTCAGAGGCCAGTGGAGATACAGAGTATCTGGATAGGCCGATGTTAGAGATGACGACGCTGTAGAGGAGCGTATATTTTTCAATGAGGCAGGGCCTTCAGAGGCACATATTCTAGATATTCAGCATGAGCCAGCAGTGCAGCCAGAGTCTGCTTCTCAGTCTGAGCCAGCTCAGTCAGATGCTCCAGGAACTTCAAAGAGTCTATTATACAGAGTCAGTCGCATAGAGACATATCATGATTATTCGACAGTGACTTGATAGCTTTATTATGGAGACGAGAGACAACCACAGAGGATTGAGTGATGGCATCTCCGCTATTTTATCTACATTGTCCAGACCCTCTTCTCGAAGTGTTCCAGATCTAGCTCCACCTGCTCCAGCACCAGTCATGGATGATATTGATGATGATGAGGAGACTGACTCTGACGGTTTCAACTTTCTAGACTTGATGTCAAAGCTAGCGATAGAGACGATAGTAGACTTACCTAGGAGTCCCATTTGAGATTCTTCTAGTTCACCCATTCAGACTCCTATTCTATCTACTCCACCATCTAGATCTGATGATCATACTGCTATGCCTATCCTTTCACCTATTATTGATCCACCTATCATTGATACCCCCATCATTGATACTCCCATTGTTGACTCACCGATTACTGATATACCATTTGTTTCTTCAGCTGATATGCCTATCGTTGATACGCCTATCATTTCTTTAGCTGATACACCAATTTTTGATTCACATGTAATTGATACACCTGTAGTTCATGCATCCTCTCTTATCCGAGAGCTAGGTTTCTGCACATCTGGCTTTCATTATTTTGATTTCAGTCCTTCATTCTATCGTACACCACATCCAACAATTGTAGAGACTGTCGCTAAGATCTACTCTGTTCCTGCTAATGACATAGCCTCCACCTCTTCTACTTCAACTAGAGGCAAGACCTATGTTCGACGTAGAGGATGTGGTCGTCGTACTCCTTCATGACCGACCAGGACCCGTCTTCGTGATCTCAGATCGATGTGGCCCCGATCTCGTGCCTTCACTAACACTGGACCGATAGAGATCGGATCTTCAGAGGATGAGGATTATGATACTTTTTATGTTTAGATAGTTAGCTTTTCTGCAATTTTTATATGTTTTGATGTTCTCCTTATGTACAAAATTCTGACTTTGAATGAAATTTTATGTTATACTTCATGTTATGAATTCAAATGAACGAAATGCATTAATTACCTTCAGTACTTCATTGTCTTCGTTTATGAATGAATGGATGAATAAATTGTTATGTTGTACTTCATTGTTCTATATTGAATGACTTACTTATTATTATCTTCCTTCCTTTTTAATGATAACAAAAAGGGGGAGTAATAAGACTAAAGTATAAATGTGTTTGAAAATTTGAAAATTCTTTTGAGAATTCCTTGAGCTTGAAAATGAAAATTCTTTGCAAAACTCATTGAGTAAGGGGGAGTAATACCTCCTTTGTATTGAAAATCAATTTTGAATTGAATTTCATGTCAAATCTTTTCTTTAGATGTTTACAAATTTTTTACGAATCATATATTCATGGGGAGTCTAGTCTATTACTGAATTTGTCTCTCCTACGCATGTTTATTTTAGAGTATCACGATACATAAATTTATCTCTTATATATTCCAAACTCTGATATTCTTAGCCATTATAATGCTCTTACTCAGATATATCTTTTTCAATATTGTAATTATTCTGATACACCTATTGCAATTAGCTCTTTGTACTTTGAAAAGTTCTTTTAAAACTTTTTATGCAATTTATACTTAAAGATTTTGTCATCATCAAAAAGGGAGAGATTGTTGACTCCGTTTTGATTTTGATGATAAACAAAATGCTTAAGTATAAGTTGAGTACTAATGATTTCTTTGAAGTATGTTTTTATAGGAAAATGTGCTCATCAATTTGACAAATGTTGTTTAATTGAAGAAGTCCAAGTTTAGATGAATGATCAGCTCAAAAAAGACTTCGACAGTGAAAAATTGCTTGAATGGATACTTGAGTTCAACACATACTTGATTCAGCACAAGTTCAGCTGCTTATGTAAAAATCTTAGTGAAGTGTCAACTCAAAGTGTCAATACATGACACCAAGTGTCGACACATGACAGTGAAGTGTCGACTCAAGCTGGTATGCAAAGAAAGTTTCAGATGGCACGGCTGAAGTGTCAACACATAGAATTGAAGTGTCGACTCAAAGTGTTGACACATGGATCAGCTCATCGCATGAGATTTTTGGATTACAAAACTTGTTGAAGTTAAGGATCTAGCTGAAGTGTCGACACATGATGCTAAGTATCGACTCAAAGTGTCGACTCACCTGAAGAAGTGTCGACTCACTTGAGATTTCCAGAAAGCTATATTGAAAATATTTGAACTAGGTATCGACTCAAGGAGTGCATGTGTCGACCTGAAGTGTCGAGTCATAGCCTGAAGTGTCGATACATGGAGTTCTGGAAACAGTAATGGCTAGTTTTTCAAATGTAGAACTCATCCTTCTTGGCTCCTAATAGCTAGTTTTTCATGTCTAACGGCTAGAAACTAGATTTGAGGCCTTGGAAAGGTATTTATATAATTCAAATCAAATCAAAATAAAAGAGAATGAAAAAGGAATAACCAAGAGAGAAAAAAAGAAGAGCATTCACTCCTATTCATTGAGTTCAACCACCTTCAAGCAAGAAGAAGCCTTCAAGCATTCAAGAGCCTTCAAGAGCATTCAAGTTCATTCATTCTTGAGCATTAAAGAGGCTTCATCAAGTTAAAAGCATCACAACAATGAGCTTCAAAGAGATACCCGCTTTTTATTAGAAAGCTTTCATTGTTTCTTTATTTCAAAACTATATTTGTTGTAGGGTTCTTGGTTAGCCTATTGGAAAACTAAGGGAGGTTATTGGTAAGCCTTTGAAAATCAATTAGGTTCTTGGTTAGCCCGCAAAATCAAGGGAGGTTGGTGGTGAGCCTTAAAACTATTTAGGTTCTTGGTTAGCCCATAAAATCAAGTGAGGTTTAGACTTGTGAGCCTTGTGAAAATAAGTCAGGTTTTGATTAGTGAGCCTGGAAAACTAATCGACTGTAATCGATTAAGATTATAGTAAATTTCTAAGGGGATCTTGGAGAGTGGATGTAGGTGCATTGGATAGCACCGAACCACTATAATTTCTTGTATTTGTAATTGCTTGTATCTTCCATTTGCTCTTACCTTTATTGCTTTATATGTTCGCTGCACACTTGCTTAAGAGTACTTCATTTGCATTCATAGTACTTAGTTTAATTGTTGGATTGGATCACACACTCTTGCATTCCATCAAATAATTTTTAGAAATCCAATTCACCCCCCCTCTTGGGTTGCTTACTGGGCAACAAGTGGTATCAGAGCCCTGTTCTCAGTTTATAAGTCTAACTGCCTTGAGTAAAGATCTATGGTAGCCCCTATTGGTACTAGTGTAGTTGAGGGACAAGCCTCAAATAGACCTCCTTTTTTCAATGAAACCAATTATACTTATTGAAAAACTAGAATGAGAATATACATGTATTCTATTGATTATATCTTGTGGAAGGTAGTTGATAAAGGTCCACATATTCCTTCGATTGTGGTTAATGGTGTTTCCATCCTAAAGCTCGAAAAGGATTGGGATGAAAATGACATTAAACAATCCGAGATCAATGCAAAAGCAATGAATCTCTTTTATTATGCATTAGATCCTAGTGAATTCAATAGACTATAAGGTAAGGCTTAGATGAAATGTTATAGTCAACATTGACTATGGACAAGAGGATTGGGATGAAAATGATATTAAACACTCTGAGATCAATGCAAAAGTAATGAATCTTATTTATTATGCATTAGATCCTAGTGAATTCAATAGACTATAAGGTAAGGCTTAGATGAAATGTTATAGTCAACATTGACTATGGACACGTTTTACCGTGATATGCTGAAATTCATACTAATTGCTATTGTAGTTAACCATAATCAGATCAGGTATATGGATAGTAACGAGATTGCAAGGTCTAAATTGTAAAGGGTCTATGTAAATAGACTAAATCAAATTGCTTGGAATTGGAATATTTATCTCTATGATATGATCAAATCGTTTGATTCCACCAAGAATGAGAAGAGGAACCATGTATTTATAAAAGGTCAATGGGAGTATATAATTCTGTGCATTATACATGGATAATATTTTCCTAAAGGGATTGAGATTTCTATGCTAATCTAGATTAGGTTATAATTATTTAGGTAATTCTCCGATAAGGACTTTGGAAGGCATCCTATATTTAGAATGTAGGTCTATAAGATAGACCAAGGAGGATACTATACCTATCACAAAATTTGTACATTAAGGAAGTGCTAAAGATGTTCGGCCTAAAAATTCAATTAGGAATTTGACTCCTTAAGCATGGAATTAGTATCTAAAATGTGCCCCGATGCATTTGAAGAGATTTTAATATGGGCTAGATCTTTTTGAGTTTTGGCCATAAGGAGCCTCATATAAATCATGCTATGTACATAATCTAATTTTTTGCTATAAATGTCATAAGCGAATATCAATAAAATCTAGGCTATGAGTACTGAATAACTATGATAACTTTCTTTAAGATTTAAGAAGTATTAAAAATATGTTTTACGTCTTTAAGAGTAAGAGAATTAAGGGAATAAGGATACATATGATATGTTCTTAAATAATGCTGGTTTGAAATCGATCTTGTAGATTTGACCAGGGAGGTTGAATATATCGTCACTTCTAAAAGTGCTAGGATGTATTCTAGTTCAATAGTTTATTGCAGATAAGTGAGATGTCATGAGATGATATACCACTCTATCATAGCAACAATGATGCCATAGCTCCGGCTAAGAAACCAAGGTCTTACGAGAAGTCTAAACACATAGAGTGATGATTCAATTCACGACTATCTCATATAGCTGCACAGAGTAAATCCATATGAAATGTGATACATCCATTAGCTTAGTAAGCTTTGGCTAGCTAACATTGAAGCACATGAGATAAGGTTGAAGTATATGTCTAATAGGCTTTAGTACAAGTAGGAGATTGTTAGATGTATATCCTAGAATCCAATCTGGCTGGCACATATTTTAATTTTAGGATAAAAATTATATTTAATATTTTTATTTGGATAATTTAATCCATACATATAGTATATGTATCTATGTATCATCCAAGAAATTAATAGATAATAATATATATTCTCAAGAATTGAGAATTAAGACATATATCATCATACATTAATTCCTAAATACTCCCGATCATAGGAATCATAGAGACAATGATTAATCTAACTTAATCGGTGCATAGATTACTTCTCTTTTAAGGTAGATGAGTCTTGAGACTACAATATGGAGACATTGGAGTGAGAGTGTAGGTAGTTGTTAGAGAATGACGGTACTAAGCATGACCATCACTAGAAGTTACATGGATATTTACTCACTTGTCAGTGACTTTTTGGATGCTATAGTTGTGTGAGTCATTCTTTAACCTATGATATCTCGATCACTTATAGTGAGTTTGCTATAGTTTAATAATATAAAATATTAATCCTAGCCATTCGAGCCCTTACCATATTCATTGGCTACAATATGTTCATTATAAGAATAGGAGTGTACTTATAGAGCATCTATTGACCTTAGTAGCTAAGGTACAATCCTATGTAATTTAAAAAATTACATTCGAAAATCCATGATCATCGTAGGTAAAGGATGAAAAAAAAATTCATGAGTTTTATAAAAGACTTAGACTACTTAAATCAAGTACATGACTCCATGATCTACATCCTGTTAAAACTCTCAATAGAAGAACTTAATCACAGGGATTCTTTTTTATATTCTACTGAGTTACCACTATATATTGCTAGGCATCATTGGTGGAATGTAAGAACCCACTAGGATTATTTTGGATCAACAATTCTTGTTGAAATGAACTAAAATTATTTCGATCCATCGAAAGAGTTCGATGATACTATGATGGAGATCATGGTATGCCTCACTACTAAATAGAATGGAACCTAAGAGGTCATACATAATAGAAGCTTGACTTGACATACAATTCGATCAAAATATATAAGAGTTATATATTTAAAAAAAATAAATTTGTAAGAGTTATAAATTTGAAACTGGCTAATTTTGATACTTACTAATTTTAGCAAGAAGGATATAATTACAAAAGTTATAATTTAATCAGATGATTTGATCATATAATTAGGCTTGATATAATTGAATTGGTTTTGATTTGGTTGAGCTTGGATGATGACCTAGTCTAATTAGATTTTGAACTAACCTATTTGCAATTATTGCAAGCCAATTTGGTTTGACCTAACTGGTTACCTAATCCTAAGTGAATTAAATTTGATTTAATTTAGTTAGATTTAATCTATTATATTTAGATTTAGTTGTCCTAATTAGATTAGGATCTAATTCCTAATTATTTTTGTACTTATTGTGTCTGCTCAATGCCTCAGGCCCTATTTTCAAGCTCATCTGATTGCATCCTCACTGATCAACCCTTAAGGGCTATCCTGAGTCACCCGGACATCTCAGGGTGCTTAGCCAAGTGGGCGGTGAAACTCGGCAAGTTGACATCTCCTACCACCCGAGGCCATCCTAGAAAGCCAAGGTCCTAGCCAACTTCATGGTGGAATGCACCTGGATGGATGAGGACCCGAAGGAGGCCCCTATCGAGCCCAAGCAAGACTAGGCTATAGGAGAGATGATGTGGGTCCTCCACATCGATGGCGCATCGAACTCAGGAAGGAGTGGAGCCGGACTCATCTTTGCCAACTCTGATGGAGTGGTCATCGAGTATGCACTGTGTTTCCTTTTTAAAACAACAAATAACCAGGTTGAGTACAAAGCACTCCTTACAGGCCTAAGGGTGTCCCGCGAGCTAGGAATAATGAGCCGAAGGTCTTTACAAATTCATAGCTCATGGTGGGCCAAGTCTCTGCTGAGTTCAAAGCTTAGAATCCTATGATGGCGAAGTACTTAGACCAAGTGCGCTCGTACACCACAAGCTTCCAATGCTCCATTATCTTCCATATCCCCCATGGAGAGAATGCCATACTGACGCCCTCTCCAGGCTTGGTATCTTGCCAGACCTGTTGCTGGGTCACACCTTCATTGAATATCTGGAGGCTCCCAGCCATGAGATCATGAGTGAGGTACAACTAGTCACTCCCGAGGTGAGCTGGATGGATCCTTACATGAGGTATATAACTGACGGCACCCTGCTTGAAGATCGCACAGAGGCTAGCCTCCTAAAGTGGAAGGCTGCCCGCTTCGTGCTAATGGATAGGTAGCTTTATCGAAGATTCAATTCCTACCACTTGTTGAAGTGCTTGAGACCTTCGAAAGTCACTTACGTCCTCCAGGAAATACATGAAAGCATCTACGAAAATGTGGGGGCAGGACACTAGCCCATAAGGCCCTTGGTAAGGTTACTATTGGGAGACTATGCGGGAAGATGCGGCCAAGTTCATGCAAAAGTATGATCGCTGCCAGCGGCATGCCGACATCCAGTGCTAGCCGACTTCCCCACTATCCCAGCTTTCCTCCCCCTGGTCATTCGCCCAGCGGGGGATCGACATCTTGGGACCATTTTCTCCAATGTCCGATCACTAGAAGCACCTGATTGTAGCCATCGATTACTTCAGCAAGTGGGTGGAAGCCAAGCCCTTGGCACAAATCACTGAGAGCAAGGCAAGATCCTTCCTCTAGAAGTCAATTATCTGCCACTTCGGACTGCCCTATACTATCATCATGGACAACGGGCGATAGTTTGATAACCAGGCATTCGAGGAGTTCTACACTGACCTGAACATCCGCCATCGCTTCATGTCGATAGCTCACCCATAAACCAATGGAGAGGCCAGAGTGATAAATTGGATCATTCTTCATGGACTCCATACCAGGCTGGATGAGGCGAAGAACCAGTGGGCAAAAAAGCTCCCCATCATGCTATGGATCTATCAAACATGCCTCGAACAGCGACGGGCAAGACACCATTCAGCCTGATCTTTGACACTGAAGTCATGATCCCAGTTGAGATGGATATGCCCACGCTACTGGTGGAGCATTGTGATGAAACAAACAATCAGGTGCGCCTCTTCCTAAACCTCGATCTACTGGATGAAACAAGGGATAAGGCACAGCTCTGCATAGCGACGTACTGGCAGTGGGTAGCTCACTATTACAATTCTCACATGAGGCCCAAAGCCTTCCACCAAGGTGACCTCATTTTGAGATGTGCAAAAGCCTCATAGCCTGGCTAATGTGGCAAGCTATCCCTGAACTAGGAAGGCCCCTATAGGGTGGTTGAAGCATTATCCCATGGAGCCTACTGAATTACTGGACTTGATGGTGCTCAGCTTTCCCCGAACATGGAACGCTTCGAATTTGAGGATGTACTACCAATGATGTACACCCCCTATTCAAGGATGGAATGGAATGCTCCTTTAGTGGCATGATCTTATTTTGCCTCTCCAAAGTGCACTCATCCATCAAATCCTAGGTCAGGTGAAAGAAGTCAAGAGCTCCAAAACCTCACACTCATCCATCGGACCCCAGGTCCGATGAAGGAAGTACGGAGCTCCAAAGCCCAGCACTTACCCGTTGGACACCAGGTCCGATAAAGGAAGCTAGGAGCTCCAAAGCCCCGCACTCATTCATCTGACCCCAGGTCCGATGAAGGAAGCCGGGAGATCCAAAATCCCACACTCATCCATCGAACCCCAAGTTCGACGAAGAAAGCCGGGAGCTCCAAAGCCCTGCACTCAACCGTCGGATCCCAGGTCCGATAAAGGAAGCCGGAGCTCCAAAGCCCTGCACTCACCCGTCAAACCCCATGTTCGATGAAGGAAGCCGAGAGCTCCAAAGTCCTGCACTCATCTGTCACCCTCGGTCCAGCGAAAGAAGCTGGGAGCTCCAAAGCCCTACACTCATCCATCTGACTCTAAGTCTGATGAAGGAAGTCGAGAGCTCCAAAGCCCCACACTTATCTATCGGATCCTAAGTCTGGTGAAGGGAGCCAAGAGCTATGAAAACTATCGCTCATTCGCTGGCTCTCGGGTCTAGCGAAGAATGATAGGAAGCCTGATGGCACCATCCCTTCAGATAGCCTACTTCGTAGCCCTATTGTCTCACCAAAAAAGAAGAAAAAAAACTAAGGAAAGACTCGGCCTGAAAGAAAGAAGAATTTCATTCATCGAAAGTCTTTTTACAAGACTTGGGCCCCCCGACAAGCCGGAGAGCCCCATGAAGAATACAAGGCAAAACAAAGAAAAAAAAAGAAAGAGAAAGGAAAAGAAGGCTCTAGGCCACTCATAGCCCTGGAGGTGGGACAGAGGGGCTCACTACATCTCCTCTCCCCTCGGCATCATCCGACACGATGCCTCGCAGGTCCAGATGGTCGAAGGTCAGTGCCACTTTCTTCTTATATTCTTCGAAGTCCTTGTAGAATGCATCGCAGATGGCTTCGCTGACATCATCCTCGAAGTCTTTCGAGGCCTTGTACCATATAATGGCCTGGGCCACTTCTTCCTGCACTACTCTGATCACCATCTCAGAGGCATGCACTTTCTCTTTTGCAGCTACATCTGAAGGGTGCAGAGCTCCTCGTCCTAGTAGAGAAATGTGGTAGTTGAGTCCGCCAGTTGATTCTCCAAGTCATGGAAGAGCTCCTTTCACTTCGTGGCCTTGACCTCATAATCCTTCGCCTGATCCTTGAGCTCCTGATGGTGTCTCGAGAGGCCTCGAGCTCGGTCTCCAGCGACTTCACCTGCGCCTCCAGGTCAGGCACTAGGTTAGCCAGGGCTCGGGCCTTGGTCTCCATAGCCTCGGCGCTAGTGCGGGACTCCATGTCTCACTTGACCAACCCCAGGTAGCAATCCCTCTCCAAGAGGGCATCCTAGGCCACCATAATCAAAATTGAACAAGGATTAGAATGGAGTTTCGCTACCCCCCAAACCTGGAATCCAATCAAACGATGGAGGACTTACCATGAGCAACTAAGAGAGGATCCCGATGACGGTTTCCCCCAGTGTTCGATCGGATCTCTCCCGATGATCCTGCGGTTGCAAGATGAAGCCAAGCAGCCTCTCTGCCAAACCTGCATTGAGCATCACCGTCATGTTGGGCGAGATCATGGCGGTGGCCCTGAGCACCCCCGATAGAGGCACGAAGGAGGTTGAGGGCTCGGTGATGCCAAATTTGGTGCTTAGGTCTCTGTCATTGTCGAGAGTACTGTAGGAGTGTCTGCACCCTCAGTCCCTACAACAGTTCTTGCCTCGGGAGATGACGGCACTGTCATGACTTCAATGATGGTGGCAGAGGGTTGTGCAGCCCTCTCCCTCAATGTAGGGGCCTTGTCGATCGGTGTGACCACATCTCCAACCCCCCTTGCCACCAGCACCGGGACCTCTCCCCTCTTTGCCTCCTCAGCTTGCCCTGATGGCTCCCCGCGGGGCCTTTTCTCTAGCTCCCCATGGGGCCTTTTCTTCGACTCCCTACGGGACCTTTTCTCTGACTTCCTATGAGGCCTCTTCTCCTACCCCTCGTGGGGCCCCCCGGTTGATGCCCTCTTTTGGATATCTGGCAGATCCGATCCATAGAGAACTTCATGCCTGCACCGTTCACAAGAAATTGGTTAGTCACCGAACAACATAAAGGAAAACAAACCTCAATCTTTACCTAAGGACCGGATTGGGCTAATTCCAGTATCAAATAGATTCCACTCAGAGAGAAGGTCTCACTCGCAAGGAATCTCTGAGATGATGAGCTGGTCATACACCTCTCAATCAATCGGCTCCACCCAAGCATCTTGGTTGGGAGACTGATCAAGATCACTCCAAACCTAGTTGACACCCTTAAGGGAGCAAAGAGGAACCAAGCTTTCCACCCCTCGATGGAGAAAGGAAGGTCGAACCAGAGGCCCCTAGGCTAGGGGCAATGAACACCAACCCCTCTCCATGTGGTGGCATTGTAGGGTGAAAAGGGTCCTGAACAAAGAAAAGCATGACACCACGCCATGGAAGTAGCACAGGACTATGAAAGAACATATCGCCATAAAGGTGTTAGGGGTCAACTAGGTAAGGACCAACCTATAGTGGTCCAGGAAAGAATAAATGAAGGGGTGAAGAGGGAGCTAAAAATTGGCAAGGAAGAAGTCTTCATAGAGGGCAACCCTGCCTAGCCCGCCAAAGGTGACCCGATCATTCGGGTCCGAGGCTGTGATCTGGATGGATTCAAGAATCCCGTAAACCCCCCTGAGGCACAGGGCATCCTCCCTGGTCATCATCAAGGCTATAGTCGATAGACCTACCAGGTCTTGACTGGCAGAAGGTGGTGGGGGAGGCAAAGCAAGGAATCATGGTCCGCCACCCACCGGGGACCCTGCCAGACTCTAAAGGGGACATCCTCCTCCTCGCTATCCGAGGGAGGAGGTTGAGGCGAGGATGGACCAGTGACCCTAGGAGGATGCTCAGGTGAATGGCAATGGCTACCGGAAGAACTCATTGGGGTGTTAAGCATTAGATGAAAGAAGAAAGGACCTAAGGGCTCAGACTGGGGACACTAGAAGGAAGGGAGGAGGCAAAGAAGAAGAACCAACCTGGTGGGACTCCCGGTCAACATCTTCTCCAGGTACAAGTGAGAGATCTCCCTCGCTTTTCTCTCCTTCTCTCTCTAGAAAACTCGAAAAGATGCAGGGTGCTAGCAAATCCTTCCGAAGGGATGCTAAAGCTCCTTTTCAAGCCCATCACCAATGGTCAAACACCTCTTCCTCTTCCCCTAGGACCAATGGGATTGCGACACATGTCCACGACCATCGTGCAAGCCACTTTGGGCCACGAACCATTGCCGCAAGAGGAATGAAGGCATTATTACAGGTCATCACTTCCTACCCATATGGCAGCCCCTCAATGGTGGAAGAGGGGGTCCATGAATCATCACTGGATCGAATCGCAAACTGCCATGCCAGAAGGAATAAAAATATTATTGCTGATCGCAGTCCTTTATCCACGTGGCGATCCCTCAGGGGGTGGATCGATGATCTGCAAATCGCCAAGTGACCGCGATAATTAATGAGGGTTCTGGAGGCACTCCACATCAATGACCTTGATCAACTCCCTTCCTTGGGACCAAGAGTGCCCGAGCTTGGGAGTGGGAGGTATCTGATGTAGCAAGCCACTGACATGGCATCCATGTCTGACACAACTAGCTGATGAGTGGTGGAGGGCGCCACCTGGCTAGCTCCCGATCGAGGTGAGCTCCCTACTGAGGTGAGATCCCATCCGAGGTAAGCTCCTAGCCAAGATGAGCTCCTGACCAAGGTAAGCTCCCATCCGAGATAAACTCCCAACCAAGGTGAGCTCCCGATCGAGGTGAGCTCCCATCCAAGGTGAGCTCCCGATCGAGGTGAGCTCCCATCCAAGGTGAGCTCCCAGCCAATGTGATCTCCCAACCGAGGTGAACTCCCATCAAAGGTGAGCTCCCAACTGAGGTGAGCTCCCGTCTAGGTGAGCTCCTAGCCAAGGTGAGCTCCCATCCAAGGTGAGCTCCTATCCAAGGTGAGCTCCTGGCCGAAGAGAGCTTTGATCCAGTATAGCTCCCGACCAGACCAAGCCCCCGAGGGCAAGAAGATAACTCCTTGGCCATGGCGAAAGGAATGGCAGAAGGGAGATACATCCCCCAGAGGATAGACATGAAAGAGGTCCAGATATTGACACAGGGGCACGATGTCACCATCTCCATTGGTTGGCCAACTCTCATAGGGACACGTGCTCCACCAGGGCTCCAAGCCTTGCAGCATGTCACCTGCACCCTCTGCAAGAGGAGTGCTTCACTAGGGCTCCAGGTCCTACAGCACGCCATCTGCACTTCTCGTGAGAGGAATGCTACACTAGGGCTCCAGGCCCTGTAGCACACCACCTGCACCCCTTATAGGAGGAGTGCTCTACCAGGGCTCCGAGCCCTGCAGCATGCCATCTGCACCCTCTATAGGAGGAGTGCTCTGTCAGGGCTCCTGGCCCTGTAGCATCCTACCTGCACCCTTTGTAGGAGATCGCTCCACCAGGGGTAGGCTCTATAGCATGCCGACTGCACCCCCTGCAAAAAGACCCTCTCCTGGGAACCTCGGACCTTGTCCAATGAGGCTCTGACGAACTTGTATCCCTTCCACAGGGAATGCCCCGGGAGAGGCACCTGATCGAGGGTCCAGACCCAGTCTGGTAGAATCAGCTTCTATATAACAGTAAGAGGGACCTCCAAGGCTGGGGGGTGAACGAAGAGCGAAGGGAGAATAAGCGAACCAAGAGAGAAAGAGAAAGCAAGCAAAGGCAAAATGGCTAAAGCAGTGAACAACCCCCCAGCATCTAAGAAACTCTAGTCTTTTATTCCCTTCCCTTCTATCTCTTTCTACATGGAGGCATCCCAAGCCTCTGCTACAAAGGACTGTTCCCCTTACTTCCTTTACCGATTGAACAAATTTATAGAAAATAATAACTAGATTGGATAGCACATGCTTATAATATTAAAGTATATCAAAGAGTTCAACAAGAAGCATTGTTCAAAATTCTATATGAATGAAACATCCCACTAGATATGTTTCATAATTAGGCCTACTGTAATGATACGAAACATCAAAACAATTATTCAACTTATTTGGCCCATTTTGGATAAAACCACCGGATCTTCACCTTGCCATTTATTGTTCCTTTTATCTTATGACATATGTGTTTTGAGAAATGTTTTATTTATCTTATATCATATAAACTACAATATAGAAGGGCATATTCTACTAAGATAGATAAATTGAAAGAGTTAAGTTTAGGTCAATGTTTACTAATATTTAACCAAGATAATATATATCATTAAAGTTACACACCATTTATCAACTTCATGAATTCTGCAACACTCATATTTAGAGTAGGTTGCAGAATAGGACCAATGACCATTGCTGAGTGTATTGTTATTGTATTAAGAGAATTATCTTTTGAAAACTTCCAAGTAGCCTCTGCCAACATCTTCAAGAATGGATGCCACTACTGATAGAAACCAATAAGTTAGGAAAAATAAGTTAGGAAAAATATCCGAGGTTCTTGAAACATATACATTAACTTTGCACAGTTTGACACGAACTAAGAACAAGATTGACATGTCACTTGCAATACTCTTGAACAAATAGCACCTAAAAGCTCTAAGTTATTAAAACATATATAGACGAGCATAACCAGGTATTTTCCAAGCTATCTGATACAAGTTAATCCCTGGGACTTGCATCAGGAAAGGTGGATGAGGGGCTAGGGTCTTTTCTTATTCCCTATACTGTCTAGCTAGTATCTTAATAGTATCGAGTTGACATACTCATCATCGAGTGGGGAGAGGCTGCGTAAATCTAATGCCTTATATCGAATATTTTCCAACAAAGTGGGAGCCTTCAGAAGTAGCTACACTAGATTTATCCCATCCCTTTTCCTTATTAAAAAAAAAAAGCTATCAGAAACAAACACTACATGATTATTCTTTTATCTCATACAGAAAACTATCATGCTATATTACAAATTATAAAATTCTTTTTTTAGAGATAATTCATTCCAAGAGCACAAATTGTACCTATTGATTACAGCATGTCCCAAGAAAATAAACTATGCCTAATAAGAATGAATGACTCATAGAAATATTGACAAGAAATTCAGGCTTTTATTTCATAGAAAGTAAGTACGAAAGATTAAAAAAAAAAAAAAAACTAAATCCCCTATGCCAAGCACTATAGTGGAATCCCGAGAAATATGATTAGCATTCCATCCTGGACATCAGCATCAACTTCACCCGAGAAATATGATTAGCCTTCCATCCTGGACATCAGCATTAGCTCCACAGAAATACAGGAATCGGATTGGACAAGTGGATGGGAGTGGGATGGAATACAAGGAGAGGTGGAGTGAAGCGGCAATATAAGGAGGCGAAGCGGAATGGGGTGCAGAATGGAAGTCAGAATGCCCTCTCTTGGAGCAGAGAATGACCGAATGTTTTATAGATGAAAACACCACGTCGGGCCCGCATGAAAACTGTGGTGATTTTCATCGCAATCTGCTCCTCGGTGTTATCTGCTGTATCAACTTAATGACTTTTGATGCTTATCCCGTTGGTTCCGTATCCGTATGATCGTATCCGCTTCAACAACTTCCGGTGCTTATCCTCCTCCCTCGCACCCGCATTTTGTTTCTTATCCATAATCGAACTTCCCCATTCAGACAACCAATTTTCCGACAACAATCTAGAAGGAAGAAACAACATCCAAGCATGGCATGGCTAGCTATTGCATGGAGAGAGAAAGACAAGGGATCGATGAAGATGGGCTGAGTAGAAGCTCTA
Source organism: Areca catechu (assembly GCA_021397845.1). Lineage (NCBI taxonomy): Eukaryota > Viridiplantae > Streptophyta > Magnoliopsida > Arecales > Arecaceae > Areca > Areca catechu. The sequence goes on from CM038050.1 coordinate 159,043,677, forward strand.
TAAAGATGAGATTGGCCTTGACTATACGACTCCGGCAGCTAGCGGCTAGTCGGGCGATGGTTCCGGCAGCTTGGAATGGCTATGACCAATGGCTTCAATAGAGAAGAGAAGAAGATGAGCAGCAAGCATGGGAGACGACAACTCCGGTTGCTGGCAGCTAGTCGGGCGGTGGTTCCGGCAGCGGCTGAGGATGGCTTCCCTCCATTCCTTTCGGCCGATGGTGGAGTGGGCAGGAGCTCCAGCAGCTTGGGCAGCATGGGCAGCATGGGACGGTGGTGAAGAAGCAAAAGAAAAGGCCACAGCTTTTTCGGCCAAATAGGGCCTCTTCGGTCGGCACAGAGGTCGCCGGCGGGTTAGGCGATGGTGGGGGCATCTCTCTAGCAAGTTTCGGAGCAATCGAAGCACTGTGGTCCACGTTCCTACTTTGTGGACCACTATCCATGGCAGCCGTGGACCATTCAACCGTGCGGTGGACCATTCAGTCGGTCCATCATGGACTGGCTATAAGATTTTAAGTGCTGCTCAAAAAAACGTGCTGCTTCAAAAACCATGCTAAATTATTCTAAAATTGATTGTGGACTCATATGAACTCCGATTTGGGTCTGGTTTGCATCGTTGGATTCCATAATTCGAGCTCTACATATTTATGAAGTCAATTTCTATAAAATACCATATAAAAGTATCAATTTTAACTAAATAAAGTTGGATTAATTATCATAATATTAATAACTATCAGAGTCCTAACTGGTTTGGTCCTAGGAAGCCTAACAACCCAAGAAGTCTTAGCCCATCAAGACCAAGAATCATAACTGCCCAACTAGTTTCAAATCACCCAAGTCTTAAACCGCACGCCCATATAAAGATGAGAGGGGGGTGTGCGTGAAAGAGAAGAGAGGGAGTCCGTAAGGACTTCTCATGGTTGTGAGACCGCAGGGGAGTTCGTTGGGGACTTCTCGGTTCCTGAGAGAGGACCATGGGGCTTGGCTCACAGTCTTGGTGAGAGAGAGAGAGGCATGAGAGTGAGAAGGCTTGCAGTCATGGGCTTGGGCATGAGAGACTTCTTGGAAGAGGGGCTTCTCGGTTTTGGGAGGCCATGATTCAAGAGAGAAAGAAAGGGCGCGTGGGGTTTTTTCATGTGTGGGCTTCTAGTTCTTGGACCATGGGGCTTCTTGATTTGGAGAGGGGTCATCTTGTCTTATGTATTGTAACAAGGTTCTTCTCCAAGGAATACAATCTCTCTTTTCTCCTACATCTCTTCTTCTATCTCCTTTGCATGAAATTGAATCCAAGGAAAAGATTGCAACCAGCTGGATTCTTGATTACTTGCAATCAAGAAGGCTAATTCATATCTGCGTGCTCTTCCTCGCTGTTTTCACTGCATAGGCACTGTTCTGGATCTTCAACAAGTGGTATCAGTGCCTAGGAATCTCAATAGTTGGTATCAAAGCAAGGTTCTATCAAAGCGAGGTTCTCTCAGAGCATTGTTTGAGCATTCGGAGAGGAGGATTCAAGAAATAATAAAGGAGTTGTATATGGGTGTGGTATCCTGCATGGTTGGAGATGGGTCTCGAGAGACAGATATCTCAAGGAGACCAGAGTACATCAGCAGAGATGGTGCCAGAGGCAGCTAAAGGAGACAGGGGACAATCTCAGAGAGCGCCGGGGGTATCAGGTAGTCGGGAGTGTCCTGGTATGGCGGGATTGGCCTAGGGACATAGACTGGAGCTGATGGAGATGACGACTTAGGGAGACCAGGGAGACAGGTCTCAGGGAGTGCCAGAGGCATCATGCAGCCAAGAATGTCCTGGTATGGCAGGATTGGCCTAGGGATAGGCTGGGACATGATGCAGCAGTCGATGGAGATTGTTGCTATATTCAGTCATTGCGTTAGAGGAGTTGGGATGAGCTCCTGGGGCTCGGAGGAGCTTGCATTGATGCAGTGTCCGAGACATATTTGGCTGTGCCCGCGGAGTGCGTAGGGGGCCGAAGGAGCAGTGACTATGATCGAGGTGCAGGGACATACCCCAATAGTGCAGCATTGGGAGGTTGACCTCGATGGGACTTCTGTGGCATCAAGTGGACTTTGGTTTCAGGTGGAGCACTGGTAGGAGGTGTCTTCATGACTAGAGAGAGAGCTTTGGCATGAGTTCAAAGAAGAAAGTGCAGGGATATTGGCCATAGCCTGGCATGAGTGCAAGGGGTGCACTTAGCCAGGTGGAGCAAAGTGTGTAGAGATTGGGTGGCTCTATGGAGATTGTGTTAGGTGGAGCTCTGGGTGTAGTGAGTCCTGGTTCAGAATCATTGCGATTTTCTAGGAAGTCCAGAGAGAGTGATGCAGTTGCTTAGCAGAAGGAAGCCTACAATAGAGATATCAAGCTGGTGCCATGAAGTAGGTATAGGTTGGTCCCAAGGAACTTGTATTGATCTTCAGTTAGAGAGGTGGTCATCCCAAATGCCTCAGAGTGAGCTTAGAAGTTGAAGAGGTCTGACATTGGCATTATGTTTGCACAGCTATCTGGGTGCACTGCGAAAGTACAGGTTGGTGCTATAGTCACGAGAACAGAGCAGGAAGATATCAGTTCGAGGTCAACAGTGCGGTGGAGCACGAGTCTCAGGAGCTGTGGAGCACGAGTTGATGTTCCAGCTAGGGAGACGAGGTGGCTTTGATGGAAAGATGTCAGCTCTGGAGATAACAGGAAGGGTGCAGACGGTTACACGGAGCTTGTCAAGAGTTAGAGCACCAAGGTGGAGCTTATAGGGTTTTGTGTGGTACTCCAAGTCTTGAGAGACCAAGAGAGGAGCCACACAGGTTTGGGAGCTGGTTTATAAGTTTCCAGGCCCCAAAGTCATGTTGGGTCAGGGGGCTTGACCTAGGGTTAAGAGAATATATGAGACATGGGTGTACATAGGCTCGGGGTTTGAATGTTTTCTCAAATTAACTTATTGGAGAGAGTTTTTTGAGAAATTGTAACATAACCCAGTTGGGTTATGGGTTTAGGTCCAGAGGTATAGCCAACTACCCCTTTGGTGGAAAAGGTGGGAATAGCTGGTTAGGAGGTTAGGTTAGTTGGTTAGTGGTTAGCCCAACCACCTGAGGATCCTAGTTGGTTGGTTGTAACCACTTGGAAGCCTAACTAACTATAGGAGTCCTAACCGGTTTGGTCCTAGGAAGCCTAACAACCCAAGAAGTCTTAGCCCATCAAGACCAAGATGAGAGGGGGGCATAAAAGATGAGAGGGGGGCATGCGTGAAACAGAAGAGAGGGAGTCCGTGAGGACTTCTCATGGTTGTGAGACCGTGGGGGAGTTCGTTGGGGACTTCTCAGTTCCTGAGAGAGGACCATGGGGCTTGGCTCACGGTCTTGGTGAGAGAGAGGGAGGCATGAGTGTGAGAAGGCTTGCGGTTATGGGCTTGGGCCTAAGAGACTTCTTAGAAGAGGGGCTTCTCGGGTTTGGGAGGCCACGGTTCAAGAGAGAAAGAAAGGGCATATGGGGTTTTTCCATGCATAGGCTTCTAGTTCTTGGACAGTGGGGCTTCTTGATTTGGAGAGAGGGCATCTTATCTTGTGTATTGTAACAAGGTTCTTCTCCAAGGAATACAATCTCTCTTTTCTCCTAAATCTCTTCTTCTATCTCCTTTGCATGAAATTGAATCCAAGGAAAAGATTGCAACCAGCTGGATTCTTGATTACTTGGAATCAAGAATGTTGATTCATATCTGCGTGCTCTTCCTCGCTATTTCCATTGTGTAGGCGCTGATCTGGATCTCCAATAAGTGGTATCAGTGCCTAGGAATCTCAACATTCATAGTCTTCCAACACATTTAACAGCAGCCATACCGCTAAGGTGGTAGCCCGATTGGTAGAGGCATTTCCTCACTACCAACTGGTCACGGGTTCAAGGCATGATCCAGCGGGTGACTCAATTAAATCCAGGATTTTTCTAGGGCCCGCGATAGTTGATGTGAGTAAGAGGTCAGGATCTCCCCCTTTGTCCCCGTTCTACTAGCCAACATCTTAGTGGTGTTAGGTTGACGTACTCACCATTAAGTGGAAAAGATTGCGTGAATCTAAGTGTCTCGTATCGAATATTACCTGGCGGGATTGGAGCCTGCGGGGATAGCTATACCGGGACTTATCCCCCCTATCCCTTTTGTTTACCAACAAAAAAGCAGCCATGGACGATGTTACAACCACCCTTTTAACAAAAGATGTTTTTTTCGGTAAACAAAAAAGAATAGGAGGGATAAATCTAGCGTAGCTACCTCCACAAGTCCCCACCCTGCCGGAAAATATGCGATTCAAGGTATTAGATTTTTGCAGCCTTTTTCCTTCCAAGGGTGAGTACGTCAACCCGACACCACCAAGGTGCTACCTGGATAGAACGGAAAAGAATGACCCTGATCTCTCACTCATCCAACCATCACGGGCCTCAGGAGATAATTCCTGAATTTAATCAAGTCTTCCGCAGAGTCACACCTCGAATCCATGACCTGCTGGTTATGAGGCAAGATTCCAACTAATTGAGCTACTTCCTTGGTGGTAACAAAAGATGTTTTAATGTAGGATCCGAAGACATTGAATGTGCCCTGCACTACTGGGTTAATAAGCTCAAGCTAAAAGTAAGATCAAAAGACAATGCTGCTAAAAAAAGTTATAACTTGCCATCATTTGGGATAACAAAAACAAAAAAAATATCATAAAGACGCGTGGAACAGAAACCAAGGAAAGTAGTTAAGAAGATTGTGTACGATAATTTTATCCAATCCCGATTATATTACCGCATTGTAACACAACATACAAAAAAGAAAAAAATTTGTTACAGTAAACATGAAATACTCAATTAGAAAGACAAGCATTATAGCATATAGGCAAAAATTTAATCTTTGCTTGATCTTATTATCCAACAGAGAATAAAAGGCCATATATGAAAGCAGCATCAAGTGAATAAAGATTCAAAGTACGAAAGCAACATCAATGGAAGAATATGGATTTGCATTGACATAGGTTAGTGCACATGCTAAATTGACAAGGCTCATTTTATTGCATGGCAGTTTTGTGCATAAATTTGAATATAAGTCGCAAACATCTAAAAAATCTAAAGACTCGAATGCATAATAAAAAATATGAAAAAATAAGTAACATGTGCCCAAAACTTAGGATCTGTTAGTATATAAAGAAATGCAACCTGTGTATCTTTCTTTTCTATTTTTTACTTATTAATTTTTTTGAGTTGTTTTAGAAGTCCATGGATGGTTTAGCTTTTGATTCTTTAATATTTTTAGAATAGTCGTATGATAAGTGTCTGTCAGTCATGGTTGAATTGAGAAAAAATCAATAATTACCGGTTAGAATTGTACTAAAGAGTTTAGATGTCTTCGTATGTAAGATTTCTTAGTTGCAATTTTTCTTTAATGTCAAACTTTTTTTTGTTTTGTTGAAGCCTCTTTAGGAAAATAGTGTTCCATGAAAGCAAACTTTTCCTTTTATATGATCTCTTGTCACCTTTGGAGAAGAAGGTACCTTCATTAATTTATTATCAAGGAATTTTTTCTTTCATGTCATACTTCTATTTTTTTTGTTGAAGCCTCTTTAGAAAAATAGTATTTCATGAAAGAAAACTTTTCCTTTTATGTGATCTCTTGTCACCTTTGGAGAAGTTATGTACTCTAGTATATTATGCAAAATCAACCTCAATTGGAAGTTTCAACATAAGCTTGCAACATGTCAATAGTTGAGGCAATCCTAGGGAACAGACTAGCACAGGCCTGAGAGGGAATGTAGGTGCCCAAGTCACATAGTACAATGTTAATCAATTTTTTTATTCTATTTATTTATATTTTTAGATATTGTCCTATTAATAATCTAACATTTAGTATAGATCAAGACATACAAGATAAATATACCATATAAGTACCACCGGAAGATTAAAAATATTATCATAATTTAAATATTATTTTAACTTTACAATTTATAAGTGAAACATAAGTGCTAACAAATAATATCAATATTTTAGCTCATAAGGTATAGATTGCTTAGCTACCTTTATGGCATCCAACATCCCAAAGGCTGGAGCAAGGATCTATAGTTTTGAATGACCCTATGTATGATGATATTGTGATATTGTTTGGCAAACTACAGTGCATATTGTCCAATGAATGTTTAATCTATTAACCATGTCATATCAGGTAACATTTGCTATATCAACCATACTGTCCAATATCAAGCATGGTGTACAAATAGTACTCTACTTATATTATTAAGTATGCATAAACTAACCTATACTAACACTTTACTAGCATCGTAGTAGTATGAATACCGATATGATAATGCAAACTATGATAAAGGAACATTCAATATTTTCAAGTGGTGTTTTGAACCTGGTGACTTGGATGCCCATTCTGAGTATGGTCATTGGCCACTGGTTCAACTAGAGACAACAAATTTCCTTCTTAACTATGTGAGCCCTCTGCCCTCACTTCTTTAAACCTAACTTCTCCAATCCTTCATTGCTCCTCTCATTCTTAATGTTAATTATCTATTATTATACCAAATGCACTGTGATGAATGCAATTTATATAAAAATATTTGGATCTTAATTGTATAGAAATTTGATATAATTATTATTAAGTTAGTAGCATTTGCAGTCTATTTATGTTTAATTATTTTATTTGTTTCATGTATGCATGCTATTAGAGTTTTAGAAATAAAACGGACTAAGAAATGAAAGGAAGGTTGTCAATTTAATTCACAATTCATATGTATTAAAAAAAAGCATGAAAAAAAAGTTAAGACTCAGCGATAGATGAAGACTTGGGCTCGTATTTCAGCAGCCACATTTGGATGGCCCTGAGCAGAAAGTGGATCAAATAGGGGAACGGTGGAGAAGAAAACAGGATTGGACGAAAACCAAAATTTAAAAAAAAAAAAAAAAAGAAAAGAAAAAAAAAAGACGCGTGGACGAAAAGAAAGCCAGCGGCGTGAGCAAATTGGGCAGCGCGTGAAGAGAAAAAGTAATATGAAAAAGGGAGTAAAAAGGAAGTGCAGTGGAGTAAAAAAAAAAAAAAAGTACGGTGGAGTAAACAAAGGAAAGTGTGGTGGAGTAAAAATAACGTGGTGAAGAGATCGCACGGAAGAAAGAGAAAAAGTGACGTGCCTGAGGGGAAAAAAAAAAAAAGGAAGCGCACAAAAAAAAAAAAAAAGGGACGCGTGGAGGAGAGAAAAACAAGCAGCGGACGCGCGGAGGGAAGTGAAGACGCGCGGAAGGAAGGGAAGACGTACGGTCACCAAAAAAAAATAAATAAATAAATTACATGATTTTATTTAATTTATATTTTTTTATTTTTATATAATTATTAATTTAAATATGTGTAATTAATTGTTTTTCCTAAGATTTAGGAATTTAATTGATATGATTATTTTGGATATCAACGGTTAGCTTGATTTCGTTGTTTTATTTGAGATTCTTTTATGATCGTTGATATGACCGGTCCACTGATGTAGGGCGAGGAGCCTAATGTGGAGCCCTCACTGGATGCCACACGGGATTACCATCACAGACCCCTTCGCCGGACTGGGCTCCCGATGCCAACGGGGCCGCCCGTCGAAGCCAGGCTCCGTCCTCCGCCAGATCGGTATCCGCCAGGTCGGAGTCGAGCTCAAACCCCACCAGAGACAGACATTTTAAGCCCGAGGTCGGGTCTCGTGTTCCAGAGTTGAGCTCGAGTCTCCTACGCCACGAGGAACCCCTTCAAGGCCGGGTCCCCTGGGCTAGGCGCACCTCATCCACCTCTGTCAGCCCGAGCTCAGTAAGAGCTGGGCCCCCTGGCCTGGTGCCGAGCTCGGCCCTCCTCCGCACAACCGAGCCACCGCGAAGCTGATCCCTTGCGAGTGGACCCCATCTTCCCAGCTCGGCCCTCAACTCGGACCGGGACACCAACCACCGCGGGAGCAGCACCTCCCCTCCGAAGACGGTGGCGGGCCCCCCGAGGACCGTACGACAGCATCCGCTACATCGCCATTAATGCCCACGGTCGCCATTCACACCAGAAAGAAAGGAAGCTCACATCAAGGCACCATGCCCCCCACCGACTTGCCGTACAACCGGAGAAAAGACCCCACCAAGGAGCACGGTTCCCGAGAGCGGCGGCACAACAGTCGAGGTCCCGCCAAGCTTCCAAGAAGGGCAAACAAAAGGAATGTCAGAGACGTGCAGAAGCATCCCGTCTACGGCACGGTACCTTGTTGTACCTGTCTGATAGCATGAGAGAACCCCGAGACAAGCCAAAGTAGAAGACTCAGCCAGAATGAACAAAAGGGAGGTAACAACACTCATTCTTCCATTCCACGCAAGAGCAACATTCCCTCAACAAGGGAGACACCCATTTTTCCAACAACACAACCACCACAAAGAGAAAGAGGAGAAGGGGGAGAGGCTAGAGAGGGGGGCAAGACCACCTCAGCCACCACACCTCCCAGCTCACACTCACACTCTCATACACTCCACTCACTCCTCCTAGCGTGGAGCTCATCCAGAGGGCCTCGACCAGAAAGATCTGTTCCCCTGGATCGTCACTGACTTGACCGTCGGAGTGCCCCCGCCGGAATCCCCGGCCCGGGTAACTGACGTTGGCTTTCTTGCAGGTCCCGAGGCACCGGAGGCATCCCCGGCAGGCGGACGCGGAACACCCGACGCCATCAGCAGCTACGGGCCATGGCGATCTTGGCGGCAACAAATTGGCGCGCCAGGAAGGGGGACTCCAGAATGACACTTGATCTAGTTCAAGCCCCGCTTAGCCAGTCCATTGGGAGGATGGTGACCACCATGGCAAGGGGAACTTCACCCAGTCGTGCGGAGGCATCCCCTTCTCACAGGAACCCGCACGGACCAGAGGTGGAAGTGCCTGCCCCGGTTCAACCGCCCCAACTGGAGACCCAACTGACCGCACTTGCCCAGCAAATGTACACTCTTACTGATGCGGGACGAAGTATCGATGTAACCTGGTTATTTGGAAAACAGTGAAACAACTAAACAAACTAGGACCGTGGGAGGGCTAAGAAGCCTCCCGGGACTAGGGCATACTGACACTAAAACTCTAAGACAGCTTATCTCTTTTGTTTTCAATTTTCTGGGTGGATGTGGTGAAGGAAGGATGAAGATGGGGGACCGGGAAGTGGAACTCATGGCCTTGAGACTCACTCTAGCGGGGAACGCACACAGAAAGTCAGGGGTCAAAGCCTAAAGCTACCCTCCCGAGGGATCACAGCACCAGCTACCCTGGGCATAAAGCTACCCTCCCGAAGGGGTCACAGCACCAGCTACCCTGAGCTCCCATCGAACCCATAATGCACACAACATGGCTCTCACATAGATGCGCTAGGATGACTCTCACAGGACACGAGGAGATAAAGAAGACGAAATAGGGGATAACTAGGGTGCTCATCGAACCTATAATGCACACAGCAGGGAACGTCTCACACCCCTCATCGAACCCATAATGCACACAGCAGGGAACGAAGAAAAACGAGCCTCAGCCCAGAACCAAAACCGGAACCAACCCAAAAATCTATATCAACTCTCTGATTATTACAGGGGGAGAGGGGGCCTTTATGTAGAAAAACCAAAACCCTCAGTTTCTTAGCCTCTAAGAAAACTAAAAAAGGAAAAAAAATTATATCAAAATTCGTGTTGCATCAAAAATAGTGTTGATATGCTCTGAAGAGCATGTTGGCTTGATAATTTGCTCCAGAAAGCATGCTGCTCTAAAATATGGGCTACTCTGAAATCCGTGCAAACACAAACTCACGGTCGTGGAAGGGAAGAACGGTCTCCGGCGGAACACCAGCGGGTGGCGGACGGCTGGCGACGAGTTGTGGGCGAGGCGGCGCAAGAATGGCACGGCACGCCCCAGGGCGTGCCGTTTGGTCTCCCACAACCGTGGGAGACCTCAGGGCACCGGCGTGGCCGGTGGACGGCGGGGACGCCGGGGCCGGCGGGATGGTGGCCGGTGGACGTGCGGGTGGCGGCGGCAATGGCGGCGGCGGCGCAGGGGCGCACGTGGGTGGATGGACGCCTCCCGCATCCGTTCATCTTCCCACGGGCGTGGACGGCGGCGGACCCCACTGGCGACCGGGCGAGGGCCGGCGGGCAGCAGGAACGGCGTCAGGCAGCGGGCCGACGGCGGCAGCGGCGACCGTGGGCCGTGGTGAGCGGACACCTCTGCGTCCGTTTGTCTTCCCACGGGCGTGGGGCGGCGGCTTCTCCGGCGAGGGCGGGGGCCGGCGAGCACCGGCGGCGGTTCGGCGGTGGCGGCCGGGGGTCGGGCGGCCCGGATCTGGGACCGGCGGGGTGGAGGCTAGGGTTTTGAAATTCGTTTTAAAACCATGGGAGAAAGACAGTGAAGATGGAATAAAACTAGGATAACTCGGGGATAAACCAAGAACAAAACCAGAATAGCAGGGATAGTCGGAATAGTGGGAATAGAAAAATAAAAAAATTCTGAAAAAATAAGAAAAAATAGAAAAATACCCAGACCTGCCTTGGATCCCCATTACTTACCGCGGCGGTGCACCAGCTCCAGCACCAGCATCAACATCGGTCCCTGGCCATCCACCAACAGCCAGAGACCCCTGCGGCCCGCGCCGCAGCCCCCCGCGATAGCCTGCATTCCTTCTATGGGAGGCCTTCGCAGCCGCGAGCAGCTACAGACCCTCAGGGTACCCATCAAGCCCCAATGAAGCGACGGAGGGCCGGCTCTACTGACGAAGAAAGCTGCTCGCCGTACCTTGGCCGGGGGGCACCTAAGCCCCGCGAGGGTCGGAAGGGCAAGGCTCCTTGCCACGGGCACCGCGCATCCGCCTTACCTTCACCGCCCCCCTCAGCGGAGGGGTCTACAGACGAGGCGATTAGGTGCATGGCGGAGAAGCACCTGGAAGAGCATGACCGCAAGCTGGCGGAATTTGCCCGTCGGTTCGCCAACTTTCCTGGCTCCGCTAGTGAGCCGGCCGGCTACGACGCCCGCCCCCCATTCTCCCAGGAGATCCAGGCGGAGCGAATTCCTCGCTGGTTCCACATGTCGTAGGTGGATCCTTACGACGGGACCATCGACCCCCTGGACCACCTGGAAAGTTACCGAGCCCTCATAAGGGTCTAAGGGGCTACTGACGCTCTCTTGTGCGTCGCCTTTCCTGCCACCCTTCGGAAGGCTGCTCGAGTATGGTTCACCCGCCTCGAGCCGGAAAGTATCCATTCCTTTGCCCAGTTGGGGTAGAAGTTCGTGGCCCATTTTGACGCATGTCAGATGGTGCCACGTGAAGCAGACAGTCTTTTCTCCATCAGGTAGCAGAACCGTGAGCCGCTGCGGGACTACGTGGCCCGCTTCAAAGCCACTACCTTGGATATCTATAGCCTGGAGGAGCTGGTGGCGATGCTGGCTTTAAAGCAAGGGCTCAGGACTTCCCGCCTGACCTACTCGCTCGACAAGAAGCCCCCGAAGACCTATGCCAAGCTGCTCTTCCAGGCTCAGAAGTACATCCGTGCCGAGGAGGCAGATTGTACCAGGCGGGAGCTCGACGGTAAGCCACTGAGGGGGTCGGCACCCGCCGAGGTGCCTGGCACGCAGAGGCCGGGTCCGCCAGCTCAGAACCCCCAACCAGCATCAAGGCCAAGGAGCGCTCCCGTCCTTCCGGGGAACTTCACTCCCCTTCTCGCCTCGAGGATGAAGATCCTCATGGAGATCGAAGGCAAGACCTATCTGAGGTGTCCTGCACCGTTGAAGCCATCCTTCACCCGGGACAAGACGAAGTACCGCCGCTTCCACTGTGACCACGGGCACGACACCGAGGAATGCTGCAATCTCAAATGAGAGATCGAAGAGCTCATCAAGAGAGGTTACCTCGGAAAGTATGTGCGGGGCAGGACTCGGCCAGAGTCCCAAGTGCTCGTTGCTCTCCCGCTAGCTCCAGCCATCGACAACTGTCCCACCAAGAAGCCGGTGGGCATGATCACCTGGGGAGCTGAGCGCGCGTCCAAAAGGACCCAGGGGGCAGGGAACTCTGAGAATGTACTCCCCTTTATGAGGGAAGGAGAAAATGTGGAGAAAAATGTAAATAATGATGCTGTGGTTGTCGAGATGACGATCGTAAAGCATCCTGTAAAGCGCATCATGATAGTTAGTGGAAGCTCTACGGATATGCTTTTCTACGATGCTTTCTCTCGGATGAATCTCTCTCCTACTCAGCTCAAGCCAGTGTATACTCCCCTTGTTAGTTTCACGGGAGATTCCACAAGAGTGGAGGGAGAAATCACTCTCCCAATCACTGCCGGGACCCCACCTCGGTAGAGTGCCATCATGATGACGTTCACGGTTGTCAGGCTTCCTTCGCCTTACAACGTGATCTTGGGCCGACCTGGGCTTAACCACCTCGATGCTGTCATCTCTACTAAGAGGTTGCTTGTCCAGTTCCCGACCCCTTGCAGTGTGGGGGAGATGAGAGGGACGCCCTAGCCAGTGCAGCACTGCTTCCAGATGCTCCCCGAGGCCCGGGTGCCCGAGGAGGGCTCCAAGGCGGACGAGCTCGATCAAAGGGTTTAGGACCCCAGGGGAGGCCCAGCCGAGCGCCTGCTTCCCTATCAACTAGGAGCCGACAAGATGAAGACTGTGCGATCGGAGCCCAGCTGCCCGAGGAGGAGAAAGCTCTGCTACTGGAGTTCTTGAGGGCGAACGCAGACGTGTTCGCCTAGATGGCCGCCGGCATGCCAGGTATTCCCCCTGAAGTCATCACCCACAAACTTAATGTTGATCCAAAGTGCAGGCCGGTTCGACAGAAGAAGAGAAGCTTCGTCCCAGAAAGACAAGCGGCCATCGACGAGGAAGTTGAGAAACTCCTTGCCGCCGGCTTCATCCGAGAAGTCTAGTATCCGAGCTGGCTAGCAAACGTGGTGATGGTGAAAAAGAATAACGACAAGTAGAGGATCTGTGTAGACTACACCGACCTCAATAGAGCATGCCCGAAGGATAGCTTCCCTCTGCCAAGGATAGACCAGTTGGTGGACGCCACTTCAGGGCACAGGCTGCTCTCCTTCATGGATGCATTCTCCGGATACAATCAGATCCAGATGTACCCAGAGGACGAGGAGCACACCGCCTTCATCACTGACCGGGGGACGTACTGCTACAAAATGATGCCCTTTGGCCTGAAGAATGCTGGGGCCACATGCCAACGTCTGGTCAACAATGTCTTTAAGGACCAGATTGGCAAGAATGTGCAAGTGTACGTGGATGACATGCTTGTCATGAGCAAACCGGGCTCGTACCACATTGTCGACCTCGCTGAAGCCTTTCACAGTCTCCGGAAGAACCAGATGAATCTCAACCCGGCGAAGTGTGCCTTCGGGGTGGCGGCCGGGAAATTCCTCGGCTTCATGGTCACCCAGAGAGGTATAGAGGCGAATCCGAAGAAGGTCCAAACAATCCTGGACATGGAGCGCCCAACATCCAAGAAACAGGTTCAGTGCCTGACAGTGAGAATCGAAGCCTTAAGGCGGTTCATCTCGAGGTCGGCTGATCGCTGCCTCCCCTTCTTCAAGGCATTGCGCAAGATGCATGACTTCACCTGGACCGAAGAGTGCTAGACGGCCTTCGAAGAGCTGAAGGAGTTCCTGACCTCCCCACCTGACGCGGCACGATGATGAGAATGCAATCTAAATGATGGATTGAGAAATGAGAGCAATGAAGCCTATTAACAGGTACTAACATTTCAGATCAAAAGTACTAAGGTAAAGCTATAGAAGGAGCACTGAAATTTGAAACTTACGCCGCGATGTAGTTATTTAAATCCTAGAGAAGATTAGGGCTAATGAATATTGAGTTTAAACCTTAGTAACGATCTTCAATAACTCAGACTTAAGATATTAGGAGGCGTTATTTATCCAAGATGATCACTCCCTGGTAGATCCATTGAAGCTCTTAGACGAACTAGCCCTGAAGTGGAAGATTGGCATTCCAAAGAAACTAGTTTCATTCAACATTGATCTTTAGCAAGAGAACCCTTTCTTGAACTCCGAATCGTAGAAGGATCCTGCACAATTAACGGGTTAGACTGTGACCAATTTGAAAGATATCAAAACAAAGAAACCAAACAGGCAAGGGAACTTCGATGGAGGCATGGATCCCTAGAGGTGGATGTTGGCGTTGGACACTTGAAAGCTTGAGAAGAGAAAATCAAACACACCCAAAGAAAACAAGAGGATACTACCAAAAAAACTCCTTCTTCAACTACTACTTCACTCAAATTTCATTTCATCCAAAAAGCTTCTAGGTTGGGCTGGCTTCAGGTTTGGATCGATGTCCCCATCATTTCTACTGTCTAGACCAGAAGAAGGTGAAGAGCTCCTGCTCTACCTGGCAGTCACCCCAGGGGCCGTCAGCTCGATCATTGTCTATACGGACCAGGATGGGTCACAGAATCCGGTGTACTACACCAGCAAGATACTCCATGATACGGAGATCAGGTATACCCACTCCAAAAAATTTATTTTTGCACTAATAATGTCTGCTAAGCATATCAGGCCCTATTTCTAAGCGCATCCCATTGTGGTTGTGACTGATCAGCTGCTGAGGACCATGCTAAGCCACCCCGAAACTTCCGGAATGTTGGTCAAATGGTCCCTGATGATGAGCGAGCACGACATCGCATACCGGCTGAGGTCATTGCAAAAGGCCCAAGTCCTAGTCGACTTCGTGGTCGAGTGTACAGGGCTTCCCGAGGAACCAGAGCGGATAGTCCCGGAGAGCCAAGCTGAGCCCGGCCCACCTGGGGACCCTTGAGTCCTTCACGTGGACGGAGCTTCCAATTCCTGTGGGAGCGGAGCAGGCCTCATCCTCGCCAACTCCGACGAAGTGGTCACGGTGTGTGCACTTCACTTCAAGTTTCCCGCTACAAACAACCATGTGGAGTACGAGGTGCTCCTTGCAGGCCTGAAGGTGTCCCGCGAGCTGGGCGTACAGAACCTCAAGGTCTTCACCGACTCCCAACTGGTTGCCGTACAAGTTTCCAGAGAATAAGAGGCCCGAGATCCCCTGATGATGAAATCCCTGGAAAAGGTCCATTCGAGCATGATAGGCTTCCATTACTTATGCATTTCCCACATTCCTCATGGAGAAAACGCTCGTGCGGACGCACTGTGAAGGCTTGCTACCTTACCGGACTAATCCCTGGGGCGCGCCTACGTCGAATATCTCGAGAGTCCAAGCCACGAAAGCCCCGAGGAGGTGCAACAAGTAGCCCCCGAGCCGAGATAGATGGACAAGTATGTCAAGTACATTCGGAATGGCCTACTGCCAGAAGACCACAAATAGGCCGGCCTCATCAGAAGGAAGGTCGCTCGCTTCGTCTTGATGGACGGCCAGCTCTATTGCCAATCTTATTCTTACCCTCTCTTGAAGTGTCTCAGGCCCACGGAGGCATCCTTCGTGCTCCAGGAGATACACGAGGGCCTCTGTGGGAATCATGTAGGAGGGAGGACCCTGGTGTACAAGGCGCTTCGCCAGGGATACTTTTGGGAAACGATGAGGGAGGACGCCGCCGACTTCGTCAGGAGGTGTGACAAGTGCCAGCACCATTCGCACATCCAGCACCTGCCGGCTGCATCGATCTCCCAACTGTCGTCCCCCTGGCCCTTTGCACAATAGGGGATGGACATTCTTGGACTGTTCCCCACTGCACCGGGGCAGTGGAAGTTCCTGCTGGTGGCGATTAACTACTTCGCCAAATAGGTCGAAGCAGAGCCGCTAGCTCGAGTTACGGAAGCTAATGTCCGATAATTCTTCTGGAAGTCTATCATCTACCGTTTGGACTCCCCAATTGCATCATCACGATAATAGACGACAGTTTGACAATCGAGAGTTCGAGGGATTCTGCGCCGAGCACGGAATCCAGCATCGATTTACCTCGGTCGCCCATCCCCAGACGAATAGGGAAGCCGAGGTCACCAACCAAACCATTCTTCAATGACTCCGCACCAGGTTGGATCAAACGAAGGGTAGATGGGCAGAGGAACTCTTAAGCATCCTGTGGGCCTACCACACAATGCCCCGAACGGCAACAGGCGAAACCCCCTTCAACCTTGTCTTTGGATTCGAAGCGGTGATCCCAGTTGAGCTCGGCGTGCCCATGCTCCGTGTGTAGCAGTACGACGAGGCCCAGAATTCAGTGCATATCCTACTCAACCTCGATCACCTCGAAGAAAATAGGGACAAAGCCCGGCTTCGGATGGCAGCATACCGACAACGAGTCGCCCAATACTACAATGCACGGGTGAAGCAGAAGACTTTCTGACCTGGCGACCTGGTGCTGCGCCGAGCAGAGACGTCCCAGCCCCGGGAGTACAGCAAACTCTCACCGAACTGGGAGGGCCCTTACAAAGTGTCCAAGGCCCTCCCCCAGGGGGCCTACTACCTAGAAGACTTGAATGGTGCCAGGTTCCCCTGGACCTGGAACGCTTGTAATTTGAGGAGATACTATCAGTGATGTAAGTATTCCCTCCATGAGAAATAAAGATTCCTTAGTGCAACACAATCTATCTGTCATGCAGAAAACTCAAGCCGCGAGCCTAGCTCTCCAGCATCAAGCCCGGAGAAAAGTCCTCTGGCACAAGGACTCGGGAAGCCCCCAAGCACCGGCAAGCCTAGCTCCCCGGCATCAAAGCTCGGAGAAAAGTCCTCCGGCACAAAGACCTGCGAAGCCCCCAGGCACCGGCGAGCCTAGCTCCCCGGCATCAAAGACTGGATGACCCTCTGGCACCGAAGAACGGATGACCCTCCGGCACCGGCGAGCCCAGCTCTCCGGCACCGGCGAGCCCAGCTCTCCGGCACCGGCGAGCCCAGCTCTCCGGCATCAAAGACCGGATGACCCTCCGGCACCAAAGACCGGACGACCCTCTGGCACCGGCGAGCCTAGCTCCCCGGCAAAGGACCTGAGAAGCCCCCAAGCAGTTAACATCCCCGTGCCCAGCTCCGAGGCATCATCTTCTGAGCCATGCCCTCAGATTGTCAAGTCCCAACATCCTCGAGCCCAGCTCCAGGACATCAGTCCAGACCGGAGCTCGGATCTCCGGCCAAGGGAATCCTCTCACCCAATGCGTCTTCAAGCCCAGCTCCAAGGCGCCATCTCAAGTTATCAACATCCCCGAGCCCAGCTCCAGGATGCCTGCTCAAGACTGGAGCTCAGGCCTCCGGCCAAGGGCACCTTCGAGCCATGCAACTCGTCATCGTCAACGCCCTCGGGCTCAGCCCCACGATGACGGCCGAAGCCAGGCCCCGTCCTCTGCCAGGTCCATTCTCGCAAGCCCGGGACGCCTAGGCCGGAGCTGAGCATGAACTCCCACCCAAGGCGGACCACTCGAGATCGGGACACGTGGCCAGGAGTCGAGCTCAGTCTCCTCCGCCGCGAGGCACCCCTCCGAGCTCAGGTCCCCTGGGCTGGACAGCATCATTATCAACCAAAGCTCGGAGAAAAGTCCTCCGGTACAAAGACCTGGGAAGCCCTCAGGCATCGGCTAGCCCAGCTCCCCGGCACCAAAGACCGGATGACCCTCCGGCACCGAAGACCGGATGACACTCTGGCACCAACGAGCCCAGCTCCCCGGCAAAGGACCTGGGAAGCCCCCAGGCTCTTAGTGCCTCCAAACCCAACTCCGACACGTCGAGGTCTAGAACTCAGATTTCCGACGCTGCAATCCTCGATCGTCAACATCCTTGGAATTGGCCCCGAGACACTAAGGTTCAGGACTCAGACTTTTGACGCCAAGGATCTTAGCCTTCAACGTCTCCGAGTCCAGCTCCGAAACAACGATTACTGAATCATATCCCTAAGCAACTGAGTCCAAGGCCGACATTCATCACTGGCATGACCTCAAGATCAACACCGGGTCCATGCCAATTGAAGTCCTCAGCTCCCCTTATCGGACCTCCTTGCACCGAAAAAGAAGAAGCAGAGAAAGGGAGGAGAAGAGAGAGAAGAGACATTCCACATTACAGATAATAGGGGCATAGTGGTGGCAAAAATGAATTTCATTACTGAAGGAATTGATTACACTATCTTCCGGGCCCCGACAGGCCGGGTGACCCGGTCAAGAAGAAAAAGAAGAAGACGAAAGAAAGGTACAAGTATAAAAAGAAAAAAAGGTCCTATCCTAAGTAGCTGGCTCCTTCCCCTAGTGGCGAATAGCTGGGAACCTCCACTTCCGTCGCTTGGGCATGCTCCTGGGCGACCTTCGCTGGAGGAGCAAGTTCAGTTGCTGGAGTCACTAGTACCGGGTCAGCTGCCTCCGGCTGTGGCGTAGGTGCCGCCTTCGCCGCCGACGGTGTCGGCTCTCTGGGGCTGGGCACCGCCAAGGTCACTGGGGCACGGGCCTCGATGGGAGCAGCTCCCTACCTTTCCGCCATCGTCATCGTTGCAGAAGGAGCCTTCTTTCCCGAAGTCCGGAGCACAGCTAGTCGCTCCTCGGACAGAATACCCCATAGCTGGTGGCGGCAATAGGTGAACCCCTTGGCGAAGAAGTCCGTCGCCGCCTCCTTGAAGTCTTTGAGGTACTCCGGAGAAGCTTTGAAGGCGGCCACCGCACCGACGACGTCCCTTCTGGCGCCCTCCGCCTTGCTCTTCTCAACAACCGCCAGCTCCTTGGCGCGCTCGGCCTAGCGGACCGCCACCATCATTCCCTTCTCGGCGACCTCGACGGCATGGCTGGCAGCCGCGGCCTTCTTCTTGGCCTCAGCGACCTTTGCCTCGGCCTCAATGGCCCTTTTTTCGTGGCCACCTCCTTCCTCTCTGACTCGGCCTGGAGCTCCTTCAGTCGAGTCCTCTTTGACTCGAGCTCGCTTTCAAGCTCCTTCTTCACTCTGGCGGCATCCGCGGCCTCAGCCATGAGGCTCTTGATTTTGAGGTTAGCCTCCTGGGCCTCCCCATTTTTCCGGCTCGCCTCGGCTCGCAGGCACTCAAGATCGGTCAGCCACTCCTTCTCCCCCTTCACCCAATTCCGGTAGAAGTCTCGGATGATGAGCAGTTCCCTACCTTGCTGTATTGAAGAAAACATGTTAGTTATCGAGAGAAAAAGAAGCTCGGGGAAGACCAAGAAGGGGCGAGAAGGGACTTACAACATAGAGATTGGCGAACATCGAGCAGACGATGTCACCCAGGAGCCTCCCACTCCCGTCTCGCCGGTCGCAGGACTGGACGGAGAAGTCCATCATCCGCTCGGCAAGGCTGGGGTCCTTCACTAGAGAAACGTTCTGCCATAGTCTGAAGGGGACCTTTCGGTAATCTCTATCTCTAGACCCCGCCGACTCAGCTCCTTCGTCGGTGGGTGGCGCCCCCGGCACCAACTGCGAGATCGGCACAGCGTCAGACCGCACCTGGGTCACCGGCCTAATCTCTTGCGGCCCCCCTTCCGCCTCGACGTCGACGATCTCCGGGGTGGGGGGTGCCGGCCTGGCAGCGACGATAGCTGATCTCGCGCGGGCGACCACCTCGAGCTCGACCGTCGCTACTAGCTCGCGCTGCCCGGCAGTTACGGGGATGGGCTCGATCGCCCTCTTCCGCTGTCATTCCTGAACCGGTGCATCCACCCCGGCCTGCACCGGCCTTGCCCCATCTTCGGCCCGAGCCCTCTTCAGAGCAGGCTCACCTGCCTCAGCAGCCTGCTCATGTTCCTCAGTAAACGAGAGCAGCTCATCCATTAAAAACTTCATTTCTGCACCAGAGAGAATAAGGTCAGCTCAACAAAAAAAAAAGAGAGAGGGAGAAAGAAAAATAAATGAGAAATGAGGGGGGTGGTCAAATCGAACTCACCCGGCTCCTGCACCGAGCTGACCCCGGCCTCACGAAGGTTCTGCTTCGACAACAAGACCTCCAGTGATGGGATCTCGACCGATCTGAGCAGGTCATACATGTCGAGGTCGACAGCTTCGATAGAGGAGTTTCTATTTGGAGATCGATCTGGGTCGCTCCAGACCCAGTCGATCCCCTCTACCGAGGCAAAGAAGAACCTACTCTTCCATCCTTTGAAGGAAGAGGGGAGTACAAACTTGATGCCCCGAGGGTGCCAAGACAGGGATCACTACCCGTCCTTGGTAGGGTGGCGTTTCAAGGTGAAGAAGGCCCTGAACAGGGAAAAACGGGCAACAACCCCATGGAAATTAAACAGAACGATGAAACAAAATATCGTTCTAACGGCGTTGGGGACCAACTGGGTAGGGACAAGCTGGTAGTTAGCCAAGAAAGAAAGAAAAAAGGATGTACAGGAAAGCGGAGCCCCCCGGCGAAGGTCTCCTCGTAGAAAGCGATCTACTGAGGGCCGCTGGAGGTAACCCACTCCCCGGGACGAGGGACGGAGAGTCGGATGGATTCAGGGATGCCATAAGCTTCCCGGATAGACACAAGGTCCTCCGCGGTAATCACCGAAGTGACCCCTCTGGGACCTGTCGACCGAGAAGGCTCAGGCTCAGGAAGAGAAGCAGAAACAAAAGTGAAAGCGGGGGCGGGAGCAGGAAGGAGGGCCAAACGGGGAGGAGGAGAAGACCCGGGTTCCCTAATGGACACCGGGCCGTGGTGAGGCCTTCTACTGAACTCGTACCTCGTCGCTTCCATCTTTTCGTCGAAAGAAGAAGGAGTCTTCGGCCGGGAAGGTCCGGCCTCAGCTTGGCACAAGGGACGGAAGTTAGGACCGAAGCGGTCCGTGGAAGAGGAAGAAAGAGAACAGAACAACTCCTAAGGGACGAGAAGGAGGAGGCGAACGAAGGAAGACCTACGGTGACTTCTAACGGGCGAAAAGCGAAAACTAACCTGCTAAAGCTTAGAGAAGATGCCAACGGTTGGAGAAGAAGAAGAAGAGGACTCTTGTGCGACTCCGAGAGCGAAGAAGTTTGAAAAAAGGTATGTTTCGAAAAGACTCTCCCATCCATTCGAGACAACCTACGCCCGACCATACCGTTGCGCCTTCCCCAAAAGTCATGCCACGTGTCGCTGATCAACGGGGCCAACACCCCCATCCGACCGTGGCCGCTCTGACTTCCATGCCCACCATAACCACTCCCGGGACGTGGCCACGTGGCACCCCCGTACTGGCTCAAGGACCCGCCGGGTGAGACACCGCCGATATCAGTCATTATTGCACCAGATTTTTCACCTTTCCACGTCAGCACCGCAATTACTCCCTTCACCCCAAGCGCCACATGACAACGGGCCTCGGGAGTGGGGGGCAAATGATGTGACCGGTCCGCTGATATGGGGAGAGGAGCCTGACGTGGAGCCCTCACTGGATGCCATGCGGGATTACCACCACAGGCTCCTTCACCGGGCTGGGCTCCCGATGCCAACAGGGCCGCCCGTCGAAGCTGGGCTCCGTCCTCCGCCAGGTCGGTACCCGCCAGGTCAAGACGCCTAGGTCGGAGCCGAGCTCAAACCCCACCAGAGACAGATATTTTGAGCCCGAGGTCAGGTCCCGTATTTCGGAGTCGAGATCGAGTCTCCTCCACCACAATGAACCCCTTTGAGGCTGGGTCCCCTGGGCTGGGCGCACCTCATCCACCTATGTCGGCCCGAGCTCGATAAGAGCTGGGCCCCCCTGGCCTGGTGCCGAGCTCGGCCCTCCTCTGCACAACCGAGCCACCGCGAAGCTGATCTCTTGCGAGTGGACCCCAACTTCCCAGCTCGACCCTCAACTCGGATCGGGACACCAACCACTGCGGGAGCAGCACCTCCCCTCCGAAGATGGTGGCGAGCCCCCCGAGGACCATACAACAGCATCCACCATGTCTCCATTAATGCCCACAGCCGCCACTCACACCAGAAAGAAAGGAAGCTCACATCAAGGCACCATGCCCCCCACCGACCTGCCGTACGACCGGAGAAAAGACCCCACCAGGGAGCACGGCTCTCAAGAGCTGTGGCACAACAGTTGAGGTCCCGCCAGGCTTCCAAGAAGGGCAAACAAAAGGAATGTCAAAGACGTGCAGTAGCTTCCCCAGCTACCCAATAAAGAAGGCATCCCATCTACGACATGGTACCTTGTTATACCCGTCTGACAGCATGAGAGAACCCTGAGACAAGCCAAAGCAGAAGACTCAGCCAGAATGAACAAAAGGGAGGTAACAGCACTCATTCTTCCATTCCAAGCAAGAGAAACATTCCCTCAACAAGGGAGACACCTATTTTTCCAACAACACAACCACCATAAAGAGAAAGAGGAGAAGGGGGAGAGGCCAGAGAGGGGGCCAAGACCACCTCAGCCACCACACCTCCTAGCTCATACTCACACTCTCATACACTCCACTCACTCCTCCTAGCGTGGAGCTCATCCAGAGAGGCTCGACCAGGAGGATCTGTTTCCCTGGATCATCACTAACTTGACCGTCGGAGTGCTCCCACCGGAATTGCTGGCCGGGTCACTGACGTTGGCTTTCTTGCAGGTCCCGAGGCACCGGAGGCATCCCCAACAGGCGGACGCGGAACACTCGACGCCATCAGCAGCTACGGGCCATGGCGATCTTGGCGGCAACAATCATAATGCTTTGGAAGATTTGATTAATTTCTCAATAAATTTTATCTACAGTTTAATTGATCTATTAAATTTCTAGGTTGAAAAGTAAAAGAAATCCATAAATTTAAATCCTATCTGAATTACTATGACTGATCTATGCAGTGATTAGGATTATAAAAATTTAATGCATCTGAATTATATAAATGACGTCTTAACCACCGTGGTTACTAATTTCGGATAAGATTAGTGCAATTTGAATGAAAGTGCATTAATCAATTAAGAAAACCTACTGGCTTGTAAAACCAGAAAATCAAATTAGCATATTCAACAAAAATTATCATATCAATTTGGTTAAATTTCTGACGCTTTAGCTATTCTAGATTTTGTCTCATTCTGAAAGTTTGCTGCTACCTTAGTTTGATAGTGTGTTTAAATTTTCAATTTATTTTTTTTGCTCGAAGTTAATTGTCCAAACAATATAAGTAGATATTATAATTTGGATGATTGTCTCTGATCCTAGAGGACGACATTGGGTTACTACCTTGTATTACTTGCATGACCGATACGTTTGCCAAATACGTGTCAAGTTTTTGGCACCGTTATCGGGGATCAATAACGGACAACATTCAAATTCTTATCTGATAATTGATTTGGATTTTTTTTATTGTGTTATTAACTTTTTATGTCCCGGAGAACTACAGATACTTTGAAAGACTTTGATCCTGAATAGAAAGAATGCTCAGGAAAGAGACGTGGACTCAGACAACTACTGGAAGTGTTAAGTACAAATTTGGTGGATATCAAAAGCATAACCATGGAAGATGTTGGTGAACATAACCTTCAGAATCTCCTACACGTACCCAATAAGGAGGTGCAAAACCCACATGGAGACAGACCTTTGTTTGAGTACATCAGGCCTAGAGTCACGGTAGCACAATCAAGCATTGGGAGACCACTAGTTCAGGCGAACAATTTTGAGATAAAGCCCGCCTTTATCCAGATGATCCGGAACTCGCTCCAATTTTTAGGTTTGCTTTTTGATGATCCTCACGAGCATTTAAGTCAATTTCTTGAGTTATGTGACACTTTTAAACATAATGGGGTTTCTGAAGATGCCATTAGACTTAGGCTGTTCCCATTTTCATTGAGAGACAGAGTAAAATGTTGGTTAAACTCTTTTCCAACTGAATCCATAACTACATTGGATGACTTAACTGATAAGTTCTTAAATAAATATTTTCCCCCTTCCAAAACAGCAAAGCTTAGATTAGACATCTCCACATTTACACAGTATGAGACTGAGAGCTTTAGTAAGGTATGGGAGAGATTTAAGGAATTATGTAGAAAGTGTCCCCACCATGGTCTTGAAATACGGGAACAAGTACATACATTTTATCGTGGCTTACTTCCTTCTACGAGAGCAGTTTTAGATGCAGCTGCAGGTGGTTCATTTTTAAAGAAGTACAACTATGAAGCTTATAGCCTATTGGAAGATATGGCAGATAGCAATGTGAATTGGAACTCAGAAAGACAGAATCACAGGAGACCCAGTGGTGTCTTTGGAGTGGATGTTGTGGCCACACTTTCAGCTCAGTTAGATGCAATGAACAAAAAGATTGAAGCTCTGGCAGTATCTCAACCACAAGCATCAACTATAGTGATAGAGTGCGAGCTATGCAGAGGACCTTACACATACAATAACTGCCCACAAGGTAACTTTTCAAATTCAATACCTGAAAATGCTAATTATATGTCTGATAATTTCAGGAACAACCAAATGGGCAATATATACAATCCAGGACTTCGCAATCATCCCAACTTATCTTGGAGAAGCCAGAACATTCAGAATCTACCACCACTTCAGAGGCCATATCAACCACCTGGTTTTCAGTAACACCCACCACTACCACCACCATCACAACCGACTCAAGAAGAAAAGAGGCTTGGCTTGGAAGATATTATGTGGAAATACATGCAACAAAATGAGGCTAGATTCCAAGCAAATGAGGCAACATTGAAAAATTTGGAGACACAAGCTGGGTAGATAGCTGACATATTGGCTAACAGAGGACCTGGAACTTTGCCAAGCAATATAGAAAAGAATCCTAGGGAGCATGTGCAAGCTATTAGCCTACGAAGTGGAAGAGAGATAGAGGAGCCAAAAGTGCAACAGAAAGAGTCTGATGTAGAAGAGATTGTTGATGAAGAGAGAGACAAGAATAAAAAGGATGAGACACCAGCAAAAGCTCCTATAATTGCTCCATATAAGCCAAGACTACCTTTTTCCCAGAGACAACATCAGCAAAAAATGGATAAGCAAATTTCTAAATTTTTAGAAATTTTAAAATAATTGCATATTAATCTTTCATTTGTTGATGTTATTTCTCAGATGCCCAGCTATGCCAAGTTCTTTAAGGAGATCCTATCAAACAAAAGGAAGCTGGAAGATTGTGAGACGGTGGCACTCAATGAAGAATGCTCAGCCATCCTATTGAATAAACTACCACAGAAGCTTAATGATCCGGGGAGTTTTAATATACCTTGCTTAATTGATAGTTGTACTTTTAATGCATTAATTGATTTAGGAGCTAGCATCAATTTAATGCCACTCACAATATTTAAGAAACTAGGACTTGGTAAACCTAAGCCAACCATGGTATCATTGCAATTGGTAGATAGATCTATAACCTATCCCAGAGGAATAGTAGAAGATGTTTTGGTCAAAGTAGATAAATTTATCTTGCCAGTTGACTTTATAGTCCTAGATATAGAAGAAGATCATGTTATACCTATCATTTTAGGACGACCATTTCTTAACATAGGTAAAGCATTGATAGGTGTGCATGAAGGCAAACTGATATTAAGAATTCATAATAAGCAAGTAACATTCAATGTTTTTAAAGCTATGAAAATGCCACGAGATGTAGCATCATGTTTTCAGATTGATTGCATTGATTGTCTTGTGCAGGAGAAGATTGGAGAGATGATGACTGAAGATGAATTGCAACACACCTTAATTTCAACCCACAGCAATGAAGAAGGAAGTGAAGAAGAAAGCCCATATGCAGCAGTGATGGATAGTAGACAAATTTATACACAGAGGAGACCATTTGAAGAGTTGGAGAGAAGAGCTATCAATCACCTCATACCATCCATTAACCAACCACCAGAATTAGAACTGAAACAGCTTCCCTCACATTTAAAATATGCATTTTTATTACCTCCATCTCATTTACCTGTTATTATTTCCTCTCTTTTGACAGATGTGATGGAGGAGAAGCTGTTGAGAGTGCTGAGAGCTCACAAAAGGGCCATTGGTTGGACAATAGCAAATATCCATAGAATAAGCCCAACAATATGCACACACAAGATACTCATGGAGGAGCAATTCAAACCATCAATGCAGCCTCAAAGAAGACTCAACCCAGCTATGAAAGAGGTAGTTAAAGCAGAGGCAATCAAATTGCTTAACGCGAGTATTATCTATCCTATCTCAGATAGTAATTGGGTTAGTCCAGTACAAGTAGTTCCTAAAAGGGAGGGTTTTACGGTGCTTGAAAACGAAAAACATGAATTAATCCCCATTAGGAAAGTAACTGGATGGAGAGTTTGCATTGATTATTGGAAGCTGAATGATGCTACAAGGAAAGATCACTTTCCTTTACCTTTCATTGACCAAATGTTAGAAAGACTGGCAGGGCATGCGTATTACTGCTTCTTAGATGGATATTCAGGATATAACCAGATCCCTGTAGCACCTGAGGATCAAGAGAAGACTACCTTCACTTGTCCTTATGGTACC
This sequence comes from Areca catechu, assembly GCA_021397845.1. Classification (NCBI taxonomy): domain Eukaryota; kingdom Viridiplantae; phylum Streptophyta; class Magnoliopsida; order Arecales; family Arecaceae; genus Areca; species Areca catechu. Next base: position 159,070,014 of record CM038050.1, read on the forward strand.
TTCGCCTACCGTAGGATGCCTTTCAGGCTATACAATGCACCGACAACGTTTCAACGTTGCATGATGGCCATCTTTCATGATATGATTGAGCACTTCAGAGAAATATTTATGGATGATTTTTCTATGTTTGGTGTGTCATTTGATGAATGCTTGCATAACTTGAGTTTAGTACTGCAGAGGTGTGAGGAAACCAATTTAGTGTTGAATTGGAAAAAGTGCCATTTCATGGTACAAGAAGGTATTGTTTTAGGCCACGGGATATCTTCTAAGGGGATAGAAGTAGATAGAGCTAAGGTGGAAGTAATTGAAAAATTACCTTCCTTGACATCAGTGAGAGCAGTTAGGAGTTTTTTAGGATATGCTAGCTTTTATAGAAGATTCATCAAAGATTTTTCAAAAATTGCACGTCCGTTATCTAATTTGCTAATGAAAGATACTCCTTTTATGTTTACTGCTGACTGCTTATCTGCTTTTAATTGTTTGAAACAAAAGCTGGTCCATGCTCCTATAATGGTTGCTCCCGAATGGGGACAGCCTTTTGAATTAATATGTGATGCTAGTGATGAAGCTGTACGGGCTGTGTTGGGACAAAGGAGAGAAGAAATTTTAGCCAATATATTACACCAGTAGGACCTTGACTGCAACTCAGAGGAATTATACCACAACTGAAAAGGAACTATTAGTTGTAGTGTTTGCTTTTGATAAATTTATATCTTACCTGATTTTGTCAAAAGTGATTGTTTACACTGATCATAGTGATTTGAAGTTTCTTTTTACTAAACAGGATGCTAAGCCCAGGCAGATACGGTGGATTTTGCTGCTGCAAGAGTTTAATATAGAAATAAGGGATAACTCTGGAGCAAAGAATATGGTGGCAGATCATCTGTCAAGACTAAAAGGAGATTCCATGGAGGATGGTAAAGAACATGATATTGGTGAGTGTTTTCCTGATGAACATTTATTTGAGCTGCAGGTAAGTAATCAACCTTGGATGCTGATCTTGCAAATTTTATTGCCTATGGAGTATTACCTCATGATCTTTCATACCAACAAAAAAAGAAATTTTTTGCTAATGCTAAACACTATCTTTGGGATGAACCTTTTCTGTTTAATGTATGTGCATATGGTATAATCAGGAGATGTGTACCAGAGGAGGAGATATACTCTATCTTGCAGCACTATCATGACAAAGAAGTAGGAGGACATTTTGGACCAACTTGTACAGCTACTAAGATCCTACAATCAGGTTTTTTTTGGCCAACCTCGTTTAGAGATGCCCACAGGTATGTCACTGCATGTGATAGATGTCAACGCACAGGTAATATTTCTAGAAAACATGAGATGCCTCTTAATAATATACTTGTGTGTGAAGTCTTTAATATATGGGGCATAGATTTTGTGAGACCTTTTCCAAAGTCTTTTTCTAAAGAATACATCTTAGTGGCAGTTGACTATGTCTCAAAATGGATTGAGGCTGTAGCTTTGCAGAAAAATGATACCAAATATGTAATGAAATTTTTGAAAAAGAATATTTTTACTAGGTTTGGTGTACCACGTGCTCTAATTAGTTGCAATAAACAAATTGACAACTTATTAAAGAAATATGAGGTAACTCACAAAATTACTACAACCTATCATCCACAAACTAGCGGACAAGTTGAGGTGTCTAACCGTGAGCTGAAATGAATTTTAGAAAAAACTGTCAGTTTGCATAAGAGAGATTGGGCAGAAAAACTTGATGATGCACTGTGGGCATATAGAACAGCTTTTAAAACACCAATTGGAATGTCCCCATATATATTAGTGTTTGGAAAAGCTTGCCATTTGCCTGTAGAGTTAGAGCATAGAGCTTATTGGGTCATTAAATACTTAAATTTTGATTTAACTGTTGCAGGTGAGAAAAGAGCATTGCAACAGAATGAGATGGATGAGTTTAAAGAGCAAGCTTACGAGAATGCCAAGATCTATAAAGAACAAACCAAGAGATGGCATGACAAATACATCATGAGAAAGGAGTTTGAGGGGGGACAACAGGTTTTACTCTTTAATTCCAGACTAAAGTTATTTCCAGGCAAGCTTCGATCTAAATGGTATGGACCATATACTGTGACACAAGTTTTTCCCTATGGAGCAGTGGAGGTGAAGGATAAACAAGATATCACTTTCAAGGTAAATGGGCAGAAACTGAAACCATATGTTAGTGGTGGCTTGGAATCTTTCAAAGCCATCATTAAGATGAGAGACCCATGAAGAGAGGACAGTCTAGCTATAGACTCTAAATATAGTGCTAGTTGGGAGGCAACCCAACAGTCTTTCTCTTATTGCTTTAGTTTGTTTTATATTTTTCTACTTTAATTTATTGATTTTGGTTGGTTTCTTGTTAGATGTGGCTGCCATTGAAGTCTCTAATTACCTATCAAAGGTGATCAAAGGTGCAACTGAAACATGAAAAGATAGAGTGAACAAACAGAGGCACGATCACATATTATCTATCTCCAATTGAATCTTGAAACCAGGAGAGGATCAGCTATCCTTTTCCCTTTCTTCTGTATTAGCTTGCTTTCTTGTCTTCAAACATTAGGGACAATGTCTGCTTTTAAGTTGGAGGGTATTTGGTAGGGATTAATAGAGATTAGTGGAATTTTGAGATAGGAAATTGTTTTGATCCAACTTTTTTTTTATAAAAAAAAATCTTTCATCAATCAATCTGAATCTTTGCTTGAACTGAGTGAGTGTTTGAGACTTTAGACCATCCTTTAAATTAAGAGTCTACTAATGTACTGATTGGATGAATCAAAAGTGATTTGGAATTGAAGACTTGATAGGATTAGGAGCGTAGAATTAAGACTATGAGAATACATGAACTTTGATAGACATATTTTAATTGATTTAAATTAAGAATTATTTCTGTCAGTTTAAATCAAATGTTAAAAAAGTTTTTAACTCCAAAGGTTATAGCTATGCATAATAAAATTTAGACACACCGAGTAGATGCTAACTGCAATCACTAACTCATGCATCCTACTCTGCTGTGTTGGGATGACTTAGTAACCGGAGGTTTGGCACTAGCAAATGTCAACATTCATGTAAAATGGTAACCCAATGCATGAGTATGCAAAGCACTCAACTGATGTGTTGTTTTGTGATAAAAGCCAATTTTGAAACTTTTGCAGAAAAATGCAAGTTTATAACAATTACATAATTGCGAACCGCCAACACTAAAAAAAAAAAAAAAACTAATCCAATTGAAAGGTGTTGTCTTAGCTTTATTATGTTGGTAATAGCTTGAAGAAAAAGTGACAAGCATTGATTAATGTTTTAAGCTAACAGAAAGTAATCTTGAGTTGATTTCATTATAATATGCCTTGATAAGGAATTGCAGTCTTATGGTTGATGTTTAGAGATCTTATGAATTGATAGTTTTAAAGGAAAAGTTGTTAGAGAAGATTTGAGTTGTTGCCCGGGTTGATTGTTTATTTAGAATTGATGTTGATTTTTATTTATGCTTTGCTCGGAACGACAAAGATTTAAGTTAGGGGGTATTTGATGAATGCAATTTATATAGAAATATTTGGATCATAATTGTATAAAAATTTGACGTAATTATTATTACGTTAGTAGCATTTGCAGTCTATTTATGCTTAATTATTTTATTTATTTCAGATATGTATGCTAGAAAAATTTTGAAAGCAAAATGGATCAAAAAGTGAAAAGGAGGCTGCTAATTTAATTCACATACATTAAAAGAAATCAAGATTCAGTATAAAAAGAAGTCAAAGGCACAGCTATATATGAAGACTTAGAGCTCATATTTCAGCAGCCACACGTGAATGGTCTTCAGCAGAAAGCCGATGGAAAAGAGAAACTGCGGAGAAGAAAAAGGGATCGGAGGGAAACCAAAATTAAAAAAAAAAAAAAAATTTGCACGGAAGAAAAGAAACCCAGCGGCGTGAGCAAATTGGGCAGCACGTGAAGGGAAAAGGTAATGTGAAAAACGGAGTAAACGGAACGTGCAGTGGAGTAAAAAAAAAAGTGCAGTGGAGTAAACAAAAGAAAGTGTGGTGGGGTAAAAGTAACGTGGTGGAGTAAGAGATGGCGCGGGAGAAAGATAAAAATTGACGTGCGCGCAGAGAAAAAGGCAGTCTAGAAAAATAAAAAAAAAAGAGAGACGCGCGGAGGAGAGGAAAAAAAGCAGCGGACACGCGGAAGAAAGGGAAGACGCACACACAGAGGGAAGAAATCGGAAATTACATAATTTTATTTAATTTATATTTTTTTTATTTTTATATAATTTTAATTTAAATATATATAATTAATTATTCTGCTAAAATTTAGAGATTTAACTGATATGATAATTTTGGATTTCAATGATTAGTTTGATTTTCTTCTTCTACTTAAAGATTTCTTTAGTGATCATAATATTTTGAAAGATTTGATTAATTTCTCAATAAATTTTATTTAGAGTTTAATTGATCTATTAATTTTTTAGATTGAAAAGTAAAAAAAATTTATAGATTTAAATTTTATCTGAATTACTAGGACTGATCTATGCAGTGATTAGGATTATAAAAATTTAATACATCTGAATTATTTAAATCATATTTTAACCACCGTGGTTAATAATTTCGGATATGATTAGTGCAATTTGAACGAAAGTGCATTAATCAATTAAGAAAACCTACTGGCTTGTAAAACCAGAAAATCAAATTAGCATATTCAGAAGAAATTATCACATCAATTTGATTAAATTCTCGACGCCTTAGCTATTCTAGATTTTATCTCATTTTGAAAGTTTGCTACCACCTTAATTTGATAGTGTGTTTAAATTTTCAATTTAATTTTTTTTACTCGAAGTTAATTGTCCAAACAATATAAGTAGGTATTATAATTTGGATGATTATCTCTGATCCTAGAGGACGACATTGGATTACTGCCTTGTATTACTTGCACGACTGGTACGCTTGCCAAACACGTGTCACACTGATACTACTTGTTACCGCCTACACCGCCATGGCCTGTAGCTCGAAGGTAGTGCTGGATGCCAATCTCGTCGCCCGGAATCAGCTCGTGCACCAGAACCTACAAAAAAAAGGAGACTCGGGCCGGGGATCCCGGTGGGAGCACTCCGACGATCAAGTCAGTGGTGATCTAGGAGAACAAATCCTCCCTGGTGGGCCCTCGATTGGACTCCACGCTAAGAGGAGGAGGTTTTGAGTTAGAGGGAAAGAGTTGGTTGAGCATAACTACGGTGGAGGAGAGCCCGAGCTATGGCTGTTGTGCCTGTCGAGACTTTTCTGGTAGTTCTCCGGTAGCCTTAAAGCGCTCGATCCTTTGCTAGCTCTCCTCTCGCTTGCCCCTCTTTCTGCTTACCTTGTTTGAAGACCTTTTGAACCTTCTTTTAGGCCATGGATCCTTCCAGCAACCTACCTCGGGTTCCTCCCTCTCTGCAGGCGCCGGAAGGTCAATGTCCAATAGTGCTCCGTGCGGTGCGGCCCAACACCTTTCCCCATCCATGATAGGGAGTTATGTCGCAGGCTCGACTCCTCAGCCAGTTGCCATACTTTGGAAAACTTGGCAGGGCCTTGATTTGGGAGTAGCCACTCCCTGGTTTGAATCTTTTAGCATGGTTTCCTCTTCTGAATGGTGCAAACGGTCGGCTGAGCTGCGTAGTGCCTTGGTCAGGGTGCCCCTTCCTATTTGGTGAAGCGATGGAGGGAGAGATCATGGCACCCTGGGGGCGTCCTTCTGGAGTCCTTGGGCGGGGTGCCGCTATCCAAGGGAGGTGGTAACGTCCTCTTCTTTCTGCTTCTGAATCCTTTGAAGTGCTATGGACTTTGCCATGGGGACAACCTCTGGCCACCGAACCTCTCGACCGAAGAGCGCTTGGCTCGAGGAGAGGGAGCTCAACTTCGGCTGAGGTTGGCTCGACCTCGAGGGAGCCACCTGGTGAAGGAGTTCGAAGAGAAAGGGCTCGACTTCGACCGAGGTGAGGTCCACCTCAAGGGAGCCACTCGGTGAAGGAGCTCGAAGAGCAGGAGCTCGACTTCAGCCAGGGCGGGCTCGACCTCGATGGAGCCGCCCAACGAAGGAGCTCGAGGAAAGGGCCTGACGTGGTAGCTTCTACCGACATGGCATCCGGCTGATTCTGATAGGGGCTCCACGTTAGTGATCTTGCCACATCACTACTTGTTAAGGAATCCATCATGCGGAATATGGATCCTCATTTCTAAAATCATGATACCGGTGTCGATGCCACAAGAGAAGAAGAGAAAATAAAAATAAAAGACACAACTAATTAAACATGTAAGATTTTACTATGAGAAAAATAAATATACTTATAAGATTGAAACTCTTACTTTCAATACTGTATAATTTCTCTTAACAAGAAATTCCAAATTTCTCATACAAGCTCTCATCTCTTAAGGAGACCCTCTAATCCCTAGAAACTTTTCTTCCATTGCTATACCTCTTAGAAGCTCTCTGGATCCCCATACCTTGGTCCTGGCCACCTGTTTCCTTTTTTATAGTTTCTAGCATAAAGAGTATCTCAATAAATATCCTGATTCAAACCGCATACAAAATAAAGTCCTATTCCTCATGCAACTTTCATTTAACTCTTAAAAGAATTCTTAGGTGCCTGATCATTATCCATCATGCAGCAATCACCACTAATCAATCCCAAACGGAGTCAAACACCTCCTTTGGCTATTGAATTGCATCGAAGAGTGCACAGAGCCCTCTGATCACATAAAACGTGTGTATGAGCAATGATAAGAGACCGTAGACTACAAAAAAGTGACTATTGACCACATTAATCAGACTATAGACTGCATTAACCAATTTGTAGACCATGCCATCCATAGACCATGATGAACCACATGGGAAAAATGAGTGCTTGGGCCTGCACCTAGGCTGCACGCATGCCCACTGGCCACCTAAACCTACGAGCCGCATGCATGGGTCTAGGCCACACTCGTGTGGGGCCAGGCTTAACCTACTTCCATGCTAGGTCTGGGCTTCTTCTGGGATTGAATCAAGAAACTAAACCCCAATAATCTCTACCTAGACTCAATGTTCAGCCTCTATCTAACTTTGAGAGAGAGCTCGCCTCCATGTCCTAGGACAAACGCCTGTAGCTTATACATGGACAAAACATGAAAGTCGAGCTAGGCCAGTTCTCACCTTGATCTAAGACCTGATCGGGGAAACCTCCTACGATAATAGAAACTTTACCATGCAATATTACCTATCGTCTTTCCGAGTTTCTCATCTCGTGCCCAATCCACCTGCTCATGGAGCTTCACCTCATACTAGGCTTCCATCTGCATCAGGGACTCCACCTCATACCGGACTCCCTATCAAAAGGTAGTGTCCTCTATACTTTTTCTCCTATAAGATGACTCTACTACCATGGATAACCTTTAGGGTTTTTCACTGGCTTTCATGTGTAGCCATTTGAATCTAGTTTACTTAGTAAAATTAGATTCTTACTGAAACTGGGTATGTATTAGATCTCACCTAGTTTTCTCGATATTTCATCATGAAACTTTAAGTTAATTATCCCTTCACCCTTGATCGCATAGCTCAATCTGTCTGGTAAGTGGACAACACCCTCTCTACACTTTGAAGAGTTGAACAACTCCTCTCTACAATAAATATGATATGGATATGTAAAATCTAAAATCCATGAAGGAGATAACTTGTCGGATACCATGAGTGTATCACTATATCCGTTACTGTCACTATAATCGGCTATCACTACAGTAGCTTTCATCTGATTCTCGAGCTACGGGCAATCTCTAACATGATGCCCTAGCTCATCTCATCGATAGTACTTGTTCTTGCTCATATCCTTCGATCAGGACTCCCCACCTAGCAATCTTTTGTCACTCCTCTATTGCCAGCTCCTCCAAAGATTACCAACACTAAGTTCTCACCTGAACTCAAAGCTTAGTTCTCCTACCTGAGAACCTCATTCTAGAGTAGAATTGAGGTGATCTCCTCCATCTTGATAGTACTCTTCCTTATTAGAAGAACAATTACCAAGGACTCGAAGGAGTCTAGTGGTGATGATAGCAAGACCAATGTCCTAGTCTTTTCTTCAACCTTCTTACTTATACAGAGAAGATCGATAAGGGTCCTCTAAAAATTGTTCAGATACTCCTACATGCTTTATCCTTTGGTCATCCATAGTTGATAGAATTGCTTTCAATAGAAAAGCATGTTGGTAAGGGACTTTTCCATACACAACTCCTTGAACTTCATCTATAGTGCCATCGAGAAAGTCTTGCTTAATACATGGATCATCATGTCATCTATCAGGTACAAGCAAACATACTCACTACCTGCATATGGAGTCACTTCCAAGTCTTGTTTTCCATGATGACCGATCTCTCCTTGCATATGAAAGTATGGATCAATGCCTATTGAATGAGCATGTCTTTCACCCTTACTTGCTAGAGAAAGAAATTACTCTTTCCATCGAATCGATTGATCCCCACCTTGATTGTGCTTATCTTCTTCATCTTCTTCGATCTTGATCAATATGGATAATCTAGACAAATCAGGATTCTAATACTAGTTGTTATGGTACCACTACATTGATACTACTTGTTAGAGAATCTCTTGAGTAGAGTACGAATCCTCATTTTCAAGATCATGACATCGGTATTAACGCCACAAGAGAAGAAATAAGAAAAAATAAAAGTAAAAAACAATCAATTAGACATGCAAGATTTTACTATAAGAAAAATAAATACTTATAAGATTGAAACTTTCATTTTTAATTTTATATAATTTCTCTAAACAAGAAATTTTCAATCTCTCACACAAACTCTCACCTCTCAAGGAGATCCTCTAGCCCCTATAGGCTTTTTTTGTCACTGCCATACCTCCTAGCTACTTTCTCCTTTTTCATATTTTCTGGCATAAAGAGTATCTCAACAAGAGTCTTCCAGTTCAAATCGCATCCAAAATAGAACCCTATGCCTCATACAACTTCCATTTGACTCTCAAAAGAAGTTCTGGCCATGTGATCGCCATCCATCATGCAACAATTACCACTCATCACTCCCAAATGGAGTCGAACACCTTGGATCACCTTGAGAAGTGTGGGGAACCCTCTAATTGTGCAAAACATGTGTGCAAGCTATGACAAGAGTCCATAGACAACGAAAAAGTGACTGTAGACTGCGTTAGCCGATCTAAGACCATTCCATCCATTGATCATGGTGAACCATGTGGGCAAAACACAAAACACATGCCTGGGCCTGCGTGTGCACATAGGCCACTCATGCCTATGGGCCATGCACATGGGTCTGGGCCTGGCCTAACTTTGTTCTGGATATGAACTTCTTTCGGGGCCGAATTGAGGTACTACACCCTAACATTATTATCTTAAGTTTTTCAAATGTTGTCTTATCACACTCAACTCTACCTCGATCTCTAATTGTATTGTTGCTATGACACCCCCCCTCCGCTGTTAGCCTCATCTTTAAAACTCCAATTAATGTTGCCACTTTAACCCTTCTACTTTGACCTCCTTAACTCTCCTCTAAAATTGTTGCTCCAATTCATTTTTGATGCCACCTCCATCTCTTTAATCCAGCCATCTCAACCAACCCTTAGTCCCACCACCTCAACCTCCATAGTGGAACCACCTTAGTTTAAAAAAGAAGAAACGACAAAGGGAATTATCAATTCTATACAACATTTAGTGAACATTTGCTCCTGTTGCCGATCTCGCCGCCACGCCTGTGGCTTCGGAGCCGCTGATTTGACTAGACCGTCTCGTCCCGGGGTCTCCTGGCTCTCAATCCTGCAAGGCAAGGTCAGAAATCCTGGTCGGGTATCCCGGCGAGAGAGCTTCGACGGTCAAGTTAGTAAACGGTGAGAGGGAACAGAATCTCCGAGATGGGCCCCCGACGGAGTCCCAGACTTAGAGATTGTGCAAGCAAGAAAGGTCTCAGGAAGAATAGAAATCCGGCTGGGTTCCTCCACCGAGCTCGCACCGAAGGTCCCCTCTCGGGATCTTGGATCCTGCTTTTGGTGCTTTTCCTTTTCCCAGTCTCCGTCTCTTGCTTACCTGGTCGTCTACTCTCCCTTTCCTTTTAACTCCTCACATTGCCTTTTCGTTTGCCGCCTTTGGGAGGCCCCCTTGTCGCTTTCACCTCCTCCCCTCCATCTCTTTTCCCTTTCCCTTTTGGACCAAAGAACTCGGCGGCCTCCCCGCCTTGCTTGCCAGGCCTAGCGAGGAAAGAGTAAAGGGAGGGTGCCGGCCAGACTGCCGACCAGACCTTGGACTGAGCGTGAGCACTCTCCTTTCCAGGCGCCGACGATGCCTGTTATCGGGTCCTGTTTTGTCAGGACTTCGCCTCTCGACTGCGGAACTTGTCAGGCCGATGTAAGCGATGTTTCGCGTGTCGTTGTCGACCGCACGGGCGCTTCTTTCGGGGTGCGGCGCGCACGGCTCGAGGGGCAATCTCGGAGCTCGTGCTTCTGCTCCTCGGAGGCTTCACTGCATAGGTTGGCCGGCTTCGGCCGAGGTGGACCCCTCTTGGGTGAACACCTGGCGGAGCGGCAGAGGAACGCTCGACTTCGACCGAGGTGGTCCCATCTCCGGGGGCCACCTGGCGAAGGAGCGAGAGGACCCGGCTCGACCTCGGCTGAGGTGGGACCATCTCAGGGCGCCACCTGGCGAGGGAGCAAGGGGCCGCCAGCTTCGGCCGAGGTGGACCCCTCCTGGGTGGACACCTGGCGGAGCGGCAGAGGGGCGCTCGACTTCGGCCAAGGTGGTCCCGTCTCCGGGCGCCACCTGGCGAAGGAGCGAGGGGGCCCGGCTCGACCTCGACTGAGGTGGGACCGTCTCAGGGCGCCACCAGGCGAGGGAGCAAGGGGCCGCCGGCTTCGGCCGAGGTGGACCCCTCCTGGGTGGACACCTGGCGGAGCGGCAGAGGGGCGCTCGACTTCGGCCGAGGTGGTCCCGTCTCCGGGCACCACCTGGCGAAGGAGCGAGGGGGCCCGGCTCGACCTCGATCGAGGTGGGACCGTCTCAGGGTGTCACCTGGCGATGGAGCAAGGGGCCGCCGGCCTCGGCCGAGGTGGACCCCTCCTGGGTGGACACCTGGCGGAGGAGCAGGGAGGCCCGGACCGACCTCGACTTCGACCAAGGCGGAGCCAAATCTGACCTTGCCGAAAAACTCCACGTGGCTCGAATCACGCCCAGCGAAATCTGAGGTATGCCACGTCATCATAACGGCCGTAACAGTTGCCCCCCATCCCCCCGTTCCGTTGAGGCGTCATGGCTCAGAACGTGGGGATTTAATGCGGAGATGACGTGGGGAAGGCGAAGATCTCACGCCATGATTGCCACGATCCTCATCGCCGTTCCGCGATGTGCCCAAGGTCCTATAAGAGGCCGCCACGCATCGCCTTTCCAGTTACAATTAATGCGTCGCTTCGAAACGGAGGTCGTTTCCCCGTAACCGAAGCATCGGTGTTGGGCGTGCACCCACGCGGCATCCATCTGACGGTCCAGAATGGAATGATGGGTACGGTCGCTGTCGATCGAATTTGAAAAGGAGGGGACTTTCCGGAATGAGGCCCTTTCCCTTTCTCATGCTCCGTCGGCGGTTTGCAACAGGCTATCTTCCACTCCCCCGGTTTGCCGCCTCTTTTGCACAGTGCATTTCGGTGAGTGCCTTCGTTTGCCTTCTTGCTCCGTCCCCCTCCCTTAGCGACCTTTCTTCACCACTTCCTTCTCCATGGCACGCCGCCGCCATGTTTCGTCTAACCCGGACGAGGCCGGTCCGTCCCGGCCGAGGACTCCATCGTCTTCCTCCTCGGAAGCGGAGGTGATCCTGGAGGAGGTCCGCAGGCGGCTCCAGCCTCGGGGCATAACCATAGGTATCCCTAGGGTTCCCAGGTTTCCACCCGAGATCTCTGTCAGCCCTATTTCTTCGCTTCCTCCTCCGGCCCTTCCTTCTGTCGGTCCCTCCGGTCATGTTTCAACGATGACCGAAGGTGACCTTTCCTTGCTCCGGGAAGTTTATGGCATCTCGGGGTCGATCCATCTCTCTCTTCCGTGGCCTGAGGATCGCGTCACCTTGAGTGGCCCCGGCCGTATAGCTTTCTATGAGGACTTCCTCCTTGGGGGTCTTCGGTTTTCCCTGCACCCCTTATTTCTTTCCTTCCTCGGTCACTTCCGTCTGGTCCCGGCCCAGTTGGCTCCCAACGCCATCCGGGTCATCTTCGCCTTCATCGTCTTCTATCACTTCCACGGATTCGTTGCCCGTTTCTCTCTCTTCAGGGCCCTTTTCATCCTGAAGCGACACTCCACCGATGATGGCTAGTGGTACATTTCACCCCGGCCTAGGTATCTCCGGTTCGACCTCCCTTCCTCCATCAAGGGTTAGAAGAATCGGTTTTTTTTTGCCTCGGTCGAGGACGTCGACTGGGCCTGGAGCGAGCTAGATTGGTCCCCGAACCGGAACTCCCAAGTCGAGCCGGCGGACCAGGAAGCTTATTCCCTGCTGCTGAGCGATGTGGTCCCTTCGCTCGACGTTCTGCTCTCAGAGCAGAACTTGTTCGAGGCGGGGATCAGTCCCATCCGGGAGCCGGGTGAGGCTCAGCCTTCTCTCCTACTCTGCACTTCCCCCCTTTCTCCCCTTCTTTCTTTAATTGAGCTGACCGACCTCCTTTCCATTGCAGGCATGAAGTTCTCCCTGGAGAACCTTCTGGAGGGCGCAGCTCAGAGGGACACCGCCAAGGGAGACGAGCCCACGACGAAGAGGGCTCGCACCGAGGCGAGCCGGGAGGCCGTGCTGATGCCCGCCCCCGGTCCAGCAGTTGCAGCTCCCGCGCCCAGGTCACCTCGGGCCCGAGCCATCGACGCCCCCGTCATCCACCTTGACGGGGCCACAGAAGAGGGAGGCCCAGTTCCCTCCAGGGTAGTTCCTGCCTCCACCGCAGCTCCGACGGCACCACCTGCAACTCCAACTGCCCCGTCGGTGGCAGTCCCGCCCGGGGGGGCGGTCGCTCCTGTCGACGATCTTTCCGCCCCGCCGCCGACCATCACGAGTTGATGCTCCGTGATCCGTGATCAGGGGCTCGTGGAGAGGGTGATGGAGTTTGTTTGTACCTCCCGGGATCGCCGACTGAGGGGCGGCCAGGACTACACCGATGCTCTGCTCGGGATCCTCCCACAGCTCTTCATGGTAAGTCCGAACTCGGAACCTTCCCCTTCAAAGTTCCAGCTGAATTTTAGTTGACCGACCTCTCATTTTTGTGCAGATCGGGACGGACGTACTACTGCTGAGGAATTTCCTCACAGGGTACGCCAAGAAGGATGCCGAGAGGAGGAGAAGCTCGACAAACTCGCAGCCGACGTGAAGGGCCTCATGGAGAAGGGGGTCGAGCTACGGGATAGTAACCAGGCCCTGCAATCTGACCTGGCACGCGCCGAGGGGCGCGTCAAGGAACTGGAGGCCTCTCTGTCCGAGGAGAGGATCTTCAACCAGCGGCGCGTGGAGGAGGACGTGGTGGAGAGGGCTCACCTCCAAGCTCAATCTCAGTCACTGGAGGGCAGGTTGGAGGAGGCCCGGAGGGAGGCGAGCGCAGCCAGGGAGCGGAGCTCCTAAATCAATGGGCTGCTGGAGGCTTCGAAGCGGGAGGCGCAGGAGGTCGTCCCGAGATTCCGGGCCTCCGACGAGTATGTCTCGAAGGTCCGGGAGGCTGCCGTGGACTCCTTCCTGAAGGGGTTCCAGGTGTGCCGGGAGAAGGTGGGCTCCTTCTACCCCGAGCTCGACCTCAGTGGGGTGGCTCTCGGTGGTAGAAGGCAGGAGCCCACTGGCGAGGCTCCAGTTGCAGCGGGTGACACAGCTGCAGCTCCAGAGCAGCCCTCTGAGCAGCCACCCACTGATGACAAAGACGGAGAGCGCGCGCCCTAGCCCAAGGATTCTGCCACCGCACCGAACTAGCCCCCGACCGTATCTTTTTTTTTTTTTTTTGAGGACTCCCGGCCTGTCGGGACTCCTTCATTGTATTACCCTTGGAAATCAATGAAAAATCCCTTTTTGTCAAGTTTCAACCTCATCTTCCTTTTCTTTTTCTCTTCTCCCCCATTTTTTTTTGTGTCTTATTGAGATGTTTGCTTCGAGTGCCGAGACAAGGTCCTGCGGTTTGCTCCGGGCTGAGTACACGGTTAGACTGAGTCCCGTCCAGCATTCAGATCGAAGTTTGAAGCTTCCGTGTTGGGCGACGGTAGAGCAGGCCTTGTGCGAGTCCTTCGGGCTTACCGAGCCATTCTCTGTGATCGCGTGGGCGAGCTTGGCTCTGCCCCGCCTTTCGGATCGAAGTCCAAAACTTCAAGACTGAACCCCGGGGCCGCAGACTTTATCCAAGCCTTACGCAGCTTGCCGAGCTGTTCTCCATGATCGCGTGGGCGAGCTTGGCTCTACCCCACCTTCCGGACCGAAGTCCGAGACTTCCGGACTGAACCCCGGGGCCGCAGACTTTATCTAAGCCTTGCATGGCTTGCCGAGCTGTTCTCCATGATCGCGTGGGCGAGCTTGGCTCTGCCCCACCTTTCGGACCGAAGTCCGGGACTTCCGGACTGAACCCCGGGGCCGCAGACTTTATCCAAGCCTTGCGCAGCTTGCCGAGCTGTTCTCCGTGATCGCGTAGGCGAGCTTGGCTCTGCCCCGCCTTCCAGACAGAAGTCCGGGACTTCCGGACTGAACCCCGGGGCCGCAGACTTTATCCAAGCCTTGCACGGCTTGCCGAGCTATTCTCTGTGATCGCGTGAGCGAGCTTGGCTCTGCCCCGCTTTCCAGACCGAAGTCGGGGACTTCTCACTTTCTTGGGTCTTCGGCCATAGCCGTGTTTGCCGAACTCAGAGCTAAGCGCCTCTTTTCCTACGAGGCAAGAAAAAGCGTTTGAAGTAAAGGAATTTTATTGCAGGAGTTCGAGGAACCTTACATTATTGATAATACATCCTCAGGTTCTAGGCGTTCCAGGTCCGAGGGAATCTGGATCCTCCTAATTCCTCCAGGTAATAGGCCCCGTGGGGGAGGACTTCCGCCACCCTATACGGGCCTTTCCAGTTCGGGGAGATCTTCCCGTACTCTCGTGGCTGAGAAGCTTCAGCACGCCGGAGCACCAGATCTCCGGGGCGAAAGGACTTTGGTCGCACTCGGAAGTTGTAGTACCTGGCCACTCGCTGCTTGTACGCCGCCATCCGGACTCTGGCCTTGTCCCTCGTCTCCTCAAGAAGGTCCAGGTTGAGCATCATCCTGGCAGGGTTCTCCGCTTCGTCGTACTGCTCCACACGTAGGGTGGGTAGACTAAGCTCAATCGGGATAACCGCCTCGGCTCCGAAGACGAGATTGAACGGGGTCTCATCGGTGGCCGTCCTCGGGATGGTGTGGTACGTCCACAGGACGCTCGGGAGCTCTTCCGCCCACCTGCCCTTGGCCTGATCCAGCCTCGTCTGGAGGCCTTGCAAGATGGTCCTATTCGTCACCTCGGCTTCTCCATTTGTCTGCGGGTGAGCCACCGAGGTAAAGCGATGGTGGATGCCGAGGCCGCTGCAGAATTCTTCAAACTCCCAGCAGTCGAACTGACGCCCGTTATCGGTGATCACAGTATGGGGAAGGCCAAAATGGCAAATGATTGACTTTCAGAAAAACTTGGCGATGTTTGCCTCCATGATCCGTGCCAGGGGTTCGGCCTCAGCCCACTTCGTGAAGTAGTCGATGGCAATGATCAGGAACTTCCGCTATCCGGACGCCGGGGGAAATGGTCCTAAGAGATACATCCCCCATTGGGCGAACGGCCACGGAGTCGAGAGCTGGGAAAGCGTAGTGGAGGGCTGCCACGGCACCACGGCGTGCCTTTGGCACCGATCACACTTCTTCACGAAGTCGGCGGCATCCTCCTTCATCGTTTTCCAGAAATAACCTTAGCGAAGGGCCTTGTATGCTAGCGTTCTGCCCCCCACGTAGTTCCCGCAGATACCCTCATGGATTTTCTGGAGCACGAGTGTGGCCTCCGCGGGTCTCAGGCACTTGAGGAGGGGATAGGAGTAAGACCTCCGATACAGCTGCCCATCCATTAGGACGAACCGCGTGGCCTTCGTTTTGATAAGGTGGGCAGCTGCACGATCCTCCGGCAAGGTGCCGCCGGTTATGTACTCGGTGTACTTGTCCATCCAGCTGGGCTCATGGCTGACCTGTTGGGCCTCTACAGGGATCTCGTAGCTCGGGGCCTTGAGGCGCTCTACATGAGCGCGACCCAGCAACGAGTCTGGCAGTGTCGCCAGCCAGGAGAGAGCGTCCGCACGGGCATTTTCCCCATGGGGTATATGGAAGATGTTGAAGCGCCGAAATCCGGCCGCGCTCATTTTGACGAGCTCCAAATATTTCGCCATTTGAGAGTCATGCGCCGCGTATTCTCCGGAGATCTGTCCGGCCACCAGCTAGGAATCAGTGAAGGCCTTGAGGTTGGCCACGCCCAAATCGCGGGAGACTCTCAGCCCGACGAGGAGTGCCTCGTATTCCACCTGGTTGTTAGTTGCGGCGAACTGGAAACGGAGTGCAAATTCGGCGATGACCCCATCGCCGTTGGCGAGAATGAGTCCGGCTCCGCTCCCGCCGGAGTTCGAGGCTCCATCCACGTGAAGGATCCAGGCGTCCTCCTCGGGTCCTGGTTTCAATTGCAGGTGCAGAGAGTCCCTCTCTGGCTCCTTGCCTAGGCCCACGCACTCGACCAAGAAGTCGGCTAACACCTGCGCTTTCATAGCCGACCTTGGCCTATAAGCGATATCGAACTCGCTGAGCTTGAGTGCCCACTTCGCCAATCACCCTGATGTGTCGGGTCGGCTGAGTATCGCTTTCAGCGGCTGATTAGTCAGGACGGCAATGGGATGCGCTTGGAAATAGGGCCTGAGACGCTGAGCAGACACTATTAACGTAAAAATGAGCTTTTCGGGCTGGGAATACCTGAGCTCCGCATCGTGGAGAAGTTTGCTTGTGTAGTACACCGGCCGCTAGACCCCGTGGTCGTCGGTTCGAACCGGGACCGAACTGATGGCCTCCGGGGTGACTGCCAGGTAGAGGATGAGTTCCTCTCCTTCTTCGGGCCTGAAAAGTAGTGGGGGCAATGCAAGCATCTTCTTCAGCTCGTCAAACGCCTCCTGGCACTCCTCAGTCTAGGCGAAGTCGTTCATCTTCCTCATGACTTTGAAAAAGGGCGGGCAGTGGTCGGCCGACCTCGAGATGAACCGACTCAGAGCGGCTATCCGGCCGATGAGTCGCTGCACTTGCTTCTTAGAGGCGGGCTGCTCCATGTCCAGGATGGCCTGGACTTTTTCCGGGTTGGCTTCGATCCCTCTTTGGGTTACCATGAACCCCAGGAATTTTCCGGCGGAGACGCCGAAGGTGCACTTCGCAGGGTTCACCTTCATTTGATGAAGTCGGAGGTTGCCAAAGGTCTCCGCTAGGTCGGTAACATGGTCCGAGAGGGGCTTGCTCATTACCAGCATGTCATCCACATACACCTGCATGTTGCGGCCGATCTGGTCCTTAAAGACTTTGTTGACCAATCCCTGGTACGTGGCCCCGGCATTCTTGAGGCCAAACGGCATCATCCTGTAATAGAAAGTTCTGCAGTCGGTGATGAAGGCGGTGTGCTCTTCGTCCTCCGGGTTCATTCGGATCTGGTTGTACCCGGAGAAGGCATCAATGAAAGAGAGGAGGCGATGCCCCGAGGTGGTGTCCACCAGCTGGTCAATCTTCGGAAGAGAGAAGCTGTCCTTCGGGCAGGCTCGGTTGAGGTCAATGTAGTCCACACAGATCCTCCACTTGCCACTGCTCTTCTTCACCATGACCACATTCGCCAGCCAGCTGGGATACAGAACTTCCCACACGAAACCGGTGGCGAGGAGTTTTTCCACCTCTTCGTTGATGGCCCTCTGCCTTTCCGCAGCGAAACTCCTCTTCTTCTGGCGGACTGGGCAGCACCTCGGGTCCATGTTTAGCATGTGGGTAATGACCTCAGGGGGGATGCCCAGCATGTCGGTCGCGGACCATGCAAACACATCTGCGTTCATGCGGAGGAAATCCAGCAAGCGGGTCAGTTCCTCCTCCGGGCGCGGGCCCCTACCTGCACAGTCTTCAGAGGGTCCGAACCGAGGGGATATGTCAACAGACGCTCTACGGGTCCTCCCCTGGGTTCTTTCTCCCTTAGGTCGAGGTCGTCGACGTGGAGGCCGAGCTCGGCGCCCCGGGCACCTGGGACCGTCTGAAGGTAATGCTGGACTGGCTGGGTCGTCCCCCTCATCACCCCAAGTCTGGAGGCTACGGGGAATTGCACTAGCAACCGCTTTGTAGAAATCATGGCATCCAGTTGGTTGAGCCTCGGGCGCCCGAGGATCGCATTGTAAGGCGAAGGAAGCTTGACGATGGTAAACGTCATCATGACTATGGTCTGTCGAGGTGGGGATCCAGCGGTGACCGGGAGAGTGATCTCCCCTTCGACCCCCATCGAGTCCCCGGTAAAGCCTACCAGAGGGGTGTGCACCGGCCTTAGCTGATCATGGGGCAGATTCATTCGAGAGAAAGCATCATAAAAAAGCACGTCAGCCGAGCTTCCACTATCTACCATAATACGATGTACAAGGTGCTTTGCGATGGTCATCTCGACCACCACAGCATCATTATTTACATTCTTGCTTTCATTCCCCTTCTCAGGAGGGTTTACATCCTCCAGGTTCCCGACCTCCCGGGCTCTCTTTGCCGCTCGCCCAATTCCACAAGAGATCATGCCCACTGGCTTCTCCATCGGACGGTTGTCGATCGCGGGAACCGGGGGTAAGGCCGCGAGCGGCTGTCCCTCCGCCGGGGCTTCGTTTCTTACGAACTTCCTGAGGTAGCCTCTTTTGATTAGCTCCTCGATTTCCCACTTCAGATTACGACACTCCTCCGTGTCATGGCCATGCTCGCGGTGGAACTGGCAGTACTTTGACTTGTCGCGGGTGCTCCTTGGGTTCTGAGGGGGAGGTCGGCGAAGGTAGTGCTCGCCCTCAAGTTCCATGAGGATCTTTGTTCTGGGAGCGAGGAGAGGGGTGAGCCTTCGCTCCGAGATAGCCTCGCCCTTCAGCTTCGGATTTGGACGAGGGTCAGTAGATGGCCCAGGCCGCCGGGCCCCTGGAACATCTCTCGGGGCCGGCTTCTTCAAGGTCCTCCCGTCCAGCTCTCGGCGAGTGCGATCAGCCTCCTCCGCCCGGATGTACTTATGGACGCGGAGGAGGAGCTCGGAGTACGTCCTGGGGGGTTTTTTATCCAGGGAATAAGTCAGGCGGGACGTCTTGAGCCCGCGCTTTAAAGCCAGCATGGAAACAAGCTCGTCCAGGCTGTAGATCTCCAGGGCAGCGGTCTTGAAACGGGTGATGTAGTCCTGAAGCAGCTCCTGGTCCTGCTGGCGGATGGAGAAGGGCTGTCCACCTCTCTTGGCACCTTCCAACAAGCGTCGAAGTGCGCCACAAAGTTTCCTTCCAGTTGATGGAAGGAGAAGATGGATCCGAGCTCGAGGCGGGTGAACCAGACTCGAGCAGCCTTCTAGAGGGTAGCGGGGAAGGCAATGCACAAAAGAGCATTCGTGGCCCCCTGGACCCTCATGAGAGCTTTGTAGCTCTCCAGATGGTCCAAGGGGTCGGTGGTCCCATCGTAGGGATCCACCTGCGGCATGCAGAACCGGCTCGGAATCGGCTCCGCTTGGATCTCCTAGGAGAATGGGGGACGGGAGTCGTAGCCCGCCGGATCTGCCGAGGAGTTCTGCAGGTCGGCAAATCGGCGGGCGAACTCCGCCAATTTGTGCTCGTGCTCCTCCAGGTGCCTCTCGGCCTGGCGTATGATGGCCTCGTCAGTGGAATCTTCCACCGAGACTACTGGTGAAGGGGGCGCCGATCGATCTCGGTGCAAGGTTTTGCCTTGACGTCGCTTGTTGTGACGCGCCGTCTCGGCCTCAACGGCCGGGGATCGACTCTCGTGATCCGCCGAACCGGAGTAATTTCTTTTTGCGGGAGTTCGGTGGTTCCCGCAGGGATTGGAGGCTGCCCGCGGTTGGGATGGCCTGCCGTGGATAGAGCGCATGCTCCCGCGCGGCCCCATGGCCCGAGCCGCGGGGGTCCCTAGCTGAGGCTGCGTGGCCAAGCAGCGCTGCTGATGTTGTAGCTGCCGAACTGCCGTAGTCAAGGCTTGCAGCTGCTGGACGATAGCCGCAAAAGGCCCGTCCACCGAGGTCGGCTGTGGTGGAAGGGGAGGGGGAGCAGGGAGCTCCCTTTCCGGGCTGCGTGGCCCCTGAGGGGAGGGGACCTCCCCTATTCGACTGGTGGATGCTTCGCGTCCATGCATGACCACCATGGTCGGAGCGCACTTTGTCCACAGAAAGCTAGCTCCTACTGGGGGTGTTGTTTTGCCCCCCTTCCTGGCGCACCAATCTATTGCCGATCTCGTCGCCGCGCCTGTGGCTTCGAAGTCGCCGATTTGACTAGACCGTCTCGCCCCGCGGTCTCCTGGCTCTCTATCCTGCAAGGCAAGGTCAGAAACCCTGGCCGGGTATCCCGGCAAGGGAGCTCCGACGGTCAAGTTAGTAAACGGCGAGAGGAAACAGAATCTCTGAGACGGGCCCCCGAAGGAGTCCCAGACTTAGAGATTGTGCAAGCAAGAAAGGTCTCAGGAAGAATAGAAATTCGGCCGGGTTCCTCCACCGAGCTCGTGCCGAATGTCCCCTCTCGGGATCTTGGATCCTGCTCTTGGTGCTTTTCCTTTTCCCAGCCTCCGTCTCTTGCTTACCTGGTCGTCTACTCTCCCCTTCCTTTTAACTCCTCACATTGCCTTTTCATTTGCCGCCTTTGGGAGGCCCCCTCATCGCTTTCACCTCCTCCCCTCCATCTCTTTCCCCTTTCCCTTTTGGACCAAAGAACTCGGTGGCCTCCCCGCCTTGCTTGCCGGGCCTAGCGAGGAAAGAGTAAAGGGAGGGTGCCGGCCAGACCGCCGACCAGACCTTGGGCCGAGCATGAGTGCTCTCCTTCCCAGGTGTCGACGATGCCTATTATCGAGTCCTGTTTTGTCAGGACTTCACCTCTCGACTGCGGAACCTGTCGGGCCGATGTAAGCGATGTTTCGCGTGTCGCTACCGACCATACGGGCACTTCTTTCGGGGTGCGGCGCGCACGGCTTGAGGGACAATCTCGGAGCTTGTGCTCCTTCTCCTCGGAGGTTTCACCTCACAGGTTGGTTGGCTTCGACCGAGGTGGACCCCTCTTGGGTGGACACCTGGTGGAGCGGCAAAGGGGCGCTCGACTTCGGCCGAGGTGGTCCCGTCTCCGGGCGCCACCTGGAGAAGGAGCGAGAGGGCCCGACTCGACCTCGGCTGAGGTGGGACCGTCTCAGGGCGCCACCTGGCGAGGGAGTAAGGGGCTGCCTTCTTTGGCCGAGGTGGACCCTTCCTGGGTGGACACCTGGTGGAGCGGTAGAGGGGCGCTCGACTTCGGCTGAGGTGGTCCCGTCTCCGAGCGCCAACTGGCGAAGGAGCGAGGGGGCCCGGCTCGACCTCGACTGAGGTGGGACCGTCTCAGGGCACCACCTGGCGAGGGAGCAAGGGGTCGCCAGCTTCGGCTAAGGTGGACCCCTCCTGGGTGGACACCTGGCGGAGCGGCAGAGGGACACTCGACTTCGGCCGAGGTGGTCCCGTCTCCGGGCGCCACCTGGCGAAGGAGCGAGGGGGCCCTGCTCGACCTCGGCTGAGGTGGGACCGTCTCAGGGCGCCACCTGGCGAGGGAGCAAGGGGCCGCCGGCTTCGGCCGAGGTGGACCCCTCCTGGGTGGACACCTGGCCGAGCGGCAGAGGGGCGCTCGACTTCGGCCGAGGTGGTCCCGTCTCCGGGTGCCACCTGGCGAAGGAGCGAGGGGGCCCGGCTCGACCTCGGCTGAGGTGGGACCATCTCAGGGCGCCACCTGGCAAGGGAGCAAGGGGCCGCCGACTTCGACCGAGGTGGACCCCTCCTGGGTGGACACCTGGCGGAGCGGCAGAGGGGCGCTCGACTTCGGCCGTGGTGGTCCCATCTCTGGGCGCCACTTGGCGAAGGAGCGAGGGGGCCCGGCTCGACCTCGGCTGAGGTGGGACCGTCTCAGGGCACCACCTAGCGAGGGAGCAAGGGGTCACCGGCTTCGGCCGAGGTGGACCCCTCCTGGGTGGACACCTGGTGGAGCGGCAGAGGGGCGCTCGACTTCGGCCGAGGTGGTCCTGTCTCCGGGCGCCACCTGGCAAAGGAGCGAGGGGGCCCAGCTCGACCTCGGCCGAGGTGGGACCATCTCAGGGCGCCACCTGGCGAGGGAGCAAGGGGCTGCCGGCCTCGACCGAGGTGGACCCCTCCTGGGTGGACACCTGGCGGAGGAGCAGGGAGGCCCGAACCGACCTCGACTTCGACCGAGGCGGAGCCAAATCTGACATTGCCGAAAAACTCCACGTGGCTCGAATCACGCCCAGCGAAATCTGAGGTATGCCACATCATCGTAACGGCCGTAACAGCTCCCATTGCCTCCTCAATCAAGAAGAAGATGATGAGAGGTCATGAAATTGATCTTTAAGGAAATAGATATAGCAATTTTTTACTATGACTTAGTCTGAGTCAAATGAGTTGCTGACTTGCGTAGCTCAAACAATTGAGCTACTTAGTTTATCAATTCCAAAGGATATTAGTCTAATAAATGTTTTAACTCAACTTAGCCCATCATAGCTAGCTAGTGATCAACAGGGTCTCAAAACACTTGTATTAACTGCATATACTAGATTTCTATCTTGATAGTCATGTAAAAATTACATTCACTCCAATAGCCCTATGCTAGTAAATTGCCCAAAAATTAATAAAATTATAATGATACTATTTTTGTTCTATAAGACTAATAAGCTAGGGGCAATTTAAATAGTATATTGGTGAAAAAATAAATCTATAAGAAAAAATAAGAATAATATTATTATATAATAGATAACCATATGAACCTGTCAATCCATGGCATTTACATATCAAGGCGATGCAGTATGGAAAAACACACTCACACCCCTCAATCACTAAATCAAAAAAGCCCGGTTTCAACAAGTTTGCTTTAAAGAAGTGTAGTCTTTCATTGGCTTCTTCCAATGCACATAAATGCTTGGTTTTCCTTGAATCAATAGATAAACATGGCATAAAAAATTATATGATGAGAGACAAAAAAAAAATTTATAAAACTTCAGATGTAGTGGATGTCTAATGGTAAGCTAAGTGGCAGCATGAATGTTTGACATAGATCAATAACAAAATTTGCAAAAAAAGAAAAGGATAATGATTGGAATATTACCCTTTTCTCCTTGATCCAATAAAAAAGTACAATAGAAAGAGATGTTCAAACAAAAGTGACAAAACAAGAAGGAATACCAAAAACAAAGAACACAAGAATTTAGGATTTTGTGTTCTAAGCATAAATTAGATATAGGCATCTTTATAGGAAAAATTAAAAGGAACATCACATAGCAAAAAGTATTTTTTTTTAAGTGAAAAGTTAAAATGTATCCTCAAATTTAATATATTTTTTAACCAGAAATCAACATCATCCTCAGTCTTCCTTAACTGAAATAAATGATCTTTATTGCAAGAAGCTCAACATTATTTAAATATTGTTAATAAGCTTCAAAATCGTACTAGAGATAGTTAAGAATATGATTAATCAATGTTAGCACAACAAATTTTTTTTCTTTTGGTGACACAATGGTAACAATATTTTGATGCATGCTTTGATAAGGCTACCAATGTTAGGAAACCTAGACTATTTCATTCATGCATTTTCAGTTTTTTTGAAGCAATAGTCAGTGGAAACAACTAGATTAATTAAATTAATCTACATATGCATTAGATTATATCTACAAATAGCCAATACATAGGATCATATCATGATTATGATGTATATAATTAAAAAACTGAAATGTAAAAGACAGTGCATAGATCACATTTGATGATCATATCTATGCATTGATGCTATACCGTAGGTTACATCTATGATATAAAAGAGTTTAGAAATCCTATACTTTTATACAGAACGACAATCGCCACTGCTAGAAGGTCAGGCAATAAAAACTTTACAAGCCATACAAGATATACAGCCTCTACAGGTAATCCACATAAGAGCTCTGTCCTGACCAGTCCTCTCGAACTACTAGTTCCTCTTTGAAACCTCGATGGCTGATCATCTTCTTCTTCAAATACCGGGATGCTCCAAGAATCGAAGAAGAATCTAGGAGGAGAGGAGGAAGAAGATGATGCTAGAAAATCCTTTTCCCAGTTCACTCTTCCCAAACCTAGTGAAAGTTCTAGGTTGCTTATATCTAATCCCTTTCCTCTCTTCCCCACGCTGATTTTCTTAGGTAGAAAATTTTCTTTCTTAGCCTCCCTTAGCCTCTTTATCTCTTAGTTTCAATAGCCCACACTCAACTCTTTAAGTAAAGGCTACCAAGAGAGGTTAAGAGGTTAAGGAGTCAGGGAGAGATAAGAAAAGAGGTTAGGGAGTTAAAACCAATTTATTTAAATTCAAATTTAAAATATAAGTTTAAATTCAAAATTCAAAATTCAAATTAAATAACTTGGGTGTTTGGATCAAGTCCAATCTAATTAGATCCAAACTCGAGCCTAGACCGAATCATATTTGGGTTGACTCAAAACTCATTGCTCAGTCAAATTGAGCTAATTAAAAATCTAATTACCAATTAATCCTTCCATAATCATGGTACAACATTTGCAATACTGATGAGTCAATACTTAAAAAAATCTCAAATGTCGACTCATCAAAGTGTTGACTTACAGAAGTGTCGATTCAAGGACAATTATCAATGATATTGATAATTGATCCCAGTAACAATTCATAATCGTTGATCAATCATCAGGATATAAAGAAACTCTTATTATGTATAATCTTGTAGGTTTGAAACTAAACCAGTAGTATATGAACAATTATTATACCAATCGATGTGATCATCTAGCAATGATATCTGACATCTAGATAGCTCAAATAGTTGCAAAGCAATATTTAAGAATCTCTGGTATCGACTCAAGGATAATCATCAATCATGTTGATAATTGATTTCAAGAATGATTCATAATCATTGATTAGCCATCAGGTCAGGAAAAAACTCCTATTGTGTGACCTTATAGATTTGAACATTAAATCAGTAGCACGGAAATAATTTCTACATCAATTGATGTGACCATCTAGCAATGATACCCGATATCCGAATAGGTCGAATAGTTGTAGAGCAATATTCAAAAACCTCTAATATATGGTTACCATATAATTCATCCCTCTGACCCTCAATACTCAGGATGACTTCAGGATTTAATTGCCAACCCTTAAACAGTTCATCCATATAGTATCTCAATCTTACAAGTTGTGACTCTTTATAAAAACTATCATTACCAAGGTTTTGCTAAATTAAAATACAAGAAGATATTCACTCTAATACTTAAAGGGGTCAATCCCATCTTGACTCATATACCAACTTTATAAATACTTGATTATACCCAGAAACCTTTCGTCACTGAATTAAAAATCCAGATAGTATAGTATCAAAGTATAATGAGTTGCTTACAAGCACCATGATGATCTCAGGTCTAAGTGATGCTTATATTTATATTCCTTCATAAGCAATATTTAGTAGAAGAGTACTTCGCAGGTAAGTTATGTTAAGTGAAATATCCTATATTTCACCTACCTATCATATCATTGTATCTGCACTCTTTAGTTAAGAGGAAACCAATCCATATGGCACACAGCGACATATACTCAATACATTATCATTCTATAACAATGTATCATTTGATCACGAACAGGTTTAAGAATTACATGATAAATCTTTCTTTATCATATAAAATATAGTTCTAAAGACTTCATCATAAAAGAGTTCATTACAAGAAAATGTAATGTGATGAACTGCCAAGTAACTTTTATTGACAATAATTCACATACACTTATAAAATATAACTATCTATAAGTTAGATAATTGGTATTAGAATATAATTCCCAATAGCCAAGGCATCAACTTTGATGAAGGTGGCAAATGAAATATCGTGAGAATCAACTAAAGATCACATTAGATCATGATGGGCGTGCTTGATTCAAGTACGAAACATGTTAGGAATCCGATTTATTTAATTAACAGAATAGTTGGGTTGATGTAAAAATACGGATCACGAGATCCATGATCGTTCTGCTTAGAAAGTGATTTATGTATCAAAAAAAAAAAAAAAAGAAGAGGGAGAGAGAGAGAGATGATATCATCCCAAAAATCTTTTGAAGATTGGAATTGTTTTCTTGAAAAGCCTATTTAGATGCCGGAAAATTTTAAGCTGTTTTTGTTTTAGGTTATAATTTATACAGGTTGGCCTAATCCATAGAAATAATTTTATAATTTTATTTTTAATAAATAAATTAGATTCGAATAGGCCAATATTTGAATGTGTTTTACCACTCTCCACGCTTTGACAAGCATCGATCCTGACCGTATATCACAGCCATCATTGTAACTTCCCCCTTTGTTTTCGCTCCAAACCCAGTCCGTCCAGCGTTCAACGCTCTGTCGCAACTGCTTACGTTTTGCGGATGATAGGTACAATTACACGCCCAAAGTAAGCAATCGCGGCAGAGAAGAAAGCGATCGGAAGAGAGATCCAACGGCAAATGTCGCGCGAAAAAGAGATCGCGCGAAAAATACGACCCGAACCCCCGGGGCGGTGCTCTTGCGTTCCGTTTCTGGCTCCTCTCTCTATATAAGCACCCGCCACCGCCCTTGCCAGTGTCCATATGATTCCAAATACCGAACGGTGGGAGCGAGAGGCGAGCGACAAGAGAGGAGAGAAGGATGAGTGGGAGTGGAAAGGTGGTGTGCGTGACCGGTGCGTCCGGCTACATTGCGTCCTGGCTCGTCAAGTTTCTCCTCCAGCGCGGATACACCGTGCGCGCCACCGTCCGGGATCTTGGTCCGTCTCTCTCTATAATTTTGAGGACTAACGGTCATGATTTTATAGCAATTGATATCCCTCTTATCCTCTTTCCTCTTTATGGTATACAATTGCACGCAAGGAGTTTTGCCGTGGTTATGGTTATCATGACATCATCGCTGGCGGATTCATGTCCCTGCCTGCTTAGATTTTTGGAATAATAGTCTTTAAACCTCCTTGCTTGCTTAGATTCGCTTATTGCCCTCGAGTTATGATATGGTTGGATGGATCTTTTACCTTGTGTTTAAACCCCAAGGGTTGTAACTATATATATATATATATTCGAGTTCTCTTGACCTTGATTTGAACGAGTTTTTTTTTATGTTTTTTCCATTAATCGTCAACGGACACTTTTTTTATTGATTGCGTTTTTGACTTCGGATTTTTGTTGATGTTGTCTTGCCTTGTTCTTGACATGTTATATAATACAGGGGTAGAAATAGAGTGGGCAGTTAGGGTTTTAAGGATGGGCTGGCTGGGTTTGTAAGGAGCTTTTGCGGTAGATCCTATCAGAGCACGAAACAAGATTAGAGGGTTTCTAAGGAGCTTTTGTGCCTTTGAATTTAAATTGGTTACGACTTTTTAGCAATAGAGTCTCGGACATATGTAGAGTTGTCTTCTTTTCTTTCTTTTATTTTTTAAGGAAACATGCATCAGATGGTCAACCTCAAATTAGTCTAAATTGGAATATCCATACGTGAGAGCTTTAAATCATTGCTTAAAGAAAAATAAAGGATGTAGCACATGCAGGGATTTTCTTATTGCAGTAATATTATCTTTTATAAAACATTATGATCTACTCATTTAGACTGTATGTTTGCTTATTTAATTGCAAGCTTCTTATTCTTTTGCAAAATTTTGTCATTGATCCATGTCAATTATTCATGCCACCACTTATCATAGTAGACCTGAAATTTTGCTAAAAAACTAATTTTGGCCTCTCATCTTTATATCTTATGTTTATTAGCTGATCCGAAGAAAACCTTGCATTTGCGTACCTTGGAAGGAGCAAATGAGAGATTACACTTGTTTAAAGCAAACTTGTTGGAAGAGCACTCTTTTGATTCAGTGGTTGAGGGGTGCGAGGGAGTTTTTCATACAGCATCTCCTTTCTATCACAATGTCACGGATCCACAGGTTCATGTTATTATCTCTGTTATAAAATAACATTGTTATTATTTTTTCATTGGTTTACATTTTTTCAATAATCTACTGTTTAAATTTTCTCCTAACTTATTAGTCTTGCAGAACAAAACCACTATCATCATTATTTCATCATTTTTTTGGTGCAATCTTTTCTGGTGTTAAGTTACAATTGGAGTGAATGCATTCTCTGTATTGAGTGAGTTTGACAAAGCAATCTAGTTAGTACCAATGTTTTGAGACTTGACTGGATTAGCCAGGTCTACCTGTTTGATTGGCCACTTGCTAGCTGTGGTGGGTCAGGTTGGGTCAGGTTAAGACCTGTATCTAGCTGAAACCCATTGGAACCATGAACTGAGCTGCTCAACTGTTTGAAACACCAAGTCAGCAACTTAATTTGACACGGACTGGGCCAGGCCATTTACCCTGAAATTCAATCCGCTGACCTCTCTCTTCTTCTCAATTGAGGTAACGGGATCTAAAGATCACTGGCAGTTGTACAGATACGTTGATCTTTTTCGTTATTCTTATGTTCTTTGATTGAAGTTTTTGAACTGTAGAGATTGAGGTGATGGGAATAAGAGCTGGTTGAGGTAGCAGGACTGAAGGGATGGAGGCGGGGTCAAAAGTGTGTTGAGGCAGCAGTTTTAGAGGGGATTTGAGGAGTTCATGGCAAAGGGGTTGAAGTGGAAACATTGGACTTCTATGGGTGGGGCCAATAGGTTGTTGTAGCAATGGTTTAGAGGGAGATCTAGATGGCATCAAATGGTGATAAGACAGCATTTGAGCAGGTTAAGGTGGCACCAGAGGATTGGAGAGGATAGGTTTAAAGATGTGAGGTTCAGGGGGCTTGAATGCTGCTTTCCTAAAGATAAACAAAAGGTAGAAGTAAAACCTGAAGAAAAATAATACCTTGATAAGTTAAAGGCAAATATTCAAAATTTGGAGAACCATGGAAGTAGGGAACCCTACATGTAAAGAAATCTAAACTACCTAGTACAATTATAATTACTAAATTTTCCTTAACCCAACTATGAATTGTAGATTCTAATCATACAACCAATCCGAAAATATGAAAGATTTAAAGCTTAACCATCCATGGGCTTCTGAAACAACTCAAAAAAGGAAAGGAAAAAAGGTACACTCCCTGTTTGTTTGCATCTATTTGTACAGAAACTCATCCTAAGTTTAGGGCTTCTGTTACAGAGTTTTTCTTTTTTTTTTTTATTTCGATTATATATCCGAGCTTGAGATTTTTTGCATGTTTGCAACCTAGATTCAAATTCGTGCACAAAATTTTCATGCAATAAAATGAGGCAAGCCATATGGATTCGTTATACATGCTGAACTATATCTATGTAATTCCACATTCTTCACTTGATGCTGCTTTCGTATCTGGCCTCTTATTCACTTGATGCTGCTTTCATATCTGGCCACTTTATCCATGTGGGATAATCATATTCAGCATAAATTAACTTTTTGCTTGTATGCTGAAAAATCTGTTGGACTATTGAACATTTCATGCTTGCTGCAACAACTTTTGCTCTCTTTCTTATGTTATGTTATAATGCAGTAATATATATATGGGACTGGATAAGATTACTGTAGATAGACTTGCCTTCTTTTCTTGTTTTCTGCCCAATGTGCCTTGGTGTGATATTCTTTATTTTCACTGTCCCACATGATAGCAAGCTATAACTTTTTTAACATCATTGTCTTTCAATCATACATTTAGGCTGAGTTAATTGACCCAGCAGTAAAGGGAACACTCAATGTTTTCAGTTCCTGCATTAAAACTCCTTCTGTTAAAAGGGTTGTCGTAACATCATCCATGGCTGCTGTTGTATATAATGGAAGACCACGAACACCTGATGTGGTAGTTGATGAGATGTGGTTCTCTAGTGCAGAGGTTTGTAAGCAGGCAAAGGTATGAGCTGATACTATCTCCCTTTGAATCATATTTGGATAGAGACAGCATTAAGGTTGTGTGATCATACTTGTTGTGACGTGAATTCCCTAAGAACATATGCAAGAAAGAAAAGTAGAGCTACTTTAATTAATTTTTGTCCTTATCCTTTTTTGCAATATCCCATGAAGAAACTTTTAATTTCTGAAGGATATTCATCAGAGAACACAACAAATCTTATAGGTGATAACCCTTTTGGAGCAGTTCATGTTTTTGAGTCTCATTATTTATGATTTGTTGGTGGCATGAATATGAAGTTTTAAAAAACATGCGATGCATGGATGTGGATCAAACATGACATAGTTGTTGTATGGGTCACTGTATGAAGGGGTGGATATGTGGGATTTGCTGGAAAGAGTAGCTTGGTTGTGGACTATATACACAATCCATTTTCCCTAGCTGGGGGAAGGCTACAGCAATGTGTAACCCACCTTCTAACATATGGGTTGATCTATCAACAAAAATAATCAATACAAGCCCATGTTTTCAGTCCCATATTTAAGTAGCATGTGTGTGCATGTATTTTGATTAACTAATGTAAAAAAATATATACATTTATGAATATGCCTAGTTCGTTGGCATTCTAGTACTTGGTATTATGTTTGGAGATGCAAAAATATAAATAATACTTCATGAATATTAGAGTTTTTTTAAGTTTTTTCACCCTGGAAAATGTTCCTTGCAATCATTATACAGTTTAGGGATCAGTAGTTTATTATTATTAGCATGTGACATGCAATTAACATATATTTTATTGAGAAAAATGATTTACCGAAAACAACTTAGACTTGAATCAGTTGAGTGTATTGTGATTATTTTTGGTTTTTGTACTGTATTTCACTTTTTATTGAATCAAAATGCCCTGCTATTGCCAAATTCAATTCCTATATCCATGTTTCCTCAACTTCAGTTTACTATAATTATTTAATTTTTTTGATATATATAGTCCCAAAATATATGTAATTGTATAAAAAAGAAAACTCCCAAATGTTAATGTTTTATTGATGAATATCTTTGTTTGCATGAGAATATCATATCCATGTCAACTCTCAGTCCTGTCCTTGACAACTGTATGTATCATGAATTGATGATCAAATGCTGTGAAAATATTCATAGTTAAGATTGTTGTGAAGGCGAATGTTTATTCTTATCGCCTATTGCTTACACGATGATCATAGTTGCCAAATGTTTATCCTATTATCCCACAAATGTAGTTGTATGCTTGAGGCACATTTTCAGAATGTAAGGATCTGATCTTTCTGCAAATACACATTTAGATATCAAAAAGTTTTATGTCAAGTACTTATATGCTTGTGTGTTGATCATTTTTCAATTTGGGTTCTTGCTTTTGTACTTCTGGACCTTTAGATGAATGCAATTTCCTATGATGAACCTAAATTCCTTCTCAGTTTATCTTGGTTTTGGACTGATGATTGCTCACCTGTTGCACGAGCTTGAACATAAACTGCACAAAACTGATAAGATTGCCTTTCCTACCAGTCAAGAGGCCTTCTAAGTTTTCATGGCAGGGTTTTCTCTACATTTATTGCTATAAGCTGCGAATAGCAAAAATATTAGACCGGTTCATAGACGGTCCATATAAAATTCAGTTTCCTGTCATGAAACATATTTGTACATTGATTAATCACACTTTAATTCATAAGCTGAACGTGTTTATATTGGATAAAGCTTGTTGATTAAGGTACCTTTTATATCCTAAAAGTGAAATCATCACAGTGCAATGCATTGTGAGATATATTTAGTCCTACTTCTTGGGTTGTATTGGACTAAACAAAATTTGTGGTATCTGTTTCGAGAATATTTTTCCTAACCTCTCAGTTTCTATTAGATGTGGTATATACTCTCAAAGACATTGGCAGAGGAGGCTGCTTGGAAGTTTTCAAAGGATAACTCTATTGACATGGTAACAATAAACCCAGCAATGGTCATTGGTCCTCTTCTGCAACCTACTCTAAATACGAGTGCTGCTGCAATCCTAGACTTGATAAATGGTATGTAAAGTATATGTTTCACATCATATTAGTTGAATGCAAGGAATACTGAACCGGTACCGTGTCCCATACTAGGTCCATGAAATTATAAAAAATTATCTTCCTTTTCCATGGCTATATTGTTTAACCTGAACCGGACCCAAATCGGGCCGAACCGAACCCGAACTGGACTGAACTGGGCAAAATGTAACGGTTCGGTACCGTACCATACCGCATCGGTCCGATATAGGATTTTTTGAACGGTCCAGCATTCCAAACCATTTTTCATGGCTAAACCGTACCGACTTTTGGCCGGATGGTACGGTATGCCTCAAACCGAATGGTACAATATGCCTCGAACCAGACGGTTCGGGACGGCACCGAGAACCTTGATTGAATGTTAGTAAACAATACTTCTCTTCCAGTTTATCTACCTATAGTAGAGTGGTCTTTTCTTGAACAAAAAGAAACCTCACCAAAAGCGCCAGGAAAAATTTTGGCAGTACTTAACTACTTATTGCTACTTAGAATGACTATGGCAAGTCTAGAGGTGCTTGCATGCTTGAAGTCATGGGATTTGAGGCCTCACTTTTATGTGCTCTATCATCAATGGAAGTATGGAACTGTTGTGCCCTTCTCTAGAAGGAAAAAAAAGAGGAAAATGTAACTTTGTTACCCAACTGGTCTCTGGGAACTGTCAAAATTTTTGTCCAAATAATCTCCCAAAATTTGGTTTTGGCAAAGAGATATTAATTGATAAAAGAAAAGTCAGTATTAATGCCATGTGTAAAGTAATGCCATGAACCATTGATCACATATGAGTTTACCTTGAAGGCAGAACATTGACCTGAGATTCTAATAAAAGAAACATTCGACACATTGGATTTTTTTGTGTCACTTAAATTCCTTTAATGAGTTAAAATAAGCTTCTGTTAGGACATTATGCTCTCATGGCATAATGATCTAGGGTGTTTTCTAATGCTAATAACTGAAAAAAAAACACCCAATAGAGCAAGCTACTTACAACAGCAGCATCAGTAATGGGGGGGAAAAAAACTCAATTTTTAGCTCAACACTCCACAACAATAATATGAGCTCCTTCCGGAAAAAGGGGGAAAAAGTGCCAAGAAAAGGAAAACACAAAAAATATCAATAAATCAAATGGAGGAACATGCAGCAAACATTTAACTGACTAGCTATCTAGATACAATATCATCATATCAAACATGTGTGAAACTGATACAGCAAGTTGTTTATGTTATTTGATAAAAAATAGGTTAATGATTTAATAAAAATCATTGAAGTGAAAATAAGTTGGTTCTTATATTTAAGCTTTGCCTGTTAGGTTTTATTAATGGGGCTAGCTTCACTGTATACATGTGCACTGACATAATGTTTTTGTAGCTCTTATTTTTAAGCTTTCCAGTTGTAGGTTCGAACACAGCATATAAAATTTGTTTTATATTTGATCTTTAATATAGTTTTTTTATAATTTGGACTGGAAAACTGTAAAAAGCTATTCATATTGTTAACCGGAACAACTAAACTCAACTGTACTGAACTAAGCCTTAATCCTAAATTAGTGTGGGTCGGCTACATGAATCATTTTCCTCCATTCCACTCGATTAGCGCCATACTTTCTGACAAATGTTGAGATAGACTAATTATTAAACTAAAATGTACTGAACAAATAGAAAAAACTGTGATAGACACCAATCTGAATAAAGGTAAAAAAG
The DNA here is from genome assembly GCA_021397845.1 of Areca catechu. Classification (NCBI taxonomy): domain Eukaryota; kingdom Viridiplantae; phylum Streptophyta; class Magnoliopsida; order Arecales; family Arecaceae; genus Areca; species Areca catechu. Next base: position 159,103,931 of record CM038050.1, read on the forward strand.
TTTACCAAAAGAAAGGTTTATGATATAAGACGAATAGAACCTTTCTCAAACCTTATATGTTATCAAATAGAAGAAAAAAAAACAGAAGAAGGCAAATGCCAAGGTGAAGATCTAGTGGTTTTATCCAAAATGGGCCAAAATAAGTTGATTGTTGTTCTGATGTGTAGTCATTGCGGTAAGCCTAATTATGAAACATCTCCGGAGACATTTTTCATTCATTTAGAAATTTGAACCATGCTTCTCGTTGGACTCTTTGATACACTTCACTTTAGTGTTATAAACATTATCCATTCTAGATTGTTCTTTGCCATAATTTTTTTGTTGTCAAAGGAAGAGAATTAAAATCTACCATGTTCCTCTTGAATCGTTTGCAGGATCTTCCACATATGGAAATGCAAGTTTTGGGTGGGTTAATGTCAAAGATGTTGCCATGGCACATATTCTGGCATTTGAGGTTTCCTCAGCTAGTGGAAGATATTGTTTAGTTGAAAGAGTTGCTCACTATTCAGAGATTGTGAAGATTTTGCATGAACAATATCCTGCTCTTAAGCTGCCAGAGAAGTAAGTTACTGTCCTCAATAGCATTGGATTTATGTAATTGCTAAGGCATATGTTTTAAAACCATATTTTGTTTTCAAGGAAAATAACTCTCTTGTTAACTGCTAATTTGTTATTCTTCTTTTTCTCATTGCAACCATGCAGTTTCTCTGCATTTTGTCCTACATTCTTTCTCAATGTTTCTACCTTGCTTTTTATGTTCTTGTCTGTTCAGTATGTCTATACTGTAAAAGAAAGTTTTGTAACAGCCTAGTCTTAGCACTTGTTTCATTGTTCATGGATTATGACTATATATCATAGCTAATATTTTTGGATCATTTCCCATTTTCATCAAGAATATAGCAATTAATTGCTTTCTTACCCTTAGTCAAGCTGCAAACCCCATCCGTATTGAGATTGCAAATTGTCTCTGTATATAATAACATGCAATCAAAGATGGGATGAGTATGTAAAGTGTCACAGCAATAGCAACTTATCTTGTGAGAAATGGAGTAGTCTTTACATATTTGCTGACATCTGTTGTCTAACAAAAACAGTTCTAAGATGTTCCTCTCGTGCCATTTGATGCACTAAATATTTTATTAAGTTTTAAGTTCATAGACAACCTCTGATTTTAATCTGCTATGGGTTAGCGCTAACTAACTTGATATAAAAATTTTGTTTTCTGTTTTACCATTAAATTGCTGTTTTTGGTCACATAATTTCTTGGTTATCTGACATGTCCACCATGTGGTGGTGATTCAACTACCAAATTTGCTTTTTGTCATGATTGTGTGAGTCAAAAGATGTAGAGAAACATTCAATTATTTACCAAGTATACAATTAAAGATTTAGCTCAAACTGAAGAGATGTCAGATCACATTAAGACTTTGTATAACAGTTTGAGTTCCTGTTGAGAATTAGTTTATCCAAGTAGTTCTTCTTGGTTTATCATACCTAAGCAGAGTCAAGGAAGTATAAACCTGTTTTATCTTTATTTGAGCATATTTTGACTGAAACCACACAGATTTCATCAGAAAAATCTAACCCTAGTTTTTGGAGCGTCATTATTTTATACTATAACTTAAAAGCTTTTGTTCCTATCTACAATATAAAATGATTATGTATGAGGATATATATTTTTTATCTATATCACCTTGTCAAAATATTCGTACATGATTCCAAGAAGAAAACTGTAATTCATGCTAATCTATGTTTTAGATCTCTCATTCTTTTTCCTTTCTATATGCACCCTTTTTTGGGTTTTCTTTCTTTTTCCCTTTGCTTAAAATCAAAGGTATTAGTCTTCTAGCTCTGGTGAGTTCAAGTTTAAAATAGTCCAAAATGTCAGGAAAAGCTGAAACAATTTGATATATTATCTACTAATATGTGATTCTTAAATGCAGCCAAGCACAACTGCAGGCACCATACTTAATTTTCCTTTTCCACTTTATGAAGTGTCTATTTATTAGAAGCAGGGCTTTTAAGATGACCTGCTGCCATCTATTGGTGGTCTCTGTCTCTCTCTCTAGGTGTATATGTTCTCTCTACCACCTTGGCAGTACCTTATCTGTCCAAGTACTGTAGATACTACTTCACACTTGACACTCCGTTGGACATGGTTTTTTGCTTCTCTTCTTGTGAGCTTGTTGGACCTTACAAGCTTTGTCCAAGATTCTTAGGTTCAAACTTGTCCTTTTTAATTTCTTCATTTAATCTTTAGCCATCTACATCTCCTAAGTTATAAGAAGCTTTGGCTCAGAAAATGAAAATGTAACAAGAAGTAGCTCCAACAATAACAATGAAACTACATCTGATGCTCTCTTCTTTTGCATTAGGCCATTCCAATGCCCGAAGTATCTTGGACCTTCTCAAATTGTATATTTTAGTTGTTCATAATGTCAGTTTTAAGTTTTCTACTTGCAAATATGGATAACCATTGATTTGGCAATCTTTCTTGCATGGATCAAATCCAAATGTTAATTGAACATCCCATTCTTTAGCTCAAGTTTGCTACTGCTAGGCTCTGCTTAATCTGTAGCATTAATGTTACCTCCCCATTGATAGAAAAACCTGTATATCTTATTGATGAATATTGCATCCATGTGTCTGTAATTAAATGTATGCCATGTATGAGCTATAAGTTATTGATTAACTAATGAATGTGTTTTGAAGCATTATTTAGTTTTGAGCCTGTGATAATAAAGCACAAGCATCATGCTTGATTACTATTCCTTAATCTTCCATTTTTCATGTCTTTGAAGTATCAAATGAATGCTGGCATATTTTTCCAGAGCACAGCCATATAATTTTGTATTAACCTGTACTTTGCCTCCTCTATCAACTTGTTCTCTACCTTTCCTACTATGTGAAGAGGTTTAAGGCTGCCTTTTGTTCAGTCCTTCCAATTGCTAGTTCTTGAAGGGATAAATTTTAATGAGTTACCCATCTATCTAAGTGTACATCTCTACTTAGATAAAGTTCTCTTTTTGAATACTTGTTCTCTGATTGTCATGCTCCATATCCTGGCAGGTGCACGGATGACAATCCCTTTGTGCCAATATACAAGGTCTCTAAGGAAAAGGTAAAAAGCCTAGGCATTGACCATGTTCCTCTGGAGACAAGCATCAAGGAGACTGTTGAAAGCTTGAGGGAGAAAGGGTTTGTTAGTTTTTAAAAAGTGGCAGTTGCAAAATGGAACTCAACCCAATAACCTCGGACAGTGCTTAATGGCATTATAAAGACAGCGAGACTCTTTGGCTGCACTGGACCACGAGAACTTTCAACTTTGTTTTGTGCAACTGGGCAACCTTTGCTATATTTGTTACTCGGACATTTTCTGGAAGATATTTTTATAAGTCTACCATGTTTCATTGTGTTTCCATGCCTGACAGTGGTGTTTCTCTCACCATTTATAAGTTAAGATATAGAATGCACTGAATTCCCTTGACTTTCCTATAATTTTTTATGACTGAATGATTGTCATGCCATACCTTTTCATCAACCCTCTATTTGGTTCAAGGATGGATGGACAAATCATTCATCTCTTTTTTTATATGTTTGTTAAAATATAGAAGGGAAGATAGAAAAGATTCTATTTGGTATAGAATGAACGGAAGAAAAGGTAGGTGATATTTGTATGATTTTTTTATTAAATTATTTTTTATAAAAAAATGAATACTATCGATTCATAATATTTATTTATACTAAAAAATTAAAATAACATGTAAGCTTATAATTTTTATAATTTATAATTATATAAACATTAGACAAATATTTAATTTAATTTAATAAATAATTTTATAGATTAATTATGCATAAATTAATTTATTTATATATTAATTATATAATTAATTAATTAATTTATATTTAAATTTAAATATTTAATTAATTTTATATAAATAATTAGCTAAAAGTAATAAATAAAAATAGAAAATAATTCTATTTATTTTTTTATATATAAAATTAAAATAATTAATAATAAAATTTAATAGTGTATATATATATATATATATATATATATATATATATATATATATATATATATATATATATATATATATATATATATATATATATATATATATATATATATGAATGAAAAAGTGAAGAAATGTTATTGTTTTGTCAAAAAATTACTAGAAAATAATTTTATCAATATAAAAATATGTTTCTCGTATGCTCTATGTATCTTTATAATTTGAAATGATGTAAATTGGTAAGTTAGGATGAATGGGCAGTTCCTGAATTGGAAAAATCCAAATTAGTGGGTCAAGATAGATGTACAAATCTTTTTTTCATTCTCTCTAAAAATTTTTAAACATAGTAGTCATCCATCCTTCCAATCCCATCTATCGTTTTTCTCATGGTCCTAATCAAATATACGGTAAAGTATCATGGTTGTTATTATTGATTGTTATAATGTATATATTGGCTGTTAGTTGCTGTCAATAGCAACAAAATAACAGCATTATTAGATAGCTTCTATGACATTTTTAGTAAAATACAATAATAGTTAAAAAATGAAAACATAAAATAAAAGCATTGAATGTCTATTATCTGATCAATATTATTGTGCAATAAGAGCTATTGTTTGAACGTTTGGCAAATATTGGGCAACATGAGTTTGGGGATCTTGAATAATTATAATAGTTATTCTGTCCATAGAAATGTGGAAGAAAAATACTGTATTGGCTACATAAGTTCTTGTTCTATTTTAGCTTACCAATGAAACAAGTACATAATTAGATCATTAGAATGGTGTGCGTCGATGGACCTTGTGGTAATCATAATTTTGATGGTCATGATGGAAACGGAGATTTTAATCCGAAAACATAAGGCACTTGAGTCTCTCTGTTGCTAGCTATCAGTTAAAGCTGATGCTAACCATTGATTTTTATGTTGTTTTGTCTTTCATAAAAGCATATATATATATATCAGCCCAACCATGTTCGAGCTGGAGTTTGAACTCGAATTCGAGCATTAATCTATTTATAATATATATATCTATATATATATATTATAAATAAAAATATAAAAATTTAAAATATAAAAATTTATATAAATTTGAGTAGACTCACGGTCTTTCGAATCGAGTATCTTACTATTCAAACTCAACTTGAAAAACTATTCGAACTATTTGAGCTCGATAATAATCAAATCAAGTCGAGTCGAGTGACTCGCGAGCAGCTTAACTCATTTACATCCCTGGATGAAATCTAGTTAGATTAGTACATCACTCAGCAATTCTATTATTTAATATTTTAAATATATATATGTATATATATATATATATATATATATATATATATATATAGAATGCGGTAAAAATAATATATAGTAATGGAATGCGGTAAAAATAATGGATTACTTAGGTACATTTATTTGATATAATACATGCTTATAGAGAAACAAATGATGACATATATAGATTGTGGCAATAGACATTTCTTCTTCTTTTTTCTATATTTTTCTTTTTATTCTCGTGGCTGCATTTACTTTAGAATGATGTAATAAATCTTGATTTATCAAAAAAATAGAATGTTTTAAAATTTAATAGTGCTATAATGCTATCTTTTTATTTGAACAAGTTAAATAAATGCCAAAGGGAACAAAACGGGTGCTAGAGGGGGGAAAAAAAAAAGATGAGCATGTTTATTTTATTGATATATTATGATATATTATGCAATACTTATAACTAAATATATTCATCAAGTTTGGTTGGCAAGGATAAAAGAGAATGTTAATAAAGAATGAAAGAGGAGACAAGAAAGTAGAATCGGTGATTTATTAATTTTAAAAAAAAATATTTTCTAATAACTATGCATTATATTAAATAAGATATCATGCTCCAGATCCAAAATCATGAGCCGTAGTTGTAGCAACTACTGCATATTTATGAAACGCTCTTCCTTCAAGTATGTAAAGCATTTTAACATGATAACTAAAATCCAAAATTTAATTAATTAATAAATTTAACTGGCAAATAAGATTTAAAAATCTTATATCAATTAAACCTAAAACAATAATCCTATAAAAATATTATGATAATTGATATAGGTATATGGGATCCTCACAAGGATACTAATCTACTTCATCCTGAGCCAAGGAGGAATCATAATCATGCAAGACCGTGATTTCCGATGATAGTTGTGCACAAAACAGATGTCATATCTGTTTAATACCATATATACATCTCATAACAACTAGATGATAGCTTGTCTCAGCCAAATACAGGAAAAGTTGCATGATTTGCTCGACTACACCACTACCCTTTGCAAGAACAACCAGAGGACCCCCCATCTATAAAAAGGGAGCAACGAGGATTCCAAGTTCTCAAGCCCCTCTTATCCTTTCCTTTCGAATGTTTTCTAATAACTAATTTAAGCACCAAAGGGTCCCTACCAACAACAATTCTGATAAGGGACTTATCTTGCAAGTCTAGTCTTTCCGTCAATCAGCTCGGCGATGGTGCCTATCTACCTCAAAGTTGCCTACCTAGGCACCAACTTAGAAACCAATAGCAATATATTAGCATTAGACAAAGGGTCTAAGCGCGTTTTTAGAAAGAAGCAAAGACTGTCATCATAAAACCATGTAAGGGAGGATCAAATGCCGTATCCACTCCAATGCAACCACCTCGAGACAGGTTAAAGTACAACTCCTGCATGCTGAGGTGCCTCCATGAGTGAAATGCTACTTTAGCAGCTTAAGATGTTGCTTCCACAATCCCAACCCACTTTGGAGTGGCCCTCAAACATTTCAACTTGCTCATCCAAGTACAACTTTTAACTACAACAATTCAAACAATCCAGCATGTATTTGAGGTCCCACTACCATGAGAAGTTCCATAGCAAGTTTGGCTTAGCAATAGCCTCCTCAAACACTTCTTCGTAGCCTGGACCAAGAATGATAGAGTCAACAGAGTCGACTAACGACCCTAGACCACGGTTGCCAAAGGCACTTCCTGACCCCCTAAGTAGGGAAAGATTCCATGCTTGGGCATTCCCCACCTCGACACTCGGATCATTATACCGCCTAAGATGCTAATGTAGATTGAAGGCTTTAAAAAATGGGTTGGTAAATCCAGGAATTGTGCAATTAAGCTCAAGTACAGAATAGCGAGGTCGGCTTCAACACCAACTAGCCCTTTAGCAAGAGGATTTGGATGAATTGATCCCAAATTAGTTCAAGATACCTTAATTAGAGCCCTATGATGAGACGATCGATCGAGTTGACCACTTGGATAGTTTCAAAGCCCTCATGCTTTTGCATGGGGCCATCAATGGAATCCTTTGTTAAGCATTCCCATCCACTTTGTAAAATGTAACTTGGTACTCGTATTTGAGTCTCCAACCAAGCTCAATCCATTTCTTTGAGCAGCTTGGCTGATTGTTTGTGGCTCATTTTATTAGCAACAAGAAGCAATGCCGTGGGTTGGACTCCCTAATAAACATCAAGTAAAGGGAAATAGAGTCCCTTAGAGACTACGTGAGCCATTTTAATGTGGCCATGTTGGAAGTGCATGACCTTGATTAATTAGTCAATATGTTCGCTTTAAAGGGTGGACTCCTAAAGTGCCAATTCCTCTTCTCCTTGGATAAGAGGTACCTAAAGTATTTCATTGAGATGCTCATAGGAGTTGAGAAATATGCCAATGCCAAAGAAGCCATGGAATTGCATGAAGGGTCACTCGTGAAAAAAAAGGGAGAAAACAACAAAAGCAAAAAGATTAATATGTCAAAACATGATAATCAGCATGGAGGAAGGAGCTTACGAAGATCTCAAACTCAACCTCAGGGGCACCGATCTCAGACATCACCTCGAGATCGGTAGTCGCACTCTCTACCATAGATGTTAGCCACATATACTCTTCTGAATACTCCAAGGATGTAGATTTTGATAGAAATCAAGGATAATGGATAATTGTTGCAATCGAGGAGGATGCAAGCTCTTACCAATTGATGTGACCTGAACAAATATTGCTTGTTTCTCGTGACCACGGCCATGATACTAAAGAATGTATTCAACTCAAAGACAAAATCAAAGAGCTTATCTGCACGAACAACTCAACAAATATCTCAGAGATCAATAGGGATAGAATGAAGCTCAACGTAAACCACCTCAGCTTAAACCAAACCAAGATAACCAACCTATAAACGAGGTCATTAACACCTTAACCAAGGGGTAATTCGGTGGCACACCTAAAATCCATGGCTGAAGAAATGGAGATTTGCTGACAAAGAAGTAGAGACTGAGGTCATCATCACTTTTAATGATACAGTTGTTGTATCTTTAAAATCCATGGCTGAAGAAATGGTGAACAAGATTTTCAAGGAGCATATCGAGAAGAATATGGAGGTTTATGTGGATGATATGCAAGTTAAGAGCTAAAGAATGAGCAACCACATTGCCAACCATGGAGTAGCATTCAGCACTCTCCACAAGTTTCAAATGAATTTGAACCCAACCAAGTGTGCCTTTGGAGTTACATCTAAAAAGTTTCTCATTTTCATGGTCTCGTAGCTAGGAATTGATGTGAACCTTGATAAGATCCAAGCAGCGTAGGAGATGTGATGGGGACATTAGATCAGACATAGACTTCAAGCTTCAATTTATCCTCTAAGTCATGTGTTGGTCAATTTTTATTAAGTCCTATAATAAAATCCAAATTTTATGAGTCCTGTAATAAAGTGAGCCAGTTGGATTCACTAAGTCGATGGAAGTTCCTTGTTTAGTCCATTAAGTCCTGTTTATCTGTTTAGTGAGTCCATAATTTATTTAGGCCTATTTTGAGTCATGTCAGTTAGGCCTTTTTGAGTCCATGTAATTTTTATTCAAGAGGAGGACCGTTGGACCCACACATAAGTCACCAACCCAGTATCTAGATTTCTTCATACTGCCCAAGCCCTCCGGGAGATGGTGCCCCAGCATACCAGGCCTTAACCGCCTCAAGCCCACAAGATTTCATGAAGTGCCACCCCAGATCCCTATCCTTAGCACCCCAGTCCAAGGTCCATAGTAGTTGATGCCCCCCAACCCATCATGAAGTTGGCGCCCCATATTTTGACCCAGTCCAAGATGCCCAAGGCTTTGACCCAGTCCAAGCCCAGCAAGAACTTCATACCAATCCAAGCCCATGGAGAAAAGTCAAAGCTTCCAAGTTCAAGAAGGAGTTGATGTCCAAGTTCTACAAGGATTTCAGTCTACCAATTCTATTCAAATTATGTACTCCTTATTCTACTCAACTTTATTCTCCTAATCCTATTCATACTGTGTACTCTTGGTTTGACAGGAAAAGGGTTGGATGAATCTATAAATACCCACCCCCTCCCCCTCTTGTAATCAATCTCTTTTCATGAATTAAAACTCTGGTGAATTTTCTTGTGACAATTGTGGTCTTTGGAAGTGTGTGTGTGAGATTTGAGTGCCCTAGCTTTACAAACCCTAGCCATGCCCATCCAAGCAAGAGCCCAAGATGCCCACCATCAGCCCTCCAGGATCTAGACACCCAAAGCTTCATCAAAAGTTGCTAGCCCCTACAACCTCTCTTCCGCCCGATCTTCTTCTTTCCATCTTTTTTAGTATTTTTCTCATATTCTATATCACTAACCCTTGACATTTGCAGGATCTCTCCAATGCCACATCCTCTGGATGAATTCTTCTTTGCCCTCGAACGAAGCTGATAAAAAGCCGACGGATTCGCGGGAAAGTGACCGGATCATCCAAGTACCGATCTGAGCTGAGCGATCTCTTTTACAGCAACTAGAAATCATTGCTTGGTATGTTAAACCTAATTCCCATCTCTCTTTTTTTGATTTCTTGAAGTTGAACATGCTCCTAATAGGCCTTCTTAGACCTAGGATCCTTTACTTGTTTTATTTCGTTGATAGTTCTAGCATGTGGGTGGGAATTCTAACTGTTGCATGAAACCCTAACCTAGTCTTAGCTATTTTCGGGAACTAAATCTAAACAACCTCAGAAATCATTGCTCCTTTAATCTGATTATTTTATCTTTCTTATGTCATTCATCTGCATGCATCATGTTAGAGTCCCGTTCATCATCAATTTTTGTATCAGAGCTAGTTTAGGATAGCTTGCATCTTCATCAAAATCATAAAAACACTCATTGCTATTTTTTCTGTATCTTGTCATCTGCAGTAGGTGTCTGATTTTTGGTCTAGTTCATCATCTTAGAAATTTTATCTTTTATTGAAATTTACATGATATTTTATATGTTTAGTTTTGATAACTATCATAATTTTTAATTATTTTTACCGAAACAAAAAAATATATAAATTACTGCATCTTAGGAACCCTAACTAAAATCCTGAGATTTCTGCACTAGTTTGAAAACCCTAGGATTTGCATCATCATCTGATTTTTTTTTTTTACATCAAATTTGGTAGAGATCATCACCACTGTCCATCCTCTGTTCTGTAATTTTTTTAGATTTTTTCTACATCAAAAACTATGTTAAATTCTGTATCAAACCGAATCTTAATTTTCTGATTCTGTGATTTCTGCACACCTGACTAAAGCTAACCTAACCAACTTCCAAACCCCTCAATCCCAAGCCAAATTTTGTTTGCTAACCTAATTAACTTAAACCTAACTTGATATTTTATAAAAAGCCCAAAAATATTTTTATTTTTCTGATTGTTGTTAGTTTGCATCAGAGCCAATGAATGTGCATCATCTTTTAAACTAATCTTAAGGACAATTCAATATCTCAGATCAGGACAGGATTTCATCTCCTGTCCTAGGCCCAAAATAACCACCATCATCCTAACCTAAGCCTTAATTAAAATTAATTAGACTTAATTTATCCTAGTGGGCTAAGTGACACTAACAGATCGGGTCCGAATTGTGTGGGCCAACTAGTGCATTCAATTCTTCAACTATTACTGGAATCTGGTGTCTAAGGCTGGGGGCCAAGAGTCAAACAACCTAAGTGGTGTTGTGGTTACTTAATTGGGTCCCTGTGAAAGCAGAGGGGACCTCCCACACTCCCACCCCCTACCTGGCTAGAGGAAGGATTAGTTGTTGAGTTGGGTGTAAGTTGAGTCGACCCACTCAGTTTTGGCTCTAGGTCTAGGAAACCCTAGCTTGTACTAACCCTTGCATGCTTGGCTACATCATTTCATCTTGATTGCTTGTTTGATTGCATGACCACTAGATTAGGAACCAAATATCAACAGTCTAAGCCCCAACCTAGCTCAGCCATGGAATCCAACTTTGAGATCTTCATGAAAGCCATGACTGAACGATTTGACCAAATGAACCAACTGAATGCCCAATCCACTGCCCAATTAACCACCCAGATTAACCAATCTAATATCCAATCCCAAAACCAGTTTGCCCAGTTGACTGCCCAGATAAACCAAATAACCCAATCTAATAACCAAGCAACCCATAGAATTGGTATCCTTAGATATGAGCCCAGTATTAGTCCACTTTCTCTTAGTCAACCCACCCCTACACCAGTCAATAGTCAATTTGTGTCTTAGCCAAACCCCTCTTACCATTCCATTGGTCCATCAGAATGACCTTGAAGAGGAAGTGTATGAAGCTGATGAGAGCTTAGTGGAAGAGTATGAGGAAGAAGAGGAGATACTTGTAGAAGACCTAGAACTAGTTGACCTAGTAGAAACCCAGGTAGAAGCCAACCCACAGTTAATTAACCCTAACCATACCTCGATGGAAGTCAACCCAAAATTAGTTGACCTTGACCACATCCAAACTGGACCAGTAGTGGACGACCAGTTAGAGGAAGAGAACCTATATACTACTATTAGGATCTTACCTGAGGAGCCACTAGAAGAAAGCCCAATTATAGAGCCTAGTCCTAAATTTCATGAACCAGAAGATGTTATTATGGATTTGACTTATCAATACCCTCAGGATGAATCCCCTCCTGTAGTTTCCATTGAAGATCTCTTCCTTGAAATTAATGACCCATTCTTCCGTATTGTATACCCTGTAGGTAAACCTCAACCTTATAAGCTCAACCTTATTAGTCTAGGACTAATCCCTAACACTCCTTGTATCCTATTCTATCCAATCAACCCCAAACCCTTTTCTTACTTTCTATCCTACCAAGCTAACCCTGAACCTACCTCTTATTTTCTATCATTTTTTGAAGCTTTTCATGTTTCTCTAACCACTAAATTGCATTTTATAGAAGTTTGCATACTGCATTTATTCATTACGCATGTCATGTTTGCATCTTACTTTTATAGGACCCTATGGCATCTGTTAGGAGTGCATGTCAAGTTCTCTCTATATGTCACCCACCTGACCAAGGGTCAAACCCATAGATGTAGTTTAGAGTTAGTCGAGTTTGCATATCAATAAGTGTTGGTATGAGTTATTTGCCCGCATTAGGTATTTTGTTGCATGTCAATAGGAGTTGTTATGTGTTATTTGCACTGCATGATTAGAGATCTGCACGAAGAATTAATCATAAGATTAATATAAGTAATATTTTTATTAAAAAATATGGTTAATTCCCAGAAAGAGTCTAAGAGTTTGCTAGAAAAATTTTGTAACAATTAGACTACATACCTGTAAGCTGGATCCATCAAAGTGATAAAAAAAGTTGGATCTAGTGCCTGAGTTACCTAATTAGGCATTAAGCTCAACCTTCAATATCTTAGACTTAGTTGAGTATAAGGAGCTAGCAATGATACCCAGTGAGTTTGAGCCTAACCCTTTCTTTGAGAGCGAACCCAACCCTGAGTGTCCACATCAATTTAGCCTGTAAGAGGAAAGATTGAGCGTATCCTGGATGACCAAGCCACTAGTACCCGGATCAAAGGCTATCGGTCACTTGGTTCATTGGCAAGGTCGACTGAGATCTGAGGATTCGTGGATCACTCGAGAGGATCCACAAAGCCTCAACCTAGACTCGTCAGAGCAGTACCTGAGCCAGATCGACCTTCCTACTCGACAGGGTCGAGTTCCTCCCACCCCGGGAGAATTGATAGGGACATCAGATCAGACATAGACTTCAAACTTCAATTTGTCCTCTAAGTCATGTGTTGGTCAATTTTTATTAAGTCCTGTAATGAAGTCCAAATTTTGTGAAGTGAGCCAATTAGACTCACTAAGTCGGTGGAAGTTCCTTGTTTAGTCCATTGAGTCTTGTTTATCTGTTCAGTGAGTCCATTATTTATTTAGGCCTATTTTGAGTCTTGTCAATTAGGCCTTTTTGAGTCCATATAATTTTTATTCAAGAGGAGGACCTTTGGACCCACACTTAAGTCACTAACCCAGCATCTGGATTTCTTCAAACTGCCCAAGCCCTCCAGGAGATGGTGCCCCAACATACCAGGCCTTACCCGTCTCAAGCCCACAAGATTTCATGAAGAAGTGCCGCCCCATATCCCTATCCTTGGCGCCCCAGTCCAAGGCCCATAGTAGTTGACACCCCCCAACCCATCATAAAGTTGGCGCCCTATATTTTGACCCAGTCCAAGATGCCCAAGGCTTTGACCCAGTCCAAGCCCAGCAAGAATTTCATACCAGTCCAAGCCCATGGAGAAAAGTCAAAGCTTCCAAGTCCAAGAAGGAGTTGATGTCCAAGTTCTACAAGGATTTCAATCTACCAAATTCTATTCAAATTATGTACTCCTTATTCTGCTCAACTTTATTCTCTTAATCCTATTTATACTGTGTACTCTTAGTTTGACAGGGAAAGGGTTGGATGAATCTATAAATACCCACCCCCTCCCCCTCTTGTAATCAATCTCTTTTCATGAATTAAAAATCTGGTGAATTTTCTTATGACAATTGTGTTCTTTGGAAGTGTGTGTGTGAGATTTGAGTGCCCTAGCTTTACAAACCCTAGCCATTGCCCATCCAAACAAGTGCCCAAGACGCCCACCATCAGCCCTCTAAGATCTAGACACCCAAAGGTTCATCAAAAGCTGCCAGCCCCTGCAACCTTTCTTCTACCCGATCTTCTTCTTTCCATCATGTTTAGTATTTTTTTCATATTTTACATCGCTAACCCTTGACGTTTGCAGGTTCACTCTGGTGCCACGTCCTTTGGATGAATTCTTCTTTGCTCTCGAACGAAGCTGATAAAACACTGGCAGATCTGCAGGAAAGTGACCGGATCATCCAGGCACCGATCTGAGCTGAGCGATCTCTTCTACAGCAACTAGAAGTTATTGCTTGGTATGTTAAACCTAATTCACATCTCTCTTTTTTTGATTTCTTGAAGTTGAACATGCTCCTAATAGGCCTTCTTAGACCTAGAATCCTTTACTTATTTTATTTCGTTGATAGTTCTAGCATGTGGATAGGAATTCTAACTGTTGCATGAAACCCTAACCTAGTCTTAGCTATTTTCGGGAACTAAATCTAAACAACCTCAGAAGTCATTGCTCCTTTAATATGATTTTCTTATCCTTCTTATGTCATTCATCTGCATGATTTATGTTAGAGTCTCGTCCCTCATCAAGATGAGTCCCCTAAGGTCAATAAAAAAAGTTTAGTGCCTCAGCAAGAAAATAGTAGCTCTAAATCGATTTGTCTCCATGTCAACCAAATAATGCCCGCCCTTCTTCAAAGTTCTGAAATAAGCTAAGAACTTCTAGTGGACTAATGAGTGTCAAGTAGCATTTGATGAGCTAAAGAATTATCTCAATGCTCCACCGCTCCTCGACAAATCTAAGTTAGATGAGAAGTTGTACTTATACCTAGCAATTTTCCTCTATTGCAATAAGCTTAGTATTGGTATAAGAGGAAGGGAGCCTCCAAATATCGACTTACTATATTAGCAAAATCCTTCACGAAACTGACATAAGGTATTTAAGGCTTGAAGAGATGACTGAAACTTTGGTGATCTTAGTGAACAAGCCATGCCTATACTTTTAAGTATATATGATAGTGTTGCCGATCTCACCACGGTGGCCTGTAGCTCTTGAGCTGGCACCGATCTCGGACCGTCTCCCCTCGAAATCTCCAAGCTTCTGGTCCTGCAAAACAGAGTCAGAGACCCTGGCCGGGGGTTTTGGCGGGGGTGCTCCGACGGTCAAGTTAGGGAGCGGTGAGATGGAACAAATCCCCTAAGACGGGTTCCCAAAAGACTCCCATGCTTAGAGGAGATGTTAATGAAAGAAGTATGGGAAGAGTGGAGTTGATGCTCAGCTATCTGCACTGAGTTCACCGAGCTCACGCCTGAGGACTCCTTGAGGACTCCCCGAATCGTTCTCTCGGTGTGTTTCTTCTCTTTTTCACTTACCTCGCTGCCCGTTTTTACCATCCCTTTTAAATCATCACGTTGCCTCCAGCCCCTCCCCTCCCCTCGGGGGCCCCCTCCCACTTCTCGCCTTTCTCCCCCCTTTCCATTCCTCTTTGGGCCTGGGAACCCAGTGGCCGAATCGCCTCGCTCATCATGCATGGCGAGGAAAAATGGGGGGGGGGGGAAAGGATATTGGTGAGGCTTTGGGCCGAGTGCGAGTGCTCTCCCTCCGAGGCGTTGACGATGAGCACCCAGCCATTTTGGGCTCCTACCCACAAGGATTCTACTTCTCGATTGCGGGGCCCATCCAACTAGTATAAATGAGGTTTCGCGTGTCACTGTAGATCGTACTGGCACCCCCTATGGGGCGCGGTGTGCGCTACCCAAGTGGCGATCTTGAAACCCACGCCCCCACTTCCTGGAGGCTTTGCTGAGCAGGGCTGACCTCGGCCAAGGTGGACCCGTCAGGGGGCACCACCTACCGGAGGAGCGGAGAATGGCTCGACTTCGACCGAGGTGGACACGTCTCCGGGTGCCACCTGGCGAAGGAGTAGGAGGGCTTGGCTCGACCTTGATAGAGGTGGACCCATCTCTGGGCGCCACCTGGCGAGGGAGCGAGGGGCTGCCAGTTTCGGCTGAGGTGGACCCCCCTGGGTGGACACCTGGCGGAGCGGCAGAGAGGTGATCGACTTCGGTCGAGGTGGACCTGTCTCCGGGCACCACCTGGCGAAGGAGCAGGAGGGCCCGGCTCGACCTCGGCGAAGGTGGACTCATCTTCGGGTGCCACCGGGCGAGGGAGCAAGGGGCCAGCAGCTTCCACCGAGGTGGACCCCTCTTGGGTGGACACCTGGCAGTGCAGCAGAGAGGTGCCCGACTTTGGCCGAGGTGGACCCATCTCCGGGCGCCACCTAGTGAAGGAGCAGGAGGGCCCAGCTCGACCTCGGCGGAGGTGGACCCATCTCTGGGTGCCACCTGGCGAGGGAGCAAGGGGCCGGCAACTTCGACCGAGATGTACCCCTCCTGGGTGGACACCTGGCGGAGCGGTAGAGTGGTGCTCGACTTCGGCCGAGGTGGACCCGTCTCCGGGCGCCACCTAGCGAAAGAGCAAGAGGGCCCGGCTCGACCTCGGTGGAGGTGGACCCGTCTCCAGGTGCCACCTGGCGAGGGAGCAAGGGGCCGACAGCTTCAACCAAGGTGGACCCCTCTTGGGTGGACACCTGGCGGAGCGGCAGAGAGGTGCTCGACTTCGGTCGAGGTGGACCCGTCTCTGGGCGCCACCAGGCGAAGGAGCAGGAGGGCCCGGCTCGACCTCGGCGTAGGTGGACCCGTCTCCGGGTGCCACCTGGCGAGGGAGCAAGGGACCGCCAGCTTTGGCCGAGGTGGACCCCTCCTGGGTAGACACCTGGCGGAGCGGCAAAGAGGTGCTCGACTTCGGCCGAGGTGGACCCGTCTCCGGGCGCCACCTAGCGAAGGAGCAGGAGGGCCCGGCTCGACCTCGGCAGAGGTGGACCCGTCTCCAGGTGCCACCTGGCGAGGGAGCAAGGGGCCGGCAGCTTCGGCCGGGGTGGACCCCTCCTGGGTGGACACCTGGCAGAGCGGCAAAGAGGTGCCCGAGTTTGGCCGAGGTGGACCCATGTCCGGGCACCACCTGGCGAAGGAGCAGGAGGGCCCGGCTCGACCTCGACGGAGGTGGACCCATCTCTGGGTGTCACTTGGTGAGGGAGCAAGGGGCCGGCAGCTTCGGCCGAGGTGGACCCCTCCTGCGTGGACACCTGGCAGAGCGGCAAAGAGGTGCCCAACTTCAGTCGAGGTGGACCCGTCTCCTGGTGCCACCTGGCGAAGGAGCAGGAGGGCCCGGCTCAACCTCGGCGGAGGTGGGACCGTCTCCGGGTGCCACCTGAAGAGGGAGCGAGGGGCCGGCAGCTTCGACCGAGGTGGACCCCTCCTGGGTGGACACCTGGCAGAGCGGCAGAGAGGTGCTCGACTTCAGCCAAGATGGACCCGTCTCCGGGCGCCACCTGGCGAAGGAGCATGGGTACTTCTCCCTGAATGGGGGACCTTTTGAAAAAAAATACGTGGTACTGACCACGTTCGGCTGGATTTGGCACATGTGCCACGTCAGCGTAGTAGCCATATCAGTTGCCCCCCATCCTCACATTCTGCCGAGGCATCATGGCTCGGGACATGGGGATTTAATACGGAGATGATGTGGGGAAGGCAAAAATCTCGCGCCATAATTGCCACGATCCCTGTCGCCGCTTCTGTTATGCCCGAGATCCTATGAGAGGCTGCCATGCGTCGCACTCCCGACGGCCATTAATGTGCCGTTTCGAAAAGGAGGCAGTTTCCATCGAACCGAAGCATCGATGTCGGGCGTGCGTCTACACGACGACCATCTGGTGGTTCGGAATGGAAAGAGGGGTACGGTCACTGTCGATTGAGTTTGAAAAGGAGGGAGACTTTCCAGAAATGAAGTCTCTCCACTTTCTCGCACTCCGCCGGTGGTTGCAGTGGGTTTTCTTTCACCTTCCGGGATTGCCATCTCTTTTACACAGAGTATCTCGGTGAGTGCCCGTGTCTTCCTCCCCCTTCCATCTCTCGGCCCTATCGACCCTTCTACACTTCTTCTTCTTCCATGGTGCGTCACCGTCATGTCTCTTCTAACCCGGACGAGGCCGGTCCTTCCCGGCCGAGGACTCCATCGCCTTCTTCCTCGGAAGGGAAGTGATCCCGGATGAGATTCGTAGGTAGCTCCAGCCCGGGGCCGTGACCATAGGCATCCCTAGGGGTCCTAGGTCTCCTCCCATAGTCTCCGCCCATCCAATTTCTTCTCTTCCCCCTCCGGTCACTTCTCCCACTGGCCCCTCCAGTCATGTCTCGACGATGACCGAAGATGACCTTTCTCTTCTTCGGGAAATCTATGGTATACTAGATTCGACTCGTCTTTCCCTCCCGCGGCCGGGAGATCAAGTGACCTTGAGCGGCCCCGAGCGAGTCACCTTCTACGAGGATTTATTTCCTCCTCGGGGGTCTTCGGTTTCCCCTTCACCCCTTTTTCCTTTCCTTTCTCATTCACTACCGCCTGGTCCCGGCCCAGTTGGCTCCTAACGCCATCCGGGTCATCTTCGCCTTTATTGTTTTCTGTCACTTCCACGGGTTCATCGCCCGTTTCTCCCTCTTCAGGGCTCTCTTCACCCTGAAGCATTATTCCACCGATGATGGCTGGTGGTACATTTCACCTCAACTTAGGTGCCTTAGGTTCGAGCTCCCTTCGTCCATTAAGGGCTGGAGGAACCGGTTCTTTTTTGCCTCGATCGACGACGTTGACTGGGCCTGGAACGAGCCGGACCGGTCTCCAAACAGGAATTCTCAGGTTGAGCCGGCGGACCAAGAGGTCTTTACACAGCTGCTGAGCGACGCAGTCCCGACCCTCGATGTTCTGCTCTCGGAGCAGAACTTATTCAAGACGGGGATCAGTCCCATCCTGGAGCTGGGTGAGGCTTGGAT
Organism: Areca catechu; assembly: GCA_021397845.1. Classification (NCBI taxonomy): domain Eukaryota; kingdom Viridiplantae; phylum Streptophyta; class Magnoliopsida; order Arecales; family Arecaceae; genus Areca; species Areca catechu. Next base: position 159,122,727 of record CM038050.1, read on the forward strand.
CTCTTTTCCGCTCCGCATCTCCCTCTTCCTCTTTTTCTTCTTCTTCTTTTTTTTTTTTACTGGCTCTTTTGACCTCTGCTTCCTTTCAGGTATGAAGTTCTCTTTGGAGAACTGATGGAGGGCACTGCGCAGAGGGATGCCGTCGAGGGGACTGAACCCCCAGCAAAGAGGTCTCATACTGAGGCGAGCCGGGTGCCCGCGCCGACCTCCATCACCGGACCTGTGGCGGTGGCTCCCGTCCCCAGGACACCTCAGGCCCGGGCACCCGATGTCCCTATCGTCGACCTCGACAAGGTCGGGGGAGAGAGGGGGCCGGAACCTTCTCGGGCAGCACCGACTTCAGCCACCGCACCGGCCGCATCCACGACAATCACCAGGGCAGCGATAGCTCCACCGATGGTCGCACCACTTGGCGAGGGGACGACTGCCTCTGCTGCTGCCGACGCGCCTGCTTCACCGACGAGCCTCACCAGCCGGTGCTCCGTGATCCCTGACCAGGGCCTCGCGGAGAAAGTCATGGAGTTCGCCAGCACCTCCTGGGACCGCCAACTAAGGGATGGCCGGGACTACAACGAGGCTCTGCTCGGGATCCTCCCGCAGCTCTTCATGGTAAGCCCCGAGCTCCGAATCTTCTTCTTTCTTTTTAAAGTTCCAGTTGGATCGTGCTGATTCCCCCTTCTTTTGATGCAGATCAGGACTGACGTGCTGCTGCTGAGTAACTTCCTCGCCGGCTATGCCAAGGATGCCGAGAAGGAGGAGAAGCTCGGCAAGCTCGCAGCTGACGTCAAAGACCTCATGGAGAAAGGGGTCGAGCTGCGAGGAAACAACCAAGCCCTCCGAGACGACCTGGCCCGCACCGAGGGGCGTATCAAGGAGCTCGAGATCTCTCTGTCGGAGGAGAGGATCTCGAACCAGCACCACAACGAGGAGGACGTGGCAGAGAAGACCTGCCTCAGGGCTCAATCTCGGGTGCTGGAGCGCCGGGTGGATGAAGTCTCGAAGGAACTGGGCGCAGCCAAGGAGAAGAACTCCTACATCAACGGGCTGCTAGAGGCGTCCAAGCATGAGGTGCAAGAGACTGTCTCGAGGTTCTGGGCCTCCGAGGAGTACATCATTGAGGTGCGGGAGGCTACCGTGGACTCCTTCTTGAAGGGGTTCCAGGTCTGCCGGGAGAAGGTATGTTCCTTCTATCCCAAGCTCGATCTCAGTGGGGTAGTCTTCTATGGCAGGAGGTAGGAGCCCAGTGGAGGAGATCCGGCAGCGGCTGGTGACGAGGCGGTGACTCCCGAGCAGCTTCCTGAGCAGCCTCCCATCGATGGCGCAGGCGGAGAAAGTGCGCCCCAGCTCGAGGAGGATGCTGCTGCGCTGAAATAGCTTCTCCGGCACCATTATCTTCTTTCTCTTTTTTTTTGTATTTTCTTTCTTTGAGGACTCCCGGCATGTCGGGACTCCTCCTATGTACCGACATTCCAGATGCAATGAAGCCTTCTTTTCACTAAACTATTGCTTCACTCTCTTCTCCTTTTTTTTTTTTGTGTATCTTCCTGACTGAACTTTGGTGCTAGGCACCGGGACTAAGTCCCGTAGTGCATTCCGAGCTGAGCTTGTGGGCGAACTGAGTTCTGCTCCACCCTCCAGATCGGAGTCTGGGATTTCTGGACTGAACCTCGGGGTCGCAGGCTGTGTCTGAGCCTTGCGCGGCTTGCCGAGCTGTTCTCCGAGATTGCATGGGCAAATTTGATTCTGCCCCACCTTCCAGACCGAAGTCCGGGACCTCCGAACTGAACCCTGGGGCCGCAGGCTGTATCTGAGCCCTGCGTGGCTTGCTGAGCTGTTCTCCGGGATTGCATAGGCGAATTTGATTCTGCCCCACCTTCCAGACCGAAGTCCGGGACCTCCAGATTGAACCCCGGGGCCGCAGGCTGTATTTGAGCCCTGCACGGCTTGCCGAGCTGTTATCCAGGATTGCGTGGGCGATTTGATTCTGCCCCACCTTCCATACTGAAGTCCGGGAACTAGCACCTTCGCGGGTCTTCCGCCACGCCCGTGTTTACTGAACTCAGAGCTAGGTGGTTCTCTCCACTATTAGTAATACATCCTTGAGTTTAAGGCGTTCCAGGTCCGAGGGAACCGAGATCCTCCTAGCTCTTCCAGGTAGTATGCCCCATGAGGGAGTACCTCCGCCACCCTATAAGGGCCTTCTCAGTTCGGGGAGAGCTTCCCACACTCCCATGGCTGGGAAGCTTCAGCGTGGCGGAGCACCATATCTCCCTGGCGGAAGGACTTCGATCGTACTCTGGAGTTGTAGTATCTGACCACTCGCTGCCTGTAGGTCGCCATTCGGACTCGAGCCTTGTCCCTTGTCTCTTCAAGGAGGTCCAGGTTTAGCAGCATCCTGGCGAGATTCTCCACTTCGTCGTACTGTTCCACGCGCAGGGTCGGTAGGCTGAGTTCAATCGGGATAATCGCTTCGGCCCCGAAGACAAGGTTGAATGGGGTCTCATCGGTGGCCATCCTCGGGGTGGTGTGGTACGCCCAAAGGATTCTCAGGAGCTCTTCCGCCCACCTGCCCTTGGCTTGGTCCAGTCTTGTTTGAAGGCCCTGCAAGATGGTCCTATTCGTTATCTCGGCTTCTCCGTTTGTCTGTGGATGTGCCATCGAAGTGAAGCGATGGTGGATGCCGAGGTCGCTGCAGAACTCTTCGAACTCCTGACAGTCGAATTGGCATCCGTTGTCGGTGATAATGGTGTGCAGTAGGCCAAAGTGGCAGATAATTGACTTCCAAAGGAACTTGGCGACATTTGCCTCCATGATCCGGGCCAAGGGTTCGGCCTCGACCCACTTCGTGAAGTAATCGATGGCCACGATCAAAAATTTTCGCTGCCCGGATGCCGGGGGAAAAGGTCCTAGGAGATCCATGCCCCATTGAGCAAACGACCATGGGGCGGAGAGCTGGGAGAGCGGAGCGGAGGGCTGATATTGCACTACGGCATGCCGCTAATATCGGTCACACCTCTTCACAAAGTCAGTTGCGTCCTCTTTCATCGTCTCCCAGAAGTAACCTTGACGGAGGGCCTTGTACGCCAGTGTTTTGCCCCCCACGTGATTCCCGCGAACACCCTCGTGGATCTCTTGGAACACGAGTGCGGCCTCCACAGGTCTCAGACATTTGAGGAGGGGGTAGGAGTAGGACCTCCAATACAGTAGTCCATCCATTAAGACGAACCGCACGGCCTTCCTCTTGATGAGGCCAGCCGCTACGCGGTCCTCCGGTAAGGTGCCACTGGTAATGTTCTCAATGTACTTGTCCATCCAGCTGGGCTCTTGGTTGACTTGCTGGACTTCCACGGGCGTCTCGTAGCTCGGGGCCTTGAGGTGCTCGACATAGGTGCGGCCCAACAACGAGTCCGGCAGGGTTGCCAGGTGGGAGAGCGCGTCCATGCGAGCGTTCTCCCCGCGAGGTATATGAGAGATACTGAAACACCGAAATCCTGCCGTGCTCGTTCTCACGAGCTCCAGGTATTTCGCCATTTGGGGGTGCCACATGCCATACTCCCCCGAAATCTGCCCGGCCACCAACTGTGAGTCAGTGAAGGCCTTGAGGTTGGCCACGCCCAACTCACGGGACACTCTCAGTCCCATGAGGAGCGCTTCATACTTCGCCTGATTATTTGTTGCGGCGAACTGGAACCGGAGTGCACATTCGGCGACGACCCCTTCGCCATTGGCAAGGATGAGACCAGCTCTGCTCCCACTGGAGTTCGAGGCCCCGTCTACATGGAGGATCCAAACGTACTCCTTGGGTCCCGGCTCCAGCTACCAATCTTGAGGGCTCTCCTCCGCCCCCTTGCCCAGGCCTGCACACTCGACCAAGAAGTCAGCGAGTACCTGTGCCTTCATGGCCGACCTTGGCCTGTATGTGATGTCAAACTCGCTGAGCTTGAGTGCCCATTTCGCCAGGCACCCAGATGTGTCATGTCGGTTGAGTATCTCTTTCAGCGTCTGATCCGTCAGGACAGCAATGGGGTGCGCTTGGAAATAAGGTCTGAGATGCTGAGCAGACACGATTAGCGCAAAAATAAGTTTCTCAGACCGGAAATACCTGAGCTCCGCATCATGGAGAAGTTTGCTTGTGTAATACACCAGCCTTTGCACTCCTTGGTCGTCAGTCCAAAACAAGACCAAACTGATGGCCTCCTGGGTGACCGCCAGGTACAGGAGGAGCTCCTCTCCTCCTTCGGGCCTGGAGAGCAGTGGCGGGGATGCAAGTGTCTTCTTCAGCTTGTCAAACGCCTCTTGGCACTCCTCCGTCCAGGTGAAGTCGTTCATCTTCCTCAGCACCTTAAAAAAGGGCCGGCAGCGATTGGCAAACCTCGAGATAAATCGACTCAGGGTGGCTATCCGGCCGGTGAGTCGCTACACTTGCTTCTTAGAGATGGGTTGCTCCATGTCCAAGATGGCCTAGACCTTCTCTGGGTTCGCCTCTATCCCTCTTTGGGTTACCATGAACCCCAAGAATTTCCCGGCGGACACGCCGAAGGCGCACTTCGCCGGGTTTAACTTATCTGGTGAAGCTGGAGATTGCCGAAGGTCTCCACCAGGTCGCCGACGTGGTCCGAAAGGGGCTTGCTCATCACCAGCATATCGTCCATGTACACCTGCATGTTGTGGCCGATCTGGTCTTTGAAGACTTTGTTGACCAGTCGCTGGTACGTGGCCCCCACGTTCTTGAGGCCAAATGGCATCATCTTGTAACAGTAAGTTTCGCGGTTGGTGATGAAAGCAGTGTGCTCCTCGTCCTCCGGGTGCATTCGAATCTGGTTGTACCCGGAGAAGGCATCCATGAAAGAGAGGAGGCGATGCCCCAAAGTGGTGTCTACTAACTGGTCAATCATTGGAAGAGGGAAACTGTCCTTTGGGCAAGCTCGATTGAGGTCGGTGTAGTCCACGCAGATCCTCCACTTGCCACTGCTCTTCTTCACCATAACCATGTTCGCCAGCCAACTGGGATACTGTACTTCCTGCACAAAGCTGGCGACGAGGAGCTTCTCCACTTCTTCATTGATGGCCTTCTGCCTCTCTACAGCGAAACTCCTCTTCTTTTGACAGACAGGGCGACACATTGGATCAACATTCAATTTATGAGTGATGACTTCCGGGGGGATACCTGGCATGTCAGCGGCGGACCAAGCGAACACATCTGCGTTCGCCCGGAGGAAGTCTAGCAAACGGACCCGCTCTTCTTCTGGGAGCTGGTCTCCTGTATGCACAGTCTTCTGAGGGTCCGAACCGAGAGGATACGTCAACAGGTGTTCCACGGGTCCTCCCCTGAGGTCCTCCCTTAGATCGAGGTTGCTGACGTCGGGGTCGAGCTCAGGGCCCCGGGCACCCGAAACCACCTGTAGGCAATGCTGGACGGGCTGGGCCGTCCCCCTCATCATCCCCATCCCAGAGGCGGTAGGGAACTGCACCAGTAACCTCTTGGTGGAAATAACAGCGTCCAGCTGGTTAAGCCCCGGATGGCCGAGGATGGCATTATAAGGTGATGGAAGCTTGACAACAGTAAACATCATCATGACCGTAGTCTACCAAGGTAGGGATCCGGTAATGACAGGGAGAGTGATCTCCCCTTCGACCCCCACCGAGTCTCCGGTGAAGCCCACGAGAGGGCGTGCACCGGCTTTAATTGATCATGAGATAGGTTCATTCGGGAGAAAGCATCATAGAAAAGCACATCAGTAGAGCTCCCACTATCCACCATAATGCGATGTACATGATGCTTTGCGATGGTCATCTCGACCACCACTTCATCATTATTTATATTTTTGTTTTCATTCCCCTTTTCATAAGGGGAGTACACTCTCCGGGTCTCCAGCCTCCCGGGTTCCTTTCATCGCACGCCCGACCCCCCAGGAGATCATGCCCACCGGCTTCTCTATTAGGCGATTATCAATGACAGGGACCAGGGGAAGGGCTGCGAGTGGCTGTCCCTCCGCTGGGGCTTCGTTCCTCACAAACTTCCTGAGGTAGCCCCTCTTGATCAGCTCCTCAATCTCCCGCTTTAGATTGCAGCACACCTCCGTGTCGTGGCCGTGCTCACGATGAAACTGACAATATTTTATCTTGTCACGGATGCTCCTCGGGTTCTGAGGAGGAGGCCGGCGGAGGTAGTGCTTGCCCTCAATCTCCATGAGGATCTTCGTCCTGGGAGCGAGGAGAGGGGTGAGATTTCTTTCCAGGACAGCACCGCTCTTCGGCTTCGGGCCTGGGCGAAGATCTGCAGGTGGTCCAGGCCTCCGGGTCCCGGGGGCATCCCTCAGGGCAGGCTTCTTTGAGGGCTTCCTGTCCAGCTCTCGTCTGGTGCGATCGGCCTTCTCTGCTCGGATGTACTTATGGATGTGGAGTAGGAGTTCGGAGTACGTCCTGGGGGTCTTCTTATCCAGGGAATAGGTCAGGCGGGAGGTCTTGAGCCCGCGGTTCAACGCCAGCATGGCGACAGGCTCGTCCAGGCTATAGATTTCCAGGGCAGTGGTCTTGAAGCGGGTAATGTAGTCCCGCAGCAGCTCTTGGTCCTGCGGTAGATAGAGAAGAGGCTATCCACCTCCCTTGGCACCTTCCGGCAAGCATCAAAGTGTGCCACAAACTTTCCTTCCAGTTGATGGAAGGAGCTAATAGATTCAGGCTCGTGGCAAGTAAACCAAACTCGAGCGGCCTTCCGGAGGGTGGCAGGGAAGGCAATGCATAAAAGAGCATCCGTGGCTCCCTGGACCCTCATGAGAGCCTTGTAGCTCTCTAAATGGTCCAAGGGGTCGGTGGCCCCATTGTAGGGATCCACCAAAGGCATGCGGAACCGATCCAGAATCGGTTCCTCTTGGATTTCTCGGGAGAAGGGTGGTCGGGCATCATAGCCCGCAGGATCTGTTGGGGAGTTCTGCATGTCCGCAAAGTGGCGGGCAAACTCTGCCAGCTTGCGCTCGTGCTCTTCCAGGTGCCTCTCGGCCTGGCGCCTGATGGCCTCATCGGTGGAATCTTCCATCAAGGCCGCTGGGAAAGGCGGTGCCGACCGGTCTCGGCAGGGGGCCTTGCCCCGATGTCGCCTGCTGCGTCGCACCATCTCGGCATCGTTGGTCGGGGATCGACTCTCGTAATCCACCGAACCAGAGTAGTTCCTCTTTGCGGGAATCTGGTGGCACCCGCGAGGGTTGGAGATTGCCTGCGAATGAGAGGGCCTGCCTTGGATGGAGCGCAAGCTTTCACGGGGCCCCGCGGCCCGAGCCGCGGGGGTCCCTGGCTGGGGCTGAGTGGCCAGAGAGCATTGCTGGTGCTGTAGTAGCCGCACTACAGTGGTCAGGGTTTGTAGCTGCTGGATGACAGTTACAAAAGGTCCGTCCACCGGGGATGGCTGAGGAGGAGGAGGTGGACCAGGAAGTTCCCTCTCCGGGCTACGCGGCCCTTATGGGGAAGGAACTTCCCCCACTCGGCTAGTGGATGCTTCGCGTCCGCGCGTCATCACCATGGTCGAAGCACACTTTCGCTCGTGGAGAGCTTGCTCTCACTGGGGTTACTGTCCTACCCCCTACCTGGTGCACCAATCTGTTGCCGATCTCACCGTGATGGCCTGTAGCTCTTGAGCTAGCACCGGACTCGGACCATCTCCCCTCGAGATCTCCAAGCTTCCGGTCCTGCAAAACAGAGTCAGAGACCCTGGCCAGGGATTTCGGCGGGGGTGCTCCGACGGTCAAGTTAGGGAGTGGCGAGATGGAACAGATCCCCAAAAGCGGGTTCCCAAAGGACTCCCATGCTTAGAGGAGATGTTAATGAAAAAAGTGTGGGGAAGAGTGGAGTTGATGCTCAGCTCCCTGCGCTGAGTTCACCGAGCTCACGCCTGAGGACTCCTTGAGGACTCCCCGGATCATTCTCTCGGTGTGTTTCTCCTCTTTTTCACTTACCTCGCTGCCCATTTTTACCATCCCTTTTACATCATCATGTTGCCTCCAGCCCCTCCCCTCCCCTCGGGGGCCCCCTCCCACTTCTCGCCTTTCTCCCCCCTTCCTTTCCTCTTCGAGCCTGGGAACCCAGTGGCCGAATCGCCTCGCTCACCGTGCATGGCGAGGAAAAAGGGGGGGGGGGATGAAGGATACTGGTGAGGCTTTGGGCCGAGTGGGGGTGCTCTCCCTCCGAGGCGTTGACGATGAGTGCCCAGCCATTTTGGGCTCCTGCCCGCAAGGATTCCGTTTCTCAGTTGCGGGGCCCATCCGACTGGTGTAAACGAGGTTTTGCGTGTCACTACAGACCATACTGGAGCCCCCTACGGGGCACGGCGCGTGCTACCCGAGTGGCGATCTTGAAACCCGCACCCCCACTTCCCGGAGGCTTCGCTGAGCAAGGCTGACCTCGGCCAAGGTGGACCCGTCAGGGGGCGCCACCTGGCAGAGGAGCAGAGAAAGGCTCGACTTTGGCCGAGGTGGACCCGTCTCCGGGCGCCACCTGGCGAAGGAGCAGGAGGGCCCGACTCGACCTCGGCAGAGGTGAAACCGTCTCCGGGTGCCACCAGGCGAGGGAGCAAGGGGCCAGCAGCTTCGGCCGAGGTGGACCCCTCCTGGGTGGACACCTGGCAAAGCGGCAGAGAGGTGCCCGACTTTGGTCGAGGTGGACCCATCTCCGGGCGCCACCTGGCAAATGAGCGTTAGGTCTCGGCTCGACCTCAATGGAGGTGGACCCTTCTCCGGGTGCCACCTGGCGAGGGAGCAAGGGGCCGGCAGCTTCGACCGAGGTGGACCCCTCCTGGGTGGACACCTGGCGGAGCGGCGGAGAGGTGCTCGACTTCGACCGAGGTGGACCCATCTCCGGGCGCCACATGGCGAAGGAGCAGGAGGGCTCGGCTCGACCTCGACGGAGGTGGACCCATCTCCGGGTGCCACCTGGCGAGGGAGCAAGGGGCCGGCAGCTTCGGCCGAGGTGGACCCCTCTTGGGTGGACACCTGGCGGAGCGGCAGAGAGGTGCTCGACTTCGGTCGAGGTGGACCCATCTTCGGGCGCCACCTAGTGAAGGAGCAGGAGGGCCCGGCTCGACCTCGGTGGAGCTGGACCCATCTTCGGGTGCCACCTGGCGAGGGAGCAAGGGGCTGCCAGCTTTGGCCGAGGTGGACCCCTCCTGGCTAGATACCTGGCGGAGCGGCAAAGAGATGCTCGACTTCAGCCGAGGTGGACCCATCTCCGGGCACCACTTGGCGAAGGAGCAGGAGGGCCCGGCTCGACCTCGACGGAGGTGGACCCATCTCCGGGTGCCACCTGGCGAGGGAGCAAGTGGCCGGCAGCTTCGGCCGAGGTGGACCCCTCCTGGATGGACACCTGGCAAAGCGGCAAAAAGGTTACCGACTTCGACCGAGGTGGACCCGTCTCCGAGCGCCACCTGGAGAAGGAGCAGGAGGGCCCGGCTCAACCTCGACGGAGGTGGACCCGTCTCCGGGTGCCACCTGGTAAGGGAGCAAGGGGCCGGCAGCTTCGACCGAGGTGGACACCTGGCAGAGCGGCAAAGAGGTGCCCGACTTTGACCGAGGTGGACTCGTCTCCGAGCGCCACCTGGCGAAGGAGCAGGAGCGCCCGACTCGACCTCGACGGAGGTGTGACCATCTCCGGGTGCCACCTGGCGAGGGAGCGAGGGGCCCCAGCTTCGACCGAGGTGGACCCCTCCTGGGTGGACACCTGGCAGAGCGGCAGAGAGGTGCTCGACTTCGACCGAGGTGGACCCATCTCCGGTCGCCACCTGGCGAAGGAGCAGGGGTACTTCTCCCTGAATGGGGGACCTTTTGAAAAAAAACACGTGGTACTGACCACGTCCGGCTGGATCTGGCACATGCACCACGTCAGCGTAGTAGTCATATCAGATAGTGCTTCACATAGACCAAGCCATGAAAACTATACTCCACCAACTAGTTATCTCAAATCGAATAGCAAAGTGAGTAATAGAGTTTTCAGAGGTTGAGATAAAGTACCAACCTTGACCATCCATTAAGATGCAAGTGCTCATCGATTTCATCCTGGAATGAACCATTCCTGAAGAAGATCTCCCCATATTTGAATTGAAGAATGCAGAAGTCGAAGGACCATAGACAGTGTATGTTGACAAGTCCTTGAGCTTGGCAAGTTTAGGAGCTGGCCTAGTCCTCACTGACCCAGATGGAAAAGTCGCTGAATATGCCTTGTAGTTCAAGTTTAGAAATGAGGCTCTCCTAGCTGGTCTTAAAATCATTGGGGAACTAGGTGTACAACAGCTACAAGTCTGCAGCACTCATAGTTTATCATTAGATAAATATGGGGAGAATATGAAGCTATGAATCCAACATAGTAAAGTATCCACAGAAAGTACAAAACATTGCTTCCAGCTTCACCAACTTAGACATTCAACAAGTCCTCAGGTCAAAAAATGCCAGGGTGGACCTACTATCTAAGCTCACCACCTTGGATTCAACCAAATTGTAGAAAAGTTCTTTCTTCAAGGCCTTGAAGAAGCCCAGCATCAACGAGTTGACACCCATGAGGTCAAAAAATGCCAGGGTGGACCTACTATCTAAGCTCACCACCTTGGATTCAACCAAATTGTAGAAAAGTTCTTTCTTCAATGCCTTGAAGAAGCCCAGCATCAACGAGTTGACACCCATGACATAGATAGACTCAGAGCCAAGCTAGATAGATCCCATAATCAAGTATCTCTAGGATGGAATGCTTCATACCGACCAAAACAAAGCTTGGACATTAAGGCAACAAGCACCTTACTATGTCCTCTACAAGGATGGTTGTACAAAAGATTCTTTTCTTCGACCCTTCTTAAACATTTGCATGGCCAAAGTGGACTATGCACTTCGGGAAGTGCATGAAAGGATATGTGGCAATGATTTGGGGGATAGTTTCTTAGCCTACAAGGTACTTCACCATGGTATCATTGGCCGGCCTTACAACAGGATGCAATCAAGCTCATAAGGAATAGATGCTAGCAAAATGCTAATATTCAACATCAACCTGCAACCTTGTTAGCATGACTTGGCATGTCATGGCCCTTTGCATAGTGGAGGATGGACATCCTTAACCTGTTTCCCCTAGAATCGGGTCAATGAAAGTTCCTACTTGTCGCTGTCAACTACTTTTATGAAGTGGATTGAGGCCAAGCTGTTAGCACACATCACAAAAGCCAAAGTACGAGTCTTTGTATGGAAAGCTATCATTTGTCAGCTCGATTGGCCTCAAGTTATCATCATGAATAATGCTCGACAGTTCAATAATGCTCGGTTTGATGACTTCCATACAAAATTTGGTATTACACATAGCCTAACCTTGGTGGGCCATGCTCGAACCAATAGGGAAGCTAAGATGACTAACCAAACTCTCCTACAAGACTTGAAAGTATGTCTAGACTGAGCAAAAAGACAATGGCATAGAAAACTCTACAATGCATGATGGACATATCAGACCACAACAAATTTTCATATGAGCCACCCTTCAATGTTGCCTTCAAAATAGAAGTTGTTATCTCACTTGAGGTCAGTATTCTATCACCATGGCTCAAGAACTTTGATGAGCAAAGCAACTCTGAACATCTTTGAGTGAACCTAGATCAACTTGAGGAAACAAGAGAGCAAACTCAGGTGTGGATGGCAGTGTATGAATACAGAGTGGCTCAGTATTACAATTCTTAAGTCAAAGAAAAGGTATTCCAAGCCAATGACCTCATCTTATGATGATCCAAAGTATCTCAACCTGACAAGCATAAGAAACTAACCCCTAATTGGGTGGGCCCATGTTAGGACCGCCAACCTTTGCTTGGATATTTAGAACTCAGGAACGGATGCCTCCACCAAGTTTTGTATCAATCAAAGTTCATTTGGATAGCCAAATATTTTTCCTAGCAGCTCTTCACGTCCTTCCTATGTACAGAAATTTTCTATAGCCTAGTACTTCGCATACTGGTATCCAAATCCTACTCCGTTTAAGCCCTTGACCTTATAGAACAAGTCTTCATGAGTTTCAAATAAGAAACCCTTCTTTTCTACATTCTAAAAGAAGCTCCAATAGATTAGGATAACAGCAAATGAGGAGTTCTAGTTGGACTATGACTCCTTGTCTTTATCCAACTCCACCCGCACGCTGATCTTGTGCTCCAACTAATCCACCTCTCTAAGTTCAGTTTGGATCTAGAATCCTTTTTAAAGAAGGATCTTTGGATGGCCTTTTACTTAGTAGAATCTGACATAAAACAAGAATCGAGATGGCTACCAAATATGTGCGCGAAAACCTTGCTGCATCGAATTCTACAGAACTCTATTTTGTGACCAGCATGTAGGCCAGGGTGATGATGCAACCTAAGAGGGGGGGTGAATTGAACTTTAAAGCTTTTTTGCAAGACTTCAAATAATGTGCCAATTCAAATCATGTATTTATGAGCATGATAATAAAGTGCAGCGGAAATAGAAAAATAAATGCAAGAATAAAAACAATCATAAACACATCAAGTTTATAGTGGTTCGGTGCACTCCAAGGCACCTACATCCACTCCCCAAGTTTTTTTTAGGAATTCACTATAATCACACAAGATTACAGTCGATTAGTTTTCCGGGCTCACTAATCAAACCTAACTTGTTTTTCCGGGCTCACAAGTCAAAACCCCTTGGTTTTCATAGGCTAATCGAAAATCCCTTGGTTTTCATAGGCTAACAAAAAACCCCTTGATTTTCATGGGTTAACCAAAAGCCCCATTGGTTTTGCGGGCTAGCCAAGAACCTAGTTGATTTTACGGACTCACCAATAACCTTGATGGTTTTCCGGGCTAACCAACAACCCAACTTGTTTTCACAGGCTCACAAGTCAAAACTCTTGTTGATTTTTATCACATAGGCTCACCAACAACCTAGATAGTTTTCTCAAGGCTCACCATCAACCTAGATACTAGTTTCAATTCTATTGAAACTAGTAAGCAATAAAAGTACAAGAATAATAATACAAATATAAAAGCTTTCTTATAAAAAGCGGATTTGTCTTTGAGGCACTTAATTATTGTGTTGAGCTTGTCTCCATGTTGTAGAAACTTCAATGGATGCTTGAAGATGCCACTCTTGGAAGCTCCCTCTTCACTTTGAATCCTTGGAGGCTCAACACTCTCAATATTGAATCCTTAAAAATCCTTTACATATTTTTTCTTGTAAACCAAAGGATTTATCATTCAAACCATAGATTCTCTTCTTCCCCAAGAGCTTAGTGGTGTATAAATAGCCCTCCATACCTTTTTGACCATTTGTGACCGTTGGAGGAGAAATTATAGCCATTGGAGCCAAGTTGGAGAAGTTCTGTACTTCAGAAAAACTAGCGTTATAGTCCAAGTGTCGACACTTGATCTTCATGAGTCGATACCTTGAGTCGACACTTGGTTTCCATGAGTCGACACTTGATCAAACATATCTTTTAAAGTCTTCTGCTCTGTACTGGTGAGTTGACACTTCATCTGGTAAGTCGATACCTTGAGTCGACATTTTAGTTCCGTGAGTCGATACTTGACCAAACTTCTAAAATCATCACGTTCTGTATCTTGTTTGGTCTTAGGCCTTAAGTCGACACTTCACTATTCATAAGTCGATACTTGAATCGATACTTGGATTTCATGAGTCGACACTTGGCTACACCAGTGCTGAAATTTCTTCAAAATTAAATATTGAGTACCTATATCTGATTTACATACTTAATGCACAATTAGTACTCAAATATACTTAAGTATTTTATCATAATCAAAACCAGAGTCAACAATCTTTCCTTTTTTGATAATGACAAAATCTTTAAGTATATAAACAAGGTAAGCTCAAAAATAAATATAACATGCTCCAAAAGATTAACTATAAGCATAGAACAATGTAGCAAAAAAAAAAAATATTAAGCTCCCCCTCAAAATATGATCTAAAAAATGATTTTTCAAAAGCTCCCCCTCAACATATGATTTGTAAATTCTTTTCAAAAATTTTCAAAAATTTCAAACTTGGGCTGCCATGATCTTTAACTCAAAACTGTTAGATTTTCAAAAAGAGTACCGGGCTCTGATACCAATTGTAGCCAGGGTAATGATGCAACCCAAGAAGGGGGGTGAATTGAACTTTAAAGCTTTTTCGCAAGACTTCAAATAATATGCCAATTCAAAGCATGTGTTTGTGAGCATGATAATAAAGTGCATCAAAAATAAAGAAATAAATGCAAGAATAAAAATAATCACAAATACATCAAGTTTATAGTGGTTCGGTGCACTCCAAGGCACCTACATCTACTCTCCAAGTTTTTCTTAGGAATTCATTATAATCACACTAGATTACAGTCGATTAGTTTTCCGGGCTCACTAATCAAACCTAACTTGTTTTCCTGGGCTCACAAGTCAAAATCCCTTGATTTTCATGGGCTAACCAAAAACTCCTTGGTTTTCATGGGCTAACCAAAACTCCCTTGGTTTTTACGGGCTAACCAAAAACCCTCTTGGTTTTGCAAGCTAACCAAAAACCTAGTTGATTTTACGGGCTCACCAACAACCTTGATGGTTTTCCGAGCTCACAAGTCAAAATCCTTATTGATTTTTATCACATAGGCTCATCAACAACCAGATGGTTTTCTCAAGGCTCACCATCAACCTAGATACTAGTTTCAATTTTATTGAAACTAGTAAGCAATACAAATACAAGAATAATAATGAAAATATAAAAGCTTTCTTACAACAAATAGATTTATCTTTAAGGTACTTGATTGTTGTGTTGAGCTTGTCTCCATGTTGCAGAAGCTTCAATGGATGCTTGAAGATACCACTCTTGGAAGCTCCCTCTTCACTTTGAATCCTTGGAGGCTCAACACTCTCAATATTAAATCCTTAAAAATCTTTTACATATTTTTTCTTTTAAATCAAAGGATTTATCATTCAAACCATAGATTCTCTTCTTTTCCAAGAGCTTAGTGGTGTATAAATAGCCCTCCATATCTTTTTGACCGTTTGTGACCGTTGGAGGAGAAATTATAACCATTGGAGCGAAGTTAGGAAAGTTCTGTACTTTAAAAAAACTAGTCGTTACAGTCCAAGTGTCGATACTTGATTTGCATGAGTCGACACCTTGAGTCGACACTTGATTTTCATGAGTCGATATGTTGACCACTGGAATGATTTTAATGATTACAAAATATTAGAGCATGTATGGATTACTAATTTTTTTAATTACTCAAGAAATTTTTGCAAGAAGTATTTATCATTGTATCATTTGGTTTTCTATTCAGTTAAAGTGTATTTCAGTATTGTATGAACTTATATACATCTCAAGTTGTAAAGCCCTGATTTTATCCTTGTAATCTTGTAAAAAGGGTTAAAAATTAGTAAAAAGTGAGTATAAATAGGTTAGATATCTATGGTAAGTTTTTTGAAGTGATTGGAATACTTGCTCTTGTTGAAAAATTGGTTTAAAGAAGTCTGCTTGAGCCGACTCACAGACCTCGAGCCGACTCATGATCTGGCACGGCACGGAGAGTTTCAGTTTTTCAGAAGTTCAAGCTGACTCAAGGATAGTGAGCCGACTCACCCAGTGTATGCAATTCACAAGTTTCAGAAACTCAAAGAGCCGCCTCGACCCAAAAGAGCTGACTCATCCAGAGTTTGTTTTTGGTCTATCTGCGACTTCAAGCCGACTCAAGGTTCTCGAGCTGACTCGAGTGATGAGTTCTGACTTTCTAATGGTTAGTTGCTGAATCAATTTTTTGAATTCAAAAGGCCCTCCAACGACTCTATTTCGGTTCCCTGGGCCCTATAACGGCTAGTTTTGCTTGAAGACTATAAAATGGAGTATTTATGATGGATTAAAAAAATTATTCATTGATTATTCATTGAGAAAAAAAGAGCATTCAAGGAAATTTCAAGTCTTTCACCAACCAACTTCAAGTGATCATTCAAGAAAGGATTCAAAGCTTCTCCAAATCATCTTCATTCATTGAATCCAACTTTTAAGGAAGTCAAGAAGCAGCTTTAAGAGTATTCAAGAGTATCTAAAGCAAGGCTTCAACTTGAACTTCATCGACAACTACCAAAGAAATTAGGTTTGTTGTAAAGTTGCTATTTTCATTTGATATATCTTGTTTTCTCTCTAAGAGCGGCAAGGGGATGTGTCTTGTGAGCGTTGAAGGTTTTTAGGTGAGCCTATTAAAACCTAAGTTTGGATTTCTTTGATGAGCCCGGTTCTAAAAATCAAAGGGAGTTAGGCTCTTGGTTAGCCTATGTTAAAATCATGTTTGGGTTTCTTTGATGAGCCTGGTTTGAAAACCAAAGTGTAGAGTTTGGATTGTGAGTCTGTTAAAACAATCCGACTGTATTCTGGTAGGGGATATAGTAGAAATCCCAAGTGATGCTTGGGTAGTGGATGTAGGAGCGGGTTGCTCCGAACCACTCTATTTCTTTGTGCTTGTGATTGTGTTGATTGACTTCTTTCTGTTGATTGATTTACTTGCTTCCGCATTGCATAATCTATCACAACACCAATACTAAAAGAATTTTAAAGTGCATATATTTGCAAAAAAGTTTTATATTCCAATTCACCCCCCTCTGGGAAGCCACCTGGGCAACAAGTGGTATCAAAGCAGAGTCTCTGAAATTTCTTAGAGTAAACATTGATGGGACATCCCATGAGCACCTCTTTGGCCGAAGGCCAATTCATAAACCGACCTCCACTTTTCACTGGAATTAATTACACATATTGGAAGGCTAGGATGAAGATATACATTCAAGCCGTAGACTTTCAATTATGGAAGATAATTCAAAAATGACCTCACACACCCACTATCAGGATAAATGATGTTGAGGTTCCCAAACCTGAAAAGGAATGGGACGAGAATGATATGAAAAAGGCCAAGTTAAATGCCAAGGCAATGAATTTACTTTATCGTGCTTTGGACCCAAACGAATTTAACAGAATTTTTACATGTAATTCTGCTAAAGAAATTTGGGATAAGCTCGAAATCACACACAAAGGCACATCACAAGTAAAGACTTCTAAGATTAACCTTCTTGTGCATAATTATGAGTTATTCAAAATGGAGCCTAATGAAACTATATCTGCTATGTTTTCATGCTTTACTGGTATTTTAAATGGTCTTAAAAATCTTGGTAGGATCTATACTAATGCTGATCTAGTACAAAAAGTTTTGAGATCTTTGTCAAAGAAATGGGAAACAAAGGTTACATCTATTCAAGAGGCAAAGGACTTAAACACATTATCATTAGATGAGCTGGTTAGATCATTGATTACTCATGAGCTAGCCATGCAGCAAAGAACAAAAGAAGACTCTCAAAAGAAAAAGGCCATTGCATTTAAAGCAACTGAAGAGTATAAAGATGAAGATTCAGATACATCTAATGATGATGATATGGAGAATGATGAAATTGCCCTAGTAATGAGAAAGTTCAAGAAATTTATGGGCAGAAGAAGAACAAACAGATGGAAAAAGCAATTCAGAAGAGGAGACTATGAAAAGGAAAAAGAAAAAGACAAGGATAAAGATCAATTTTCAATTTGTTATGAGTGCAAGAAACCAAGACACATACACCCTGATTGTCCAGAAACTAAGAAAAAGTTGTTTAAGAGAAAGAAAAAGAAAGCAATGCTTGTGGCATGGAGTGACAGTGATGAATCTACATCAACTGAAGAAGATGAAGATACAACGAAGACAGCTCAAATTTGTCTTATAGGTTTGGAGGATGAGGGATGTCTTGTAGCCATGAATGCAAAAAAAAGATGATACCTTGATAGTGGCTGTTCAAGATATATGACGGATAATATAGATCAATTCTTCATCCTGGAACAAAAAGATGGTGGCATGATAACCTTTGGTGACAATCATAAAGGAAGGATAATTGGTATTGGTAAAATTAAAATTACTCTTTCCACCTTTATTGAGAATGTACTACTAGTAAAAAAATTAATGCATAATCTGTTAAGTATCAGTCAATTATGTGATATTGGTTTTAATGTTTTCTTCAAGTCTTCGATGTATATAGTAGTTGATCCTCTTGACTCTAGTACAAAGTTCATTGGACATAGCTTGGGAATATATATGTAGTAGATCTTAATGATCTAGCTTTGTCAAGTAATACAAGTCTTGTGGCAGTGAATGATAAGAGCAAGGAATCAAGTCTACTATGGCATAGACGATGTGGACATGCTAGTATGGATACTATTGCAAAACTTATTTCAAAAGACTTAGTTAAAGGTTTGCCAAAGTTTAAAGTAGATTTTGATTACATCTATGAAGCATTCCAATTAGGAAAGTAAGTGAAGGGGAGTTTTAAATCCAAGAATATTGTTTCTACCACTAGACCTTTAGAGCTACTTCACATGGATCTATTCGGACCCACTGGGATAATAAGCCCAGATGATATGAAGTATGGTCTTGTGATTACAGATGATTTTTCAAGATACACTTGGGTTTTATTTATTGCACACAAAGATAAAACTTTTAAAGTATTCAAAAAATTTATAAAAGAGTTTCAAACTTAAAAAATCTTTCTATTATTTCTATTCGTAGTGATCATGGTACATAATTCAAAAATCAATATTTTGATCATTTTTGCACAAAATATGATATTGATCACAACTTCTCCGCTCCTAGAACACCACAGCAAAATGGTGTTATAAAGAGAAATAATATAACCTTGGAAGAAATGTCCAGAACAATGCTTTGTGAAGGAAATCTTCCAAGATATTTTTGGGCAGAAGCTGTAAATACTGCTTATTATATTTTGAACAGAGTTTTAATCAGACCTATTATAAGAAAAACCCCTTATGAACTGTGGAACAATAAAAAGCCTAACATTAATTATTTTCATGTTTTTGTTTGCAAATGTTTTATACTTAATAATGGTAAATATAATCTTGGTAAGTTTGATGCTAAATCTGATGAAGCTACCTTCCTTGGTTACTCAATAAATAGTAAAGCCTATCGAGTTTTCAATAAAAGAACTTTAACTGTGGAAGAATCGATTTATGTTATTTTCAATGAAACTGATATGACATCTTCTAGAAAAGAAGATTATGCTGATGATGATATAGGTACACTTGAACATGGATTAAAGGACATGACTATCAAAGATAAGCAAGCAAGTGAACCACAAGAAGACATGGTAAGCAAGAATCATAAAGATATACCTAAAAAATGGAGGTATGTACATTCACATCCCAAAGAACTCATTATAGGAGATCCATCACAAGGTGTTAGAACTAGAGCTTCATGAAGGGATGTACATGATCTGATTGCTTTTGTATCTCATGTAGAATCACACACCATAGAAGAAGCTGAAATCGACCCTAATTGGATGTTAATTATGCATGATGAATTAAACCAATTTAGGAGAAATAATGTTTGGATACTTGTAGAAAGACCAGTTGACCACCCTGTTATAGGTACTAGATGGGTTTACAAAAACAAGCTAGATGAACAAAGTAATGTAATTAGGAATAAGGCTAGACTGGTTGCTCAAGGTTACAATCAAGAAGAAGGAATAGATTTTGATGAGACTTATGCACCAGTAGCTAGGCTAGAAGCTATTAGATTACTCTTGGCATATGCATATTTTATGAACTTTAAATTATTTTAAATGGATGTAAAGAGTGCTTTTCTAAATGATTTTCTATCCAAAGAAGTTTTTGTAGAACAACCACCTGGTTTTATCGATCATACTTTTTCTAATCATGTTTTTAAGTTGAATAAAGCTTTATATGATCTTAAATAGGCACCTAGAGCCTGGTATGATAGATTAAGCAAGTTTTTGCTTGGAAATGATTTTGTAAGAGGTAGTGTTGATACTACTTTGTTTATTCAAAAGAAAAATAATGATATTTTGGTTGTTCAAATTTATGTTGATGATATAATATTTGGATCTACTGATGAATCCTTGTATCAAGATTTTGCTAAGTTAATGCAGGGTGAATTCGAAATGAGTCTAATGGGTGAGCTAAACTACTTTCTCGAACATCAAATCAAACAATCGAAGGAAGAGATCCTAATCAATCAAGATAAATATATTAAAGAAATTATCAAAAAGTTTGGCATGGAATCAAGCAAAGAAGTTGGAACATCCATGAGTCCTGCATGCAGATTAGATAAAGATAAAAATGGTACAAGTATTGATCAAAAATTATATAGAGGTATGATCGGATCTCTATCCTATTTAATTGCCAGTAGACCTGATATTCTATTTAGTGTTTGTATGTGTGCATGTTTTCAATTAAATCTAAAAGAATCACACATTATTGCTGTTAAAAGAATTTTTAAATATCTTAAAGGCGCATATAATATAGGATTATGGTATTCCAAGCATTCATCTTTAAAGTTAATTAGTTATTCTGATGCTGATTATGGTGGCTATAAGATTGATAGAAAAAGCACCAATGGCACATGCCAATTTCTAGGTGTCAACTTGATTTCATGGCACTGTTGTAAATGGAACTCTGTTAAACTATCTACTACTGAGATAGAATATGTGACTGCAGGGAACTGTTGTACATAAGTGCTGTGGATCAAGCAACAACTAGAAGACTATGGTGTTATCCAGTCTAAAATTTCTATCAAATGTGATAACACTAGTGCTATTAATTTATCAAAAAATCAAATTCAGTACTCTAGAACAAAGCATATAAAAATTAGACTTCATTTCATTGGAGATCATGTCTTAAATAATATTGTAGAATTAGAATTTGTACCAACTGAGAACCAATTAGCTGATATTTTTACCAAACATCTTAGCCAAGATATATTTGAAAAGATTAGAGGTGAACTTGGTCTATGTGACCCTTATTAAAACTATTGACCTAATTTTTTCAAAAAAAAAATGGAAAAATTATCTAGAGTTTTCAAAAGTCAATTTAGAGCTTTTGACTGCTTGATCTAGTATTGATTTACCCTTAGAAACTAGTAGTTCGATCGTTTGAGCTTTTTCCTGTGTTTTTGCTCGAGCCGACTCGAGCAATCCCCTGTCCTGTCGAGCTGACTCGAAGGATGGGCTGAAGCTTTTTTTAAATAGGGTTTCGTTAGTTTTCAAACCCATTTTCTTTCCATTTTTACTGTTGAACTCCAACCGTTCCCTCTCCTAAGCCTTAGAAAAACCTCTAGAACCCTTCCTAATCTTCAATCCAAGCAAGATGGGTCCTAGGAAGGTTGTTGCAAAGAGACCGAAGAGAGTTGTGCGATCGGTTGCGGAAGAACGGAGGACAAAGAGAAGGCTAGATGCTTTGGCTTCACATTCTATGGAAGAGCAGAGCATGAAAAGCAACAATCCGAAGCTCCGAAAGCCCCTAGGCAGATCGTCCTTATGGAAAATAGACAGGTAACATCCGAAAGATTTGTGGATTTTGACTTTCTAGAACAAGAACACCTAAGGATAGGAGATTGGCTAAATGCTCAGGGTTGGAAATCATTTTGTATGCTTGATTTGCCCACATATCCAACTCTAGTGAGACAGTTCTTTGAAAACCTGTCCATAGGCACTTTTCATTTGGAATGCACTATTAAAGGTAAAAGCATTATGGTGAATGAGCAGAAATTGAGCAGCATTCTTCAAGTTCCCAAAGAAGGGAAAAGTTTTTTGGTGTTGAAAGAAAAGCAGAGGACACTAAGAAAAGTTCTAAAGAGGAGTGATGTATCTAGAATTGTTCATGTTAGGGAAAATCTATTGTCTTTGGAGATGAGGCTAACTCATAACATCATTAGCCGAGTGTTCTTACCCAGAACAGGGAGATTCGACTAGGTAAGTAAAGGGATTTGATATTTATGAGATGTTTGATTGAGGGGAAAGCTCTCAACTTGCCCTACATTATGATCTCTCAGATGAGGGAGGCAGCTCGCAGGGCACGAGCATGCCTTCTCTATGGTATGGTGTTTATCCTTCTTTTCCAGGATGCTGAGGTTGACTTATCAGGTGAGGACAGTAGGCCCCTGCTACTGACAGGTACAATGTGAAATCTTTGAGCAGAATGGGATTTCTTAAGGTGAATGGATATTGGATTAGGAAGACCTCCGGGCAGAGAGCTACACATTCTGATAAGGAGTTTGATGAGGATGACCAGGCTGGTCAGCCACAGGGCATGAGGCAGAGAGACTTACTGATGAGGCTGGACCCTCTGAGCCAGCACCCACTCAACCTCAGTCACCTGTGAGAAAGACTGATACTGATGGTTCGAGAGATGATCACAGATTCAGGATATCTTGGATGTGCTTTCTACTTTGCAAAGAGGCAGGGCAGAGACTAATGCCAAGATAGTTGCTCTACAGACCGAGATGCGAGAT
The DNA here is from genome assembly GCA_021397845.1 of Areca catechu. Lineage (NCBI taxonomy): Eukaryota > Viridiplantae > Streptophyta > Magnoliopsida > Arecales > Arecaceae > Areca > Areca catechu. The sequence goes on from CM038050.1 coordinate 159,145,059, forward strand.
GGTTTTCAGTAGATCTTGATAGTTCTTCAGAAGATCAATGCAGCTGGCCCATCAGCACCTCCACCACCACCAACAAGACCAGATGATGATGCTGACATTGCACATGGAGAGACTGAGCCTTCTACTGACACACCTATTGTAGATACTCCTACAGTTGAGGATGGTACTGGTGCATAGGGTACTAAGGGATAGAGCACTGGTATATTTGACACTCCAGCGACTCAGATTCTTTCGAGCACCAGTACTTTAGCCTTGTCTGATCCTCCTTCTGTATAGCCTACTCCCATCCAGATCTCTTCATAATCTCCTTCCAAGTCTAAACCTAGAGTTCCTAAACCTACTGCTCCCATTAGGACTAGACTGAGGGATCTTAGACCTAGGTTTCTAAAATTTAAACCTCAACCTGACATTTTAGAAGTTGGCTCTTCTTCCAATGAAGATGAGTCCAGTGAAGATGTGTCCAGTGCTTCTTTTTGAGCATTAGATCTTTAATTTTTTTCTACATTCTCTCTTGAATGTGATACTATTTTATCGTGCTTAGCACTTTTGTACTGTATCACATCCTGTACTGACTTTACATAGCTATATATATATGTTTGTTTTGAAAATTTTGTCTTTTGATTGATACATATGTATGAATTATTGTGAATGAATGTTATCACTAAAAGGTATATGTTTTGTTGATGACAAAAAGGTGGAGAAGTGCATGAAAATGAATAGATGAGTATAATAAAAAGTATGATAAAATGGGGAGCAATGATACATTATTAAGAAAGGGGGAGCTATTATTGAAATTTTTATTATATGAGAAAGGGGGAGAAATTATTGAAATTTCTTTCAAATATAAAGTGAAAAGTTCTCCTAACTAAGTTGGAAATTAGTATATTGGTGACTTGTATATTATCTGATACTTGCTTACAGCTTTAGTGCATGAATAGTATAGTAACCTTATTACCCTAATACATGTTGACACATTGTCTTGATACTAAGTCATTTCAACATCTTGATACTTCTTTTGTTCTGATACATACTACTTGTGAATATCGATGCATAGTATGTCATTACATGTAATTGTAAAGTGTTCTAAAGATTTTCATGCCCAGTATTTTGTCATCATCAAAAAGGGGGAGTTGTTGACCCCTGGAATGATTTTGATGATTACAAAATATTGGAGCATGTATGGATTACTAATTCTTTCAATTACTCAAGAAGTTATTGCAGGAAGTATTTATCATTGTATCATTTGGTTTTCTATTCAGTTAAAGTGTATTTCAGTATTGTATGAACTTATGTATATCTCAAGTTGTAAAGCCCTAATTTTATCCTTGTAATCTTGTAAAAAGGGTTAAAAATTAGTAAAAACTGAGTACAAATAGGTTAGACATATGTGATAAGTTTTTTGAAGTGACTGGAAGACTTGCTCTTGTTGAAAAATTGATTTGAAGAAGTTCTGCTTGAGCCGACTCACAGACCTCGAGCTGACTCATGGACCAAGAGCCAACTCATGATCTGGCATGGCACAGAGAGTTTCAGTTTTTTAGAAGTTCGAGCCGACTCACCAAGAGTATGCAATTCATAAGTTTCAGAAACTCGGAGCCACAAGCCGACTCGACCCAGAAGAGCCGACTCTTCCAGAGTTTGTTTTTGGTCTGTCTACGACTTCTAGCCGACTCAAGATTCTCGAGCCGACTCAAGTGACGGGTTCTAGCTTTCTAATGGCTAGTTGCTGAATCAGTTTTTTGAATTCAAAAGGCCCTCCAACGGCTCTATTTTGATTTTCTAGGTCCTATAATAGCTAGTTTTGCTTGAAGACTATAAAAGGGAGTATTTATGATGGATTAAAAAAATTATTCATTGATTATTCATTAAGAGAAAAAGAGCATTCAAGGAAATTTCAAGTCTTTCATCAACCAACTTCAAGTGATCGTTCAAGAAAAAATTCAAAGCTTCTCCAAATCATCTTCATTCATTGAATCCAACTTTTGAGGAAGTCAAGAAGCAGCTTTAAGAGTATTCAAGAGCATCTAAAACAAGGCTTCAACTTGAACTTCATCGGCAACTACCAAACAAATTAGGTTTATTATAAAGTTGCTATTTTTATTTGATATATCTTGTTTTCTCTCCAAGAGTAGCAAGGAGCTGTGTCTTGTGAGTGTTGAAGGTTTTTAGGTGAGCCTATTAAAACCTAAGTTTGGGTTTCTTTGATGAGCCCAGTCTTAAAAATCAAAGGGAGATAGGTTCTTAGTTAGCCTATATTAAAACCAAGTTTGGGTTTCTTTAGTAAGCCCGGTTTAAAAACCAAAGTATAGAGGTTTGGATTATGAGCCTATTAAAACAACCCGACCGTATTCCGGTAAGGGATATAGTGGAAATCCCAAGTGGTGCTTGGGTTGTGGACATAGGAGCTGGTTGCTCCGAACCACTCTATTTCTTTGTGTTTGTGATTGTGTTGATTGACTTCTTTGTGTTGATTGATTTACTTGCCTCTATATTGCATAATCTATCACAACACCAATACTAAAAGATTTTCAAAGTGCACATATTTGCAAAAAAATTTTATATCTCAATTCACCCTCCTCTTGGGAAGCAACCTGGGCAACACGACACTTGACCAAAAATATCTTCTAAAGTCTTCTGTTATGCACTGGTGAGTCGACACCTTGAGTCAACACTTTAGTTTCGTGAGTTGACACTTGACCAAACTCTTGAAATCACCACGTTCTATATCATGTTTGGTCTCAGGCCTTGAGTCGATAGTTCACTGTTCATGAGTCGATACTTGGATTTCATGAGTTGACATTTGGCTGCACCAGTGCTGAAATTTTTTCAAAATTAAATCTTGAGTACCTATATCTGATTTACACACTTAATGCACAATTAGTACTCAAATATACTTAAGTATTTTGTCATAATCAAAACCAGAGTCAACACAGCAACTTGCTAACAATGCTAGGACTTCTCCGAAGGTCCTTTAGGAATGAAATTAAAACTTTAACATCATCAGAAAGTGCCCTCTTTATCATTTTACCTAAAATAAAGTTTTGTGGAGAGAGATATAGTCCTAAGAATAGGGACTTGTTAGTGTTAAAAATAGAATACTGAAATCTGTTTGGACATCTTGCTTTCTCTTGGCATTGCTTCTTCTTGGTACGGGATGTTTATTGATGGCATGAGAAGAGGGAGAGAGAGGAAAGAGATAGGGGAATTTAGGAAGAATTAGAGATCTCTTTGATTCCATTACCTTAAGTTTACTTAAATGGTCCTTTTATAGACCAAAGGGTTTTTCTAATCCAAATAAGACTAGAAACATAAACCTAAATCAAATTCTAATTCTTTCAAGGCTAATCCAATTAGGAGAGCACTCATCCAAATCTATGTACACCCATGTCTTGACCCATACTCACACCCACTTGGATCCAAACCCGATCCAATATGGGTTAGCCCTCTCAAGATCTAAAATCCTGGATTTCAAGTCCGTGAAGAGCCGAACCTCCATGCTAGGACCAAACTGGTCCTAATCCTAGGGTTCAATTTGATCCTAGAATCCTGGAGCCATCACCAGGACTCCTCTCCTGGCCTTCCAAGGCTTGGGAGCATCATATCTACCTCAATAGCCCATACCAAATTAATGAAGTTGTGCGGCTAGGGATCTATCAACTTTAGTGTTTTGATGGAACCCTTGTACCTCAAACTTGGAATTCAAGAAATTTATGAATGTATCCAAGTCCTGTAGGTCAGAACCTTATATAAAGATCCGTGCTCCTCATACCAAAATAAGTTGAGCTTAAAACCTCAACAAACTAAAAAGTGTGAGGTAACCCTATAAGAGGGCCTTTGGAGATACAGCTTCTTGAACCAAAACAAGTCAAGTTTAAAACCTCAATGAATAGAGAAGAGAGGGATAATCCCATAAGAGGACCCTTAAAAAGCACAATTCTTGTACCAAAATAAGCTAAGCTTAAAACCTCAATGGACCAAGAAATGAAGGATAATCCCATAAGAGGTCCTTGGAAGTATAACTCTTCGTACCAAAATGAACAAAGCTTAAAATCTCAGTTGACCAAGAAGCAAGGGATAACCTTATAAGAGAACTCTTGGAGTACGGTTCATAGTGCTAAAAAGAATTGAACTCAACACTTCGACCAATCGGGGAACTAAAGAAGGACCTACATCAAAAATTTAAAGTATGCAATCCAAATTAGCACTAGAAACATACCCCCTTTTGAAGCATCTTGGCTATAGAACAACGAAAACCTAAGGTAAAATATTTGAGAGTTGGAATAGGTCAATTCTTGCTCCAACAACTAAAGCGACCAAACAAAAGGTAGGTTAGTCAAGACTCTGAACTCATGCCGCAGCGAGACCAACCTGAACAATTGCAAACTTATGAGCTTTGCTTGAAGGTCCTTCTCCAACAAGATATGAGGTTGGATGCTTAGCAAATTTACGCCCTAGAAGGTTACTTTGGTAATTACATGATTAGTTAAAAAGCAAACTAAGGAAGCTCTTGAGAAGAAAGATTCTATTTCATTACTTTAAAACAAATACAAAAAGGGTCATCTTAGTCAACTACCAAAAAAAGCTTTGGACAACTGAGCTACGCTTATAGCAAATAAAATGAAAGAAGAAAAGGCCAAGTCTAGGCGTCGGGCGATGCCACGAAATCTTTGGACTAAGCTTCGACTTCCTTGATGGTAACCTCCAAATCTTTGGCACAAAAGGCCCTAAGCACCTTGACCAGCAGGGTGGGCAGATTGTTAGCGGACTTCCACATCCAAGAAACCGAGGTCAAGTTTTGGATAATGCTCTGCTACCTTAGTTCAATAGTCCGGGAATGCAATATTGTAGGTCTCAGTTGCATAGTTGGCCTTCTCATTGGCTAGCTAGTTCGAGATTGGAAAGTCTTCCACTACCTTGGGGACCATTCGACGATCATAGCCTCAACCTTAGTGGCCCTTTCCTCAGCTGCATTGGTCCTCTCCTCAGCTGATGTCAACTTCACCTTAACCTCCTTAAGCACCTCCTTGTAGCACCAAGTCTCCACCCCGACCTCAAATAGGATGACCTAAGCCTTCTTCTCATCCCTCTTTACCTTGAGGGCCTTCTCTTTGGCTACATCCACTCTCCTCTATACCTCTTCCATCTTCGACCTCATGGCTTTTTTGGACTTCATATAGTAGTCTAGATGATGTAAAAGCTAAAAGAAAGAAATTAAGTTAGCCGACCTTAGAAAAGTAAAAAGAATGAGGGAAGAAGCTTGGTGGTACTTATGCAAATGGAGAAATCAAAAGTATTGATATGGTGGAAGTTGGAGCCTGACTCCTCCAACTTCTTCTAGTCACCAATAAAAGGATCCTGTGGAAGAGATCCTGAGCTACTCACCAGCTTCCTAGCAAAAGTCTGACAAGGGCCAAATTATAAGTGTTGGTGCTCAAATCTATCAAGGCACTGGAGATGCTGGAGCTAGTGGTGCAGGCTTATCTCTTGAAAGCAGAACCTACAAAAAAGTCCTAGCCAGAAGGTATTCTGGTATAGGCCCTACGATGCTCCAGTTAGATTTTTGGCATGTAAATAGTATGAGGAATATGTTGGAAAGATTTTGTATATCTTAGTAGTCCCCAAGGGATTTCATTTTATAGGTAAAGGGCAAGGATATTTTTAAAAATGATAAAAATCTCGGTAAATTCGATGAGAAATAACAAGACTTATCAACAAGCTATCAGGAAGTTTTTCATTTGCAGAAGATGTCCATTCCATTTTAATTGAAATATTATCTTTATATGAAATTTGTCGTGTTTCTTTAATGACAATGTGAACTACTACTTGGATCCAGGCATAGTTTCCTTAATTACGAAGATATGATGGTGCTTAGGGGTCATGAGAAATGATATGACCTTTTAGCCATGTAATCAAGGGAGCAAAAATAAGCATCGGCAGCATTGGTCTTCAATGGGTCTGAGTGGGTATATCACTTAAGGTCCTATTCGCCACCAAATTTTTGGATCAAGGATTGATCCGAGCTCTTTTATTGAATTCGAAGAATGGTCAGCCATAGAATACTTAATTGGATGGCCTTGATAAGGGTGGGATATGCTGATGGTCTTCAGATGGTCTGATCGACCGAATGCTGGTTACTGCTGAGCTAGGTTGGAAATATTTCATTAAAAACCTGTAAAATCTATTCTAAAAACAAATCCTGAAAATCCTGAAATTTTGCTCAAAACAGTTCATCAAAAAACCTATAAAATATATTCTAAAAATAGATCTAGATAGAAAATCTGCCAACATTGATCAGGATAATTTTTATGCATGAAAGATCTGGTCAAAACTAGATCAAATATTTCAAAAATTAGGATAAAAATTGATCAGATTTCATATACTAAAATCTAGAATTCATGAATAGATTTTTTTTTTTTGAGTAATCAAGATTTGATCAAAAACAAATGAGGAATGCTTGAATGCGCATGAACAAAACTAGATATTAAAAAGTATTGAATGTTTTAAGATTTGATAAACCTTTTTCAAAAAAATAGGAACCAAATCTAAAAAAGATTTTTTCCCCTTTTTTCTGGAACCAATATAGAAACGACAACCTGGTTCTGATACCAAATGGAGGGAATACCGACACTGAGAATTTGGGTTTCCAGGATTTAGATTATAGGTTGAAAAATTTTTGCAATAAAAAAAATTGACTTTACCTTGTAATCATGGTGGAAACCAAACCAAAGTTGTAGAATAAGCTTCACGAGCGAATTAGGCACCACTCCTCTACTTTGCTCACATGTCGAAGCAACACTGAAAAGAGGGATGAATAGCACAAGGATTATTTTTTAGAGGTGGTTTCTAATTTTTCTAAGAGGTTTCGATGGATTTTTTAGAGCTTTTTTTTACTTCACAGCAAGGGGAGGGCTTTATAAAATCTTTCTGAATGATAAATTGAAATATGTTTGGATTTAAAATCTGAACTACGATGATCTCAATAGCTATAAAAGGAATGGAAGAATAGCATGAATAGAAATCATTTCATGTGAACAAAAATTAGTGGCATAATTTAAATTTTCTTAAAGCTTAATTTGAGATCCCATCCTAGATCTTAAAGCCCCCCGATCGCACGCTCTCCAAAGGCCACATAGCCAGGCCTCATGTTGAGAAATTCTTAGCATGGGCAGAGAAGTTTCTCAGCATGTGCTAAGAAGTTCTCAGTGAGAAGTCTTCTCAGTGTAAAGCCTTTTTTTATTTGATTTTGAATTCAATAATTCAAAGAAACAAAATAAGCCCCTGATTAAATTTGTAATTCGAGTTCTAACCAATTTAGGACTTGAACACAAACCCCTCCAAAATATAGATTGATTAAATACTAGTTCAGATCCTAATCAAATTAAGATTCAAACTCAAAATCCCACTTAAACCTTGAATTATAAATTAATTCAAGATCATCCCCGGAATTAATCCTACAACTAATGTCTAGTACTAGCTGGACATAGCCAGTATTTAATTCCCTATGATCTCGAACTTAATTCTCAATAAAGTCAGTCCATTTATCCAATCAAGTCACTTACTTTCAAATTAAACATTTGGGTTTTAGGTCAAGCCCTTTTCGGCATTACTTGATAATGTGCGTGACTCCATGGGTTCGAATACATAAACATGTCAAAAGAACCACGTGCTTTGATACCAGTATTAAGAAACCTAGGCTATTTCATGCATATATTTTCAAACTTTTTAAAGCAATAGTCAGCAAAAATAACTAGATTAATCAAATTAATTTATATATGCATTAGATTATATCTACAAAATAGCCAATACACAAGATCATGTCATGATTATGATGCATATAATTAAAAAGCTGAAATGTAAAAGAGAATGCATAGATCACATTTGATGATCATATCTATGCATTGATACTATACCATAGGTTATATATATGATATAAAAGAATTTAGAAACTCTATACTTTTATATAGAATGATAATCATCGCTGATGGAAGGTCGGACAATAAAAACTTTACAAGCCACACAAAATATCTAGTCTCTATAGGTGTCCACACGGGAGCTCTATCCTAACCAGTCCTCTTGGAGTGCTAGCTCCTCTTTGGAACCTCGATGACTAATCACCTTCTTCTTCAAATGCCGGGATGCTCAAGGAATTGAAGAAGAACCTAGGAGGAGAGGAGGAAGAAGATGGTGCTGGAAAATCCTTTCCCTCGCTCACTCTTCCCAAACATAGTGAAAGCACTAGTAGCTCTTATCCATTCCATTTCCTCTCTTCCCCAAACTAATTTTCTTAGATAGAAAATTTCCTTTCTTAGCCTCCCTTAGCCTCTTTATCTCTTAGTTTCAGTAGCCCACACTTACCTCTTTAAGTAAAGGCAACTAAGAGAGGTTAAGAGGTTAAGGAGTTAGGGAGTAATAAAGGAAGAGAGATTCGGAAGTTAAAACCAACTTATGTAAATTTAAATTTAAAATCTGAATTTAAATTCAAAATTCAAAATTCAAATTAAATAGCTTGGGTGTTTGGATCATGTCCAATCTAATTGGATCCAAACTCGAGCCTAGACCAAATCATATTTGGATTGACTCAAAACTAATTGCTCAATCAAATTAAGCTAATTAGAAATATAATTACCTGTTGCCCAGAAATGGAACCCAAGAGGGGGGGTGAATTGGGTCTTTTATAAAATTTAAAGCAATAATGTGAAGATCTAGTGGTGTTTGTGAGTAATAAATTCAATGCACTAGATTAAATGCAGCGGAAAGTAATAAATGGATTGCAATAAACAAAGAGCAAGAAAGAGAGGAGGCAATCACACACAAATACAAAATTTATAGTGGTTCGGTGCAAACCTAGCACCTACATCTACTCCCCAAGCCACCCTTGGAAATTTCACTATAATCCAACCAAAAAATAAGACAAACTCTCTTCAAGAGTAGAATAGAAGCTTTGAAGCTCAAGCTGATGCTTTGTCTTGTCTCCTCGAAATATTCTTCAAACTCTTCTTTTGGAATGATGTAAGGATGGGCTTGTAAGCTTTATCAGGGAATCAAACTTTAAATGGCTCTTAAAGTGAAGTTCTTGAGAGAATCTTGGCTTTTTGGCTTTTAATGGACTTCAATACCTCAAGAATGAAGTTGGTGAAGCTTAAATACAAAGAAAAACTTCCAAAAAATAGTTTGTGACCATTTGAGCATTGAATCTAGCCGTTGGGAGCTTGAAAAAATACTTCTGTACTTTAAAAAAATAGATCCATTATGGCTGTCAGAACCCGAGTGTCGACACTTGGTTGTCAGGTGTCGACACTTGACTTCCAGGTATCGACACTTGAACTTTTAAGTATCGACACTTAAACTTTTAAGTGTCGACACTTGATTCACAGGTGTCGACACTTGACACAAAAACACTCCATTGGCAAAGTTCTAGATTTTCAAAAAGTCTCAGGCCTTGAGTCGACACTTGGAAACTTAAGTATCGACACTTGAGTTTCAGGTGTCGATACTTGAGTCCTGGGTGTCGACACTTGGCATACCAAGAAGTTTTTCTGCATGCCAAATGCTGAAGTGTCGACACTTGACTTCCCAGGTGTCGACACTTGGTTCTAAAAAAATTCATAATCAAATACAAATTAAGCCAAAGACACAAGCATCAATTTTAAAACTTAAATGGAACATAAATAATCAATAATTGAACATGTAAAATTCCTTTTTGCATGAAGAAGATGTTTTAAATTATGAAAAATACTCCGTGCCATGGCGTGCCATGATACTTAGATTTTTGAGAATTTGAGATGCTTGCTTCCTGAAAACTCATAGCTGAAAGTAAACATTAGTATACAATAAGTACTCAAGTTTTTGTTATTCATCAAAATCACTAGGAGAGCCAACAATCTCCCCCTTTTTGATGATGACAAAACTTTGAGTAAATCAACATTAATTTTCAAATTTTAGATATGATATTTCATGAATATGATGTTAAGCTCACATAAACCACAACTTGCATAGTTAGGAAGAATAAATCTCTCCCTTAATTAGACAATTCTAATCAGAACAAGAAATATGCAATTTTGGTATCAGATCAAATTAGAAATTACAAACAAACAATTAATCATACTCCCCCTTTTTGTCAGTCAAACTCTCCCTCAAAACAAGCATGGAGACAAAAAGTAACGGAGTTAAATTCAATCACAGCTGAACTTATCAAAGCTCAAGAGCATTAAACTAAGATTTCAAAGTTAACATTATCAGGTATTATAGCCAAAATGATAAGAGTATTACATTAATTCAAGCATATCAATCACAGTGAAACAATCAGGAAAACAATGTAAGTATCAAAGAGTCACACACACACACACACACACACACACACATATATATATATAATATGAAGTTTTTAGTTACAAAATTTTGCTGACTCATCAGCAATACTGAAACATACAATGATACCAAGATACATCAACAGTCAATGATAGTAAATAGAAATAGTCAAGATACACCATACAACATAAATCATCGGTGAGGCTAGTCCTCATCAGATGGAATCTCAAGAGTAAATGGGGCACTAATCCTAGACCTAGGAACCAAAGCCTTAGGAGGTCCCTGGGCTAAAGCCCGGTGACTCCTAGTGCAGCCTGAAGGTCCTAGAGAGGGTATAATCCTAGATGATCTAGTGGAAGGGGGTGAAAGAAGATCAACAGGTGTGATAAAGTCCAGCATGGAATCAACCAAGTCAGCTGGTGGAAGATCTGCAGGGGTAGCTGGAGGATCACGCTTACAACCTCATATCTATCAGTGCCACCATCACTGTCACTGTCACTGTCTCTATCAATAATGTCAGTAGCATGGTCACCACCATCATCAATACCATCATCACCACCATCATGACCATCATGTCCATCATCACTGCCATCATCATCAGCTGGTGGAGCTGCAAGGGCTGCAAAAGATCTAAAAAGCTCCTCCATGCGTGCAAAACCAGTCTCCACCAATCACCGTAGCTCAGTGAGCTCAGAAGTAGTATGGGCTCTAAGGCCCTCTAGCTCGATCCGCATCTGAGTCGACCGAACTCTAAGATCAATAATCTCGCTCTGTACCTCTGCGAGCTGCTCTCTGGTGTGCTCCTCAAAAGATAAGCTAGTCGACGAAGGAGGAGGTGCCGAAGGAGTAGAAGAAGGTGTCACCGGCTTTGCCACTGATGTTGGAACATCTTGAGGAGGTGTGCTAGCTGACCCAGATGGCCCGACCTCAGCCTCTCGAATCTCATCCTCCTCATCTGGCTCCTGGTGAGACTCCCTCCGAGCCCATCGACCTGCTACCAGTCTGCATCCCATGCGATGAAGCAACCTCTCGTCGTAGACGTCCATGTGCAAAATCTCCTTGGGGATCTCCCCCTCCAAGGATACTCCACAAGCTCTAAAGAGTCTGGTCAGCCCCATTCCGTATGGCAGGCAATGATGCTTCTGGGTCGCAGCGTCATGCATCTGTACAAGCATCAAGGATGGTAAGTCAATCTGTCTCCTCTCTATCAGGCTGGTCATCACCATCAACTTTCTCTCTATAATGAAATTGAATCTCCCTGTCTTCGATAGAAGAATGCGTGCGGTGATGTGGTGTAACAGGCGCATCTCCAATGATAGCTGGTCGCAGTGACTACCGTCACTCCGCGAACATCCTCTCGCTCAAGGATGCACCTGAACGCAGCCTCTCTGTCCTCTATAGCGAATACACTGACTCCCCGATGGGGGATCTCCTAGATCCTGCTCAGTAACTCCACTGAAAGTGAAATCTCAATACCTCTAAAGGTAGTGGTCCAAAGAAGTCGTCGACAATCCATGGCACCGTAAAACTCCTTCACTATATGAGGGTAGTACTTCTCCTTCATGGTGCAGAAGGGTACTAGACCTGCATCTGTGAGTACCTGATGGATAAGAAAATGGTGCCGATCAAAGAAATCAAGGTCGACTCTCCTCCCAGAAGCCACTGCCTTCCTTGCCATCCTCTCTGCAGGGTAGAAACCGGTACTGCTGAACTGCTAGCCTGCCCAGTATCATGTCTAGCCTTAGATCTCCTCTCTGTACCCTGACTAGGTCTCTCCCTAACTGCAAGCCTTTTCCTTGGACCCATCACAGCAAACTGACCAAGAAAGGTTGAAGAATGTAAACTAGGAGGGACATATTTAACTAGGTTGAGAACTAGTTTGGCTAAAGAAAACTTAGACTAGAAATTCTAGTTTAAAAAGTGCTAAGATATGTTTTGAAAAACTGGGATTAAAACAAGTTTAAGTTGTAAAACATGAAGAATTGATGGTAAGATACTTTGAAGAGTTTGAAGAGTGGAGAGATTACAAAACATATTTAGGTTAAAAGACTTTAAGCTAGAATGTATAAAGTGTAATTAGGTTGTAAGTTATATATAACATACATTTCATAGTACTTAGTGAACTAGGTTTAGATAAAAAAATGTGAGATTTAGGTTGAAACAATTTAGGGTTTTAGTTTAAACAACTAGGTGAAGGAAATAAGGATAAAATGTCACAAAAACATCACCAAAATTCTTTCCAAAACAATAAAAATGCAATACATATTTTAGAAAATCTGATTTTAGATAAAAACCCAAGGAGATTTTGGCCAAAAATCAATAAAATAGTGATTTTCCCAAAAACGGACGGAAATAGAGAGAAATCGGCCAAAAATCCAAGAGAAATTCAAGAGAAATGCATTCAAACTTGATTCCTCCTAAATGGAGTCTTGGAAATGAATCAAAACTCATGAAATTCTGATTAAAACACTTTAAAATGGTTGGAAAAACCTAAACATAGGGTTGCACGGTTTGTGAATAATGAAAATGAAAGGGGAAAATACCTGTTTTTCGTTGGGGTAAATGGGAAATGGGATGATTCGGAAGTTGGTGGAGGTTGGGGGACCACTGTAGCTTGAGAGAGACGGGAGGAAAATGACATAAAAAACCGTTCGGTCTGCCCTAAAAAACAGAAAAAGTTTCGCAAGTATCGACACTTGGGATTTCTCAAGTGTCGACACTTGGTCAGGTGTCGACACTTCGCAAGACACAAGTGTCGACACTTGGCCAAGAAAATCCCAAAAGAATCTGAATTTTTTTTTAAAAAAATCAAAAAAACTTTTAAAGGCATTTTGGGGCTTAATATAAGTAATTTTTGGTAAAAAAGAACTTGGGTAGGATGGAAATTGATAGAGTTTTATGAAAATGGATCAATGATACCTAACTATCTTCTAATCATGCAAAATCTCTCTTCACTCAAAGGTTTGGTAAACACATCAGCTAATTGGTCATCAGTACACACAAATTCAAGTTCCACATTAGAATTTTGTACATGATCTCTTATGAAATGATATCTTATTTCAATGTGTTTACTTCTTAAGTGTTGCACAGGATTCTTAGTTAGATTGATTGCACTAGTATTGTCACATCTTATGGGTGTCTTAATTAGTTTAATGCCAAAATCTTCGAGTTGTTGTTTGATCCAAAGGATTTGAGCACAACAGCTTCTAGCTACTATATATTCGGCTTCCATCGTAGATAGAGCAACTAAATTATGTTTCTTGCTACTCCAAGAAATCAAATTTACTCCAAGAAACTGATAGGTTCTACTAGTACTTTTACGATCAAGTTTGCACCCAGCAAAGTCAGCATCAGAATAAGCAATCAATTCAAATGAAGAATCTCTAGAGTACCACAAACCAATTTCAATTGAGCCAGATAGATATCTAAGTATGCATTTAATAACCAAAAGATGAGACTCTTTAGGATTAGACTGATATCTAGCACACATATATATACTAAACATGATATCTGGCCTACTGGCAGTAAGATACAACAATGAACCAATCATGCCATGATAGAGTTTTTGGTCTACAGATTTACCTGATTCATCATTGTCAAGTCTACAAGAGAAGCTCATAGGGGTACCTAATGGCTTGGTGTTCTCCATCCCAAACTTCTTGAGTATTTCTTTTGTGTACTTGGCTTGGTTGATGAAGATCCCTTCTTTGATTTGCTTTATTTGGAGTTCGAGAAAGAAATTCAGTTCTCCTATCATGCTCATCTCGAACTCACCCTACATTAACCTTGCAAACTCTTGATAAAGTGATTCGTTAGTAGCACCGAATATGATATCATCTACATAAATTTGTACTACTAAGATATCATCATTCTTTTTCTTCAAAAATAAAGTTTTATCTACATTATCTCTAGCAAAATCATTTTTGAACAGGAAAGAACTTAAACGATCATACCAAGCTCTAGGAGTTTGCTTCAAACCATACAAAACTTTATGAAGTTTGAAAACATGATTTGAAAATTCAGAATTTTTAAAACCAGGCGGTTGTTCAACATAAACCTCTTCTTCAATAAAACCATTTAAAAAGTCACTTTTAACATCCATTTGAAATAGTTTAAAATTTATAAAGCCAACAATAGCCTCATTGCCTCAAGTCTAGCCACAGGAGCAAAGGTTTCATCAAAATCGATCTCTTCCTCCTGATTGTATCCCTTGGCAACTAGTCTAGCCTTATTTCTTGTAACAATACCATTTTCATCAAGTTTATTTCTAAAAATCCATTTTGTGCCAATAATTGAAGTATTTGAAGGCCTATCTACTAATGTCCAAACATTGTTTCTTTTGAATTGGTTAAGTTCATCTTGCATAGCATTTATCTAATTACTATCATTTTCAGCTTCCTCAATAGTTTTAGGTTCAATTTGAGAAACGAATGCTAAATAATCACAAATATTTTTAAGGGATGATCGAGTACTTACACCTTTAGATGGATCACCAATAATTAGTTCTTTTGGATGTCCATGAGCATACTTCCATTGTTTTGGTAGTGGATCATCAGTAGATGTATTTTCATCACCTTGTACTTGATCTCCTTTAGTATTTTGATCATTTTCTTGTTCCTTGGTAGGTTCTTCGTTATTGTTCGCACTTTTAGTTTTCTTGGTACCTGTTTCATCAGAAAGCACATCTTTTTTTCTAGAAGATTTCTGGTCAGATTCATCAAATACCACATATATGGATTCTTCAACAATAAATGTTCTTCTGTTGAAGACCCTGTATACCTTGCTAGATGTGGAATAGCCTAGAAAGACTCCCTCATCTGATTTGGCATCAAATTTTCTCAAATTATCCTTACCATTGTTTAAAATAAAACAATGGCATCCAAAAACACGAAAATAATGAATTGAAGGTTTTCTATCCTTCCAAAGCTTATATGGTGTTTTCTTTAAAATTGATCAGATTAAAACTCGATTTAAAACATAGCATGCTATTTTTATGGCTTCCATCCAAAAATATCTAGGTAGGTCATTTTCACAAAGCATGGTGCGTGCCATTTCTTCAAGAGTTCTATTTTTCCTTTCTACCACCCCATTTTGTTGAGGTGTCCTAGGTGCTGAAAAATTGTAATGAATGCCATTTTCAATACAAAATTTATCAAAATCAATATTTTCAAATTCGGTTCCATGATCACTTCTCAAAGATATGATTGAAACACCTTTTTCATTTGAAACTCATTTATGAAATCTAATGAATTCTGAAAACGTTTCATCTTTGTGTGCTAAAAACATGACCCATGTAAATCGTGAGAAATCATCTACAATAACTAGACCGTACTTCTTACCTCCCAAACTAGATGTTCTAGTCGGCCCAAAGAGGTCCATGTGAAGCAACTCTAAGGGTCTAGATATAGAGATTACTCCTTTTGGTTTGAAAGGGGATTTGGTTTGTTTTCCAAGCTGACATGCACTACAAATCTCATCTTTTTCAAAACTAAATTTTGGCAAATCTTTTATCAAATTCTTTTTGCTAAGTTTTGAAATGAAATGCATACTAGTATATCCTAGTCTATGATGCCAAAGCCAACTAGTTTCATTGATCTTGGCTTCCATTGCCACTAGGCATTGACCATTTTGAATAGGAAGATCATCAAGATCAACCATATAAATATTGCCATGCCTATGACCAATGAATTTGATGCCATTGTCATCTAAACTAGAAATAATGCACATAGAAGATTCGAAAACAACTTTAAAATTCTTATCGCAAAATAGACTAATACTAAGCAAGTTATGTTTCAAACCATCAACATGTAACGCATTATCAATGTAAGTAGAGGGGGTGATATAGACTTTACCAATACCAACAATTTTGCCCTTTCCATTATCACCAAATGTCACATTGCCACCATTTTGATACTCGAGTGATGAGAACTGCTCCACATCTCCGGTCATATGTCTTGAGCAACCGCTATCGAGGTACCACATTCTTCTTTTATTGGTTGCAAGGCATACCTGCAATAAAAATCAAGTGGAGATTTTAGGTACCCAAGTCATCTTGGGTCCTTTTGGGTTAGCGACATTGGTTCCTTTTGGAACCCAAACTTTCTTTATATTACTCAATTTTCTTTTATTGCACCTGTAAGATTTATGTCCTATAGTACCACATGCATAATAAGTAATGGATGAAGATGCAGGCACAAAGAAATTTTTGAAAAATTTTTGTTTCTTCTGAGTTCTAAACCCTAAACCTGCTCCATCAAAAATAGCCCTTTGATGATTCAAAAGCATGTTTAATTTTTCAGAACTGTATATAAATTTATCTACAAAAGGTTTTAACTTTTCAATTTCT
Source organism: Areca catechu (assembly GCA_021397845.1). Taxonomy (NCBI): domain Eukaryota; kingdom Viridiplantae; phylum Streptophyta; class Magnoliopsida; order Arecales; family Arecaceae; genus Areca; species Areca catechu. The sequence continues at coordinate 159,161,713 of CM038050.1, forward strand.
TCTTTATATTTTTTGTTTTCATCCAAAATTTCTTTGTTTTGTTTTGAAAGATTTTCATTTGAAGTTAAAAGGCTTTTCTTTTTCAAAACATCTTTCTCCTTTTCAAGAATAGAAATCTTATCATTTAATTTTTTGTTTTGAAGAAGTAGACAATCATTTTCATTTGAAAACTTATTATTTGCTTTGACTAAATCCAAATTTTGCTTTTTCAAATCTTTATGTTTTGACTTTAGTTTTTAAAATTCTATAACTAACTCATCAAAAACTTCATGTAGTTCATCAAATATAAATTCATTCTCAGTTTCAGATTGTATCTCGTCATGATCCGCCATCAGACAGAAGTTTGCAATATCCTGTTGTTCTTTCTCAGAACTGGAGTCCTCGTTGTCACTCCAGGTTGCCATCATCGCCTTCTTTCTTAATTTTCTTCTGCTTTTCTTGAGTAACGGGCTGTCCATCTTAAAATGACCCGATTTCTTGCATTCAAATCAAGTGGGCTGCTCCTTATCTTTCTCTTTACTTGGCTCACCTTTCAGGAATTTCTTCTTGAAGTTGAACTTCTTCTTCCTCATGAACCTTCTGAATTTTCTTGCCATTAGAGCCATCTCATCTTCTTCATCATCTTCTTCAGAGTCATCACTTGATTCTTCTGAAAGCAATTACTTTCTTCTTTTTGTCAACTTCCACATTCTTTTGCTTGAAGGAGAGCTCATAAATCATCAGTGAGCCCAATAATTGCTCAAGTAGAAGAGTGTTGACATCCTTGGCTTCTTCAATAGCTGTCACCTTTACATCCCAAGAAGCTGATAGAGACCTGAGAAGTTTGTTTACAAGTTCACCATTAGAAATAATTTTATCTAGGCTTCTCATGCCATTCACAATATTTGTGAACCTAGTATACATCTCACTAATAGACTCAGTAGGTTCCATTCTAAATATTTCATAAGTATGAATGAGCATATTAACCTTAGTTGTTTTCACTTGGTATACATCTCACTAATAGACTCAGTAGGTTCCATTCTAAATATTTCATAAGTATGAATGAGCATATTAACCTTAGTTGTTTTCACTTGGTGTGTACCCTCATGGGTAATCTCAAGTATGTCCCAAATCTCCTTAGCGGAGAGATAATTAGATATTCTATTGAATTCACTTAGATCAAAAGAGCAAAATAACAAATTCATAGCCTTAGCATTAAGCTCTATTTTCTTAATATCATTCTCATCCCAATCATCTTCTATTTTTGGAGTGAGAATGCCATTAACCAACATAGTAGGCTGATGAGGACCTTTTATGATTGTCCTCCAAAGATTATAATCAATTGCTTGAATAAATATGCGCATGCGTGTTTTCCAATACATGTAATTTATGCCATTAAAAAGTGGGGGACGGTTTGAAGCTTGACCTTCAACAACACCCATTCCTATTGGGACTGCCATGATCTTTTACTCAAGATCCTTGGACCTACAAGAGAGTACCGAAGCTCTGATACCACATATTGCCCAGAAATGGAGCCCAAGAGGGGGGGTGAATTGGATCTTTTATAAAATTTAAAGCAATAATATGAAGATCTTGTAGTGTTTGTGAGTAATAAATTCAATGCACTAGATTAAATGCAGCGAAAAGCAATAAATGGATTGCAATAAACAAAGAGCAAGAAAGAGAGGAAGCAATCACACACAAACACAAAGTTTATAGTGGTTCAATGCAAACCTAGCACCTACATCCACTCCCCAAGCCACCCTTGGGAATTTCACTATAATCCAACCAAGATTACAGCTGACTTGTTTTTCAAAAGGTTCACAAGTCAAAACCTATGTTGGTTTTATCATCTAGGCTCACCAACAAACCTTTATACTTGTTTTGTCTTCGGGCTCACAAGTTAACCCTAGTTGGTTTTGTCCCTTTGCCTTACCAACAAACCACAACAACTTTCTTTCAAGTCATCCTTGAAAGCAAGGTCAAATCACAAGATAAGATCAGATATATAATTTCAAAAATAAGACAAACTATCTTCAAGAGTAGAATAGAAGTTTTGAAGCTCAAGTTGATGCTTTGTCTTGTCTCCTCCTTGGAATATTCTTCAAACTCTTCTTTTGGAATGATATAAGGATGAGCTTATAAGCTTTTTCAGGGAATCAAACTTTAAATAGCTCTTGAAGTAAAGTTCTTGAGAGAATCTTGGCTTTTTGGCTTTCAATGGACTTCAATACCTCAAAAATGAAGGTGGTGAAGCTTAAATACAAAGAAAAGCTTCCAAAAAATGGTTTGTGACCGTTTGAGCATTGAATCTAGCCATTGGGAGCTTGAAAAGACACTTCTATACTTTAAAAAAATAGATCCGTTATGGCTGTCAGAACTCGAATGTCGATACTTGGCTGTTAGGTATCGATACTTGGCTGTCATGTGTCGACACTTGACTTCCAGGTGTCGACACTTGAACTTTCAAGTGTCGACACTTGATTCACAGGTATCGACACTTGATACAAAAATACTCCATTGGCCAAGTTCTGGATTTTCAAAAAGTCTCAAACCTTGAGTCGACACTTGGAAACTTAAGTGTCGACACTTGAGTTTCAAGTATCGACACTTGAGTCCTAGGTATCGACACTTAGCGTACCAAGAAGTTTTTCTGCATGCTAAATGCTAAAGTGTCGACGCTTGACTTCCCAGGTGTCGACACTTGGTTTTGAAAAAATTCATAATCAAGTGCAAATTAAACCAAAGACACAAGCATCAATTTTGAAACTTAAATGTAACATAAATAATCAATAATTGAACATGTAAAAGCTCTTTTTTCATAAAGAAGATATCTTAAATTATGAAAAATGCTCTATGCCACGGCGTGCCATGATACTTAAATTTTTGAGAATTTGAGGTGCTTGCTTCCTGAAAACTCATAGCTGAAAGTAAATATTAGTATACAATAAGTACTCAAGTTTTTGTTATTCATCAAAATCACTAGGAGAGCCAACATTACCAATTAAGCATTCCATAATTATGTAACTACATTTACAATACTGATGAGTCAATACTTAGAAAATTCTTAATTGTTGACTCACCAAAATTGTTGACTTACAGAAGTATCGACTCAAGGACAATCATCAATGATATTGACAACTGATCCCAGCAATAATTCATAATCGCTGATCAGCCATCAGGACAGGAAGAAATTCCTATTATGTGTGATCCCATAGATTTGAACACTAAACCTGTAGCATAGAAACAATTCCTATACCAATCGATGTGATCATCTAGCAATGATATTTGACAACTAGATAGGTCGAATAGTTGCAGAGCAATATTTAAGAACTTTTGGCATATGGTTACCATATAATTCATCTCTTTGACCCTTAATGCTCAAGATGACTTTGAGGTTTAATTGCCAATCTTTAAATAGTTCATCCAAATAGTGTCTCAGTCTTATAAATCTTGTAACTCCTCACAAAAACTATCATGGTTAAGGTTTTACTAAATTGAAACACAATGAAAATATTCATTCCAATACTTGGAGGGGTCAAACCTATCTTGACTTACACACCAACTTCATAAGTACTTGACTACACTAGAAACTTTCTATCCTATCTAGACTCTTTGTCTCTTAGTTTCAGCAACCCACACTCAACTCTTTAAGTAAAGGTAGCCAAGAGAGGTTAAGAGGTTAGGGAGTTAAGAAGAGATAAAGGGAGAGAGGTTAGGGAGTTAAAACCAACTTATTTGAATTCAAATTTAAAATCTGAATTCAAATATAAAATCTGAATTCAAATCTAAATTCAAATTCAAACTATTTAAATTTAAATTTATAATTAAAACATAATTTAAATTCAAAATTTAGATCAAGTAGCTTGGGTGTTTGGGTCAAATCCAATCCAATTGGACCCAAACTCAAGCCTAAACCAAATTATATTTGGGTTGACTCAAAACTCATTGCTCAATCAAATTGAACTAATTAAAAATCTAATTATTAATTAATCCTCCTATAATCATGTTACAACATTTATGATACTAATGAGTTGATACTTAGAAAAATCTCAAGTGTCGACTTACCAAAGTGTCAACTCATAGAAGTATCGACTCAAGGATAATCATCAATCATGTTGACAATTGATCCCAGGGATGATTCAGAATCGTTGATTAGCCATCAGGTTATGGAGAAACTCCTATTATGTGACCCTATAGGTTTAAACACTAAATCGGTAGCATAGAAATAATTTCTGTATCAATCGATATAACCATCTAGCAATGGTACTCGATGTCCGGATATGTTGAATAATTGAAAAGTAATATTTAAAAACCTTTGATATATGGTTACTATATAATTCATCCCTTTAACTCTCAATGCTTAGGATTACTTCAAGATTTAATTGCCAACCCTAAATAGTTCATCCATATAGTGTCTTAACCTTACAAGTCTTGTGACTTCTCATAAGAACTATCCTAGTCAAGGTTTTGCTAAATTAAAAAATAATGAGACATTCACTCTAATACTTGGAGGGGTCAATCCCATCTTGACTCATACACGAACTTCATAAGTACTTGACTGTATCCAGAAACCTTCCATCACTGGATTAAAAATTCAGGTAGTCTGGCAACAAAGTATAATGAGTTGCTTACAAGCACCGTAGTGATTTCAGGTCTAGGGATACTTATATTCATATTCCTTCACGGGCAATACTTAGTAGAAGAGTGCTTCATAGGTGAGTTATGTCCAGTAAAATGTCCTGTACTTTACCTACCTGTTATACTAGTATATCCACATTCCTTGGTTAAGAGGACAACCAATCCATATGGCACACAACGACCTATACTTAATATATTATCATCCTAAAACAATGTATCATTTGATCGCGAACAAGTTTAAGAAACACACGATAAATCTCTCTTTATCATATAAAATGTAGTTCTAAATACTCCATCATAATAGAGTTCGTTACAAGAAAATGCAATGTGATGAACTGCCAAGTAGTTTTTATTGATAATAATTCATATATACTTATAAAATACAACCATCTATAAGTAAATAATTGGTATTAGAACATAATTCTCAATAGCCAAGGCATCAACTTTGATAAAGATGGCAAATGAAATATCATGAGAAGCAAATAAGGATCACATTAGATCATGATGGATGTACTTGATTCAGGTACGAAACAGGTTAGGATTCCGATTTATTTAATTAATAGATTAGTTGAATTGATCTAAAAATATGGATCACGTGATTCATGATCGTTTCACTTAAAAAGTTATTTATGTATAAAATGAAAAAGGATGCTATCACCACAAAAATCATTTGAAGATTGGAATTTTTTTCTTGAAAAACCTATTTAGATGCTGGAAAATCTTAAGCTGATTTTGTTTTAGTAAATAATTTATAGCGGTTGGCCTAATCCATGCAAATAATTTTATAATTTTGTTTTTAATAAATAAATTGGATTCGAGTAGGCCAATTTTCGAACGAGCTTTACTACTCTCCATGCTTTCACAAGCATCAATCTTAACCGTGTATCACAGCCATCATTGAAAACGTATTACAATAAAAAAAATAAAAAAACGATTTGCCTCAAGCGCCGTCGCAATCGCTTACGTCTCACCCAACCACCCTTTGTTTTCGGTTCAACGATATGTCACAACTGCTCACGTTTTGCAGATGATAGGTACGATTACACGCCGAAAGTAAGCAATCGCGGCAGAGAAGAAAGCGATCGGAATGCTTTAGAAGTCGTGGAAGGAGCGATCCAACGGCAAATGTCGCGCGAAAAAGAGATCACGCGAAAAATACGACCCGAACCCCCGGGGCGGTGCTCTTGCGTTCCGTTTCTGGCTCCTCTCTCTATATAAGCACCCGCCACCGCCCTTGCCAGTGTCCATATGATTCCAAATACCGAACGGTGGGAGCGAGAGGCGAGCGACAAGAGAGGAGAGAAGGATGAGTGGGAGTGGAAAGGTGGTGTGCGTGACCGGTGCGTCCGGCTACATTGCGTCCTGGCTCGTCAAGTTTCTCCTCCAGCGCGGATACACCGTGCGCGCCACCGTCCGGAATCTTGGTCCGTCTCTCTCTATAATTTTGAGGACTAACGGTCATGATTTTATAGCAATTGATATCCCTCTTATCCTCTTTCCTCTTTATGGTATACAATTGCACGCAAGGAGTTTTGCCGTGGTTATGGTTATCATGACATCATCGCTGGCGGATTCATGTCCCTGCCTGCTTAGATTTTTGGAATAATAGTCTTTAAACCTCCTTGCTTGCTTAGATTCGCTTATTGCCCTCGAGTTATGATATGGTTGGATGGATCTTTTACCTTGTGTTTAAACCCCAAGGGTTGTAACTATATATATATATATATATTCGAGTTCTCTTGACCTTGATTTGAACGAGTTTTTTTTTATGTTTTTTCCATTAATCGTCAACGGACACTTTTTTTTATTGATTGCGTTTTTGACTTCGGATTTTTGTTGATGTTGTCTTGCCTTGTTCTTGACATGTTATATAATACAGGGGTAGAAATAGAGTGGGCAGTTAGGGTTTTAAGGATGGGCTGGCTGGGTTTGTAAGGAGCTTTTGCGGTAGATCCTATCAGAGCACGAAACAAGATTAGAGGGTTTCTAAGGAGCTTTTGTGCCTTTGAATTTAAATTGGTTACGACTTTTTAGCAATAGAGTCTCGGACATATGTAGAGTTGTCTTCTTTTCTTTCTTTTATTTTTTAAGGAAACATGCATCAGATGGTCAACCTCAAATTAGTCTAAATTGGAATATCCATACGTGAGAGCTTTAAATCATTGCTTAAAGAAAAATAAAGGATGTAGCACATGCAGGGATTTTCTTATTGCAGTAATATTATCTTTTATAAAACATTATGATCTACTCATTTAGACTGTATGTTTGCTTATTTAATTGCAAGCTTCTTATTCTTTTGCAAAATTTTGTCATTGATCCATGTCAATTATTCATGCCACCACTTATCATAGTAGACCTGAAATTTTGCTAAAAAACTAATTTTGGCCTCTCATCTTTATATCTTATGTTTATTAGCTGATCCGAAGAAAACCTTGCATTTGCGTACCTTGGAAGGAGCAAATGAGAGATTACACTTGTTTAAAGCAAACTTGTTGGAAGAGCACTCTTTTGATTCAGTGGTTGAGGGGTGCGAGGGAGTTTTTCATACAGCATCTCCTTTCTATCACAATGTCACGGATCCACAGGTTCATGTTATTATCTCTGTTATAAAATAACATTGTTATTATTTTTTCATTGGTTTACATTTTTTCAATAATCTACTGTTTAAATTTTCTCCTAACTTATTAGTCTTGCAGAACAAAACCACTATCATCATTATTTCATCATTTTTTTGGTGCAATCTTTTCTGGTGTTAAGTTACAATTGGAGTGAATGCATTCTCTGTATTGAGTGAGTTTGACAAAGCAATCTAGTTAGTACCAATGTTTTGAGACTTGACTGGATTAGCCAGGTCTACCTGTTTGATTGGCCACTTGCTAGCTGTGGTGGGTCAGGTTGGGTCAGGTTAAGACCTGTATCTAGCTGAAACCCATTGGAACCATGAACTGAGCTGCTCAACTGTTTGAAACACCAAGTCAGCAACTTAATTTGACACGGACTGGGCCAGGCCATTTACCCTGAAATTCAATCCGCTGACCTCTCTCTTCTTCTCAATTGAGGTAACGGGATCTAAAGATCACAGGCAGTTGTACAGATACGTTGATCTTTTTCGCTATTCTTATGTTCTTTGATTGAAGTTTTTGAACTGTAGAGATTGAGGTGATGGGAATAAGAGCTGGTTGAGGTAGCAGGACTGAAGGGATGGAGGCGGGGTCAAAAGTGTGTTGAGGCAGCAGTTTTAGAGGGGATTTGAGTAGTTCATGGCAAAGGGGTTGAAGTGGAAACATTGGACTTCTATGGGTGGGGCCAATAGGTTGTTGTAGCAATGGTTTAGAGGGAGATCTAGATGGCATCAAATGGTGATAAGACAGCATTTGAGCAGGTTAAGGTGGCACCAGAGGATTGGAGAGGATAGGTTTAAAGATGCGAGGTTCAGGGGGCTTGAATGCTGCTTTCCTAAAGATAAACAAAAGGTAGAAGTAAAACCTGAAGAAAAATAATACCTTGATAAGTTAAAGACAAATATTCAAAATTTGGAGAACCATGGAAGTAGGGAACCCTACATGTAAAGAAATCTAAACTACCCAGTACAATTATAATTACTAAATTTTCCTTAACCCAACTATGAATTGTAGATTCTAATCATACAACTAATCCGAAAATATGAAAGATTTAAAGCTTAACCATCCATGGGCTTCTGAAACAACTCAAAAAAGGAAAGGAAAAAAGGTACACTCCCTGTTTGTTTGCATCTATTTGTACAGAAACTCATCCTAAGTTTAGGGCTTCTGTTACAGAATTTTTCTTTTTTTTTTTTATTTCGATTATATATCCGAGCTTGAGATTTTTTGCATGTTTGCAACCTAGATTCAAATTCGTGCACAAAATTTTCATGCAATAAAATGAGGCAAGCCATATGGATTCGTTATGCATGCTGAACTATATCTATGTAATTCCACATTCTTCACTTGATGCTGCTTTCGTATCTGGCCTCTTATTCACTTGATGCTGCTTTCATATCTGGCCACTTTATCCATGTGGGATAATCATATTCAGCATAAATTAACTTTTTGCTTGTATGCTGAAAAATCTGTTGGACTATTGAACATTTCATGCTTGCTGCAACAACTTTTGCTCTCTTTCTTATGTTATGTTATAATGCAGTAATTTATATATGGGACTGGATAAGATTACTGTAGATAGACTTGCCTTCTTTTCTTGTTTTCTGCCCAATGTGCCTTGGTGTGATATTCTTTATATTCACTGTCCCAAATGATAGCAAGCTATAACTTTTTTAACATCATTGTCTTTCAATCATACATTTAGGCTGAGTTAATTGACCCAGCAGTAAAGGGAACACTCAATGTTTTCAGTTCCTGCATTAAAACTCCTTCTGTTAAAAGGGTTGTCGTAACATCATCCATGGCTGCTGTTGTATATAATGGAAGACCACGAACACCTGATGTGGTAGTTGATGAGACGTGGTTCTCTAGTGCAGAGGTTTGTAAGCAGGCAAAGGTATGAGCTGATACTATCTCCCTTTGAATCATATTTGGATAGAGACAGCATTAAGGTTGTGTGATCATACTTGTTGTGACGTGAATTCCCTAAGAACATATGCAAGAAAGAAAAGTAGAGCTACTTTAATTAATTTTTGTCCTTATTCTTTTTTTGCAATATCCCATGAAGAAACTTTTAATTTCTGAAGGATATTCATCAGAGAACACAACAAATCTTATAGGTGATAACCCTTTTGGAGCAGTTCATGTTTTTGAGTCTCATTATTTATGATTTGTTGGTGGCATGAATATGAAGTTTTAAAAAACATGCGATGCATGGATGTGGATCAAACATGACGTAGTTGTTGTATGGATCACTGTATGAAGGGGTGGATATGTGGGATTTGCTGGAAAGAGTAGCTTGGTTGTGGACTATATACACAATCCATTTTCCCTAGCTTGGGGAAGGCTACAGCAATGTGTAGCCCACCTTCTAACATATGGGTTGATCTATCAACAAAAATAATCAATACAAGCCCATGTTTTCAGTCCCATATTTAAGTAGCATGAGTGTGCATGTATTTTGATTAACTAATGTAAAAGAAATATATACATTTATGAATATGCCTAGTTCGTTGGCATTCTAGTACTTGGTATTATGTTTGGAGATGCAAAAATATAAATAATACTTCATGAATATTAGAGTTTTTTTAAGTTTTTTCACCCTGGAAAATGTTCCTTGCAATCATTATACAGTTTCGGGATCAGTAGTTTATTATTATTAGCATGTGACATGCAAGTAACATATATTTTATTGAGAAAAATGATTTACCGAAAACAACTTAGACTTGAATCAGTTGAGTGTATTGTGATTATTTTTGGTTTTTGTACTGTATTTCACTTTTTATTGAATCAAAATGCCCTGCTATTGCCAAATTCAATTCCTATATCCATGTTTCCTCAACTTCAGTTTACTATAATTATTTAATTTTTTTGATATATATAGTCCCAAAATATATGTAATTGTATAAAAAAGAAAACTCCCAAATGTTAATGTTTTATTGATGAATATCTTTGTTTGCATGAGAATATCATATCCATGTCAACTCTCAGTCCTGTCCTTGACAACTGTATGTATCATGAATTGATGATCAAATGCTGTGAAAATATTCATAGTTAAGATTGTTGTGAAGGCGAATGTTTATTCTTATCGCCTATTGCTTACACGATGATCATAGTTGCCAAATGTTTATCCTATTATCCCACAAATGTAGTTGTATGCTTGAGGCACATTTTCTGAATGTAAAGATCTGATCTTTCTGCAAATACACATTTAGATATCAAAAAGTTTTATGTCAAGTACTTATATGCTTGTGTGTTGATCATTTTTCAATTTGGGTTCTTGCTTTTGTACTTCTGGACCTTTAGATGAATGCAATTTCCTATGATGAACCTAAATTCCTTCTCAGTTTATCTTGGTTTTGGACTGATGATTGCTCACCTGTTGCACGAGCTTGAACATAAACTGCACAAAACTGATAAGATTGCCTTTCCTACCAGTCAAGAGGCCTTCTAAGTTTTCATGGCAGGGTTTTCTCTACATTTATTGCTATAAGCTGCGAATAGCAAAAATATTAGACCGGTTCATAGACGGTCCATATAAAATTCAGTTTCCTGTCATGAAACATATTTGTACATTGATTAATCACACTTTAATTCATAAGCTGAACGTGTTTATATTGGATAAAGCTTGTTGATTAAGGTACCTTCTATATCCTAAAAGTGAAATCATCACAGTGCAATGCATTGTGAGATATATTTAGTCCTACTTCTTGGGTTGTATTGGACTAAACAAAGTTAATGGTATCTGTTTCGAGAATATTTTTCCTAACGTCTCAGTTTCTATTAGATGTGGTATATGCTCTCAAAGACATTGGCAGAGGAGGCTGCTTGGAAGTTTTCAAAGGATAACTCTATTGACATGGTAACAATAAACCCAGCAATTGTCATTGGTCCTCTTCTGCAACCTACCCTAAATACGAGTGCTGCTGCAATCCTGGACTTGATAAATGGTATGTAAAATATATGTTTCACACCATATTAGTTGAATGCAAGGAATACTAAACCGGCATCGGGCCCCATACTAGGTCCATGAAGTTATAAAAAATTATCTTCCTTTTCCATGGCTATATTGTTTAACCGAGCCGAACCGGACCCGAACTGGAGTGAACCGGGCAAAATGCACCTGTACGGTACCGTACCATACCGTATTAGTCCGGTATAGGATTTTTTGAACAGTCCGGCATTCCGGACCATTTTTCATGGTTGAACCGTACCTGCTTTTGGCCGAACGGTACGGTATGCCTTGAACCGAATGGTATGGTATGCCTCAAACCGGATGGTTCAGGACAGCACCGAGAACTTTAGTTGAATGTTAGTAAACAGTACTTCTCTTCCAGTTTATCTACCTATAGTAGAGTGGTCTTTTCTTGAACAAAAAGAAACCTCAGCGAAAGCGCCAGGAAAAATTTTGGCAGTACTTAACTACTTATTGCTACTTAATGACCATGGCAAGTCTAGAGGTGCTTGCATGCTTGAAGTCAAGGGATTTGAGGCCTCACTTTTATGTGCTCTATCATCAATGGAACTGTTGTACCCTTCTCTAAATGGAAAAAAAAGAGGAAAATGTAACTTTGTTACCCAATTGGACTCTGGGAACTGTCAAAATTTTTGTCCAAATAATCTCCTAAAATTTGGTTTTGGCAAAGAAATATTAATTGATAAAAGAAAAGTCAGTCTTAATGCCATGTGTAAAGTAATGCCACGAACCATTGATCACATATGAGTTTACCTAGAAGGCAGAACATTGACCTGAGATTCTAATAAAAGAAACATTCAACACATTGGATTTTTTTGTGTCACTTAAATTCCTTTAATGAGTTAAAATAAGCTTCTGTTAGGGCATTATGCTCTCATGGCATAATGATCTAGGGTGTTTTTCAATGCTAATAACTGGAACAAAAACATCCAACAGAGCAAGCTACTTACAACAGCAGCATCAGTAATGGGGGGGGGGGGGGGGAACTCTTCAATTTTTAGCTCAACACTCAACAACAATAATATGAGCTCCTTCCGGAAAAAGGGGGAAAAAGTGCCAAGAAAAGGAAAACACATAAAAAATATCAATAAATCAAATGGAGGAACATGCAGCAAACATTAACTGACTAGCTATCTGGATACAATATCATAATATCAAACATGTGTGAAACTGATACAGCAAGTTGTTTATGTTATTTGATAAAAAATAGGTTAATGATTTAATAAAAATCATTGAAGTGAAAATAAGTTGGTTATTATATTTAAGCTTTGCCCGTTGAGTTTTATTAATGGGGCTAGCTTCACTGTATACATGTGCACTGACATAATGTTTTTGTAGGTCTTATTTTTAAGCTTTCCAGTGTAGGTTTGAACACAGCATATATAAATTTGTTTTATATTTGATCTTTAATATAACTTTTTATAATTTGGACTGGAAAACTGTAAAAAGCTATTCATATTGTTAACCGGAACAACTAAACTCAACTGTACTAAACTAAGCCTTAATCCTAAACTTGTGGGGGTCGGCTACATGAATCATTTTCCTCCATTCCACTCGATTAACGCCATACTTTCAGACAAATGTTGAGATAGACTAATTATTAAACTAAAATGTACTGAACAAATAAAAAAATTTGTGATAGACACCAATCTGAATAAAGGTAACAAAGTTTACCAAAAGAAAGGTTTATGATATAAGACAAAAAGAACATTTCTCAAACCTTATATGTTATCAAATAGAAGAAAAAAAAACAGAAGAAAGCAAATGCCAAGGTGAGGATCTAGTGGTTTTATCCAAAATGGGCCAAAATAAGTTGATTGTTGTTCTGATGTGTAGTCATTGCGGTAAGCCTAATTATGAAACATCTCCAAAGACATGTTTCATTCATTTAGAAATTTGAACCATGCTTCTCGTTGGACTCTTTGATACACTTCACTTTAGTGTTATAAACATTATCAAATCTAGATTGTTCTTTGCCATAAATTTTTTGTTGTCAAAGGAAGAGAATTAAAATCTACCATGTTCGTCTTGAATCGTTTGCAGGATCTTCCACATATCCAAATGCAAGTTTTGAGTGGGTTAATGTCAAAGATGTTGCCATGGCACATATTCTGGCATTTGAGGTTTCCTCAGCTAGTGGAAGATATTGTTTAGTTGAAAGAGTTGCTCACTATTCAGAGATTGTGAAGATTTTGCATGAACAATATCCTGCTCTTAAGCTGCTGGAGAAGTAAGTTACCGTCTTCAATAGCATTGGATTTATGTAATTGCTAAGGCATATGTTATAAAACCATATTTTGTTTTCAAGGAAAATAACTCTCTTGTTAACTGCTAATTTGTTATTCTTCTTTTTCTCATTGCAACCATGCAGTTTCTCTGCATTTTGTCCTACATTCTTTCTCAATGTTTCTACCTTGCTTTTTATGTTCTTGTCTGTTCAGTATGTCTATACTGTAAAAGAAAGTTTTGTAACAACCTAGTCTTAGCACTTGTATCATTGTTCATGGATTATGACTATATATCATAGCTAATATTTTTGGATCATTTCCCATTTTAATCAAGAATCTAGCAATTAATTGCTTTCTCACCCTTAGTCAAGCTGCAAACCCCATCCGTATTGAGATTGCAGATTGTCTCTGCATATAATAACATGCAATCAAAGATGGGATGAGCATGTAAAGTGTCACAGCAATAGCAACCTATCTTGTGAGAAATGGAGTAGTCTTTACATATTTGCTGGCATCTGTTGTCTAACAAAAACAGTTATAAGATGTTCCTCTCGTGCCATTTGATGCACTAAATATTTTATTAAGTTTTAAGCTCATAGACAACCTCTGATTTTAATCTGCTATGGGTTAGCGCTAACTAACTTGATATAAAAATTTTGTTTTCTGTTTTTCCATTAAATTGCTGTTTTTGGTCACAAAATTTCTTGGTTATCTGACATGTCCACCATGTGGTGGTGATTCAACTACCAAATTTGCTTTTTGTCATGATTGTGTGAGTCAAAAGATGTAGAGAAACATTCAATTATTTACCAAGTATACGATTAAAGATTTAGCTCAAACTGAAGAGATGTCAGATCACATTAAGACTTTGTATAATGGTTTGAATTCCTATTGAGAATTTGTAGTTCATCCAAGTAGTTCTTCTTGGTTTATCATACCTAAGCAGAGTCAAGGAAGTATAAACCTGTTTTATCTTTATTTGAGCATATTTTGACTGAAACCACACAGATTTCGTCAGAAAAATCTAACCCTTGTTTTTGGAGCGTCATTATTTTATACTATAACTTAAAAGCTTTTGTTCCTATCTACAATAATAAATGATTATGTATGAGCATATTTATTTTTTATCTATATCACCTTGTCAAAATATTCGTACATGATTCCAAGAAGAAAACTGTAATTCATGCTAATCTATGTTTTGGATCTCTCGTTCTTTTTCCTTTTTATATGCACCCTTTTTTTGGTTTTCTTTTTTTTTCCCTTTGCTTAAAATCAATAATGTCTTCTAGCTCTGGTGAGTTCAAGTTTAAAATAGTCCAAAATGTCAGGAAAAGCTGAAACAATTTGATATATTATCTACTAATATGTGATTCTTAAATGCAGCCAAGCACAACTGCAGGCACCATACTTAATTTTGCTTTTCCACTTTATGAAGTGTCTACTTATTAGAAGCAGGGCTTTTAAGATGACCTGCTGCCATCTATTGGTGGTCTCTGTCTCTCTCTCTAGGTGTACATGTTCTCTCTACCACCTTGGCAGTACCTTATCTGTCCAAGTACTGTAGATACTACTTCACGCTTGACACTCCGTTGGACATGGTTTTGTGCTTCTCTTCTTGTGAGCTCGTTGGACATTACAAGCTTTGTCCAAGATTCTCAGGTTCAAACTTGTCCTCTTTAATTTCTTCATTTAATCTTTAGCCATCTACATCTCCTAAGTTATAAGAAGCTTTGGCACAGAAAATGAAAATGTAACAAGAAGTAGCTCCAACAATAACAATGAAACTACATCTGATGCTCTCTTCTTTTGCATTAGGCCATTCCAATGCCCGAAGTATCTTGGACCTTCTCAAATTGTATATTTTAGTTGTTTATAATGTCAGTTTTAAGTTTTCTACTTGCAAATATGGATAACCATTGATTTGGCAATCTTTCTTGCATGGATCAAATCCAAATGTTAATTGAACATCCCATTTTTTAGCTCAAGTTTGCTACTGCTAGGCTCTGCTTAATCTGTAGCATTAATGTTACCTCCCCATTGATAGAAAAACCTGTATATCTTATTGATGAATATTGCATCCATGTGTCTGTAATTAAATGTATGCCATGTATGAGCTATAAGTTATTGATTAACTAATGAATGTGTTTTGAAGCGTTATTTAGTTTTGAACCTGTGATAATAAAGCACAAGCATCATGCTTGATTACTATTCCTTAATCTTCCATTTTTCATGTCTTTGAAGTATCAAATGAATGCTGACATATTTTTCCAGAGCACAGCCATATATTTTTGTATTAACCTTTGCTTCCTCTATCAACCTGTTCTCTACCTTTCCTACTATGTGAAGAGGTTTAAGGCTGCCTTTTGTTCAGTCCTTCCAATTGCTAGTTCTTGAAGGGATAAATTTTAATGAGTTACCCATCTATCTAAGTGTACATCTCTACGTGTACATCTCTACTTAGATAAAGTTCTCTTTTTGAATACTTGTTCTCTGATTGTCATGCTCCATATCCTGGCAGGTGCGCAGATGACAATCCCTTTGTGCCAATATACAAGGTCTCTAAGGAAAAGGTAAAAAGCCTAGGCATTGACCATGTTCCTCTGGAGACGAGCATCAAGGAGACTGTTGAAAGCTTGAGGGAGAAAGGGTTTGTTAGTTTTTAAAAAGTGGCGGTTGCAAAATGGAACTCAACCCAATAACCTCGGACAGTGCTTAATGGCATTATAAAGACAGCGAGACTCTTTGGCTGCACTGAACCATGAGAACTTTCAACTTTGTTTTGTGCAATTGGGCAACCTTTGCTATATTTGTTACTCAAACATTTTCTGGAAGATATTTTTATAAGTCTTCCATGTTTCATTGTGTTTCTATACCTGATAGTGGTGTTTCTCTCACCATTTATAAGCTGAATTTCCCTTGACTTTCCTATATTTTTTTATGATTGAATGATTGTCATGCCATACCTTTTTATTAACCCTCTATTTGGTTCAAGGATGGATTGAAGGACGGATGGACAAATCATTCATCTATTTTCTCATATGTTTGTTAAAATATAGAAGGATAGGCAGAAAAGATTTCATTTGATATAGAATGAACGAAAGAAAAGATAGATGAAATTTGTATGATATTTTTATTAAATTATTTTTTGATAAAAAAATTAATACTATTCATTCATAATATTTATTTATACTAAAAAATTAAAGTAACATGTAAGCTTATAATTTTTATAATTTATAATTATATATAACATTAGATAAATATTTAATTTAATTTAATAAATAATTGTATAGATTAATTATATATAAATTAATTAATTTATATATTAATTATAAAATTAATTAATTAATTAATAATTTAATTTAAATATTTAATTAATTTTATATAAATAATTAACTAAAAGTAATAAATAAAAATAGAAAAATAAAAAATGATTCTAATTATTTGTTTATATATAAAATTAAAATAATTAATAATAAAATTTAATAGCATAGATATAATATATATATATATATATATATATACACACACACGAATGAGAAAGTGAAGAAGTGTTATTGTTTTGTCAAAAAATTAATGAAGGATAATTTTATCAATATGAAAACATGTTCCTCGTATGCTCCATGTATCTTTATAATTTGAAATGATGTAAATTGATAAGTTAGGATGGATGGGCAATTCCTGAATTGAGAAAATACTAATTAGTGGGTCAAGATGGATGTACAAATCTTTTTTTCATTCTCTCTAAAATTTTTTAAACATAGAAGCCATCCATCCTTCCAATCCCATCCATCGTTTTTCTCATGATCCTAACCAAATATAAGGTAAAGTATCATGGTTGTTATTATTGATTGTTATAATGTATATATTGGCTATTAATTGCTGTCAATAGCAACAAAATAACAGCATTATTAGATAGCTTCTATGACATTTTTAGTAAAATACAATAATAGTTAAAAAATGAAAACATAAAATTAAAGCATTGAATGTCTATTATCTAATCAATGTTATTGTGCAATAAGAGCTATTGTTTGAACGTTTGGCATATATTGTGCAACATGAGTTTGGGGATCTTGAATAATTATAATAGTTATTCTGTCCGAAGAAATGTGGAAGAAAAATACTGTATTGGCTACATAAGTTCTTGTTCTATTTTAGCTTACCAATGAAAGAAGTACATAATTGGATAATTAGAATGGTGTGCATAGATGGACCTTGTGGTAATCATAATTTTGATGGCCATGTTGGAAATGGAGATTTTAACCCAAAAACATAGGGCACTTGAGTCTCTCTGTTACTAGCTATTACTAGCTATCAGTTAAAGCTGATGCTAACCATTGATTTTTATGTTGTTTTGTCTTTCATAAACACACACACACACACACACACACACACACACACACACACACATATATATATATATATATATATATATATATATATATATATATATATATATATATATATATATATATATATATATATATATATATAAACATGAAGTCTATGTGCAGGGAATATATTGTTTTTTTAAGCATAATCTTATAATTTTTTAGCTTGGTCAGCAACCATCAGTAGTTAGTGGAGAATTTTTCACTAATTTTATTCCAACTGTGCACCCTCTTAATAACCTAGGCTTTTTCGGGATATCTTTGTTCTATTTTAGATAACAAATTTTTATGGCAATCAAGAACTAGTGCAATGCATGAGTGTTAGGTGAAATTAGGGATGCAATCAAGCTAAGTTGAGTTGAGTAGCTGAAAGCTCGTGCTTAACTTGATTCAAAACACTCGAACTTGATTCAGCCTTAATATTCCAAGTTCGAGCTTGGCTCGATAAAAAAAAGGTAATACTTCAGCTCGACGTAATTAGGTTCGAATATCAGTCAAACCATATTTGAGCTGGAGTTTGAACTCGAATTCGAGCCTTAACCTATTTATAATATATATTAATATATATATATTATAAATAAAAATAAAATTATTTAAAATATTAAAATATATATAAATTTGAATAGATTCATGGTCTTTCGAATCGAGTATCTTACTATTCAAACTCAACTTGAAAAACTATTCAAACTGCTTGAGACAACAATAACCAAATCAAGTCGAGTCCAAGTGGCTCGCGAGCAGCTTAACTCATTTGCACCCCTGAGTAAAATCTAGTTAGATTAGTACATCACTCAGCAATTCTATTATTTAATATTTAAAATATATATATATATAGTAATGGAATGCAGTAAAAATAATGGATTATTTAGGTACATTTATTTGGTGTAATACATGCTTATAGAGAAACAAATGATACATATATAGATCGTGGCAATAGGCATTTCTTCTTTTTTTTCTATATTTTATATTTTTTAATTCTCATGGCTGTATTTACTTTAGAATGATGTAATAAATCTTGATTTATCAAAAAAAATAGGATGTTTTAAAATTTAATAGTGCTATAATGCTGTCTTTTTATTTAAATAAGTTAAATAAATGCCAAAGGGAACAAAACGGGTGCTAGAGGGAAAAAAAAAAGGATGAGCATGTTTATTTTATTGATATATTATGATATATTATGCAATACTTATAGCTAAATATATTCATGAAGTTTGGTTGGCAAGGATAAAAGAGGATGTTAATAAAAAATGAAAGAGGAGACAAGAAAGTAGAAATAATGATTTATTCATTTTTAAAAAAATTATTTTCTAATAACTATGCATTATATTAAATAAGCTATCTTGCTTCGGATTCAAAATCATGAGCCATAGTTGTAGCAACTACTGCATACTTATAAAATGCTCTACCTTCAAGTATGTAAAGCATTTCAACATGATAACTAAAATCCAAATTTTAATTAATTAATAAATTTAACTGGCAAATAAAATTTAAAAATCTTATATCAATTAAACCTAAAACAATAATCCTATAAAAATATTATAATAATTGATATGGGTATATGAGATCCTCAAAAGGATACTAATCTACTTCATCCTGAGCAAAGGAGGAATCGTAATCATGCAAGATCATGATTTCCAGTGATAGCTGTGCACAAAACAGATGTCATATCTGTTTAATACCATAAATACATCTCATAACAATTAGATGATAGCTCGTCTCAGCCAAATATGGGAAAAGTTACATGATTTGATCAACTACACACTACCCTTTGCAAGAACAACCAGAAGGGCCATCTATAAAAAGGGGGCAACAAGGATTCTAAGCTCTCAAGCCCCTCTTACCCTTTCCTTTCGATTGTTTTCTAATAACTAATTTAAGCACTAGAGGGTCCCTGCCAAAAACAATTCTACGCTAAGACAATAGCCCGGTTGGTAGAGGCCTTGCTTCACTACCAACAGGTCGCGGGTTCGAGGCAAAATTTCGTGGATGACTTGATTAAATCCAGGATTTTTCTAGGACCCGTGACAGTTGGCATGAGTGAGAGGTCAGGGTCTCCCTCTTTGTCCCCGATCTACTGGCTGGCGTTTTAGTGGTGTCAGGTTGACGTACTCACCATTAGGTGGGAAGAGACTGCGCGAATCTGAGCACCTCGTATTGAACATTACCTGGCGAGGTGAGAGCCTGCGGGGGTAGCTACACCGGGATTTATCCTCCCTATCCTTTTTGCTTTATCAAAAAAAAAAAAAAAACAATTCTGATAAGGGGCTTATCTTGCAAGTCTAGTCATTTCCGTCAATCAGCTTGGTGATGGTGCCTATCCACCTCAAAGTTGCCTATCTAGGCACCAGCTTAGAAACCAATAGCAATATATTAGCATTAGACAAAGGGTCTAGGCCCATTTTTAGAAAGAAGCAAAGACTATCATCATAAAACCATGTAAAGGAGGATCAAATGCCGTACGCCACTCCAATGCAACCACCTCGAGACAGGTTAAAGTACAACTCCTGTATGCTGAGGTGCCTCCATGACTGAAATGCCGCTTTAGTAGCTCGAGATGTTGCTTCCACAATCCCAACCTTGGAGTGGCCCTCAAACATTCAACTTGCTCATCCAAGCACAAATTTTAACTACAATTCAAACAATCTAGCATGTATTTGTGGCCCCACTACCATGAGAAGTTCCATAGCAAGTTTGGCTTAGCAACAGCCTCCTCAAACACTTCTTCGTAACCCGGACCAAGAATGATAGAGTCGACAGAGTCGACTAAGGACCCTAGACCACGATTGCCAAAGGCACTTCCTGACCCCCTAAGTAGGAAATGATTCCATGCTTGGACATTCCCCACCTCGACACTCGGATCATTATACCGCCTAAGATGCTAATGTAGATTGAAGGCTTTAAAAAATGGACCAGTAAATCCAGGCATTGTGCAATTGAGCTCAAGTACAGAATAGCGAGGTCGGCTTCAACACCAACTAGCCCTTTAGAAAGAGGATTTGGATGAATTGATCCCAAATCAGTTCAAGATGCTTCAATTAGAGCCCTATGATAAGATGACCGATCGAGTTGACCACTTGGATAGTTTCAAAGCCCTCATGATTTTCCATGGGGCCATCGATGGAATCCTATGTCAAGCATTCCCATCCACTTTGTGAAATGTAACTTGGTACTCGTATTTGAGTCTCCAACCAAGCTAATCCATTTCTTTGAGTAGCTTGGCTGATTATTTGTGGCTCATTTCATTAGCAACAAGAAGCAATGACATGGGTTGGACTCCCTAATAAACATCAAGTAAAGGGAAATAGAGTCCCTTAGACACTACGTGAGCCATTTTAATGTGGCCATGTTGGAAGTGCATGACCTTGATTAATCAGTAACTATGTTCGCTTTAAAGGGTGGACTCCTAAAGTGCCAATTCCTCTTCTACATGGATAAGTGGTACCTGAAGTATTTCATTGAGATGCTCACATGAGTTGAGAAATATGCCAATGCCAAAGAAGCCATGGAATTGCATGGAGGGTCACTCGTGAAAAAGAAGGGAGAGAACAACAAAAGCAAAAAGATTAATAGGTCGAAACATGATAATCAACGTGGAGGAAGGAGCTTACGAAGATCTCGAACTCAACCTCAGGGGCACCGATCTCAGACATCATCTCGAGATCGGCAGTCACACTCTCTACCATAGATGTTTGCTACATATACTCTTCTGAATACTCCAAGGATGTAGATTTTGATAGAAATCAAGGATAATGGACAATTGTTGCAATCGAGGAGGATGCAAGCTCTTACCAATCGATGTGACCTGAACAAATATTGCTTGTTCCTCATGACCACGGCCATGATACTAAGGAATGTATTCAACTCAAGGACAAAATCAAAGAGCTTATATGCACGAACAACTTAACAAATACCTCGGAGATCAATAGGGACAGAATGAAGCTCAACCTAAACCACCTCAGCTTAAACCAAACCAAGATAACCAACCTATAGATGGGGTCATTAACACCTTAACCAAGGGGCAATTCGGTGGCACACCTAAAATCCATAGCTGAAGAAATGGAGATTTGCTGACAAAGAAGTAGAAGACTAAAGACATCATCACTTTTAATGATACAGTTGTTGTATCTTTAACTATAGCCAATAATTATGTACACCGCATCCGAGTTGATAAGGAAAGCTCCACTGACATATTATTTTATTATGCTTTTACTAGAATAGGTTTCACCTTGAATCGGCAAGGAAAACTTCACTCCCTCCTCATCGACTTTTTAGGGGATGTTATCCCTATCAAGGAATTTACCACTTTACCAATTACAACTAGCCAACCATAGCATCAATCAATAGTACAGCTCAATTTCTTATTGTCCAGGTATCATCAGTTTATAATACTCTACGAGGATCATTAGGCTTGAACAAGCTCCGAGCCATCGTTTCAACCTATGACTTGTTGATGAGGTTCTTGACGAAGCATGGTATCAAGAAAGTCCAAGAAGATCAAGCCCTCACAAAGCAATGCTACATGGAAACACTCCTGGGGGTAAGGCCACCCAAAGCCCTCCCTGTCAAAGGAGGGGATGCACAAGACAACCTGAATGAGCAGCACAAAGAACCACCAGAAGATCTCATTTTGGTGCCACTTGAAGAAGGGAATGCATCCAAAGTGATTCAAGTCAATTCACACCTGGATGAGATGACAAGGCACCAACTTATCTCTTTCCTTCAAGAAAATGTACATATCTTTGCCTGGTCTATCTCGGACATACTGTGCATCAATCTTGATATTATGCTATACAACCTAAATGTGGACCCCATACATTGGCCAGTTAAACAAAAGAAAAGAAGGTTTGCCCCGAAGCACCAAAAGGCAATTATAGATGAGGTTGATAAGTTCATCAAGATTGGCTTCATCAAAGAGGTCGTCGACCCAAACTAGCTCGTAAATATGGTTCTTGTCAGAAAGGCAAATAAAAAGTGGTGTGGTTATATCAATTTCACCAATCTCAATAAGGCATGTTCGAAGAATAGCTACCTGCTACATTGGATTACTCAATTAGCAGATGCTACATCAGGCCACGAGCTCCTTACTTTCATGGATGCCTTCTGTGATTACAATTAAATCCAGATAATATTTAAGAATGAGGAGAAAATTACTTTTACTATTGATTGAGATCTTTTTTTTTATAGAGTTATACTCTTCAACTTGTAAAATGTATGTGACCTACCAAAGATTGGTGAACAAGATTTTCAAGGAGCAGATCGAGAAGAATATGGAGGTTTATGTGGATGATATGCTAGTCAAGAGCCGAAGAATGAGCAACCACATTGCCAACCTTGGAGTAGCATTCAATACTCTCCACAAGTTTCAAATGAATTTGAACCCGACCAAGTGTGCCTTCGAATTACATCTAAAAAGTTCCTCATTTTCATGATCTCGTAGCTAGGAATTGATGTGAACCTTGATAAGATCCAAGCAATGTAGTAGATGAGTCCCCTAAGGTCAATAAAAGAAGTTTAGTGCCTCAACAAGAAAATAGTAGCTTTAAACCGATTTGTCTCCATGTCAACCAAATAATGCCCGCCCTTCTTCAAAGTTCTGAAATAAGCTTAGAACTTCTAGTGGACTAATGAGTGTCAAGTAGCATTTGACGAGCTAAAGAATTATCTCAATGCTCCACCGCTCCTCGACAAATCTAAGTTAGATGAGAAGTTGTACTTGTACCTAGCAATTTTTTTCTATTGCAATAAGCTTAGTATTGGTATAGGAGGAAGGGAGCCTCCAAATATCAATCTACTATATTAGCAAAATCCTTCACAAAACTGAGATAAGGTATTTAAGGCTTGAAGAGATGATTGATACTTTGGTGATCTTAGTGAACAAGCCATGCCTCTACTTTCAAGTCAATATGATAGTACTTCACAAAGACCAAGCCATGAAAACTATACTCCACCAACTAGTTATCTCAAATCTAATAGCAAAGTGAGCAATAGAGTTTTCAGAGGTTGAGATGAAGTACCAACCTTGACCATCCATTAAGATGCAAGTGCTCATCGATTTCATCCTGGAATGAACCATTCCTGAAGAAGATCTCCCCATATCTGAATCGAAGAATGCAGAAGTCGAAGGACCATGGACAGTGTACGTTGACAAGTCCTTAAGCTTGGCAAGTTTAGGAGATGGCCTAGTCCTCAGTAGCCCAGATGGAATAGTCACTCAATATGCCTTGTAGCTCAAGTTTAGAAATGAGGCTCTCCTAGCCGATCTTAAAATCACTAGGAAACTAGGTGTACAACAGCTACAAGTCTGCAGCACTCATAGTTTATCATTAGATAAATGTGGGGAGAATATGAAGCTATGAATCCAACATAGTGAAGTATCTATAGAAAGTTCAAGACATTGCTTCCAGCTTCACCAGCTTAGACATTCAACAAGTCCTCAGGTCAAAAGATGCCAGGGTGGACCTACTATCTAAGCTCACCACCTTGGATTCATCCAAATTGTAGAAAAGTTCTTTCTTCAAGGCCTTGAAGAAGCCCAGCATCAATGAGTTGACACCCATGACATAGATAGACTCAGAGCCAAGCTAGATAGACCCCATAATCAAGTATCTCTAGGATGGAATGCTTCATACCGACCAAAACAAAGCTCGAACATTGAGGCAACAAGCACCTTACTATGTCCTCTACAAGGATGGTCGTATAAAAGATTCTTTTCTTTGACCCTTCTTAAGCATTTGCATGACCAAAGTGGACTATGCACTTCGGGAAGTGAATGAAAGGATATGTGGCAATGATTTGGGGAGTAGTTTCTTAGCCTACAAGGTACTTCACCATGGTATCATTGGCCGACCTTACAATGGGATGCAATCAAGCTCATAAGGAATAGGTGCTAGCAGAATGCCAATATTCAGCATCAACCTACAACCTTGTTAGCGCCACTTGGCATGTCATGGCCCTTTGCATAGTGGAGGATGGACATCCTCAACCTGTTTCCCCTAGAATCGGGTCAATGAAAGTTCTTGCTTGTCACTGTCAACTACTTTACAAAGTAGATTGAGGCCAAGCTGTTAGCACACATTACAGAAGCCAAAGTATGAGACTTCGTATGGAAAGCTGGTGCGGGCACTAGGGCTAAAAGAAATCGACAGGTTGAACCGACATCCCTGTGGATCACCTGTGAGTAAAACCCTGAATCCAAACCAATTTATCTTGTAAATATTTATTTTAAATTCTATTATTTTGGTTTAGTTAGAGTAAACCCTTTTTACCAACTATAATTAGGGTTTTGTTTATTTTGGGATAAAATCCTTTTTACCAAGTTGAGTCAAAATCCCAATTGAGTCAAACCCTATTTACCCAATTGGGATTTTAATGGTCCAATTTAATTAGCCCTTTTTACCGACTTTAATTAGATTTTTATTTGAAAGCATAATTAAGTATTGTTGGTTCAATTAGTTATTAGTTGGTTAAATCATGTGGTTAGTTATTCATTGAGTCCATGTAATTAGTTGAGTCATTGAGTCCTGTATTACAAAAGGGGACCCAAGAAAGCATCCCATGTGCACCCAATTGAAGACTCAAGACAATCCATGTGCTAGCCCAAGTCACAACCTCTTCTTGGCACCACCTTTCCAAGGATTTGAACATCAACACATGTCATGTTTGGACATGTCACTAGGACAACACTACTTGGTACTTCATCCAGGACAAGAACACATACCATGTCACTTTTGTTTGGACATCCCATATGCCATGTTTTTTATTTTGGTCGGCCAAATGAAAGCAAAATTGGTGCCACTTAATATTAAGATAAGTAAAGCAGAAGGACTCTCCAAGATGGCGCCCTCCCACTCAAATGTTCCATGCCAGCTATAAGGAAATCGGCCAAGCACCCTCTTTCACACCAACTTCAAGAGTTCTAGGAATTTTAATCACTTAAGGGAAGAAGGTTCAATGATCTTCTACTTCAAGAGTTTCAAACAATCAGGATGGAAGCTGCTTAAGTCTCCTAAACTCAAGAGTTTCACCAAAACTCTTGAGTCTTCTTCGATCCAGACTGAGGAGTCCCTCACCAGTAGACAATCACATCATCTAGACTCTAGAGTCCAGCTCAAAGGCCAAGTGATGGAGCATCTTGATCTCACATCAAGCCACTTCATCAATCCAACACTTGGACACCCAAATGAGATAAGAAGCCTCAAGATTTCACCCACTTTGAATGGAGTCCAGATCAGCCCAGCAAGCAGAGTCCAAGACACCCAAAAGCATAATTCTAGGAGTTATAGTCCAAGGGAGCACAAGACTAGTGTTTGTGTCCCTTACATCACTGGTTGGGAGTCTATAAATACCCCACCAACCCCTCCTTGTAATTCATAAATTATTCATCAATATACAACAAAATTCTGTCAAATTTTCTTCCTTTGCTGTGTGCATCGCGGGGTGTGAGGCCCTTCCTTTGTTCTACGGAACATCGCGGGGTGTGAGGCCCTACTTATCCAACCGTCAAGAAATCCAAATCCACTATTTTGAAACCCTCATTTCTTTCATTCTTTCCTTTCCTTTGCTGTTTTTAATTTGTGTATCTTTCTTTGTTGAGTGTTATAAGTGAACAAGAATCAAGATCAGGTGTTCTTGCCTTGGAACCAGCTTCGTGCATAAGATCGGAGCTTAGGATCGAGTTCTTGAAACCCTGTCGTGGAGATCTTGAGAGTTCTGTCAGATCCGATTTAGAGGAGCGTTTCTTCGTTGGTAAAATTAAAATGTATTCCTTTCTTGTTATTCTCTGATTCGTTGATAAGGTAAACCCTAGTTTATGATGGTTTCTCAGCCACCAAGTCCTGTTTTTCTAGCTTACTTTGTTAGGTTTACTTTGCGAGTAATAGTTAGTAGACTAGTCTTTCTTTATTAAATGCTTTGAGTCTCTAAAATTCTAAAAATCTAAAAAAATTAATCTCTATTTTTCTCTATTAATTAGGTTTAAATATCAGTAATTTAATTTTGATTTTTTGTCCCACTTCAGTTTTGGTATCAAAGTAGGTTAAACTAGGGTTTAATCTCTCTTATGCTGACTTAGTTTCTCTTTAAGTACTCGGATCGGGTGCTTCACCATAGCCGTCCGGTCATAGAAAAAAGTAGGGCTGCAAGACCCTCACAATCTATTCAAACAGGATTTCCTATGGCATATAGGGGTGCTGCTGTGAATTGACCCTTAAAGAAAAAAACAAAGAGATAGGCATCTTTAGATTTTAATTTCTGCATCTCGGCCATCTTAGTACATAGTCTGTTGTTTTAATTATTTTTGTCTATAGGTCACTCATAAAAATCTGATTTTTATTTTGTTGGATTCTTTATAATTGAAAGTATTTTTTAGAATTTTATCATGAATTATTTCGATCTGTAAATTTTCTTCCTACTAAAATACTACCTAAGAATAATTCTGCCATATTCTTCAGCAAAGCTAATTTCAGCAAGTTTAGGATTCTTTTGATAAATTTTTTTTACATATTTTAATATTTCTTGCATATTAGGTACTTATCTACAGAATATATCCTTGTTATAAAAAAGAAATTAATTAATTTTTATTTTCTTCTATTTTTGCTTATTTGCATATTAGGGTTTCATCTTGTGTGTGCATCATCAAGTAACCTAATCTTAAGGGCACTTGAACATTTAGATCGGGGCAGGATTTCATCACTTGTCCTGAGCCCACAACTACCTATTGCATCTGAACCTAACCTTAATTAAAATTGATTAGACTTAATTTACTCTAATGAGCTATGGACACCAACAGGTCAGGTTCAACCTTTTTGGGAAAACTAGTTACACTCGATTCGGCATTTGTGTCTTGAAGCTGGTGTCTAGGCTAGAGGTCCAGAGGCAAATGCCCTAAACAGTTTCGTGGTTTTTAATTAGGACCTTACGAGAGCAGGGGGAGCCTCCCACAACCTCACCTCTTACCTGGCCAGTGGATAGCATAATTGTTGTCTTGGCTGTGATTCAGTCGACTCATTTTATTTGAGCTCTAAGTCTAGGAAACCCTAATCCGAGTTCTGTGTGTTTGCATTGCATGACCCCTAGATTAGGAGCCCAATACCAGTAGTCTCACCTAAACCCAACCTAGCTTGGCCATGGATTACAACCCTGAAACCTTTCTGAGGTTCATGACCGAATAATTTGCCCTAATGAATAATAAGTTTGACCGACTAGATGACTGTTTAGAAAACCTAGAAAGGATCCTGATGCACCCCTTCGGCTAGCCCCCGGTCGGACCGGCCCCGACGTCCGGTCGGCTGGTCCCCACGCGGAGTTCGACTCCCCGGTCGGCTTTCCCAAAGAGCCGGCCCGAGGGCTTTGGGAGTTGACAGGTGCCTCACCACCCATGCGGCGCCCCTTTGATCGCTACGGTCGGCCCCCTTTGACCCCACTAAGTGCCCCGGTTGGCTTCGTGGAAGCCAGCCGATCCGCCGCTGAAGGAATCACCGAAGCTTCCAGGAACCCTTCCTCTCCGACAGTTCTGACATTCTGTTATAATAAACTCCACCGCATGGCCACTACTTTGACACACCTGTCACGTCGCCACCCACGATCTCGCCGCCACGCCTATTCTCCTGGAGGTATTTCTGGACTTTTTCAGCCTGCCCCCCAACAAAATTTGACAGCGCTCCGTGCCTATAAAAGGCACCCGGGGGACCTTCGTGAGGGGTAACGTTCTTCCGCATTCTGATTCCTCTTCCCGAGTTCTTCTCGTTCTGTTGCTCCAATCCTCCTCTAACTTAAGCATCGGAGTGTCCCCCGCCGGAGCCCCCTCGCGCTTAGGGACTTCTTGCAGGTTGCCCGGTCGAGGAGCCCTCCAGCGCGTCCACCGAGCTCGATTCAGAAGGAAGAGCGGCAATAGATTGGCGCTAGAAGGAGAGCGGGCCGCGTTCCTTACTCGAAAAGGAAAGATAAACGGGAAGGATCCAGCTATGGCAAGAGGAAGAACCCAGAGTGTCTCCGCGAGGGGAGGACGCTCCCACCAAGGGCCCAGCGCACCTCCCGCGGAGAGCAATGTCGACGCCGCCGTCGAGCCCACCATCATCCTGGGGCTACAACAATTCCAAATGCTGGTAAACCGCATTGGGACGCTTACCTCGACGGTCCAGCGCTTCTAGGAGATGGCGGACCGTCAGCAGCAGCCGCCGGCGGCTTCTTGCATCAATCACCAGCCGGTCGCCGGCGTTAGCCAGCAGCCGGACGCACCTCCGCCGCCATCCCCGATAGTCCCAGAACCCCAGGGGTCCATGAGGGCCCGTGCTGAAGGAAAGAGGGCGAGGTCAACCTCCCCCTCTTTCGCTGACTCTGCTCATCCCGGCAGCCTATCGCCCTGCTGCAGACCCGCACGACTACGGCAGCAAGATCATGCGCATGGAGGAGCGCATTGCCAAGATAGCAGAGCGGCAGAACGCCGAGGGAAGGCCGGCGCACGACACCCGCCCGCCTTTCTCCGCGAAGATTCTGGGGGAGACTACCCCACCATTTTAAGATTCCGCAGGTGGACCCCTACGACGGTACCACAGATCCCCTGGATCACTTGGGCGCCTACAAAGCCCACATGATGGTGCAGGGCGCATCCAACGCCCTCCACTGCATCGCCTTCCCAGCAACCCTGAAGAAGGCCGCGCGGATGTGGTTCTCCGCCATCCGCCCAGGTACGATTCATTCTTTTTTCCAGCTCGAGACCCTTTTTCTCTCTCATTTCAGGACCTGCAGCCGGGCTCCGAAGAACACCGACTGCCTCTTTTTCATCCAGCATACGGAGGGAGAGACCCTCCGAGACTACATGGTCCGCTTCAACTCGACCGCTATGGAGATCCCTGACTTAAATGAAGCGGTGGCCATGTCAGCCTTCAAGAGGGGGCTCCGCTCGTCCAGGTTCACGTTTTCCCTCGACAAAAAGCTCCCTACAAGCTATACTGATATGCTGGCCAAGGCACACAAGTACGCCTTGGCGGAAGAGCAAGCAGCGAGCCGACGCCAGGCTGAGGGGAGGTCGGCCCCGAAGAAGCGAAGCGATAAGGCCCCTGTGGTCCGACCCCCCAACAACGACAGTCGATCCATCCAGCGCCAGAGCCCCAAGCCAAGGGAATACCTCAAGCGGTTCAATAACTACGTGCCCCTCTCCCTACTACGGGAGAAGATTCTGATGGAGATCGAAAACGATGCCTTCTTTCAAATACCTCGACCGATGAGAGGACCCCCTGCCTCCAGAAACAAGAACAAATACTGCCGGTTCCACAGGGACCATGGACACGAAACAGAGTGCCTCCAGCTGAAGGATGCCATCGAGGATCTCATCCGTAGGGGATATCTGAACAAATACGTCCGACCCCGCCAGGATCGGGCCGGAACTTCAACTGTTAGAAACCCCCCGGGGGAGGCTGAGCTCCCCAACCAACGCCCAACAGATGGAGGCGTCGGCATGCTGCATCGACGGTCCGACTGGGGCCGAAAGGAGGACCAGGACATTGTAAAGAGGCCCAGGGGATCCAATGTAATTAGCTTTTCTGATGAGGACCTTTTGGAGCCTCCTCTCCCAGGCGATGACCCTGTGGTTGTGTCGGCTGTCATCGCCAACTATGATGTAAGCGTGTTCTTATCGATAATGGGAGTTATGCGGAGGTTTTGCTGTATGATGCGTTCATCCGGATGAACTTGTCCAGATCTAGACTGCGGGAGTCCGTGGCACCGCTCACCGGCTTCGGAGGGAATCCCGTCGGGGTCGAAGGAGAGATTGCCTTACCCGTGACCCTCGGAACGAATCCTTACCAACGGACCTTCTCCGTCAACTTTGTGGTCGTCCGTACGACCTCGGCGTATAATGCAATCTTGGAACGGTCGGCCCTCAATAAGTTTCGGATTATTGTGTCTACTTACCACCTGCTGGCCAAGTTTCTGACCCGCGACGGAGTTGGAGAGCTGAGAGGAGACCGTAGAATGGCCCGGCAATGCCTTGCTATCCACGACAGGCAGTTGGACGAGCGCCCTACGCTCGAGCAGCTGGATCTCAGGGACGAGGCCGATAGCCATGGTCGGCCCATCGAGAAGATTGTATTTATGCCCCTTAGGGAGGATGATCCAACGAGAGTCCTCCAAATAGGGAGCACCCTAGACGAGAGAGCCAGGTAGGAGCTAGTTGACTTCTTGAGGAAGAATGCGGACGTCTTCGCTTGGTCGGCGTCCGATATGCCAGGCATCCGGGCGGACATCATCATCCATCAGCTCAGGGTGGATCCCACTTACAAGCCCGTCCGGCAAAAGAAGAGGAGCTTCACCGCCGAAAGGCAGAGGGCTGTCGAGGAGGAAGTAAAGAAGCTCCTCGATGCTGGCTTCATCAGGGAATCTCACTACCCGGAGTGGCTGGCCAATATCGTCATGGTGAAAAAGGCTAGCAGGAAGTGGAGGATCTACGTAGATTACACAAACCTCAACAAGGCGTGCCCCAAAGACAGCTTCCCCCTGCCAAAAATTGACCAGCTGGTGGATGCGACGACCGGCCACCAACTCTTGAGCTTCATGGATGCTTTCTCTGGGTATAACCAGATCAGGATGCATCCCGAAGATGAGGAGAGGATGGCCTTTATCACGGACAGGGAGCTGTATTGCTACAAAATGATGCCCTTCGGCCTGAAGAACGCGGGCGCCACCTTCCAAAGGCTGATCAACCGAGTCTTTAAGGATCAGCTTGGGAGAAACATGGAGGCATACGTCGATGATATGATAATCAAAAGCCTCTATAAGGCCGACCACATCAGGACCTTCATGAGTCCTTTGACGCGTTGAGGCGCCACAGGATGAAGCTGAACCCTGCCAAGTGCACCTTCGGGGTGACCTCTGGAAAGTTTCTCGGTTTCCTCGTTACTCAAAGAGGCATCGAAGTCAACCCCGAGAAGATTAAGGCCATCATTGATATGACTCATCCGACCAATAAGAAGCAGGTACAAGAGCTTACGGGCCGTATAGCCTCTCTTAGCCGCTTCATCTCCCGGTCGGTAGAGGCTCTAGGACACCCATCCCGAGACAACTCTAGCGGGACCTCAAAGAAGATGGACCGCATTGCAAGCCGACTCACAGACAAAGACCAGGAGCAAGCGCCTAGGTGTTCGGCCCAAATCAAGTCACTGTTCTCAACTACCCTACCGGCTCCTGGCCCGAATAGGCCGACCGGGGTACTTGGGGAAATTCCAGAAAAAGGGCACTTGCCCTGTGCCCGCCGGCTGCTTCAAAGCGATTAGTAACCCTACAATGCCGTAAGGCCGACCCATGGTACTTAGAAAGATTTTCGAAAAGAAAAGCATTTTGCACACAATGAAGGAGTTTCAGAAATAGGTCTACTCATTCATTACCAAAACTAGTACTTACAAAAGAGGTGGGTCGAACCTTTACAAACCCCTTAGGTCCGGCCCATGAGAGATGCCTCAGGGGCCACAACCTCAGCCCCGTCAGCTACAACTGGCAGGTCAACCGGATCTACCGTGGCGGGAGAGTCCTCCGGGAGGGCCATCACCTCTGTGTCAGCCGGTGCCGAAGCTTCGACCCTGGCCGCTTTTGCTTCACCCTCTCTTGGGGGCTTTGCTTCGGCCTCCCCTTCGGACGGTTCCCGCAGCTCGGCGCCCGCCAGGTCCAGCTCCGGGAACAATCGACCCACCTTCTTCAGGGCATCATCGTAGCCCTCCCGGTAGAAATCGGCCGCCGCCTCCTCCACGTCCTCGGTAAAGGCACTGGAGGCCTTGTATGCCACCACGGCCCCCCGCACCCGCTCCGCAGCCAGCTGCTTGGACTCCTCGAGCTGGGCCTCTAGCAGTGCTGCCCTCGCCCGTCCGGCCCAAACCTGCTCGTCGGCCTCTGCCGACCGCTTTTCCTCCTCGCCCAGCCGGCAGGCGAGAGAGTTGGCCTTCGCCTTCTTCTTCCTTAGCTTGGCCTCGTAGCCGGCCAGCCAGCTTTCGACCTTCTTCAGAGCCGCCTTCGCCGACTCTGTCTCCCCCTGGGTTGCCGCCAGACTCTCCTTGGCCGACTTCAAGGATGCCGCAGCAACTTCCTGGGCCGCCTCCAGCTCCTGGGCCATCTTTGCAGAGGTCTTGGCGGCCTGCACCACCTGGCTGATGGTGTCGTCCATGAGGGGGATGCTGTGGAGAAGCTGCGGAAGCATGACCCAGTCAGTGTTTTACTTAAAGACGGAAAGGTAGTGGAGTAAAAAAAAGGTAAGGTAAAATCCTTACCCTCATAAGGTCACGGTAGCTCTCCACAGTCACGTCGACCAAGTTCCTCTTGATCGACGCCTCCCAGTCGACATCGGTCATCGCCCCCCTCAGCAGGCTCCGTGCCCGTTTGGGATGGTCCAGCGCACGCCAGTGCTGGAACTCCTCCTGGCGTACCTCCTCCTCTGACAGCTCGAGCTCGCTACCGGCTGTCCCTTCAACGGCTGGCCCCTTGCCCTTATCGGCTGGAGGTGCTGCCTCCTTCGGATCAGCAGGCGCTGCGGCTGCGACGGGCATCGCCGGACGCTCCTGCTCTAACTGGGGGGCTGGCTCTCCCTGTGGGGCCGACGCCCCCACCGCGTTCCTCGCCTTACGCTCGGTAAGGGGGATGTCGTCCCCGTCCGACTCCACGTCAACGACGGGGGCGGGTCGCTCCTCTTCCCGCCTTTTCTTCTGCCGCTCGACAGCTGGCGTGGAGGCCGATTCTGGAGCGGCGCGCTTCCGCACCGCCTGTCAGATGACCTTGGATTTGTCGATCCATTGCATCCTTCCTCCTGTCACCAAACATCCAGAGTCAGAGAAAGGATGAAAGATTGAAGAATGGTGAGAAGAGGGATCGACCCTTGCCTAGAAATCTTTGGGGGCTGATCCCTGCCTGATGAAGGGTCTCTTCCCCCAACAGCTCATATGCCGCTACCGGGCCGACTCTACTAAGCACGGTGAATGCACCCAGGTCGGCTGCCGATACCGACCTGCCCTCGCCCACGGCTTTCCACAACGGCTCGAACCCCCAACGTTTGAGACTGCTGACGAAGAAGAACCTGGCCTTCCACCCGTGGATGGCCGACGGGAGGCACTTCAATAGCTTTCAGCCTTGACGAGGGACGAATAGGATCCACTCCTGGCTCCTAAAGTCCCTCTTCAGGTAAAAGAAGTTACCGAAGAGGAATAGACTGGGGTCGGACCCGACCCTACGACAGAGTACTATGAAGCAGCATATCACCCGAATACTGTTCGGGGTCAACTGCGCCAGGGTCACCCTATAATGGTTGAAGATGGCTACGAACAGGGGATGCAGTGGAAACCTAAGGCCGGCCTTAAGATGGGACTCGTACATTGGGAGGGTCCCTGGACCTAGTGGGTTGTTTGCTCTCCCCTCTCGGCCGGGTAATATGAGGTGCAGGGTGGACAGGATGCCGTACACTACTCTAAGGTTTTCGACCCGTTCCCGGGTCATGGTCGAGGATACCGCGCTCGGCCCTGGGTCCCTAGGTCTATGGGACGAACCCCTACTGCTAGACGCCATCGGGAGTTAGAAGGAAAAGAGGAACGACTGGGACTAACCTGGGATGAACTCCTAGACGACAAGATTTGCGGAAGGGGAAGACCCTAGCTTGAAGCGCAGACGAAGCAGAAAGAGCCTCTCGCCCTGCCTCCTCCCCCTTTTATAGGCCTTCGGGGAAGGAGAGAGGCTGAAGAAGGAATTATTACCTACCTCGGGCGCATCCCAGCCATCCCGTCGAAAGCCGCAACCGCCAACATCGCGGGAATCAGAGCGGCTGAAGCACCCTCTCACGCGGATCGTGATCCGCGTGCGCGCTAGATCAGTGATGCGAGACTGGCCCAGAAGGCGACGCCAGCCGGCCAGATGCTGCCGCGTGGCGTCTGGCCCAAAATTGATGTGGGACAGCCTGGCCCTCATCATGGAGCCGGACCTGCATTAACTGCCCCGCCTACGCCCCCCCGAGCGGCTAACAGCTGTTCAGCGCACCTTTTGAGGCGGATTCGAAGTGACCCGATGCCTCGGTCTGGAGTCCGCCGCAGGTGCACACGATCATGCTCCTGTCCTTTTGTGCCACGTGGCCCCTCAACGTCCAGGAGCAGGGGGGCAACTGATGCGCCCCTTCGGCTAGCCCCCGGTCGGACCGGCCCCGGCATCCGGTCGGCTGGTCCCCGCACGGAGTCTGACTCCCCGGTCGGCTTTCCCAAAGAGGCGGCCCGGGGGCTTTGGGAGTTGACAGGTGCCTCACCACCCATGCGGCGCCCCTTTGATCGCTACGGTCGGCCCCCTTTGACCCCACTAAGCGTCCCGGTTGGCTTCGTGGAAGCCAGCCGATCCGCCGCTGAAGGAATCACCGAAGCTTCCAGGAACCCTTCCTCTACGACAGTTCTGACATTCTGTTATAACAAACTCCACCGCATGGCCACTACTCTGACACACCTGTCACGCCGCCACCCACGATCTCGCCGCCACGCCTATTCTCCTGGGAGCATTTATGGACTTTTTCAGCATGCCCCCCAACAAAATTTGACAGCGCTCCGTGCCTATAAAAGGCATCCGGGGGACCTTTGTGAGGGGTAACGTTCTTCTTCCCCATTCTGATTCCTCTTCCCGAGTTCTTCTCGTTCTGTTGCTCCAATCCTCCACTAACTTAAGCATCGGAGTGTCCCCCGTCGGAGCCCCCTCCGGCGCTTAGGGACTTCTTGCAGGTTGCCCGGTCGAGGAGCCCTCCAGCGCATCCAACGAGCTCGGTTCAGAAGGAAGAGCGGCAACGGATCCGAAAGACCCGTACTAAGCCTACACTTGAGACACCCTTATCCACACCACCCAACCCTATGATAGCCCGTCGCCATGACCCAATCTAGGATCTTAGTTCGAAGAGACCTCTAGAATAATGGCAAAGGCCCAGTTACGGACCAAAGCCTGTATCTGAGTACATACCCCTGTCTTACGAACCCAGATCCTACGAGTCCATATCCTATGGGCAGGAGGAACCCATAGTCCATCAACCTTAATCCCATAGGATTAGTACCCCTAAGTATCAGCCATGTATTAGTCAGGTTCCACTTAATCGACCCGAACCTAATAGGATTAGTACACCTAGTCAGAACCTCGAAATCAGTCCACCTCCCCTTAATCAACCCACCTCTACTACCTCATTGGTTCAACAAGCTGCTATTGTAGTGGAAGTTTACGAAGCTGATGTGAGCTTAGTAGATGAGTATAAGAAAGAAGAAGAGATACCTATAGCTGACCTAGAATTAGCTGACCCGATAGGTACCCAAACTAAATCCAACCCAAAGATAGATAATCTTGACCATACCCAAACTGGAGCCAGCCTAGAGTTAATTGACCCTGACCAGACTGAAATTGTGCTGGTAGGATCCTTAGAAAAAGAAATCCATGAGGAACCTAACCCTACTACCGAGACCTTACCTAAGAAAATCCTAGAAAAGAGTCAAGTCATAAAGCCTAGTCCTAAAATTCAAGAACCAGAAGAGCTTATTGATGACTTGATTTTTCCAAACCAGCAACCTCAGGAAGAATTCACTCCATCAATCCCAATTGAAGATCCTTTTCCTAAAATTATTGACCCATTCTTCTATAAGGCAGACACAGTAGAAATAACCCAAACCTTTAATGTCAACCCCATTAGTCTAGGACCAATCCCCGAACCCTTTTCTTATTTCCTACCCTACCAAGTCAACCCCGAACCCAGTTCTTATTTTTTACCTTTTCCTGAAGCTTCCAGCATTTCTAGGACCATTAATTTGTATTTTATAGAAGTTAGCATGTTGCGTAAGCCCATTGAGCATGTTAGGTTTACAACCTATTTCTAGCAGACCCCATGGCATTTATTAGGAGTGCATATCAAGTTTTCATCTGCATGTCATCCAGCGACCAAAGGTCAAGCACAGAATTAAAATTAAGGACTTAAATAGACAAAATAATAATAATAATAATAAATAAATAAAAATTTTACTATAAATGCATAGTTGAGTCTATTAAACATTTGTAGAGTCATATGCATAATATATTAAAGAATTGTATAAGAATCATATGGCTAATTCAAGAAAAAGACTTAAAGAATTCAATGGAGGAGACTTTGTTATGGTTAGGCTATGACCTGAACTAGTTATATGTCCGTAGTAGTGGACCGAACAAAGTAATTAAGAAAAATAGGATCTAATGTCTATGTGCTCGCGTTACCATCTAAACTAGACATTAGCAATACTTTCAATGCTTCAGACCTTATCGAGTATAGGGAACCAACATTAATTCCTAGTGAGTCATTTGGGCCTAATCTAGTCCTTGAGTGAACCAATCCAAGTGTGTCCACCTGCCATACAACCAGCCCGGAGAGACAAGATCAAACGTATCTTGGATGACAAGATCATCACTACCCGGAGCAAAGATTACCAGCGATATCTGGTTCGTTGGTAATGATGACCTGAGTCTGATGATTCTTGGATCACCATAGAGGACTTGCAGAGAGTTGTCCCTGACTTACTAGAGTATTATACCAGTGGAGCTGACCCATACTCGACAGGGTTGAGTTCCACCCGGGAAGAATTGGTGCGGGCACCAGAGCTAAAAGAAATCGATAAGTTAAACCCACATCCCTGTGGATCACCTGTGAGTAAAACCCTGAACCCAAACCCTATTTATCATGTAAATATTTATTTTAAATTCTATTATTTTGGTTTAGTTAGAGTAAACCCTTTTTACCAACTATAATTAGGGTTTTGTTTATTTTGGGGTAAAACCCTTTTTACCAAGTTAAGTTGAAATCCTAATTGAGTCAAACCCTATTTAACCAATTGGGATCTTAATGGTCCAATTTAATTAGCCCTTTTTACCAACTTTAATTGAATTTTTATTTGAAAGCCTAATTAAGTATGGTTGGTTCAATTAGTTATTAGTTGGTTAAATCATGTAGTTAGTTATTCATTGAGTCCATGTAATTAGTTGAGTCATTGAGTCCTGTATTACAAGAGGGGACCCAAGACAGCATCCCATGTGCACCCAATTGAAGACTCAAGATAACCCATGTGCTAGCCCAAGTCACAACCTCTTCTTGGCGCCACCTTTTCAAGGATTTAGACATCAACACATGTCATGTTTGGACATGTCACTAGGACAACACTACTTGGTACTTTATCCAGGACAAGAACACATGCCATGTCACTTTTGTTTAGACATCCCACATGCCATGTTCTTTTATTTTGGTCGGCCAAATGAAAGCAAAATTGGTGCCACTTAATATTAAGATAAGTAAAGCAGAAGGACTCCCCAAGATGGCGCCCTCCCACTCAAATGTTCCACGCCAACTACAAGGAAATCGGCCAAGCACCCTCTTTCACGCCAACTTCAAGAGTTCTAGGAATTTTAATCACTTAAGGGAAGAAGGTTCAATGATCTTCTACTTCAAGAGTTTCAAGCAATCAGGATAGAAGCTGCTTAACTCTCTTGAACTCAAGAGTTTCACTAAAACTCTTGAGTCTTCTTCGATCTAGACTGAGGAGTCCCTCACCAGTAGACAACCACATCATCCAGACTCTAGAGTCCAGCTCAAAGGCCAAGTGATGGAGCATCTTGACCTGACATCAAGCAACTTCATCAATCCAACACTTGGGCACCCAAATGAGATAAGAAGCCTCAAGATTTCGCCCGCTTTGAATGGAGT
Organism: Areca catechu; assembly: GCA_021397845.1. Classification (NCBI taxonomy): domain Eukaryota; kingdom Viridiplantae; phylum Streptophyta; class Magnoliopsida; order Arecales; family Arecaceae; genus Areca; species Areca catechu. The sequence goes on from CM038050.1 coordinate 159,200,244, forward strand.
CCATATCAGCCCAGCAAGCAGAGTCCAAGACACCCAAAAGCAGAATTCTAGGAGTTGTAGTCTAAGGGAGCACAAGACTAATGTTTATGCCCCTTACATCACTGGTTAGGAGTCTATAAATACCCCACCAACCCCTCCTTGAAATTCATCAATTATTCATCAATATACAATGAAATTCTGTCAAATTTTCTTTCTTTGCTATGTGCATCGTGGGGTGTGAGGCCCTTCCTTTGTTTTATGGAATATCGTGGGGTGTGAAGCCCTACTTACCCAGCCATCAAGAAATCCAAATCCACCTTTTCTAAACCCTCCTTTCATTCTTTCCTTTGCTATTTTTAATTCGTGTATCTTTCTTTGTTGAGTGTTACAGGTGAACAAGAATCAAGATCAGGTATTCTTGCCTCGGAACCAGCTTTGTGTGGAAGATCGGAGCCTGGGATCGAGTTCTTAAAGCCCTGCCGTGGAGATCTTGAGAGTTCTGTCAGATCCGATTCAGAGGAGCGTTTCTTCGTTGGTAAAATTAAAATTTATTCCTTTCTCGTTATTCTCTGATTCGTTGATAAGGTAAACCCTAGTTTATGGTGATTTCTCAGCCACCAAGTCCTGTTTTTCTAGCTTACTTTGTTAGGTTTACTTTGCGGATAATAGCTAGTAGACTAGTCTTTCTTTATTAAATGCTTCGAGTCTCTAAAGTTCTAAAAATCTAAAAAAACTAATCTCTATTTTTTCTCAGTTAATTGGGTTTAAATATCAGTAATTTAATTTTGGTTTTTTGTCCCACATCAAACGCTATCGTTTGTCAGTTTGATTGGCCTCAAGTTATCATCATCAATAATGCTCGACAGTTCAATAATGCTCGGTTTGATGACTTCCATAGAAAATTTGGTATTACACATAGCCTAACCTTGGTGGGCCACCCTTGAACCAATAGGGAAGCTAAGATGACTAACCAAATTGTCCTACAAGACTTGAAAGCTTGTCTAAACTGAGCAAAAAGACAATGGATAGAAAAACTCTACAATGCATGATGGACATATCAAACCACAACAAATTTTCATATGAGCCATCCTTCAATGTTGCCTTTAGAATAGAAGTTGTTATCTCACTTGAGGTCAGTATTCTATCACCATGGCTCAAGAACTTTGATGAGCAAAGCAACTCTGAACATCTTTGAGCGAACCTAGATCTACTTGAGGAAACAAGAGAGCAATCTCAGGTGTGGATGGCAGTGTATGAATACAGAGTGGCTCAATATTACAATTCTTGAGTCAAAGAAAAGGTGTTCTAAGCCAATGACCTCATCCTATGATGATCTAAAGTATCTTAACCTGACAAGCATAAGAAACTAACCCCTAATTGGGTGGGCCCATGTTAGGACCGCCAACCTTTGCTTGGATATTCAGTACTCAGGAATAGATACCTCCACCATGTTTTGTATCAATCGAAGTTCATTTGAATAGCCAAATATTTTTCCTAGCAGCTCTTCATGTCCTTCCTATGTACAGAAATTTTCGGTAGCCTAGTACTTCGCACACCGGTATCCAAATCCTACTCCATTTAAGCCCTTGACCTTATTGAAAAAGTCTCCATGAGTTTCAAACAAGAAACCCTCCTTTCTACATTCTAGAAGAAGACCTAATAGATTAGGATAGCAACAAATGAGGAGTTCTAGTTGGACTAGGACTCCTTGTCTTTATCCAACTCCACCTGCACACTAATCTTGCGCTCCATCTAATCCACCTCTCTAAGTCCAATTTGGATCTGAAATCCTTTAAAGAAGGCTCTTTGGATGGCCTTTTACTTGGTAGAATCTGACATGAAACAAGAATCAGGATGGCTACCAAATATGCACACGAAATCCTTGTTGCATAAAATTCTGCAAAACTCTATTTTGTGACCAGCAACTTGCCAACAATGCTAGGACTCTCCGAATGTCCTTTAGGAATGAAATTAAAACCGTAACATCACCAGGAAGTGCTCTCTTTGTTATTTTACCTAAAATAAAGTTCTATGGAGAGAGAGATAGTCCTGAGAATAGGGACTTGTTAATGTTAAAAATAAAATGCTGAAATCTGTTTGGACATCTTGCTTTCTCTTGGCATTGCTTTTTCTTGGTATGGGATGTTTATTGATGGCATGAGAAGAGAGAGAGAGAGGATAGAGAGAAAGAGATTTAGGAAGAATTAGAGATCTCTTTGATTCCATTACCTTAAGTTTACTTGAAGGGTCCTTTTATAAACCAAAGAGTTTTTCTAGTCCAAATAAGACTAGAAACATAAATCTAAATCAAATTCTAATTCTTTCAAAGCTAATCCAATTAGGAGAGTACTCGTCCAAGTCTATGTACACCCATGTCTTGACCCATACTCACACCCACTTCGATCCAAACTCGATCCAACATGGGTTAGCCCTCTCAAGATCTAAAATCCTGGATCTTAGGTCCATGAAGGGCCGAACCTCCATCCTAGGACCAAACTGGTCCTAATCCTAAGATTCAAATTGATCCTAGAATCCTGGAGCCATCACCATGACTCCTCTCCTGGCCATCCAAGGCTTGGGAGCATCACATCTACCCCAATAGCACATACCAAATTAATGAAGTTGTGCAGCTAGGGATCTATTGACTTTAGTGTTTGGATTGAACCCCCATACCTCAAACTTGGAATTCAAAATATTTATGAATGTATCCAAGTCCTGTAGGTCAGAACCTTATATAAAGATCCGTGCTCCTCATACCAAAATGAGTTTAGCTTAAAACCTCAACAGACTAAAAAGTGTGAGGTAACCTTATAAGAGGACTTTTGGAGATACAGCTTCTTGTACCAAAACAAGTCAAGTTTAAAACCTCAACGAACAGAGAAGAGAGGGATAACCCCATAAGTTGACCCTTAAAAAGCACAATTCTTGTACCAAAATAAGCTAAGCTTAAAACCTCAATGGACCAAGAAATGAAGCATAATCCCATAAGAGGTCCTTGGAAGTATAACTCTTCGTACCAAAATGAGCCAAGCTTAAAATCTCAGTTGACCGAGAAGCAAGAGATAACCTCATAAGAGAACTCTTGGAGTACAGTTCATAGTGCTAAAAAGAACTAAACTCAACACTTCAACCAATCGGGGAACTAAAGAGAGACCTACATCAAAAATTTGAAGTATGCAATCCAAATTAGCATTAGAAACATACCCCCTTTTAAAGCACCTTGGCTACATAACAGCGAAAACCTAAGGTAAAATATTTGAGAGTTGGAATAGGTCAAATCTTGTTCCAACAACTGAAGTGACCAAACAAAAGTAGGTTAGTCAAGACTCTGAACTCATGCCTCGGCGAGACCAACCCAAACAATTGCAAACTTATGAGCTTTGCTTGAAGGTCCTTCTCTAACAAGATATGAGGTTGGATGCTTAGCAAATTTATTCCCCAGAAGGTTAGTTTGGTAATTACATGATTAGTTAAAAAGCAAACTAAGGAAGCTCGGTATTAGAATCTTGAGAAGAAAGATTCTATTTCATTACTTTAAAACAAATACAAAAATGGTCATCTTAGTCAACTACAAAAAAAAGCTTTGGACAACTGAGCTATGCTTATAGCAAATAAAATGAAAGAAGAAAAGGCCAAGTCTAGGCCTCGGGCGATGCCATAGAATCTCTGGACTAAGCTTCGACTTCCTTGATGGCGGCCTCCAAATCTATGGCACAAAAGGCCCCAAGCACCTTGACCAGCAGGGTGGGCAGATTGTCGATGGACTTCCACATCCAAGAAACCAAGGTCAAGGTTTTGGATAATGCTCTACTACCTCAGCTCAATAGTTCGGGATTGCAATATTGTAGGTCTCAGTTGCATAGTTGGCCTTCTCATCGACAAGCTAGTTCGAGATTCGAAAGTCTTCCACTACCTTAGGGACCGTTCGACGATCGTAGCCTCAGCCTTAGTGGCCCTTTTCTCAGCTGCATTGGTCCTCTCCTCAGTCGATGTAAACTTCACCTTAACCTCCTTGAGCACCTCCTTGAGGCACCAAGTCTCCACCCCGACATCAAATAGGATGACCTAAGCCTTCTTCTCATCCCTCTTTGCCTCGAGGGCCTTCTCTTTGGCTGCATCCACTCTCCTCTGGACCTCTGCCATCTTCGACCTTACGGCTTTATTGGACTTCATATAGTAGTCTAGATGATGTAAGAGCTAAAGAAAGAAATTAAGTTAGCCAACCTTAGAAAAGTAAAAAGAACGAGGGAAGAAGCTCGGTGGTACTTATGCAAATGGAGAAATCAAAAGTATTGATACGGTGAAAGTTGGAGCCTGACTCCTCCAACTTCTTCTAGTCAACCAATAAAAGGATCCTGTGGAAGAGATCCTGAGCTACTCACCAGCTCCCTAGCCAAAGTCTGACAATGGCCAAATTATAAGTGTTGGTACTGAAATCTATAAAGGCACTGGAGATGCTGGAGCTAGTGATGCAGGCTTATCTCTTGAAGGCAAAACCTACAAAAAAGCCCTGGCCAGAAAGTATTCTAGTATAGGCCCTACAATGCTCAAGTTAGATTTTTGGCTTGTAAATAGTATGAGAAATATGTTGGAAAGATTTTGTGTATCTTAGAAGTCCCCAAGGGATTTCATTTTATAAGTAAAGGGCAAGGATATTTTTAAAAATGATAAAAATCTTGGTAAATTCGATGAGAAGTAACAGGATTTATCAGCAGGCTATCAGAGTTTTTCATTTGCAGGAGATGCCCATTCCATTTTTATTGAAATATTATCCTTATATGAAATTTGTCATGTTTTTTTAATGACGATGTGGACTACTACTTGGATCCGAGCATACTTTCCTTAATTACAAAGATATGATGGTGCTTAGGGGTCATGAAACATGATATGACCTTTTAGCCATATAATCAAGGGTGCAAAAATAAGCATCGACTGCATTGGCCTTCAATGGATCTGAGTCGGTATATCACTTAAGGACCTATTCGCCATCAAATTTTTGGATCAAGGATCGATCCGAGCACTTCTATTGAATCTAAAGAATAGTCAACCATAGGATGCTTAATTGGATGGCCTCGATGAGGGTGGGATAGCTGATGGTCTTCAGATGGTCTGACCGATCGAATGTTGGTTACTGCTAAGCTAGTTTGGAAACATTCCATTAAAAACCTGTAAAATCTATTCTAAAAACAAATACTGAAAATCTTGAAATTTTGCTCAAAACAATTCATCAAAAAACCTATAAAATCTATCTAAAAATAGATCCAGATAGAAAATCTGCCAACATTGATAAGGATAATTTTTATACATGAAAGACCTGGTCAAAACTAAATCAAATAATTTCAAAAATTAGGATAGGAATTGATCAGATTTCATATACTAAAATCTAGAATTCATGAATAGATTTATTTTTTTTGAGTAATCAAGATTTGATCAAAAACAAATGAGGAATGCTTGAATGCACATGAACAAAACTAGATATTAAAAAGTATTGAATGTTTTTCTGATAAAATTTTTTTTAAAAATTAGGAACCAAATCTAAAAAAGATTTTTTTTTCCCTTTTTTTTGGAACCAATATAGAAACCACAACCTGGTTCTGATACCAAATGGAGGGAATACCGACACCGAGAAGTTGGATTTCTAGGATTTAGACAGCAGGTTGAGAAATTTTTGTAACAAAAAAAATTGACTTTACCTTGTAATCATGGTGGAAACCAAACCAAAGTTGTAGAATAAGCTTCACGAGAGAGTCAGGATAGGTAGCTTGTGACTATGAACCTTCCTTTATATTTTGTTATCGAGTTTACTTGCAAAAAGTGAACATGATGTCTTGAACTTTCCAGCATTTGATATAAACTAAAATAATAATAATCGCACAACTTCTTTCTAAGCATTCCTTTAGGTTATCATGGTTGTGTTCATTTTGGCCCTAAACAACTCCTGGTTTCATGAGTGCTTTAGAGAATTAAAATCTTTAAAATTTTCATAGAATTGGCCCAGTTTACACTTACATAGGTGATTCTTATTAAAAATATCCTGCTATATCCCACATGATATTCATATTATAAGAATCATTAAAAGCTATGCTTATCCTAGTACCTCTAGCAGGTAGCACTGATTATCATAGGAATGAGTAGGAATTTACATCCTTAGTGCTCGTTGACCTCTTCATAATTTAGTTATCCCTTTTGAACCTAGATCTTGGGATCTCCAGTCAACTAGGTTGGGTATCCACTATGAAGATTAATTTGTTATAGGCTTAAAACCCATTCTCCTCGATAAACAATTTACTTGATCTCCCGGTAAACCTTTTGTCAATGGATCCACAAGATTTTTCTTTGACTGAATGTAGTCAATAGAAATTATTCCATTTTCAAGTAATTGCTTAATGGTATTATGTCTGCGACGTATATGTCTAGACTTACCATTATACATCTTATTTTGTGCTCTGCAAATAGCTGACTAATTATCACAATGGATACATATTGCAGACACAGGTTTAGACCAACATGAAATATCCTCCAAAAAATTTCGAAGCCATTATGCTTCTTCTCCAACTTTATCTAAAGCTATAAACTCTGATTCCATAGTGGACCGAGCTATACAAGTTTGTTTTAAGGATTTCCATAACACTGCACCTCCTCCTAGGGTGAACACATATCCACTAGTATATTAGTATCTTCTGAAAAAGATATCCAATTAGCATCACTATATCCTTCTAGTATAGCTGGATATTTTGTATAATGTAATCTAGGATTTAGGATATATCGTAGATATCATAATACCCTTACTAGTGCTATCCAATGATTTGGACCTGGATTACTAGTAAATCTGCTTAACTTATTGACAGCATATGCTATGTCAGGACGGTTGCAATTCATGACATACATTAAACTGCCAATTATATATAAATATTCTAATTATGATATGGGTTACCCAGTATGCTTAGCAAGATGTAGATTAACATCTACAGGTATTTTTAGTAGACTGGTATCATACTTATTGAACTTATTTAATATTTTTTCAACATAGTGAGATTAAAATAATATTATTCCATCAGACGTTCTAGTAATTTTAATTCCTAGTATAACATCTGCGACATATTTTTCATATCAAAATGTTTGATCAACATTATCTTTATACTATTAATTATACCGGTATCACTACCTATGATTAACAAATCATCCACGTATAAGCAGACTAACACATACCCTGTAGGCATGGTTTTGGCATACACATATTTGTCACATTCATTTATTTTGAATCCATTAGATAACATGACATTGTCAAATTTTATATACCATTGCTTGGATGCTTGTTTTAATCCATATAAAGATTTAACAAGTCTGCATACCTTCTTTTATTTGCCTAGAATGACAAACCCTTTAGGTTGTTCCATATAAATTTCTTCCTCTAATTCACCATTTAGAAAAGTTGTTTCAACATCCATTTGATGTATTTCAAGATTGTTAATGGCTGCAATAGCGATTAACATTCTTATCGATGTTATCCTTGTTACAAGTGAATAAGTATCAAAGAAGTCTAAACATTCTTTTTATTTAAAGCCTTTAGCTACTAATCTGGTTTTGTACTTATCAATTGATCCATTAGCCTTTAACTTCTTCTTCAAAATCTATTTACACCTCGAAGGCTTCATACCTAATGGTAGATCTACCAATTCCCAGGTATGATTAAGCATGATGGACTCAATTTCGTTATTAATAGCTTCTTTCCAAAAAGATGTTTCTGGTATAGATATTACCTCTTTGAATGTCTGAGGTATATTTTCTATTATGTACGTAACGTAATCAGGACCAAAGATTTTATAACTTTAGGTCTCTTACTATGTCTATGTTCATCTTCAGGATGTTTTTCCTGATGACTACTACTTGCCATATTATCATAAGTTCTTTTATTTGAACTTGTAATAGATATCCTTTTATAAGAAAATATCTCTTCAAAAAATGATGCATTTCTTGATTCCATAATTGTATTTTCCTGTATATCAGATATATTTGATTTATATACAAGAAAGCGATATGCACTACTATTTTGTGCATGACCAATGAAAATACAATCAACAATTTTAGATCCTATTTTGACCTTTTTGGGATCAAGAATAGCTACTTTAGCTAGACACCCCCACACTCTTAGATAATTATAAGAAGGCTTTTTTCTTTTTTATAACTCATATGGAGTAATGTCCTTCCTTTTAAAAGGTATTTTGTTAAGAATATAATAGCTTCTCCCCATAAATTCTGTGGTGTACCAGAATTTATCAACATGGCATTCATCATTTCTTTCAATGTTCGGTTTTTGTATTCAACAATTCCATTAGATTGAGATAAATCAGGAGCTGTAGTTTGATGAATAATGCCATGTTTTTGACAAAAATCATTAAACGGTGCATCATATTCACCACCTCTATCACTCCTTATAGCCTTGATCTTTTTACCAAACTGATTTTCAACCTCATTCTTATAACATTTAAACATATCTAAAGCCTCATCTTTAGACTTTAATAGATACACATAACAGTATCTAGTTGAATCATCAATAAATGTTATAAAATACTTTTTACCTCCTCTAGATTGTACTGATTTTAAGTAACATAGATCATTGTGAATCAAATCTAGAGGTTCAGTATTCCTTTCTACTGAATAGAATGGTGTTTTGGCTAGCTTAGCTTCAACACATATTTCACATTATAATGTGAATCGATTTCATGATTAGGTAACAATTCTAAATTCATTAATTTTTGTAATGAATTAAAATTCACATGTCCTAATCTATCATGCCATAAATAAGAGGAGTCAACCATATAAATAGAAAAAGCATCTTTATTCTTTAAAAAAATTGCGATGTACAGTCATTACATTTGATATGGCAACATCGCTGACGTGGAATGTAAGTCAGACCCAGCTGGGTGCCAGCAGTGCCACGTGGATTTTTTCTCCCGAGCCCTCCTACCAGGTGGCTTGACCGATGGCCATTCCCACCTCAGTCCGAGCTCGGTGCCTCTGCCACTTCGCTAGGTGTCCACCAAGGTGGGGTCCACCTCGATCGAAGTGGGTGTGCCTCTGCTCCTTCGCCAGGTGGCACCCCCTGATGGGCCCACCTCGCCGAAGTCGAGCCAGGCACTCCTGCTCCTTCGCCAAGTGGCGCCCCCAGATGGGTCCACCTCGGTCGAAGTCGAGCCTACCTCTGCAATTCGCCAGGTATCGACCCAGGCGGGGTCCACCTCGAATGAAGTGGACGTGCCTCTGCTCCATCGCCAGGTGGCGCCCCCTGATGGGCCCACCCCATCGAAGTCGAGCCAGGCACTCCTGCTCCTTCGTCAGGTGGCGCCTCCAAATGGGTCCACCTCGACCGAAGTCAAGCCTGTCTCTGCCACTTTACCAGGTGTCGACCCAGGCGAGGTCCACCTCGGTCGAAGTGGGCGTGCCTCTGCTCCTTCACCAGTGCGTGGAACCTCGTTTGCACCAGTTTAGGATGGGCATCTTGATCGAGGCACCAGATCCTGCGACCGGTGACCTGGGACCCTTGGAGAAGAGGTCCGCGGTCAACGTCTCGAGTCCAAGGGCTCCCGCGCCTGGATCGAGGTCCTGCCAAGTTCCCCCTTCCGCGACAGCACGACGGGCAAGGCAAGCTCACCACTTAACTCCCAACCATAAGGAGAGGACGAGAGGGGGGGAAGGTGAAAAGGAGCTGTTGACCTCCAAGGACCTCGGGATGAGGGGAAACAAGGCAACGGAGAATCCAACGATATCAAAAGGACACCACGGGCGAGAAGGAAGGTAAGCGAGTAAGAGGGCAAACGCATGCACAGAGAGAAAAAGGGGACGACTCTGAGGCCCTAAAGAAACTCGTAGGAGCAGGTCCGGCGAGTCCAGTCGTAGGAAGCCGAGTGCTAGCCCCTCTCGTTCTCACGCATCTTTCCATCTAAGATTCCTCTGAGCACGAAGACCCGGCGAGGACCCGTCTTAGTGGATCTGTTCCACTTTGCCGCTCGCTGACTTGACCGTCAGAGCGCCCTCATCGGTACCCTCGGTCTGGGTCTCTGACCTTGTTTTGCAGGTCTGGGAGCCTTTGGATTCCAAAGCAAAAGAGACTAAGGTGCGACGCCAGCTCAGAGCTACAGGCCACAGCGGTAAGGTCGGCAACAACATTCATCTTGAATAATCCATTATTCAAGTAATCTCTACCTAGAAAGATCCCTCCTTTAGTAAGTACAAATTTATCAGACTCAAACACCATCCTAAATCCATGTTTGCTTAGGAGGGAGCCTAATTCCAAATTCTTACGAATGTCAGGAACATGCAGTACATCGTTCAGTAGAAGCTCTTTACCATATGTCATCTTCAGAAAAATGCGGCCAAGTCCTTCTATCTTTGATGTAGCGAAGTTATCCATTAGCAGATTTCTACCTCTGATAGGAGTATATGATGAGAACATACTCTTATCAAAGCAGACATGACGAGTAGCTCCAGTGTCAACATACCACTCATTTGGCTTATCAACCATATTTGCTTCGAATACAACTGCTGACAAAATCATCTTTGACACTCCATGGGATAGGGTATCTTCAGTGGTATTGACTTCCTTCTTTTCTTTTTTCTTGAAATAACAATCTTTGGATTTATGGCCTATTTTATCACAAATGAAGCACTTGCCTTTGAATTTCTTAGGATTATCCTTCTTTTGTTTATAGCCTTCACCAGGAAACTTGCATTTCTTCTTGTTAACCTTTCCTTCCATGAGGTTAGCCTAAGGCTCAGCATGATGCCCTCCTGTCTTTTTATCATGGCTCTTATTATCTTCCTCGATCCTCAGGCGGATAATCAGATCTTCAAGTCCCATCTCTTTTCGCTTATGCTTCAGGTAGTTCTTGAAATCCTTCCATGTTGGAGGTAGCTTTTCAATTATAGCAGCTACCTGGAATAACTCATTCAGAGAAATTCTTTCTGTATGTACCTCATGCAGTATAATCTGCAGCTCTTGAAATTGCTCCATGACGGTCATGTAGTCTACCATCTTGTAGTCAAAAAACCTGCCGACCACAAACTTTTTATGACCTGCATCCTCAATCTTGTACTTCTTATCCAAGGATGCCCACAGCTCTTTTGCTGTACTGATCTATTGTACACATTGTACAGAGTATTCTCTAATCCATTTAGGATATAATTCTTGCATAGGAAGTCTGAGTGCTTCCATGAATCCACGGCAGTGATAATTTGCTTGTAGTTTTCTCCTTCCTTCAAGACTGGTGGATCTTCGTACCATACAATGCCAAGGATAGCCACGAATGAAACTCCGTTCAACCTCGTCTTCAACGCGGAAGCAGTGATTCCTGTAGAACTCAGCCTGCCAACACTGCGGGGAGAGCAGTACGACGAGGCCGAGAATCCAGCACGGCTCCTGCTTAATCTAGATCTACTCGAAGAAACGAGGGACAAGGCTCGGGTCCGAATGGCAACTTATCAACAACGAGTGGCCAGATATTACAACTCCTGGATGAGACCGAAGTCCTTCCAACCAGGAGACTTGGTGCTGCGGCGAGCGGAAGCCTCCCAACCTCGAGAGTGTGGTAAGCTCTCTCCGAACTAGGAAAGCCCTTACAGGGTGGTCGAAGCTCTCCCTCACGGCACCTACTACCTCGTCGAGCTCGACGAGGCACGATTTCCGTGGACGTGGAACGCCGCGAACCCAAGGATGTATTACCAGTGATGTAAGACTTCCCAAATATTAATGATAAAATTCTTTTGGGTACAATGTTTGTCTCTGTCTCATAGGACCATCGTCGTCCGTCCTTAGACCTGGCTACCGGAGACGAGGCAGAGGTCCCGCATACAACTTGCATGAAGCGCCAAAGGCCTGGAGTTCAGTTCGGATTAAAGCCCGGAACCCAGTTCCGGCACAAGGCCCGGAGTTCAGTCCGGATGAAACCACTCACTAATCCGATAATCATCATCCATCTCACAATCAAGTAATAATCATGCTTGTACCAGTGGATGTCACTGCATGTGTGTCATGAGTTGATGGTATCGTCATTGAGGGAGAGCCATATGATCCCCATCTAGAAATAAAGTAACATGAGTATGGGTGGCATCTCTGGTGGTGTAGGGTATATTAGAGGTAGCAGTAAATTTGCCTCTATACCTTCTGACTGCACTGGATATCTATTAATCCCTTCCGAATTAGAAATCCTTTTTTTACCTGTTTGGCCTCCTCTAGTTGATGAACTATAAGTCTTCTTGTCCTTTACCATGGTACACTAGAAAAGCATATTAAAAAAACATCAAAAAAATATGATAATAAAAAAAAAATTACAATAATAATGCAAAACTACTTACAACCATGTTATGGTAATACACATACAGCATATCAATAAAAAGTTACAAAGAATATAAAGTGCTTACAATATCTATGCATCAATCATCAAGATCCATCTCATCATCACTGCTTGAGTCAAAATTTAACTCTATATCCTCTATCTCCTTAGTATCATCCTCAAGCTCGTCAAAATCAATCTCGTCATTATAGTCTTCTTCCTTTTCACTTTCTACATCCTCATCATCACTGTCGTCACCATAAATATGTACCTCCCTAGCATCATTTTTTTCTGCATGATCATGATTCGGAAGGATTGACTTCATCAAGGTCATTATTTGAAAGAGGTACATATGATATTCTCGCTTCATCTTGATAATAAGTATCATCATTTGATGGTGCCTCTATTGATTCATCATCGTAAACCTCAGTAGGATATAATTATGCTTTCACCTTACAAACTACCCACTAATCATTCCTGTCTTTGTTCCGGGAAGTTGGGTACTTTGTATAGTATACTTGCTATGATTGGTTAGCCAATATAAGGGGCTTATATACATTCAATCTCGACTTGTAATTAACCTCAACAATATCATATTTGGTATCAACTCTAACTCCTTGTAGAGGATCAAAGCAACAACACTTGAAAAGCACCATGTGGTTTTCATGCCCAACATATTCTACTTCAAACACTTCTTCAACAATACCATAATAATCGAATTCATTTTCACCATAATTATTGCCTCTAACACATACACCACTATTCATTGTAGACTTGTTTTGTCAATATGAATAGGTGTGAAACCTATAACCATTCACCATGTAGCTATTATAGCATCGTACTTCCTTAGATAGACCTTAGATCAACATTTGAACACAAGGGTCATGAACTTCATTTCTGGCAACCTAAAATATTAATAACATCTGGTCAAGATTCAAAATCATCTTATAAAGCTTCAATTGGCACAATTTAAATTAGGTGAATATAACTTATATGCTCCTTTAGCTATTTTGAAAAATCTGATTCATGCATCTTCTCGATCTCCGCATCAGTGATGTCCGAACGAATCTTTCTTATATCATCAAATTATCTGCCTCATCAAAAGCAATGAGAAACATAACATAGATAAGTTGAAAACCATGGATTATTGGACACATAACGAGAGATAAAATATAGATAGAATAGAAACTTAATCAATGTATTGTTCAACCTCAATGCAATTTAGGAGGACATATATCTCGACAACATGTATCTCTTTGTTAGTTAAATATCTCGTCCAACTTCTCCCAAATGCATGAGCAGGTCTTGTGAATTCAGATAAACACCCTTCTGTATCAACAAAACCTCTGTCATCATTTCTAGGGACTCTAGTGAGTCAGATTTGAATATGAGGTTCAAAGTAATGTGAAAAAAATTAGATATTTTTTCAATGATATATGCTTCGCATATTGAACCTTCTACCCTAGCCTTGTTGCCAACTTTTTTCTTCAAGTTATGCACACACTTATAATATCATGTTCAAGATTTTAGTTCTTACTAGTAACAACATATGAGAAATGGTGAAATAATAGAAAAATTACCTTTCAAAAGGAAGCCCACCTACTTTTGCCTCATATGATAAATGTATAGGCAGATGCTCCATTGAATTAAAGAATACAGGGGAAATATCTTTTCTAACTTACAAATTGACTCCACAATACTCTTCTCAAGCAACTCCATTTTATCAATATTCAATTCTAAAACACATAAATATCTGAAGAACTGGCTTAGTTCAGCCAATGCACCCCATATCGATTTAAGTAACATATCATGGAATGCTAAAGGCAACAATCTCTGTATGAATATATGACAATCATGACTCTCCATGCCATATATTTTGCCTTCAACCACATTAATCCCACGAGCTATATTCGACACATATCCATCTAGAAACTTCAGTTGCTTAACCCATACACACACCTCCTTGACTTGAACTTGTGATAACACACAAGTTGCCTTAGGCTTAACCAATTTGCCTCCAATTTCCTTTAGCTTAATCTCTGGCCACTTGCAAAACTATTTTATATTACAATGGGCTTGAACAGTATCCTTTGTTTTGCCTTTGATGTCCATCATGGTTTTAAATATATTATAAAATATATTTCTTTCAATATCCATGACATCTAAATTGTGACGAATGAGATTTGTAGACCAATAAGGCAACTCACAGAATATGCTAACTTTCTTCCAATTATGTTCTTTTCCAATCCTAGTGAGCTTTTGTTGACTACATGTACACCCGAATGTGATTTGATCAAATTGGTCTAATCTATCTTTAATTTTCTTGCCACTCAATCTAGATATAGGTTTTGCTCTTTCTTGGGTTGATTTTATGAATGCATCATTTTGTTTGCGAAAAGGATGTTCTTCAAGAAGAAACCAATGTTATCAAACCCGGCCCAGCCCGGCCGGTTAGACCGAAAACCCGGTGACCTGATAAAACAACCGGTTCGGGTTTAGAATTAACTCGCCTGTGCCTACAAACCGGCGGAGAACCGGCGACCCGGTCGGTTCAACCGCGGACCAGCGCACCCGGATCAAACCTGACGAAAACCCGGTGAAGGAAACGTAACCAGAAAATGAAAATCAAAAACCCCCAAAATCCGAATCTTTCGATTCTTTCCTTTGAGTTTCCTACTTTCCATTCCTCCCGAGTCCCGTCGTTCTAGCTTCCCCTTGGCCCTAATCCCCCATCGGCTGCCTCTTCCTCTCTGAGTCGGACCGGTGATCAAGTGGCGGCCAGCGGGAACGACGCTGACGACGGCGACAGGCGGGAACAATGCTAACGACGGCGGCAGGCGGCAGCAACGACAACTCCACGGCTTTCGGTTCCTCTGAATCATCGTTCAAGTAAGATTTTTTTTGTTTCCGCCGACATGCTCGGCTCCTGCACCTCATCCCCTCCCGGCCTCCCCCACTCCCTCCCGGCCTCCCTCTCGCCCCCCTTCCAGCCTTCCCCCATCTTTGATCAAAAAAAAAAAAAAATCAAAGGATCACCGTACCTGGAGATTGGCCGTTTGGGCTCTGATCTTGACTCGATCTCCGATTGCCGAGTACTGATGGAGGGCCGGAGGCAGCTGAGAGGAAATGGGAAGACCGGAACCGGAACTCTGGGAAGCGGGGAGAAAGGAATAGCTTAATATCCAAAGTGCCGAACAGGGGAAGAAGTAACAGTGAAGTACTGAAGTGATTGATTTATATATCTCATTTATTAGAGAAGGGAGAGAGAATCACTTGCAACTCAGAAACAGAAAAGTGGAAGCATGGAACCAAATCAACCAATAAAATATTAAGTATTTAAATATTTGTAATATTTTAACTTATTTAATGGGAACACGGATTCACGAATGACTAAAACTCTAAAAGTTTGAAACAGGAGTCCGAAATGAAAAAGTGGAATAAAAAATAATTAAGTATTTAAATATTTTTAGTATTTTATTTTATTTAATGGGAAGTTGGGACTTGGGAACACGAATGACTGGAAATGTTGATTCATGTTTGATTGTTTGTAATTTTTATTGTACTAAATTTTTTATTTAATTATTTATATCTTCATCTTGTACTTTATATTTTGTCCTCTCATAGAATGTGAAAATGGTCTCTCAAGAAAATATATCATCTATGGGTGATTCAATTTCTCAAACAACCGTAGTTAGAGAAAAAAGTTCCTGCATGGAATCATTGTAGAGAAGCTACTGAACTTAGTGGTAATAGTAAAAGAATGAAGTTAGCATGTTTGTATTGTGCAAAGATATTTGCTGGTGGTGGGATCAATCGCTTCAAACAACATCTTGCAGGAATAAAAGGAGAAGTAAAGCCATGCCGTAAGGTACCGACGGATATTCGCCATCAAATGATACAAAATATTCAAACGGTTGGTGAGAAGAAAAAAAGAGCAAAAGAAATGGGTGAAGATTACAATCCCTTTAGTACAAGGCATAGAGAATATGAGGAGCAAGTAATAGACAAGTAGAGGAAGATGATGACAATGACATACAAGAAATTCCATATCCAATCTCATCAAACAAGTGTACAAGTAATGCAAAAAATATAGTTGGTAGAAGTAGCCGAGATCAAGTAACAAATACAAGTGGAAAAAGGAAAACAACCAATGACAATTGGAAATTATTTCATGCCAAGAACAATACCTGGTGCGCTTAACCAACTATAAAAAGCTTGTTGCAAAATAAAGAAGCAGTTGAAAGATGTGATCTTGCAGTGGCAAAATGGATGATAGATGCATGTGTACCATTTAATGCTGTGAACTCCGAGTATTATCAATCCATGATAGATGCCATAGCTAGTATGGATCCTGGTTACAAAGCTCCAGATTTTCACTCTATTCGTGGTTATTTGTTAACCAAGAATGTTGATGAGATAAAAAAATATGTTGAAAATTTTCGTGCCACATGGAAGAGAACTGGATGCACAATTATGACTAATGGATGGACAGATCAGTGTACGAGAACTTTGATTAATTTTTTAGTTTATTGTCCTCGATGGACCGTATTTTTAAATAGTATGGATGCTTCAGATACCTCGAAGACAGCTGATATGTTATATAAATTATTTAAAGAAATTGTCATATCTGTTGGTCAGGAAAATGTGGTTCAATGCTTCAAATTATGTTGCTACTGGTAAAAAGTTAGACTAAGACTTTCCAACATTATTTTGGTCATCTTGTGCTGCTCATTGCCTTAATCTCATCATGCAAGATATTGAAAAATTAGCTTCAATCAAGGAAATAGTTGCCCATGCTGCAGGTATTACAAAATATATTTATAATCATTATTATCCTTTGTATTTGATGAGAAAATTTACTGGTGGAAAGGAGATAATTCGCCCAGCACCCATACGTTTTGCTCCAAACTTTATTACTTTACAAAGCATATTAGGCCACAAAGATGCATTAACAGCAATGGTGACTTCTAGAGAGTGGGCAAGTTCAGCTTATGCCAAGGATAGTAAAGGAAAAATATTTGTTGATGATGTACTTAATTCCATTTTTTAGAATAAATGTGCAACCATTGTTAAATTAACAGAGCCTTTAATTCGGGTTTTGAGGATTGTTGATAGTGATGATAGACCTTCAATGGGTTACTTATATTATACTATGCATCAAGCTAGAAATGAAATGATCAAGAGATTCAGAAGGAGAAAGGCTATAGTGGAACCTTATTTAAAGATAATTGATTCCCGGTGAGATTTGCAATTACATCAAAATCTTCATGCAGTTGGATTTTGGTTGAATCCATGTTTTCAATATGATTCAGAGCTTATGGAGAAACATCCTCGCAGTATTTCTAGACTTTTAGATATTATAGAGAGGTATTCATTTGGTAATCCAACTTTGCAAGGAAAATTAACGAATGAGATGAGATTATTTAGAAATGCAGAGTATGACTTTGGACACTTATCGGCTATAAATGATCGAAATCGCTTGGCTCCAAGTAAGCTTTTTCATTAGTTTTATCTTTATGCTTTCATTTATATAAAGTTTATTGACTTTATTCAATTGCATTCTATTTTAACAAATACAATATTTTATATTCAGATGAATGGTGGGTTACCTATGGAAGTTGTGCACCTAATTTGCAAAAGTTGGCTATTCATGTCTTAAGCCAAACTTGTAGTGCATCCGGGTGTAAGAGAAATTGGAGTATTTTTTAACATATACATTCTGAAAAGAGAAATAAGTTAGAGCATCAAAGGTTTAATGATCTAGTATTTGTGCACTACAATTTAATATTACAACAAAGGTAATTTTATTATAAATGATATACAATTATTTTTATTTACTTGTTGTTTTATAATTTTTAAACTAACAAATATTAAACGCATGTTTTATTTCAAGGGTTGGAACTATGATCCTATTGACTTTCAATTGTTTGGTGACAATGATGCATGGATGTTAATTGATGAGCCATCAGAGTTAACTAATGAGGAATTATAGACTTTTCATCATGAATTGGCATCATGTTCTATTCAAGAAAATGATAATGAATGTGAGAAAATTTATTATATAGTTTATGAATAAAATGTTATTACAATTTCAAGAGATGTGATTTATCTTTTTAACTTGGTAGATATATTGAACTTGGAAGATTTAGAGGGTGATGATGCTAAAAGTGATGGAAATGATTTCAATGTAAGGAAAGATGGAAGAGATAGAAATATTGCTACTCAAGAAGATATTTTTTCAAATATTGATATAAATTTTAGTCCATGAGCTTGAATTTTTATATTATCAACTTGTTTGTACTTCAAAGTTTTTTAATAGACATTGATTTTGGTTGTTGGATATGGACATGAAATAATTACTTATTTATTAAAACTTTTTATTTTGCTAGCAGATATAGATCATGTTATATTTTAAAGTTTAATTTATTTGTTATTATTAGTTTGTGACTTTATGCAATTAAATCTTTATATTCATGAATGTTTTAATTTAATTGTTTATATTTATGGGATTATAGTTATGTTTTATTGATATTTTGATGTTTATAATATTAAAATATATATTATCAGGATCATTATTACATTACTGAATATAAATAAATTAATGAATATTAATTTTTTTATTCTATGCATTGACCCTCCGGTTCAACCATTGACCCGGTGGTTGAACCGGTGACTTGGTGACCCAGCATCTTGTCCAGGTCAATGTCCGGGCCGAGTTTAATAACATTGGAAGAAACTGTTGATGACAATCAAACTAACATGATTTTTACTGCCACCCTTTAGAGTAAACGACTTCATATTTCCATACAACAAGGGCACGTAAGCTTAACATGTATGCTCCACCCTAACAACATCCCATAGACAAGAAAATCACTAATTGTCCATAAAAAGGCAGCCCTCATGTTAAAGTTTTTGTTTCTGAAAAGCATCTAACATGCATACACCCTCGCTCCATAAAATTTGCAATTCTCAGTCAATGGCTTGAGAAAAATATCTATGCTTTGACCAGGCAAAATCAAACTAGGAACAATAAGACTTCAGAATATATTACTTTTATTCATGCACATCCCTAACAGCAAGTTATACAGTGTTACAAAAATAGGCCAACATAAATAAGGTGCATAATTGTTGGCAAATGGTGTAAACCCATCGGTACATAGCCCTGGTATAACATTCTGATACTCACTAGCAAAGTCTAGGTGCACCAAGTTAAATTGTTTCCATGCCTCTCCATCTGCCAGATGTGAAACCATGGCCGGATCACAACGAACACCTTCTTTATGCCATCGCTATGTCTAGCAGTCTTAACATATATAACCGTGAGTCTGAGAGTTAGGGGAAAATAGTACAATACCTTATAAGGTATATTAGATTGCTTTGTATTGTCCTCCTTATCAGGCTTAAACCAAGGTTATAGTATAACATACGAGACACACTTTCTTCCCCTCATCATCCTTATAGTATAGCATACAATCATTCAGGTAGATATCTATCTTCTTATAGCTTAATCCCAACTCCATAACCATTTTCTTCTATCAATAAATATTTTTTAGTAAATTTTCATCCTCGGATAACATTCTCTTGATTATTAAGAGCATACGGTCATAACATGCCTCACTCATATTGAACTCCGATTTGAGATTCAACAATTGTGTTACTACCGATAATCTAGTATGTGCTTTGCACCCCTTCCATAATAGCTCATCAGCATCTTTAAGCAATTCATAAAACCTTGCAGCCGATGGATTTGGAGTTTCATCAAAGTTATTCACAGCATCATAGGTCATATCAGCCCCCCTTCTACTATCCATAACCATGTCCACATAGGGGTTTCTAAGATTTGTCCCTCCCCTCTTGACACTTACAAGATGAGGGTCATCAAATCTCCAAAAAGGTTTCAAAGCATCCAATTTTGATAGCCTTGCATAAAACCCTTTTTGCCAAGATTCCCGGTACCGGTACCGGAAGCCGTACCGGTGGCCGGCCGGTACCGATACCGTACCGTGCCGATACACAGTACGGCGTGGCATACCAGTTCAAATCGATACGCCTTTTTTTAAATTTTTTTGATGAATTACGGAATTTTAAGATTTTTATTTTATTTTTTAAGGGTTTAGGATTTAGGATTTAGAATTTAGTGTTTAAGAGTCTTAAATGCTTGAAATTTAAAAATTAAGATATGTACCTTGACTAGTTTCAATTGAAATAAGATATAAAATAATAATTAAATTAAGATTATCAGCAATTAATTAAAGTGAAATGTAGCATAAACATATAATTACATACCAATTTCTAAAATCGGGTAGAGTATCGATGTCCATAAATATAAGGATCATTTATGTACTCCATAGGCAGATCGGTATATCCCTTCAGCCATGTAGCATGATACTCCTCTAAGCTCATCCCAGGAGGTATGCGTGATGGATCATAATTCATTGCACATCCCTCTATGATGTCCCAACTCTGAGAGCTATCCGGAGACTGATGATATGGCAGTGCAAGGGTCCATCCAAATATACCAGCAGCAAAATCAGATCCATAAGATGCTCCGAACTGCATGGAATAATAATCACTGGATGATGACGTCTCAGATGCACCATATGGATCATATGGACCGGAAACTGCCGGTAGCTGAGGATGACTCAGATATATTCATGGATCCTACTCCACGTGCAAGAGCTGCAGCTTTATCATGTCCCGAACGACCACGCGGAGCCTGTCACCTATATGGAATCGTATCACCACGGGGTCTAACAGATGGTAATCAATGATCTATATCCTGCGTGGCATGGCTAAACTGTGACTCCAATGAATCGAATATGAATTGGTGGCTGCGACTCATGTCCTCTCGTCCCTCCCTAATCACTAGATCCTCCACTATCTGAAGCACTATCATCACTCTCTCTGGTATCTGAATCTGAGTGGACTGAGTGCTCCAATAGAGGTGCAACTGCCTTTCCTTTTCCTCTGTCTCCGGGTCTACCAGATGGTGGGGAGGGACGATGTGCTGTATCTGCTGGAGTCCTGTGAGGAATATGACTTATTGCCCATTGTCCAACATCCATCCCAGCCTCACTAGCTACAAAACTGGCTGATCGAGGAGACGATCCTGACTCATCAAGCTCTGGCTGCTGCTGCTGACTCATGACCCATCCAATCATTGGATCTTCATCCTCATCAACATATGAACTTGCAATGGGATCGGGATATTTCAATTCTACTTCTTCCTAAATATACTTTAGCCTCAACCTTAAATTATAGTATGCATACACAAGAACGTTGAGATGTTTCTGTTTCAGACGGTTCCTCTGCTTGGAATGGACAAGGCCAAATGTAGACCGGTTGCACTCAAATCTACTGGATGACACCGTTTGGGAGAGGATCTTAACTGCAAGAACCTTCAGATTTTTAACAGATCCACCAAAATGCACCCACTATTCAGCTGCAAAAGATATTACATCATTTAGAATTTTAGGTTTGGCAAAATAAAAAAATTTAATCCTGATATAATATTACACATACTCCTTAGTAGTACCTATCAGGATTCATCTTTGATTTACTTCTGATTGCTACACTGGATCCAAATTAATATATACTCTCCCTAAAAAATTTCGTCTACCAGAAAAAAATTTTGTTAACATGTACTATTTGTTGAAATTAATACTCTTAAAAATCACTCAATAATTTCAACCTAACCTACTTTTTCAAGTCACATAGCAGCGATATCTGGATCGGGCTCCATCCTATTATAACATTGCATAGGACAGACATAAGATCTTCATCCGTGGCAATGTTCGATACAGAGTATTGAAATCTCGAATTTAGATAGTAAGCTGCACATATATTTTAAGAATTAGTCAAGCATACTTGTACAAATCTAATTGAATTTTAATTTTTAGGAACTTCATAAATTACTTACGTACCTGCTAGATGCAAATCCGAACTCATTTGATAACCCCACCATCCATCAATGATCCAGATATACTCAGATGCATGTGATGGATCTGCCTCCTGGATCTTTTCCTTTGTCCTTTGCATCATGAAATATAATAAGCCCATTTAAGCATACCTCTCAGAGTCCACGGTGCGAAGTACCTCATATAAAGGCTTGATAGCCTCCACTATCCTCTCAGCCCGCTGCCAGAATGTCTGTCTCATCATTAAATTTTCTACATTGCTTTCCTCAGTATTTGCCCTGGCATATCTGCTTTGCTGCTACTCCTGACTGACAAACATCTGATGCAGCTCTACTTTCTTACCAAGAAGGCTATCAAGTGCAATATAATTAGTACCAAACCGTGTGACCCCCGGTCTCAATATTTTTTCATGTAAAGCTCCTCATCAATGATAAGACCCATGTATGGTTATATATAAATCTGGTAATAGACTGTGCTAGCTCAACAATCTTCTACACCCTGCGAATTTTTCCAAAATCCATCAACATTAGGTCTATACAATGTGCAGCACAAGGAATCCAAAAAATATAAGGCCGTCGCTCCATCAAGATCTGCCCTGCGGCCCTGTACTGTGGTCCATTATCAGTGATGACCTGCACGATATTATGCTCTCCCACCTGATCAATCACCTCCTCCATCAATCTGAGGATATAACTGGCGTAGTGCACCTGATCTGAAGCATCAATAGACTTCTAAAAAAAGTCTTCCCATCATAATAAGTCAAGAAATGATGATGCTCCATCTATTAGGACCAGTCCAACCATCACACATCATCGTCAATCCATACACGGGCCACTTGCTTTGATATGAGGATATCCATCCTTCTAGCTCCTCCTTATTACTGTCCAGAAACTGACCATAAATATCCCTCGATGCTGGAGGATTTACACCTGCACTAGCAGCCTGTATAGATAAAATAGCAGAGCGATAATATGGATTGTCTGCTGCATGGGCTGAGATATGACTGAAATGAAACCAAGAGAAGATGGCCCGCCACATATCTTTCTTCTTATCCTTTTCAGCATTGTGTCAATCCTCTATTGCTTGGAATCTCTACTGGAAAAGGCATGTGGATCAACATCATGGATAGTGGCTCCCTCTGAAATGTTCCTGGAAGATTTCTACTGCCAAATACTCCCAACATCGATACAATACGGCTGGTGCCTCTCTTTACGAGCTCTCTGACTAAGGAGGTCCTAAACTGTGTCTCAGACTCTCCTGCAGCACTAGTAGAAGAGGATTCTGATCCTGACTTAAAAACTAATGACCCAAATCGCTGTCTATGCCTGGCTGCCTCCTCTTACTGCCTCTGCTCATACAAGCTTGCTTGAATAGAAGCCTCCATCTATGCCTCCTTATCAAAAGGAATAGATGCTCACTCTGACTCCCTGAAGTAATAAGAAGGTGGTTCTACGGCTCTGCGGTCCACCTCTGCCTTCTTCTTTGCTGATATTTCCTTTCCAGCTTTAAAATCAGCAAAGTGTTTCTTCATCAACTAACGGACCTCCTGTGGATACTGTCGGCATGCAGATACATCAGAATAGCTACTAGCCAAATACTGCTTCAACCTTTTTACCCCCACATTTGAATTCAGTATTGCACCATTTACACCTCCAGTGATGCCGACCCGAGAGCATCTCTCCATGCAACCAGCCAATGTCCCGCTCCGGATCCTTCTTCCTCCTTGATGGATCCATACATGAATATTTAAATTACATATAAGGTCAATAATAATGTTTATTAATTAATACTTTATTAACCTAATTTTTAAATTTTAATTTATTTTTTTTAATTTTTTTATTTAAAAAATTTTAAAAATGAAGAAAAATTAAAAAAAAAAATTAGATTCATGTAGGATTCTATCATACATACTACATATATTTTTTTAAGATCATAGAAATACATTAAAAGTCAATTTTTCTTAAATTTAAAATCTAGAGCACTATTCATGAGATGCATCAAAACTTGAATAAATCGACATGAAATTTATAGTGAAAGTAGCTAACGAGTCCTAGATTAATAATTTATAATTATAATTTTTTCTAATTATTTTTTTAATTAATTTATTAATATAAAATTAATTTTTAATTTAAAAAATAATATACTTAATAAAAAATCAAGATTTTAGTATCATTGTGTAGATCTATCATATATCTACCACATACTCTAAAATCATAATCAATAAATAAATTTTGACAGTATTTTTTTTTAATTTTCTATTTTGTACGAATTTTAATAAAAAACGAAAGGAAAGAGAAAAATACGGAAAAAAAGAAAGGTATACTGACCCTGATTCTACATTTCTCTTCGGCTTCTGGAAGTTTGATTGAGTTGAATGAATTAAGTTTTTTTTTAAAGGAATCGTCGTTAAAAGAACAACGACAGTAAAGAGCTCGTAAAAGCTCTTTACTATTATAAGTTAAAGCTCTTAAAAGCTTTCACAGACAGCCCCCCCATCACATGTCACATGGTTACAGTAGCCATGTGACAAAAACAAAAAAAAAAAAAATCCCCACCCATCGAACCGGGCCGAACCGGGGTCGATCGATTCGGCCTCACTTCAACCCGGTTCGGATCCGGTTCGGTCAGGTACAATTTTTTTTTATTTTTTGGGGAGCGGTTTCGTTTTATGTGGCCAAACCGTGCTGGCCGGCCACCAGTCCAATTCGGTATGCCCCGAACCGGCCGATTCGGTACGCCCCGAACCGGCCGATTCGGTACGCCCCGAACCGGTCGATTCGGTACGCCCCGAACCGGCCGATTCGGTACGTCCCGATCCGGCCGATTCGGTACGGTTCGGAGAACCTTGCTTTTTGCAAATATGTACCATCACTAAATTGAGGATCAAATTTTTTTTATTTTTACATATCATGCATGGGCATAGAATTTTATCTCCTTCCATAATTAATGGATTTGATATTGCAACTTCAATAAACTCTTCAACCCCATCCTTAAATTCTTGTGTCACCCTTCTATTATAAACCCTACGGCTCATTCAACTCCAACCCATCATGTTCAATTGTCATTGTGCATTAATAAATACTCAATTCATATAGAAACTTCCATAATGTATATAGCAATAAAAGCATATAGAAACAAGTATATAACAAGCAACTCCAACACTTTTAACACTACTTAGTTAATGAACAAATAAATGAAAGCTACTAAATTTAATGGTTTGAATAAGATAATCGCATCACATTTCCAAATCCAATTGCTTATAAGAAAACTGATTAAACTATTATCGTGGTGCTTTCTTTTACTTATAACCACAATATATTTGAAGAAAGAACAATGAAATCCCATCTGTTGGATCTGATGCAAAAGCAAAATTTTGACCTCCCAAACTACTATTTGGCATACGTTTAATAAACTGAGAATGAGCTAAAAGAGTGAAACTTCTGCTGCTTGGAGGATGCCGTTGATGAGGCATCTTGATAACAGTAAAAGCCCAAGAGTGTGAAGCATTCATTAATGACTCTATGCACTGTTTCCACTAGATCTCCAAATCATGACAAGTCTGACTTACTGCTGTATCAAAGTATCATGGAAAAAGAACGCATGGTGGAAGTAACAAACAGTGGAAGGAGAAAGTAAACAAACACGTGCAAAAGAGACCCAAAGGTATGCAAATATTGCAGTTGGTGTTGCTGTAACCACATCAAATAAGATTCCCTGATCTGTAGTGGTGTCAAAATGTAGAAACAAATAGACTTCACCCTTGATATCTTTTCTGCTCATTTAAAACTAATTTTTATGACGAACATTCATGCATTTCCACCATGTTGATCCATCCTTGCTACATTTGAACTTAAATGTAAATTACACTCCACAAATATGAAGATATGTAAAGTGTCATGCTACTAGTTATGGGAGTTGTTGTCATACACTATAATGCCTTCCAATGTTGCATTAAATTATAATGAACATTTTGCAACTTGGATGATGAGCTTGTTGGGTTCTATTATGGTGCTGCTCCAGTTGTTTTTCATGCATATTTTATTCTACTTGAACCTTATAAAGTTTTCAAGTGTGTCTGTAACCTATATAAGCCAGCTAATGATGGTATAGAAAATCTTCTTCCCTTTCTCCTAGGAAACCATTGTTGGTACGATATTTCATAAAAAATACAGTCTGACAGTATAGAAAATCTCCTTCCCTTTCTCTCGGTAATGATACTATGTGCAGATTATTGGAGCACCCACGTACACATACCCACAACAAGATGCATCTAAAAATTTCAAAAGGAACATTAAAAGCCTAAGCCATGCCCCGGTCAGTATTATGCTTCTTTACCATTGGCAAGTAATTTCATACACCTCGAGGAAAGTGCTCCACTAAATTAAGCTTTACCTATACAAACCCTAGCACCCTAGCCGATCAATTCCAGACCTAATTGCAGCGCTAGTCAAAATTAAAAATTAGGGACCCCATTAGATGTTACAAGATTCCGGCCTTCAATAAAGAAAGTAGACTTGCCCGCTTATGGTCAAAATTGAACAATACTCCCCTGTTGTCTACCAGCATCCCACGCCATGAGCTCACTGTCATTGACTTAAAATGGGTCCCTCCATCCTAATGGAGGAACCACCAACTCTGCCTTTTGATTAGTCTCAGATAGAGACCCACTAAAACCCAACCCTCCCTGAACACAAGACTAATCCAACCATTGGGAACCAGAGTTACGAAGAACGCACAGCGAGCTCATCAAGAGCCTTTACCCCACCTTTTTTTCGGAACAAAAACTATAACCAAAACCGTAACTATAACCCAAAGAAAGGAAAACATGCATCACAAATCACAAGCATCACGATATAAAGACATGGCCCTCTTCCATTGTACCGTCCCAAAAGATAGTGCATAACACTAAATGAAGTAATAAAGGCAAGAAAGATAACGAAATTACTTTGGAATTCTGGTCTCTACTGCAGAGATAAGAAAGGTTATTTCAAAGGAAATGCTCAAAAATTCTAGGGTTTTCGGCAGAGTGGACGGGCAGAAAGGGCTCGGAGGAGATGGGCTGTCGGAGGTGGTTTTGGCGATCGATGGCTGGCACAAGAGGGGAAGGACAGAGAGTGAGGGGAAAAGAGAGGAGAAGGGAGGAAGGCATACCGATGGAGGTCTACAGCGGCGGCGAGCGGAGGTGACCTTGAATCCAAGAGGCCAAGGTCGACACTGGCGAAGATGGAGCGATCCAATTGGACTCAGAGGGGCAGCTCTGCTCTGCTCCGCTCAAGGGGTGCAAACTTTTGTCGCCGGCGCAGATCAGTCGGTGCTCGTGAAAACGGGACGGACCCAAGAGCTGGAAGGTAGCGAAGGGGAGGACGCCAGTGAGAGGCTGGAGCAGGGAGGGGCGTCGGGTGCGGGAGCCGGGGCTGGGGGAGGGGAAGGATGGAGATCGGGCTGGGGAGGGGCGGTGGGCTGCGATTTAAACGAGAGAGAGATGGGTGGGAGGACGGAGTTTAAGGATTTTTTTAAAAAAAATTAGCAACGGATTGAAATTCCGTTGTAATTTTATTATAAATTTATATCTTAATTTTTTTTTAAATAAACAAAAAGCATCATGCCATTTCTATTTTATTATATTTTTAAGAAAAAATTAATTAATACTTAACAATAAAAAATAAGTACATTATTATTATTATTTTTTTTTTATAGAACAAAATGAAGGAGGAGTTAGATCCGGGGGTGGCCACCCCCTTACGGTTCCCTAACCCCAGTAAGGAAATATTCGATACATATTGCATATTAATTTTTCCGTAGCCGTTCCCATCCGAAGGTGAGTACGTCAATCTGACTATCACCGATGTCAGCCGAGTGAACGGGATATATTATATATATCCCTAACTTTTTCACTATCACCAATCAACAGGGACTCAAGGATTATTTTATTTTATTTTTTTGATTTTATTCCTGAATTATTTTTTTATTTTTTATTTTATTTCAAACTTTTCGGTCGAAATATGTCCAAATCAAAACTTGAATTTCTACCCGCTGATTATAAGAAAAGTCTCGTAATCGGTGGCAGCTCATTATTATTTCACTACGAAATATTTATTTCTAATTTATTATAATCTCGTTGCCAATAACACGTGATAACCTTTCATTGAATTTAACAAACGGTTTTAGGTTCATTGTAAATATTACATTATAAAAATTTTCATTGCTAACCTATTATAATTCCATTGATAATAACATACGAAAGCTCTCGAATATTATTAACAATGATTTTCTGTTGCAAAATGGTTGTTTCTAATCTATTATTAATAATATATAGAAATATTTTACATATTATTAATAATGATTTTCATTGTAAAACGTCCTTTTTCTAATCCATTACTAATAATATACAAAAACTCTTATTTATTATTAGCAATGGTTTCCAGGTCCATTGTTAATTCATTGTTTCTAATCCATTGCTAATAATACATAGAAACCTCCCGCATATTATTAGCAATGATTTTCAAGTCGTTGTTAGTTCGTTGTAAAATGTTCGAATCAAATCCATTGTTAATAATATATGGAAATTTCTCGTATTCAGGTTCATTGTTAATCTATTGCAAAATGATCATTTCTAATTTCTTGCAATTCTATTGCTAATAATATATAAAAACTTTCCACGTCTTATTAGCAACACTTTTCAAGTTCGTTGTTAGTCAATGACAAAATGTCTGTTTCTAATCCGTTGTAATTTCGTTGCTAATAATATGTAAAAACCTCCCGCGTATTATTAACAACGATTTTCAGGTTAGTTGTTAGTCAATTAAAAAATGACCACTTCTAATCTATTACAAATCCATTGTTAATGTATTTTTTTTTCAAAATTAGCAACAAAATTAACCATTCCATTGCAAATCCATTGCTGATTAACAATGGATTAGAAATGGATTCTATACATTGTAAATTTTTTGTTGTTAAATTAACTTTTCTTATAGTATTTGGGACAACCCATATCATATCTGACTCACCATATTTGGATCAGCACGTCTCATACATGACTAATCTAGTTCATATCAACACATCTAATGTCTGACAAACCTAAGTGACATAGATAAACTCAAATTAACAACCAACCTAATTCAAAACTTAATAACCAAGTTGGCCAGGTAAGTAAGATCAATGGAAAGGTTCCACCTTTTTCCTTTTTTTTTTAGACACTAACAAAGTTGGCCAGGTAAGAGTTAGTCTTAATTAACAACCTTGATCTAAAATTGCCTTAGATACCAATTAGTCCATAAGAATCGAATAGGTCAGCCTAGCAACTTAGGCTCTAACCACTGAGCCAAATTAGATCTTAAATTGATCAATTCATATCAAATGTAAATCAATGTGACCAAATTACATCTAAAATCAATTTCGAGCCCCTTTGACCTAATCCTAATTAACTATTGATTGGGTTTGATCAGTTACTTAAAATTGAAATAGGGTTCTAACCTAATCTAATCAAAACCCTGTGTTGTAGTCTAATCATTAGATGTAATTGTTCTACCCACACCCACATCCATGAACCGAAAATTTAGAATCTAAAAATGATTTTTAGATTATATTTAAGTTTATGGAATTAGTGGTTTATGATCTTGAATTATTTTTTAGATCTAAACCCTAATTAATGTAACTCATACATGTTGTTTTAGGTCAAACCAATAACCTACATCTCATGTAATTAATTTCATATTTAAAACATGATTAATTACATATCACATATGCAAATCAGATCTAAAGATGATTTTAAAAATTCTTTTATGATTTTTCTTCATGAGTCAAATCATAGCGGCACCCCTACATGTCATAAAAGAATCCCTTCGAATAAAAAAAGAGGGGTCTTTAAACCTTGCTTTCTCTTATGACCGAACAGCCATGATGATACACTTAATCCAAGTACTTGGCTATAGGGTCATATCAGATATGAACTAAATTAAAATTCAGATCTAAATCTAATCTAGCATGTTAGGTTAGCTTAAGCTCTGATACCATTGAAAGAATCGCAGGTGCTATGCATGCATAAAATTCAACAAGATTTCTAAAATCTTAATAGAAGCGATTTATAAAACTATTTCATAATATCATGTAAAATAATTAAAAATTACATCTAAGGACCAAACTAATATGCTGGTTAAAACTTTATCACATAAAGTCAGATATGAAATAAAATAAAATTCAGGGAAGAAATTTAATCAACTTACCTTGATGTTATCATTTTTTCAATCGAGCTGGATCGGTGGATGTTTGGGGTTCCTGTCAGAGCCATGTACGCATTCGGCCTCTAATAGTTTTTATATAGGAATAATGTTGATCGACTTTTTGAGATTCTTGGAGTGCTAGTTCCTTACGGGCCTCTTCTCTGGCTTAGATTTAAAACTCATTTTGAAAAGATTTCACAAAATAAGGTTGCAGCTTTACGGTCTTCACACGAACCCTTTGCACAATCAAAAGGGACATTTTCTTGGATACTAGTGAAGGAAGAAATACTTTCTTCTCCCCTACTGATCTCTCTCTTCTCTAAGAGATTTTGGCATTGGAAATTAGTCCAAACAAGAAAAGGGGAAAGTGGAGCATCATATGTGCGGCAAGATGAGATGACATCGCTAATTAGCACCCAGCCTCTCTTCTACTTTTCTTATATTTGTCGCATAACCAAATCCCCATCATGTTCACACCTTATCAGATAAGGCCTCATACAATTTAAATCACATTCAAATCACATCAGATATGGGCAAAAAAAATAAAAATAAGCATTGAGAAAATGAGTTAGCGGTATGGAAACTAAGGAGGTGCTATGTAATAGTTTCCTTTGCAAGCTTTTGTCACACAAAACTTTGAATCAAGGCCAATGCCAAATTAAGATAAGATCCCATCTTATCTTTATCACAATTCAAAATAAATCAAAAGTAGCACACAAGGGAGTGGGGCATGAAGAAATAAGTGGGAGAAAAGAGTTAGCACCAACAATGTTTCTTAATCTGATTTTTATTTGGCACAAATAAAATTTCCATGCCAATTTAAGTAGTGTTTAAACCTAATCCTATAGGTTTATATGTCCAATTTGATTTGGGTCTAACTTGGTTCAAATCGAATCGAATTCGAGCCTGATTCGAATTGAATTCGAAAAGGATGTCAACCCTATTCCAAACAGGATTCAAATTCAAGTCTATTGCCGCCAAGATTGCCGTGGCCTGTAACTCATTTGCATGTCATGGATGCGTTGGGTTCCCGTGGGATGCTTGTCCCTCCCTTTCTTGGTTGGCTCCTTGGTCGGCAGTCCTGCAAAAAAGAGGAGACCCAGGCCGGGGATTTCGATGGGAACACTTCGATGATCAAGTCAAACGGGACGATCAAGGAGAACATAACCTCCACGACGAAGAGCTTGGGGGGGCTCCCTGTCGGGAGGGTGAAAGATAGAATTTAGGCGGAAAGAATGGGCAGAGATGGGAGCCAGGAGCCTGGAAGGATCTATTGGGGATCCCAACAATCACGCTTCATCTTAGCCGCCCCTGCTACTCTCTCTCTTCCTTTCTTCTTTTAGTGATTCATTTCTTTTCTCCTTTGTTTTCTAATCCTCCTTTGGTGTTTTGCAGGTCCCTCGAGTTTCACGACTTTAGGATTCCGTTTGACTAGCCTTCGGGTTAGCGAATAGAAAGCTGACGGATCCGCGGGGTCGAAGCTTGGTTCTCCAAGGCACATCCAGGAGCGTGAAGTGACCTCGTCAAGGAATCATCAGTAAACACTGTCAGGTACATACCCTCTAGACTCATAAGTAGTGATATTGTAGAAGAGCTAGCCCTACCGGGGCTTCTTAGCCTCGACGGTCCTATTTCTTTCACTTTAGGATATATTTCTGCATGTATGATCTTCTAGATTTCCTATAGAATCCCCTGCTTAGAATTTTGGCTCGAATTTTGAGATACAAAGCCTTAACTCATTGCTTAATAACAAAAAATTATTTTGCATGCTTAAGTAGTCCCACATCATTTGGTATCAGAGCTTTTTTAGGGCTTACTTTTTGCATATCATAATTCCTGTATATGGTCTGTTCAAATAATTGTTTCTACACATAGGTGTACTATAAAAATCTGATTCTTATTTTTCTGGATTCATCATATTTGATTTCTATTTATCAATATTTTTTCATAATTTATTTCGAATTATAGATTTTCTACATGCCTATTTTCTACCTAGAATAATTTCTGTCCCTAATTTTAGCAAGCATAATTTCAGGATGTTTAGGGTTCTTTGCATAATTCTTGCCTATTTTTAATTTTTTCTGCATATTTCCTGCATATTAGTTAATTTCTTGTATAAGATATTTCTGTTAAAAGAATACATAAAAAAATACAGTAAAATTACAAAAAAATTACATCACATCAATTAGAGTTTTCACGTGTGCCATCATATGCATAAGTTACATTAAGGGCAATTTCAATCTGTCAGTTATGGGGAGGAGTTGATCACCTCTCCTTAGCCCACAACAACCACCTTGCATTCTAATCCAACCTAATTAAAATCAACTAGAAACCTAAAATGATTCTAAGGACACCAACAGGTCGGGTCCAACCTTATGGGAAGACTAATGCACCCAATACCTCACCTATTACTGGAAGCTGGTGTCTAAGGCTAGAGGTCCAAAGGCAAACGTCCTAAGCGGACTGGTGGTTACTTAATTGGGTCCTTGCAAAAACAAGGGGGGCCTCCCACCACCCCACCTCTTACCTGATGATGCGGGACAAATTATGATAAATTAAATTACTGATTTTAATCTTAGTTGCAGAGATTAAGAGAGAATAATTTTTTTTAAGATTTTCAGTTTAAAAGACTCAAAGGAGATAATTAAAGCAAATTAAGCAATCTAGTTAACAACGCGCAAAGTAAATCTAACAAAGTAAACTAGAAAAACAGGATTTGGTGGCTGAGAAACCACCGTAAACTAGGATCTACTTATCAAAGAATCGGAAATCAAAGAAGAGGGATGGGTTTTAAGATTTACCAACGAAGAATTATAACCCTCTGAAGTAGATCTGGCGGGACTCTCAAGGATCTTGCGGCAGGCTTCAAAATCTCGATCTTTGGGCTCCGATCTTTTACGACATCGAGTCCAAGGCAAGAACACCCTGACTTTGAATTCTCGATCACATGTAATCACTTAACAAAGAAAATCACTCAGTTAGGAAGTAGTAATGGAAGGAAGAAGATGGAAAAAGAATGGAAGGGAAGGGATGGAAGTGGGCAGCTAGGATTTCTTGGTAGATGGATATGTAAGGCCTCACACCCCGCGATGCTCCAAAAAATAAAGGAAGGGCCTCACATCCCGCGATACACACAGCAAAGGAAAAATTTCGACAGAATGTCAACTTTATTTCATATATCTAGAATGAATAATACAATGAGAGGTTGATGGAGTATTTATAGACCATCGACCAGAGGTATAAGGGTTACAAAGACTAGTATTGGTTTTCCTTAGGCAACAACTCATAGGAATCCCTTCTTGGACATCTTGGACTCCTATTTTTGGGCTGGTCTGGAGCTTTCTTCAAGGTGGGCGATAATAAGGGATCTCCATCCAAATTGGGCGCCAAGATAAGGATAGGTGAGGTGTCATGATGAGTGGTCAAGATGGGTTCTTGAGTAGCAATGAGAAGTGGACTCTAGAGTCTGGATGATATGGGCTCTTGCAGGATAGTGGACTCTCCAGTTTAGATAGAAGAAAACTCAAGAGTTTTTGTAGGATTCTTGAGTTCTTGAAACTTGAGTAGATTGGAACTTGATTACTAAAATATTGAAGTAAAAAACCATTGAATCTTCTTTACTTTGGGCAATCAAATAAGCTTGAAACTCCTTGGAAGTTGGTGTCAAAGAGAGGATGGAAAGCTTGGCCGACTCCTTTTAAGTTGGCATGAATTATTTGAGGGAGATGGCGCTAACTTGAAGACTCCTTCTCATTTACTCATCTTAAAAAGAAGGGGCGCTAAAACATTGAATTCATTTGGCCGACCAAGTGTGACATGGCAAGTGTGGTGTTGTCCCGATGAGGTGGCAAGTGGTGTTGTCCCGATGAAGTGGCAAGCGATGTCCAAACAAGTCATGTGATGTTGTCCAAAATCTTGAAAAGGTGGCGCCAAGAAGTGATTGTCATATGACAAGTGACTTGGGCTAGCACATGAAGTCACATGGCTTGTCTTGAGCTAGAACATGGAGTCACATGGGCTTTGACTTGGGTTCCCTCTTGTATTACAGGACTCAACTAATAATTATAAGACTCAACCAATTAATTAATTAAAGCCCAACTTGATCAAATTGATCAAAAGGCATAACCAATAAAATAAAATGGCTTAAGCTGGTAAATAGGGTTTTGCCCAAACTAGGTTTTGACACAACCTGATAAATAGGGTTTATATACAAACCCTAATTGGTAAAAGGGATAACTGACACTGGACCATTTACAATCCAATTGACATTGGAGTTTTTTTACATACTCAATTTTGGATCCAGAGGTTTTTACAGGAACTCAATTTTAGGGTTTAGGGCTAAACCCAACTAAACTAAAATAATAAAAATTCCAGATAACTATTTACAAGTGTGATTTGGGCTTAGGACTTCATTCACAGGTGATCCACAGGGTTGTGGGTTCAACCTGCCAGTTTTTTCTGGTCCTGGTGTCCGCCCACCTGGCCAGTGGAGGGATTAGGTGTTGTGTTTTGTGTAAATTGAGTCGACCCATTCTGTTTGGGCTCTAGATCTAGGCAGCCTTAGTCGGTTTATCTTATGTATGTTGCATGTCCACTAGATTAGGAACCCATTAGCCCATCAGCCCATGTTCGTTAGGCCATCAGCCCATGTCCAGTCTAGATTAGGAGCCCATTAGTCCATTAGTCCATGTCCAGCCCAGTTTAGTCATGGAGTCCAGGGTTCAAGCCCAATTGAGGGCCCTGTCTGAACAAATTACCCTAATGGGCCAATTGCTTACCCAAGTGGAGGCCTGGGACGATGCCTGCAGGGCTCGCGCCAAAGTTAGACCCCCTAAGGCCCATATTAGACTTGACTCTCTTGAACCCCATAGGCCTGATCGAATAGGTGAATATCCTTTGACCTAGGAAGGAGCCCATAGGTGTTAAATGTATGCCCTAAAAGCCAAGTTGACATGACACATTATAATTTTAGGGCATGGATATTATACTTAATTCTTTTTCATAATAAAGGGTAATATTATTCATATTGATGTGTCTATGAATCGTCCATGAAGTTAATGGACAATGACACATATTCTCAAGAGTTGAGAATCTGAGGCAAGTGTCTTTATAGATTAATGTCTAAAAGCTCCCGATTGTTGGAACATCACAAGGACATAATTGATCCGTTAAAATTGGTGCACGGATCACTTCCATTCTGGGTAGGTGAATCTCTGACCTACAGTGTGGTGATACTGGAGTGAGAGTGCAAGTAGTAGATGGAGATCAATGGTACTGAGCGTGACCATTTACGGGAAGTTATACGGATGACTTCTCACTTGTCGATAACTTCTTGATGCTGTAGTTGTGTGAATAGTTTTTTGACCTAAAGTGTCTCGGCTACTCACAATAAGGTTTCTGTAGTTTGACAATACAATCTCATGGTTCCTATCTATACGGGACCTTGCGGTGTTCATTGGTTGCAGTAAGTTTTTTGTAGGAGTAGGGTGTTCACTCGTAAGGATCTATTAGCCTTAGTAGTAAGGAATAATCCTGTGTAACTTATTAAGACTAACTCCAAAGAGTCTATGGCCATAGCAGAGTGATGATGAAAAGGTATTT
The DNA here is from genome assembly GCA_021397845.1 of Areca catechu. Classification (NCBI taxonomy): domain Eukaryota; kingdom Viridiplantae; phylum Streptophyta; class Magnoliopsida; order Arecales; family Arecaceae; genus Areca; species Areca catechu. Next base: position 159,236,289 of record CM038050.1, read on the forward strand.
TCATTGGTATCATAGTTGGATGTGAGTTAATTAAGTTTAAGCATATGATTGATAGGTTTGGCGAGATTCTGTAACCAACATCAAGTCGGGAATTTTGATAAAGGAACCGAATCATACGGTAACTACACCTAGGGATTCCAATCTTATTCTGCTGGGTTGCCACTACATATTGCTAGGTGTCACTGGTGGATTGTGAGAGTCTATTATGATTGTTCTCGATTCGATGATCCTAATTAGGGTTAAGCAAAAATTATTTCTGTCCATCGAAAGGTATTTCGATGATATATAATAGAGATTATAGTATGTCTCATTACCATACAGAATAGGACCTGAGGGGTCACATACATTAGGGGCTTAAGTAACTAATCAGCAAATTTATCTGGACCTAATTGTAAGTGTTACAATTAAGATTTGACCTAATTAATTATGGATTAACTATTAATTAAATTAAATTAGATTTAATTTGATTTTAATTAATCCAAATAGTAATGGGTCAATAACCTTTTCAAAATAGATTCGATTGGGTTTAAATATGGCTTTGATTTGAATGTCAAATCAATTTGAAATTGGACCATCAATCAGAGCCCAGTTGGACTAGGACTCTCTCTCCTCATGCCACATGGCACTCTCCCTCTCTCCTTGATTCCACATGCCACATGGCATGATGTTGGCATGATGTTTGCATGAATGAAGAGGAATGATATAAGCAAACTTAGTCTCCTTTCATTTATGACTTGGAACTTTCTTAAGTCTTGTGTTCACACTAGTCTCCTCCCATTTTTGACTTGGTAAACCCTTCATTAATTTGTCATAAAAAGAAAGGGTAGTGACTTAGAATGGGGAATTGACCTCATTAATGGGAGTGGAGAAGAAGGAAGAAACTCTTCCATGTGAAAAGGCTTAAGAAAGTTTTCATGGAAGTGTGAAAGCATTAAAAGGGAGAAAATCTTCTTCTCCTCTTTTAATGTTTCATACATAATGGTCTTATGCCATTAATGAGATGATGGCTATATAAGGAGAGGGGGAGGGGGTTGGCCGGCCAAGCTTGAACCAAGCATGAAAGGAAGAGGCAATGCTTGGGTGAGTGAATGAAAGGAGAAGGGAAAATCATCCACTTGGGTGTGTGAGGCATTTTGCTACTAAAGGTTCCTTCTCTCTTCCATTCTTACTTCCTCTTTTAATCTTTCTTCCAAGTGTTGAGAGGTTACTTAGATAAGAGCAAGGAGAAGAAAGAATGTCCTAAATCTTACAAATGCCAGTTTGCAAGATAGAAGCCAGAAGCTGGTCCAGTTATCGATCGGCACTGCTTTTGAAGCAAGGTAATTTACTGAAAGATGAGAGGGCTGCAAGGATCTAGTAGTCCAATGCCCTCTACGACTCTGCTATGACATGCCCTGTGTGAATACCAGCAGTGGTCGGGCGCTTGCACAACTGCAATTGAACCCCGATCCAAAAGAGGATCTGCATGGATTTCAAAGCAACCCAGGATAGCGATCTAGGTATGTAAGTGTTACTTAAAATTATCATATTTTTATATTTGATCTTGTTCTCATCCTCTAATGTATGTTTAAGAATATTATCATGAATAAATTATATTTATTTATATTGCATGCCGGATATAAAATTATTTTTATATATGCTTCCGCTGCCTCACTCTGATTGTGAGCCCTAATATTTGATGCAATATACCGATCATGGGAGGAATCCGATAGGCTTCCGCTGCCTCACTCTGATTGTGAGCCCTTATATTTGATGCAATATACCGATCCCGGGAGAAAACCGATAATAGGACCCATGCTAAATTCAAATCCTCTAAGCCCAATACCTTTGATCCACGAGCTTATCGTCATGATCTTGTCCCTGAGTCTAACCCTAGAAGCCCATACCTATACTTGGTGGACCCAGAGGAAAGATCCTTTAGACACACCCAACCTTATGCACCTACTTTCGATGGTAGCCTAGATCTTGAGGTGTATATTGATTGGGAGGAAAGCTTGGATCGATATTTTTGAGTAGAATAAAATGTTAGAGTTATGAATGCTTAACTTTGCTACACTTAGGCCAATCTGACATGCCAGGCGATACTGGAAAGTTATTGAGGATAAATATTATCAAAGAGGAGATGAAATACTTACTTGGGGGGCTATGAGAAGTAAGTTGAGAGAAAAGTACCTAGGTAGATTTTATGAGCACAAACTTTTAGACCAATGGTACAAATTGAGACAGGGTAATAAAACTATGTCTGAATACATTGACCAATATAATGAGTTTATTAGAAGATGTAACACAGTTGAACCTGAGTCTAAGATCATAGCTAGATTTCGAGATGGCCTATGTAGGAACATCTAGCGAAAACTATTCCATTAGAGAATTTATGACCTGGATGATGCCTATCGACTTGCTAGGAAATTCGAGTCGTGTCAGAGGGAACCCATGAACTATCGAGTTGAGCCCAGCAGGATTAGTACCTCTGAACCCAAACCCAACCCTAGTCAACTTCCTTTAGACCAACCAACTCCTATTGCCCCATTAGTTCATATGAATGATAGGAGTGAGGACCCTGAAGTTCAAATTGATTGCACTAATATTCAAGACTTAGGGTATTCCCAGGTTAAGGAGCTAGGGAAGGATAAGAGCAAGTCACTAAAGGTTTAGAGAAGTCCCAGCACCACATGCTTTAAATGCCACAAACCGGGACATTATGCTAGCCAATGTCCAGCCAAAGCCTTACATATAGGAGAGTTAGAAGAGGACAAGTCTGAACCCATAACTGAGCCTAAAGAAAAGGTGTAAAAGGCTGATCCAAGTCTGGTAGAGGAGTATGAAGACGATGAACCCATTGAAAATTTAGAGAAAGAAACTCCTGAGCCCATTGAAAAATCTAAAGAAGACACCTATGAGTTGAGTCTAGTAGAGGAATGTGAAGAAGAGGAACAAGAGAGTGAACCCATTAAGGAATTAAAGAAAAAAGATCCTGAACCCATTATAGAATTTGAAGAAGAAATGACCGAGCCAGGATCACATTTAGTAAATGAACATGAAGGTTCACCAGTCTTGTCCACAGAAGGAGTTCAGGAACAAACCCTTAATGAACCACCACAGGAAGTTCATCAAGATAAACTTCCCAAAAATTTTCTTGATCCCCTTCCACCATCAAGGAACATCCAGCCTGCCCTAGATCTAATACCTATAGATCCTCCTAGTGCTAATCATGAGGTTAGGACAAGTACACCATTAATTGCTCTTAAGCATAGAAGTTCATTAAACCATATCTACCCTAAGAAGTTCTATGCTATAATTTATGTCTTAAAATTCTGGAGGAATTATCTACTTCCACGAAATTTAGTTTTATACCCCTATTAAAAGACTTTCAAGATTTTTAATTCACAAAGGATTTTAAGCTTAAAACCTGAAAGATGGACCGAATTCCTAAGGATATATACCTCTTGGTGCGAAGTAGATGTAGGTAGTGAAGTAGTATTTGGTTATGAGCCTAATAAGCCCACAGACCTAATCCATCTGTCCACACCTACACCAATCTCTGCACAGCATCACATCAAGGCATTAGCACTCATTTGAACACTGATAATAACATGGCTAATTCCCGAAATCGAGCCAAAGATTTTACTAAGAGAGATCATATAAAGATTAGATCTAGACTGAGTGGTTACCTCTGGGAGCCATAAAGAAGTTACTTGCATGTAAAGCTGGACCCTTTAGAGTGATAAAGAGAGTAGGACCTAATGCCTATGTGCTTGATTTATCCCCGGATTTTGGCATTAGCTCGACTTTCAATATCTTGGACTTAGTTGAGTATAGGGAGCTGGCATTGAAACCTAGTGAGTTTTTAGACCTCACCTATCCTTTGAGAGTGAGACCATACCTAAGTGTCCACTAAATTTGCTTGCGAGAGAAAAATGTATTAAGCATATCCTGGATGACCAAGCTATTACGATCCGGGGCCAAGGCTATATGCGCTACCTGGCCCGTTGGCAAGGTCGACCATAATCCGACGATTCATGGGTTACTAAAGAGGATCTGTAGCGCCTCCACCCAGACTTACTACTAGCACCAGACTGACCCATACTCGACAGGGTCGAGTTTCTCCCATCCTGGGAGAATTGATGGGGACATCAAGATCAGTCCCTAGCCTAATTTTGACTCTAAGATCAATAATCAAGTCCTGTTAGTCCTTTGAGTCTTGTAATTAGGGCTTGAGTCCTTTGAAGTCAATTTGGGTATAAATTGAGTCCTGTAATAAAGGCATGGCCCATTTAGGCCCAAATTAGGGTTTGAGTCCTGTTTTAGCCCTTGATGTCATTGAGTCCTGTATTTAGAGTTCGATTCATGCCATTAGGATTTTGGATCAGTCCTTGAGCTTAGTTGGTTGAGCCATTTACCATTTTGGGTCTTGCAATCATGTCCAGTTATATTGAGTCTGTATTGAGTCAGGTCTAGTCAGAGAAGACTCAAGCATATGAAGGACACCACCTAGTGTGCCACCTCAGCAGCCGCGTGGAGTCCCAATCACATCTTGGATTGCGCCACCTAGGATTACATGGAGGATCACATGAAGATGGCCCGTGCATGACCACATGCCAGCACACCCCTTCCACCCTCCAGCACATTAACTCCACACACCATCAAGTGAGAAAGGAAGGTCAACAGGATATACTCCAATCCCCTAATTCATGCATGCCTGCTTTGGAAACCTTGTGGGCTGCCCCAAGCCAAAATAAGAAGTTTTCATGCACTCACCTTGGTCCCCCCCTTGGCTGCCCACTTCATTCCATATGTGGAGGAATTTTTATGGTATTAGCTTGATTCATTCTATGTATCCAATCTACAAGAAAGGAAGATGTTAGGCACCATGTTTTTTTCCATGTATTCCATTACTTAGGCCCTAAGTCTTATGACTCTATATAAAGGGCCCATCTCATGTAATTTTGCTGGAATGCTTATGAATGAATATTGAGTTCTCTTCCATACAATTTTCCTTTGTCTTTGTGCATCGACCTCCATGAGGGAGTGGGTGAGAGATCCGTGCCTTTGCTCTTTGAGCATCAAGGGGTGTGAGGCCCTATTTATCAAACCCTAGCCACCCTACTTCTTCCACCTTGGATGCCCAACAATCAAGCTTCATCTTGGCCGCCCCTGCTACTCTCTCTCTTCCTTTCTTCTTTCAGTGATTCATCACTTTTCTCCTTTGTTTTCTAATCCGCCTTTAGTATTTTGCATGTTCCTCGAGTTTCACAACTTTAGGATTATGTTTGACTAGCCTTCGGGTCAGTGGATAGAAAGCTGATGGATCCGTGGGTCAGAGCTTGGTTCTCCAAGGCGCATCCGAGAGCATGAAGTGACCTCATCATGGAATCATCAGTAAACACTGCCTGGTACACACCCTCCTAGACTCATAAGTAGTGATATTGTAGAACAGCTAGCCCTACCGGGGCTTTTTAGCCTCGACGGTTCTATTTCTTTCACTTTAGGATCTATTTTCTGCGTGTATGTTCTTCTAGATTTCCTATAGGATCCCCTGCTTAGAATTTTGGCTCGAATTTCGAGATACAAATCCTTAACTCACTGCTTAGTAATAGAAAATTAATTTGCATGCTTAAGTAGTCTCGCATCACCTCTAGTCCCCCTCTCCCTGCTTCTTTCTCGCCGAGTGTCAATGAGGCGGAGCCATCGCTCGGACGTGGGGCGGGACAAATTTCGGGCTCAGGACACCCGGTCCCGAGAGCTTGCAAGCTAGATAATGACTTTTCAAGAAGCACCAACCGGCGTTATGGGCTAGATAATGACCCTTCAGGAGGGGCCGGCTGGCATCCTGGCTGGGATGTCTGGTCTTGGAGAAGGCACCCGCCAAGCTCGACGCCACCCCCAGGAGGAAAGAGGAGAAAGGGGAGAGCCCCCTGAAAGTGGACACGATCGTGGTCGCTATGAAGAAGGCCACGGCCGCCATGGCGTTGATGGATGTGGCCTAACAAGAAGCCGCTGACGCTGCCATTAGAATCACAAGATCGGTGACCTCCAAGGATGGGGTGGCTGATGCGGAGCTAGACCCTTATTATGAGGGATCCAGGCGAAGACGGGTGCCCGCTTTCTCAGGCAAAAGGGACTGGAATGTCTTCGACCAGTCCTGCCTATACCTTTTGGAGCCCGGGGGAGGTGCATTCTGAAATAGGATAACCCCGGTGCTGAGGGCTCGCCGGGCCTGGGGGTAGAGTCCAGAGCCGGAGAGGACCTGCCCATTGGTGCTAAGCACGACCCCGATCGGGAGCTGACCTCGACAGGAGGGCTCGCCTTGGCAGCATGAGCATGACCCTGACCGGGAGCTGACCTCAGACGGAGGGCTTGCCTTATGAGCACGACCCTAGCTAGGAGTTAACCTCGGTAGGAGGGCTCGCCTTAGCTCTTCGTTTGGCCACCACGCCCGGGTGGAGGATTTTTTGTCAGCGGGGCCGCCAACAGAGGCTCTACGTCAGTGAATGTGCCACATCAAAGTCAAACTTGGATTCTTAAATTCAATTAAGTCAAGCCCAATTAAATTAAATCTCATTTAAATTAATTAGGATTTGATTTAAAAATTAATTAAGTCTATTAATATTACAACTCTTGTAATTAAATTTCTTGTGCTAAAATTAGCATGTACCAAAATTAGTAGCTGCTATATTTGATCTAAGCCTTGATTGAGTCAAGGCCCTATTTTGTGTGACCCTTTAGATTTCATTCTATTTAGTAGTAAAACAATGGGATCCATAGTCCTAGAAGCAGTGGACCTAGGAGTCTGATGAGTCATGCTTTTGGTCCTGTGAGATGGACCACAGTGATGAAACCTTGTGGTATGGAATCCTACGATCCTGATAGTCCTAGTGGTCTGGGTCCCAATAGGTTGAGTCCTAGGAGAATGATCATCTAGAGTCTAATGCGAGGATGAGGTGCTGAAGGATCAAGATCGATGGTTGATGCTAGAGAATCAACTGCAACTGAAGGATCCGCTAGTGCTGATGGATCTATTGGTGCTGGGGGATCCATAGGTGCTGGAGATGGTAGATCTACTAGTGGAGCAGGAGCATCAGTTGCTGGAGGTGAGGAATGATTTATAGGAGGTGGTGATGGTGGAAAATCAGGTGGAGTGTCGGACCATCCTGCTGGAGCTGGAACTAGAATCAGCTCTGGATAGCAATAAGAATCTCTACGAACCCAGTCTTTATCCTCTCTCTGACCTATCTTAGTGCGTCATCAATGTGCATCCTTAGACTATGCATCTCCATCTATACTTTGTCAACTTTGATGGATAAGAGATGTATGTTCTCTCTGACCGTGCCGATCACTGAGCTGACCCTCTCCTCTATAACATGATCAATTTGTGCTCTAGGAGAAGGTGCAACAGCAGTGCTAGGTATCGGCTATGGTGTGTGGGTGTGTATGGGAGCAGTTGGTATGACTGGCTTGGATCTCTCCCCCTCCGTTGTGTCATCAACAGCGGGCTTAGAAGGTCCAGCCTTGGTAGCACGAACCTCATCCTTGGAGTCATACCAACTTCCTATCCTAATCCTCTTCGAATCCATCATATTCCCACCTTTCGACACCCCATCCTATGAAAGGACCAGTCATCATAAGTGTCCATGTGGAGAATCTCCTTGAAGGCCTCGCCTTCAAGTGGAACTCCAAAACCTTGAAAAACTCTCATCAAACCCATACCGTAGGGTAAGCACAATCATCTGCTGGTGGCAACCTCCTGCATCTATTAGCCATGATGCCAAGTAGGTTCACTACCATCCTCTATGCCAGAGAGGTCATGAGCATCAGCTCCCTCTCGATGATAAACTCAAATTTGCCTATTTTCAGTACCATTATCTATGCCGTAATGTGATGTATAAGTCGTATCTCAATTGAAAGCTGATTTACGGACACTATAGATATGCCATCGACTTCGTCTCTCTCAAAGATACATCTGATGCCAATAGCTCTATCTCCTAAGGTATCTATAATATGCCCTCTAACGGGAATCTCCCATATTATGTTCAAAGTAGCTCCACTGACTGGTATCGAAATAACTCAGACCTCAATAACCCATTTGTCTGCTCCCTATGCCATCGAGCTGTAAAACTCATGGATGAGGTAAGGATAGAACCTCTTCCTCATTGAACATAATGCCTCATAGCCTATAGTACGAATCCAATCTTCTATGAAGAAGCCCTCTTTGTTAAAATATGCAAAGTCTATCCTTCTGCCACATGCAATAACCTTCCCTGCCATCCTCTCGTCGCAGGTGAAGGAGGGGGTCTAGGGTGTTGTTGAGAATTTGGATCCAACTATCTGAATGTTGAATCAAATATCCAAGAACAGCCTTGTTCTTGATCAAGAACAAATGCCCTAATCTACAAAGCAATAGCGGAAGCATACCAGGTTGTGGATAAACCTCTGCCAGTGATCTCCTTGGAGAACACGGTAGGATACAGGTCTTTGAAGATCAAGCACGTCAAGATCCAAGAACAGGAGAATAAAGGGAAGAAGAGAGAAGAAGGAGAAATTTCCGGGAGAAAGGGGATTTTTTTTTATTCCATGTCCAAGAAGTTTGTTTTACACCTTCTCCCACAACCTCTCAAGAAGTTACAATATATATACCTCGATCATTTATGGCCAAGTACCCTAAAACTCCCTCCAGCTGGCATCGTTTATAAAATAGCTCACCCATCATTCGAGCCAGCTCTAGACACTAGAGTTGACTAGACCTTGGAACCGAGTCGACTCTAAGCATCAGTGCCGATTCACTCAGACCACAGTATTTCCTAACTGTGAAACTGAGCTGACTCGAATCCAACGAGCCGACTCGACCAGAACACAATCCCCTGTTATGAGCCATGCCAACTAGTAAAGCCGACTCTTATACCAAAGGAGTCGACTTTAAGACCCAGACTGACCAAACTCAACCTAAACATCTGGACTCACCCCGAACTCGCTCCTAGCCCTAGATACACCATGAAAAACCATGATAGACTGAACCAATACATGGACATTGACCTTACAAGCCTTGAACGCACCACCCAGGACTCAACAATCTCCACCTTGGTGCTTCAAGGCTACATACGCCAAACTGCTCAAACCCATCACCACATACAAGAATAGAAGCTTTCCCTTGGTAGAGCCTTTGTAAGTGCATCCGCCTGGTTCTCCTTTGTATGGACCTTCACCAGCATCACTTCTCCTTCCTCCACCAGCTCTCTGACCCTGTAGTATCTCACATCTATATGCTTGGTGCGAGCATAATAGACTGGGTTTTGAGTCAAGCTATGGCACTCTGGCTGTCACTATGCAGGACCACCATACACTGTTTTACCCCCATTTTAGCCACTAGCCTTCTCAGCCATAGTGCTTCCTTTATAGCCTCCGTAATCCCTATATACTCTGCTTCCGTTGTAGACAAAGCAGTAATAGGTTGAAGGGTTGATTTCCAAGAAACCGGCCCACCATACATGCAGAAGATATAACCTGTTGTAGACCTTCTTGTATCAAGATCACCTGTATAACTTGCATCAACAAACCCTTCCAAAGGACCCGAATCTTCATATGATTCTATGGAGTTCCACTCATGTCCTTTTGGCTGCCCACCAAATACCAGTCCATGCTTTTGAGTCCCTTATAGATATCGTAAAATCCACTTCAATGCCTTATAGTGTTCCTTTCCAAGGTCAACCATGTATTTCCTCACTTGGCTTATAGCATATGCTATGTCTGGTCTGCAACAAACCATAGCATACAACACACTATACAACACACTATCCACTGCATTGGCATATGGAACTCTTTTAATGTACTCTCTCTCCCCATCTGTCTGGGGGCTCTGATTTTTCGAGAGAGAAATATGCCCTAGTAATGGTTTATCTGCTGGTTTGGCCTTCTCCATCCCAAACCTCTTAGTACCTTTTTGATGTACCCACCTTGTGACAAATGGAGTATTCCTTTGTATTTATCCCTGCAAATCCTATTCCAAGGATTTTCTGCACTGATCCCAAATATTTCATCTCAAATTCATGAGACAATGCTCTCTTCAGCCCTTTTACAACTTTCATACTTCTGCTGACTATCAACATATCATCCACATACAGAAATAAATACAAAACATCCACAGTATCCACATCGTTGACATAAACATAATGGTCATGTTCACATATGAGAAACCTAAGGCTCATGACAAATGTATCAAATATGTGATACCACTGACGAGGTGATTGTTTCAAACCATACAATATCCTCTGGAGTAGACATACCTTGTTCTCCTGTCCAATCTCAATGAAGCCATCAGGTTGCTTCATGTAGATCTTCTCTTCCAGACTTCCATGTAGAAAGGCTGTCTTCAAATCCATCTGCTCTAATTCCATATCATGTTTTGCCTCCAATAATAACAACACTCGAAATGAAGTACGGCATACCACAGGAAAAAATATCTCTGTGTAGTCAACTCCTTCCCTCTGTGAATATCCTTTTACTATCAGCCTTGCCTCGTATCTCACTCCACTTTGCTCTGAAGGTACTAATTTTCTTGTGAACACCCATTTGGAGCCAATTACCTGAGCATCTTTAAGTAGATCCACCAACTGCCATGTCTTATTCCTCCTGAGAGATTCCATCTCTTCCATCATGCCTTGCATCCATGACTCTTTAACAGAATTTTCCATGTCTTCCACAAAATTTTCTAGATCTCTATTAACAGATATAAGAGCATATGATATAGTTTCATTTATGCCATATCTCACCGACTTCTGGATCATATGCTGAGGTTTATGCAATGCCACTCCCCTTGCACTATCCTGCAAGTCTTCTGCTTGTGGCTGTTCCTGCACTTCACTTTGAACAACTAATTTTTCTTTTTGATCCTTCATTACAAGAGGATCTTTCCCGCCTAACTCCATCTCAACTTAAGCATCCTTGCTAGTTGATGTAGATGGCTTATCCTCCACCTGTGAAGCATAATCACTGTTGTTCACCTCTGAAGCTGCAATTCCATCCGTACTACCCGATCTCTCCAAAATGCTCCTTTTATCAAAAATGACATCCCTACTAATTACTGTCCTCTATGATTGAGGATTCCAAAGTAGGTAACCTTTGACTCCTTGTGGATACCTGATGAATATCATCTTCTTTGACTTAGGATCCAGCTTGCTTCTTTCAGTTGCCTCCACATGTGCATAGGCCGGGCAACCAAACACCTTCAGGTGACCAAGCTCTACCTTTTTTCTACTCCAAGCTTCCTCTAGAAGTCCTCCATTCAGCTTGAAATGAGGAGACCTGTTTACAAGAAAACATGATAGAGTAATAGCATCACCCCAAAAGGTTTTTGGCAGTGATGACTGCAGCCTCATACTCCTTGCCTTCTTCAATAGTGTTCGATTCATCATTTCTACAATACCATTCTACTATGGGATCATCTTTACTGTGTAATGGCATTTAATTCCATTTTCCTCACAATAACTTCTAAACTCTTTACTAGAGTACTCCCCACTATTATCAGACTGAAGGCACTTCACATGTTTTCCTATCTCCTTCTCTATCTCAGCCCTCCAGGTTTTGAACCCGGTAAATACCTCTGATTTTTCTCCCATCATATACACCCATAATTTTTTAGAGAAGTCATCAATGAAGGTAACAAAATACCTTACTCCACCCGTGGATAAAATAGGTGCCGGTCCCCATACATCCCAGTGCACCAAATCTAGCACTCCTTCACTTGGTTTGGTACAAACAACAAATTTTACCTTATGCTGTTTACCAAAGATATACGGCTCATACAGATCATTTCCATCCTTCTTCAAAGCTAGAATGTTCCCTCTTCTGCCTAACTCCATGAGCCCTCGGTCACTCATATGATCCATCCGATAGTGCCACATTTTATAGATCAACTGTTCCTCTTGTGAAGCTGCAAGTGTAGGAAAACCTTTTCCCCGGGTAAGGGGCGATACATGTATTTTAAAACTTTTCTAAAATCATGCAACGGTGAAAAGTGATAAAATAATTTTATCAATAAATGTTAATCTAATTAACACATGCCCCTACCATGATCTAGATGCATCTGGAGTAATGTAAATATGAAATTATGCATTATGTCCAACATAATTCAAAACATACCTTTCACCAAAGGCTACAGAAAGATGCTCAGGCTTCCTGTCGCGCTCCAACAGCATCTCGGACCTGTGAGAGGGGCTCCTGCTCTACTAGCAGCACATGTATCCTGCCTCTACTGGTATCCACATGGGGCTTGTCATAGCTGAGTCGTAGGGGACATCGACTGCTAGATTCTTGCAGCCCCCTCCTCTTTCTATAACTCGGGCTCATTTCGGAAGATCGCCCGACCGACACCTGGACCGACTATTGGCTTCCATCTTGCAAACTTGCTTTTACAAGATCAAGGACCTTCTTTCCTCTCCTTCCTCTTATCTAAACGAGCTCTCAATACTTTGAAGAAATTTAAGAGGAGGAGGAATGAATAGTAAAGTGAAGGAACTATTTGGAAAGAAAACTATCCAAAGGCTTTCTCTCCTTCTCCATTTCTCTTCCCTCACCCAAGCACTCTCCCAAGCTCCACTCTTGGCTGGCCACACCCCTCTTCCCCTCCTTATATAGGCCACACAACAATAATAAGATGATGGTTGGTGAGTGTGAACACATTTAAAGAAAAGAAGATAAACTTCTCTCTTTAAATGCTTTCATACTATCATGAAAGCTCTATCTTGCTTTAATCCCTCTTAATGAGGTTAATTCCTCATTCCAAGTCACCAACCATGGTGATCATGACTATTTAATGAGGGACTACTAAGTCAAAATGGGGAGGGGATTAGGTGAAGACTAAGACTTAAAAAGTCTTTGCTTATATCATCCCTTACATCACCCATGCTTACATTATGCAAACATCGTCCATGCTTACTCATGCAAACATCATCCATGCTTACATCATGCAAACATCATTCATGCTTTCATCATGCATACATCATGCACATATCATGCACACATCATCCATGCTTACATCATGCTTACATCATACAAACATCATCCATGCTTACATCATACAAACACATGCAAACATTATTCATGCTTACTTTATGCAAACATCATCATGTTTACATCATGCAAATATTATGTGGCATGTGGAGGGAGAGAGGGAGAGTGCCATGTGGTGCGAGGAGAGAGAATTCCAGTCCAACTGGGCTCTGACTCATGGTCCAATTTAAAATTGATTTGATACTCAAATCAAAAGCCAGATTTAAAACCCAAAGGCTATTGACCCTAACATAATTTGGATTAATTAAATTAAATCTAATTTAATTAAATTAATAATTAATTCATAATTAATTAGGTCATCTCTTAATTATAACAATTATAATTAGATCCAAATCGATTTGCTGATTAGCTACTTAAGCCCCTTATGTGTGTGACCCCTCAGGTTCAAACACTATACGGTAGCATAGAAACATTTCCAGTACCAACCAAAGTCGCCATCTAGCAATGACACCTGGCATCCGGATAGGTTGAAAAATTGTAGAGCAATCTGAGCCTATCGAATATGGAATAGCACTGAACTTATTATTTGATCATCCTGATGCTCTGGATGGCATAGGGTTAAACTGCCCAACCCTAATCAAGCCATCTCAATATGTTTCAAACAAAGAATCCTTGTAACTCTTTACAAGGAATGCCATGGCCAAGGTCTTTCTCAATTGAGGCATACTAAGCATTCAATCCAAATTATTTGGAGATATCAATCCTATCTCGATCCTACTACCGCTACACAAGTACTTGACTGTACCCAGTAACCTTCCATCATCGGATTAGAAATCCAGGTAGTTCGACACCTAAGCATAGCGAGTAGCCTGTAAGCTGCCATAGTGATCTCAAGTCAGAGGAATAATTCATGTCCATTTTCTAATGCAAGACTTCTCTTCGACAGAAAGAGAGTCCCGCATGAGAGTCATGTTCAATAAAGCATCAAACACAATACTTGATCTCATACTAGCATCTCCATGCTCCTTGGTTAAGAGGACAACCAACAGATATGACATCAATGACCTACTCTCGATACACCATCATCCTGAACAGCGTATCCTTTGGTCGCGAACCAATTTATGAACTACATGATGCATCCTCTTTACATCGCATACAAGGTAGCTCAAGGGACATCATCACACAAGAGTTCAATTAGGAAGATGATATGTGATGAACAACCAAATAAACCTTTTATTCAATTTAATAATTCATACATATACATGAGTTGCACAACCATCTACAGCCTAGATGATTGGCTTTGGGACACAATTTCCAACAGCAACTACCTCCACACTATCATTCACAACTGAGCCTTTCATCTTGTACAGATTGTTGCTCAGTCTTCTTCCTCTCATTACCACCAAAGCCCTCTTGGTTATTCTCAAACATCCACTACCAGATTGGCAACTAAAAGCATATACGTGCTCTTCCAAGTAGCCTAAAGAAATTAATTTTCTTTTCAACTCTGGTACATGTTTGATATTTGACAGAGTTCTTATCACTCCATCATACATCCTCATCCTAATGGTGCCAACTCCAGCTACCATACAAGGATGATCATCATCAAGACTTACATTACCTGTATATGACCTGTCATAGGTGTAAAACCATTCCTGATGTGAGGTATAGTAGTATGAGTATGCATAATCCAAAATCTAGGTATTATCCCAATCTACTGATCCATCTGATATAATCAGTATGTCTCCTCCATTACCTTCTGATATATTTGCACCACTTATGTTGACTCTTCCCTTTTCTGTCTTCCAAAGAGGACAATGCTTCTTGATATGCTCAAGCTAATGACACTTATAGCATTTCAAGTTCTTATGGTTTCGAGACTGAGATATGTCATTGGACTTTCTCCTAGCTCTTTTTCTAGGTCTACCTTACCTTTCATTCACAGCAAGAACCTCTGAGTTAGGATTACCTTTACTGATTTTTTTTCTTTGCTTATTATATCTAAGCACACCAACAACCTCTTCATAATTTAGGATTTCCTTCCCATACACCAAGGTTGTTATAAGACCATCATATGATCCAGGGAGTGAACACAGCAGCAACAATGCCCGATCCTCCTCGTCAATCTTCACATCTAGATTCATAACCTCTGAACATACCTAGTTGAACCTCTAAATATGAGCAACAAGGTCTCCTCTTTTAGGCATTCTCAAGCTATACAGTTGCTTCTTCAACCATAGCTTATTCGTCATGTTCTTTTCCATGTATGTTTCTCCAGTCTTCTCCAAAGACCTTTTGCGGTAGTCTTCGAACAAACCTTAGGTAAAACCTGATCAGCCAAATACATTCTGATGGTGCTAAAACAATCTCTTCTAACTCTTTCCATTCTTCAACACTGATATTTTTCGTTCTTTCTTTAACCAAGACCTTATAGATCCTTTGTTGAACTAACAAATCTTTAATCCTTTACTGCCATAAGGAGCAGTTCTCCTTGCCATCGTACTTTTCAAAATCTATCTTAAAACCACTTGATGCCATTACACAATCAAGAAATCAAGAGATTTGAAAACCGTACCTATAAGAAGCTTTCATTTCAACCCTCTGATCTTGAGATCTTCCTTCCATAAACCTTACTGCTTTGATACCAAATGTTGAGAATTTGGATCCAACTTCTATCTGAACATTGAATCAAATACCCAAGAACAGCCTTATTCCTGATTAAGAACAAATGCCCTGTTGCCGATCTCGCCGCCGCGCCCGTGCCACGGATCCGCCGATCCTACCAGACCGCCTAGCTCCTGGAGCCTCCTGGCTGGAGTGGACCTGCAAAAGAGGGTCAGAAGACCCTGGCCGGGGATCCCGGCGAGGGAGCTCCGACGGTCAAGTTAGTAGACGGCGAGAAGGAACAGATTCTCCAAGACGGGCCCCCGAAGGAGTCCCAGACTCAGAGAATTTACTAGCAAGGAAGGTGCTATAGGGACCAGAAACCCGGCCTTGGTCTCCTTGCCGAGCTCACGACAAGCGATCCCCTCTCGGGACCTTGGATCTTACTCTCGGAGCGGGGCTTTTGGCCACTATTTCTTACTTGTCCCAGCTTACCTGGTCGCCTCCAGCTTCCTTCCTCTTATCTCCTCCCGCTGTCCGCCTGTCTTCTGCTCGTGGGAGGCTCCTCTTTCCATCATTTTCTCTTTCCCCTTTTGGTTTCGAGGGCCAGGCGGCTTTCTGACCTCGTTCGTCGAGCCCAGCGGGGAAAGGGTAAAGACAAAAGAAGGGGGGTGGCACCGGCAGGGCGACCGGTCAGACCTCGGGCCCAGTGAGGGCGCTCTCCTTCCTAAGTGCCGGCGCTGTCCGTTTACGGGTCCTGTTTTGTCAGAACCGCGCCTCTCGACTGCAGGACTTGTCGGGCCGACGTAAGTGGTGTTTCGAGTGCCGCCGCCCTCTGTACGGGACGCCGCCTGTGATGCGCACGGCTCGAGGGCCAACCTCGAAACCTGCGCCTCTTTCTTTGGGACCTTCTCTGTACGGGTGGCCTGACCTTGGCCGAGGTGGACCCCTCCTGGGTGGACACCTGGCGAGGTGGCAGGAGGGCGCTCGGCTTCGGCCGAGGTGGACCCGTCTCCGGGGGCCACCTGGCGAAGAAGCGAAGGAGCAGCCGACCTCGACCGAGGTGGACCCCTCTTGGGTGGACACCTGGCGAGGTGGCAGGAGGGCGCTCGGCTTCGGTCGAGGTGGACTCGTCTCCGGGGGCCACCTGGCGAAGGAGCGAAGGAGCAGCCGACCTCGGCCGAGGTGGACCCCTCCTGGGTGGACACCTGGCGAGGTGGCAGGAGGGCGCTTGGCTTCGGCCGAGGTGGACCCATCTCCGGGGGCCACCTGGCGAAGGAGCGAAGGAACCGCCGACCTCGGTCGAGGTGGATCCCTCCCGGGGTAGACACCTGGCGAGGTGGCAGGAGGGCGCTCGGCTTCGGCCGAGGTGGACCCGTCTCCGGGGGCCACCTGGCGAAGGAGCGGAGGAGCCGCCGACCTCGGCCGAGGTGGACCCCTCCTGGGTGGACACCTGGCGAGGTGGCAGGAGGGCGCCCGGCTTCGGTCGAGGTGGACCCGTCTCCGGGGGCCACCTGGCGAAGGAGCGAAGGAGCAGCCGACCTCGGCCTAGGTGGGCCCCTCCTGGGTGGACACCTGGCGAGGCGGCTGGAGGAGCCCTGTACCGAACTCGACTTTGGCGAAGGCGGTAACATCTCGGGATATCATCTGGCGAGGTAGCCTGGGGGGGCAAGGGCCGAGCTCGACCTCGGTAGCACGAAAGTCGAGGCTGACTCGACCGAAGAAACCTTCACGTGGCTTGATCATACCTGACGAAATCTGAGACCGGCCACATCATCATTACGGCCGTAACAGTTGCCCCCCAGCCCACCGTTCCGTTGGGGCATCGTAGAATGGAACGTCGGGATTAAATGCGGATATGACGTGGGGAGGCGAAGATCTTGCATCTTAATTACCGCGATCCTCGTCGCCGCTTCTCGGTGCGCCTGAAGTCCTATAGGAAGCTATCACGCATCGCCCACTTGCCCATAATAAATGCGTCTCTTCGAAGTAGAGGCCGTTATCCTGCTAACGAGGTATCGGTGTCGGGCGTGCATCCACGCGGCGATCATCCAGTAGCTCGGGGTGGAATGACGGGTACGGTTGCTGTCGACTGAATTTGAAAAGGAGGGGGCTTTCCGGAACGAGGCCTTTTCCCTTGCTTCGTGGGCGGTTTGCTGCAGGCCAATTTCCACTGCCCCGCATCCACTCGGTGTATTTTCGGTGAGTGCCTCCATTTTCTCCTTAGGTCCCCTCTCCTTCTTCTCTGAATCTTCGTTTCTTTCTTCTTTGTCATGGCGCGTCGTCGCTATGTTTCCTCTAATCCGGACGAGGCCGGTCCGTCCCGGTCGAGGACTCCGTCTTCTTCCTCCTCAGAGGAGGAAACGATCCCGGAGGAGATCCGCAGGTGACTGCAACCTGGGGGTGTCACCATCGGCATCCCCAGGGGGGTCCGGTCTCCTCCGATTGCTTCCGCTCTTCCGCTTCTCTCTCTTCCTGCTCCGCCTCTTCTTCCCGTCGGTCCCTCCGGTCATGCTTCCACCATGACCGAAGGAGACCTTTCTTTGCTCCGGGAGGCCTACGGCATCCCGGGATCAATCCGTCTGTTTGTTCCGCGGCCCGGGGATCGCGTCACCATGAGTGGCCCCGGCCGCATAGCCTTCTATGAAGACTTCCTCCTCGGGGGTCTTCGATTCCCTCTGCACCCCTTCTTCCTTTCTTTCCTTAGCCATTTCTGTCTTGTTCCGGCCCAGTTGGCTCCCAATGCCATCCGGGTCATCTTTTCTTTCATAGTTTTTTGCCATTTCCACGGGTTTGTTGTCCGTTTCTCCCTCTTCAGGGCCCTGTTTACCCTGAAGTGGTACTCCACTGACGACGGCTGGTGGTACATCTCGCCCCGGCCCAAGTGGTGTGGACACCAGAAGCAGAAGCAGAATAAAACCCCGCTCAAATAAGGTTAACCTGATTCCACTTTGGATCGAAGATCACTAGGCTAAATTTTTCTTGTAAAGGGTAATTTACTTTTAAGAGTCCTGCAATTACTTAGTTTCAATTTCATGAATCCTGTAATTATGTCCAATCGAGTCCTGTAATTATGTCCTGTCTCAATCTGGGCTCAAATAAGAACTCAATTAGAGTTCCATTAGGTTTATTTAAATCAAGTCCAAGCTACTTCAAGTTGAGGTTCACCAAACCACTTGGAGCTTCCAAATCAAGACCTTGGTCCACCAAGCTGGAATTCCACATCACCATGCCAACAAAGCAGCCACCAAGGATGCCACATCATCAGCCATGTCACCTTCAAATGGGCGCCTAAAGGGGAGATTGACCAAGCATTTTAAATTCAAAGAAACCGGCCAATCTCCATGAATTTCTCCTTATCCCATGTAACAAGGCCCCATATCCTCCAACCTCCCTTGTAATCCTCCATAATTTGGGGAGAATCTCCTTGAATTTCTCCTTATCCCATGTAACAAGGCCCCATATCCTCCAACCTCCCTTGTAATCCTCCACAATTTGGGGAGTTTTCAAATTTCAAAAGTTTTGTAAGGCTATTAAAAAGCCTTGGATGCCCCATTGTAAAAGAGGATTTGATTTTTGGAGATTAATGAAAGTTGAAGTTGAATTGAAGTTTTATGTTTTGAGTGATTATCTCTAAGCCCCTCTTCCACACCAAACTATTCTCTCTTCCAAGCATCCAACGCCCAAGTCAAGAAGAAGGCCTTGGAGTCGGCCAGGCCATCTCAAATCTCTTTCTTTGTTCACAAATTTTCCATCCCTTCCATATGCATGCCTTTCTTCTTCCTTAACTCTTATTCTTTATGTGCAGGGTCCTTCGAGGTTTTCGAGTTGCAAGCAGGGTCTTCCTTGATAAGGAACCAACAAGCTGAAGCCCAAGTCCAGGGTTCTGATCTCTGTTATCCAAGGTTCTTCAATTCTGAGCGTTGGTAGTTTCAAGGTATGAATCAAAAGAAGGTTGGAAAGCTCATCACGGTAAGTCCACAATCATTAGCCCCTATTATCTAGATCTTCTTCCTTCTTAATTTAGGATTGTGTCTAATCAAGTAAAAGTTCCTTTTCATGTAATCCTTAAGACTTATTATGATGAGTACAATGCTAATGTAATTAGGTTTCATTGCTCTACATACACTAATCAAATCATTAATCATATGCTTGCCGCATCAAATTGGTATCAGAGCATGGTTGCATTATGGTAGAATAGTTTTCTTTAAATCCAAGCAAGATCTAAAATTCACGCCTCCTGAGCGGGTGTACTCTAGTACACTGTCACGACCCATGGGAATAATGAGCCCCTGGCCGGATGTGAATTTTTTAGATTGAAGTTTGGGTAAGCCATTGCACTTGTTTGATTAGGTTCTGTTTTCTGAAAACTTGCATCTATTTACTGTAATCCGTCTGCAGCTCCAAATGCAAGTCACTAATTTTTTGTTGAACTATTTTTTTTCTTGTTCCTTTTTAAGTCAGTTATCAGCATATTAAATTTCATCATCATAAAAAAATTATAAAAAAAATGAAAATTTCTGCAGTTCGACACTGTCATTAGGGTTCTGTTCTGTCCTTTTTATTTATCTTCAATTGTAGGATCTGCTTAGAGAAGTATAGATTTTAGTTTTAAAATTCCTTTCACCTGCATTGAAACATATAAGTCAGGAATCCTCTGTGAATTTTTTAGAGTTTTTGGACATTTTTTTCATCACATTTTCCACACCACTTTCAAACTGCAACACACTTTTGCAGCACCTTTGCATTTCATTCATCTCGTGAGAAATCAAATTAAGGGCATCAATTTGACATAGGGTCAGGATTTCATCACCTGTTCCTAGCCCAAAAATCACCAACCAGCATATCGATCCCAGCCCATTAATTAAAATTGAGTAGAACATTAATTGCCCTAGTGGGTTAGGGACACCAACAAATTGGGTTCAGGTTAGGGTCAAGTTAACTGTCTCAGCTAATTGGTGTGTGCTTACTAGCTTGGTGTCTAGGATTGGTGCATCAGGGCTTGTGATTTGGTCCGCCTACCTGGCCAATCTCAGATTGGTGTCTAAGGTTGGCAATCAGGGACCTTCACTCCCCACCACCTACCTGGCTAAGTCCCATAAGTACTACTAGCTAGTTGGTTCACTTAATTAGACCTCTAATTTGTGCTCTAGGTCTAGGAAACCTTAGCTCGAGCTTGAGTCCATTTGCATGCATGACAACTAGAGCAGGGACACCATATTCACCAATCCAAGCCCAGTCCAGTGTAGCCATGGACCCGAATCTTGAAACCATGCTGAAAGGCCTAAATGATCTAATGGCCCAATTGAACCAAATGCTGGCTAAACAATTTTCCTTAGACCAACCAACTCCTACTTTCCCATTAGCTCATATGAATGATAGGAGTAAGAATTCTGAAGTACAAGTTGAGTTCATGAATACTCAAGACTTAGGGTATCCTCAAACTGAAGGGCTAGGGAAGGAAGAAGGCAAATTTGAAACTAGTAAATATATGTATGAGACCGACATAAGTTTAATAGATGAAAATGAAGGGGAAGACTGTGAAGAGAACATACGTCAACGGGCTCCTGGAGGCCGCGAAGCGGGAGGCACAGGAAGCCATCCCGAAGTTCCGGGCCTCCGACGAGTACACCTCGAAGGTCCGGTAGGCCGCCGTGGACTCCTTCCTGAAGGGGTTCCGGATGTGCCGGGAGAAGGTGGGGGCCTTCTACCCCAAGCTCGACCTCAGTGGGGTGGTGCTCGAAGGTAGGAGACAGGGACCCGAGAGCAGTACCTCCGATGTGGCCGACGCCACGCCTGCGGCCCCAGCGACCGACGAGGCCGTGGCTCCGGAGCAGCCACCTGAGCCGGCAGCCGCCGAAGGCGAGGATGCGGAGCGCGCAACCCAGGCTGAGGGCTCCAACCCCGTGCTGAACTGAGCCACTCATCTTCTCATTTTTCTTTGTTGTTGTTGTTGTACTTCTCTTCTCTTTTTTTTTTTCTTTGGAGACTCCCGGCCTGTCGGGATTCCCAGCTTGTACTTCTTCTTGGATTAATGAAAACATCATTTGACTAAGTCTCGAGTTCACTTTCTTTCCCACTCTCCCATCTCCTCTTTTTCCTTCTTGAGATGTTGATGTGGAGTGCCGGAACGAGGGTGGACCTGGTCCCGTCCGTTGCTCAGATCGAAGGTTGGGACATTCAGGACCGCGCGACGTCAGAGTAGGCCTTGAGCGGGTCCATCTTTGGGATTGCCTTCATGCTCGCGTGGGCGAAGTGGGTCCTGCCCCGCCTTCCAGGTCGAAGCCCGGGACTTCCGGACTGAACCCCGGGGCCGCAGGCTTTCTCAAGCCTTGCGCAGCTTGCCGAGCTGTTCTCCATGCTCGCGTGGGCGAACTGGGTTCTGCCCCGCCTTCCAGGCCGAAGCCTGGGACATCCGGACTGAACCTCGGGGCCGCAGGCTTTCTCAAGCCTTGCGCGACTTGCCGAGCTATTCTCCGTGCTCGCATGGGCGAAATGGGTTCTGCCTCGCCTTCCAGGCCGAAGCACGGGACTTCCGGACTGAACCCCGGGACCGCAGGCTTTCTCAAGCCTTGCGCAGCTTGCCGAGCTGTTCTCCGTGCTCGCATGGGCGAACTGGGTTCTGCCCCACCTTCCAGGCCGAAGCCCGGGACTTCCAGACTGAACCTCGGGGCCACAGGCTTTCTCAAGCCTTGCACGGCTTGTCGAGCTGTTCTCCGTGCTCGTGTGGGCGAACTGGGTTCTGCCCCGCCTTCCAGGCCGAAGCCCGGGACTTCTCGCTTCCTTCGGCCTCGACCATGATCGGGCGTGCCGAGGCCAGGGCCATGCGCCGGTTTCCCTATGAGGTGAGAAAAGAGCGTTTGAAGCAAAGAAACTTTATTGCAGGAGTGGGGAACCTTACATTACTGATAATACACTCTTAGGTTCGAGGCGTTCCACGTTCGGGGGAACCTGGTCCCTCCCAATTCCTCCAGGTAGTAGGCACCGTGAGGGAGGGCTTTTGCTACCCGGTATGGGCCTTCCCAGTTGGGTGAGAGCTTGCCACATTCCCGTGGTTGAGAAGCTTTAGCGCGCCGGAGGACCAGATCTCCGGGACGAAAAAACTTCGGCCGCACTCGGGAGTTGTAATACCTGACCACACGCTGCCTATACGCCGCCATCCGAACTCGGGCCTTGTCCCTCGTCTCCTCAAGAAGGTCAAGGTTGAGCATCATTCTGGCGGGGTTCTGTCTCGTCATATTGCTCCACACGCAGCGTGGGCAGGCTGGGTTCGATCGGGATGACCGATTCGGCTTCAAAGACGAGGTTGAACGGGGTCTCATCGGTCACTGTCCTCGGGGTGGTATGGTATGCCCAAAGGATGCTGGGGAGCTCCTCGGCCCATCTGCCTTTGGCCCGGTCCAGCCGCGTGCGGAGGCCCTGCAAAATAGTCATGTTCGTGACTTCGGCCTCTCCATTGGTCTGGGGATGTGCCACCGAAGTGAAGCGATGCCTGATGCCGAGGTCACCGCAGAACTCTTCAAACTCCCGGCAATCGAACTGGTGCCCGTTATCAGTAACCACGGTGTGGGGGAGGCCGAAGCGGCAAATGATCGACTTCCAAAAGAACTTGGCGATGTTTGCTTCGGTGATCCGTGCCAAGGGTTCGGCTTCGACCCACTTCGTGAAGTAGTCGATGGCCACGATCAAGAATTTTCGCTGCCCAGACACCGGCGGGAACGGGCCCAGAAGGTCCATCCCCCACTGGGCGAATGGCCACGGAGCTGAAAGCTGGGAGATTGGGTTGGAGGGCTGCCGTTGCACCATGGTGTGATGCTGACACCGATCGCACCTCTTCACGAAGTTAGCGGCGTCTTCCTTCATCGTCTCCCAAAAGTAGCCCTGACGAAGGGCTTTGTAGGCCAATGCTCTGCCCCCCACGTGGTTCCCACAGACGCCCTCGTGAATCTCTTGGAGCACGAGTCTGGCTTCTGCGGGTCCTACACACTTGAGGACAGGGTAGGAGTAGGATCTTCGATACAATTGCCCATCCATCAGGACGAACCGCATGGCTTTCTTTCTGATAAGGCGGGCCGCCTCGCGGTTCTCTGGCAGGGTGCTGCCGGTTATGTATTCGACGTACTTGTCCATCCAGTTGGGCTCACGGCTGACCTGATGGACCTCCACCGGGGTCTCGTGACTTGGGGTCTCAAGGCGCTCCACATGAGCGCGGCCCAGCATCGAGTCCGGTAGGGTCGCCAGCCGGGAGAGAGTGTCCGCACGGGCGTTCTCCCTGCGGGGGATGTGGAAGATGTTGAAGCACCGGAATCTGGCCGTGCCCGCCTTGACGAGCTCCAAGTATTTTGCCATTTGGGGGTCATGCGCGGCATACTCCCCGGAGATCTGTCCCGCCACAAGCTGGGAGTCAGTGAAAGATTTGAGGTTGGTCACGCCCAGCTCGCAGGAGACCTTTAGCCTGGCAAGAAGTGCCTCGTACTCCACCTGATTATTGGTCGCGGTGAATTGGAAACGGAGCGCGCATTCGGCGACGACTCCGTCGCTGTTGGCAAGGATGAGTCTGGCCCCGCTCCCGCCGGAGTTCGAGGCTCCATCTACATGGAGGATCCAGGCATCCTCTTCAGGCTCGTCGGGGCCCGTCTTCAGTGGCTGGCCTAAGGGGCCTTCCTCGGGCTACTTGCCTAAGCCTGCACATTCGACCAGGAAGTCGGCCAGCACCTGCGCTTTCATGGCCGACCTTGGCCTGTACGCGATGTCGAACTCGCTGAGCTTCAGTGCCCACTTCGCCAATCGCCCCGAGGTGTCGGGTCGGCTGAGCACTGCTTTCAGCGGTTGATCCGTCAGGACAGCGATGGGATGCGCTTGAAAATAGGGCCTGAGACGCTGGGCAGACACTATTAGCGCAAAAACGAGTTTCTCGGGCCGAGAATACCTGAGCTCCGTGTCGCGGAGAAGTTTGCTGGTATAGTACACCAGTCACTGGACTCCTTGGTCATCGGTCCGGACCAGGACCGAACTGACGGCTTCCGGGATGACCGCCAGGTAGAGGATGAGTTCCTCCCCCTCCTCGGGCCGGGACAGCAGCGGTGGCGATGCGAGCATCTTCTTCAACTCTTCAAAGGCCTCCTGGCATTCCTCGGTCCAGGTGAAGTCGTTCATCTTTCTCAGCACCTTGAAAAAGGGACGGCAGCGATCTGCCGACCTGGAGATAAAGCGGCTGAGGGCCGCAACTCGGCCGGTGAGTTGCTGCACTTGCTTCTTGGAGGCGGGCTGCTCCATGTCCAGGATGGCCTGGACCTTCTCGGGGTTGGCTTCAATTCCTCTTTGGGTCACCATGAATCCTAGGAATTTTCCGGCGGAGACGCCGAAGGCGCACTTCGCAGGGTTCAGCTTCATCTGAAGACACCGGAGGTTGCCGAACGTCTCCGCCAGGTCAGCTACGTGGTCCGCATCGGGTTTGCTAATCACCAGCATATCGTCCACGTACACCTGCATGTTGCGGCCGATCTGGTCCTTGAAGATCCTGTTGACCAGATGCTGGTACGTGGCCCCAGCATTCTTGAGGCCAAATGGCATCATCCTGTAGCAAAATGTTCCACGGTCGGTGTGAAGGTGGTATGCTCTTCGTCCTCCGGGCTTATTCGGATCTGGTTGTATCCAGAGAAGGCGTCCATGAATGACAGGAGGCGATGTCCCAAGGTGGTGTCGACCAGCTGGTCGATCTTTGGGAGAGGGAAGCTGTCCTTCGGGCATGCTTGGTTGAGGTCGGTGTAGTCCACACAAATCCTCCACTTACCACTGCTCTTTCTTACCATGACCATGTTCGCTAGCCAACTGGGATACTGGACTTCCCGCACAAAGCCGGCGGCGAGGAGTTTCTCCACCTCCTCGTTGATGGCCTTTTGTCTCTCCATGGCGAAGCTCCTCTTCTTCTGGCGGACCGGGCGGCAGCTCGGATCCACGTTTAGCCTGTGCGTGATGACCTCGGGCGGAATGCCCGGCATGTCGGCCGCCGACCAGGTGAACACGTCTGCGTTCGCGCAGAGGAACTCCAGCAAGCGGGCCCGTTCTTCTTCAGGGAGTTGCGCCCCGACCTGCACCATCTTCAGCGGGTCCGAACCAAGGGGATAAGTCAATAGGCGTTCTACGGGCCCCCCTGGGTTCCTTCTCCCACAGGTCAAGGTCATCAACATCGGGGCCGAGCTCCGCACCCCGGGCGCCCGGGACCGTCTGGAGGCAATGCGGGACTGGCTGGGTCGTCCCCCTCATCACCCCGAGCCCGGAAGAAGTGGGGAACTGGACCAACAGCCTCTTCGTGGAAATCGTGGCATCCAGTTGGTTGAGCCCGGGATGCCCGAGAATGGCGTTGTAAGGCGAAGGGAGCCTGACGACGGTGAACGTCATCAGGACGGTCGTCTGCCGAGGTGGGGATCCGGTGGTGACTGGGAGAGTGATCTCTCCTTCGACCTCCACGGAGTCTCCAGTAAAACCTACCAGGGGGGTATGCACTGGTCTCAGCTGATCGTGGGACAAATTCATCCGAGAGAAAGCATCGTAAAAAAAGCACGTCAGCCAAGCTTCCACTATCCACCATAATTCGATGTACAGGATGCTTCACGATGGTCATCTCGACCACCACGGCATCGTTATTTACATTCTCATTATCCTTCCCCTCCTCGGGAGGGATTACATTCTCCGGGTTCCCGACTTCCCGGGCTTTCTTCGTCGCTTGCCCGACCCCGCGTGAGATCATGCCCACGGGCTTCTCCGTCGGGCGGTTATCGATTGTAGGGACCGGTGGTAAGGCCGCGAGCGGTCGCCCCTCCGGGGGGACCTCGTTCCTGACGAACTTCCTGAGGTAGCCCCTCTTGATCAGCTCCTCGATCTCCCGCTTCAGGTTGCGACACTCCTCCGTGTCGTGACCGTGCTCGCGGTGGAACTGGCAGTACTTCGATTTGTCCCGGATAGCCCTCGGGTTCTGAGGAGGAGGTCGGCGGAGGTAATGCTCGCCCTCAATTTCCATGAGGATCTTTATCCGAGGTGCAAGGAGAGGGGTGAACCTTCACTCCGGAATGGCCTCGCCCTTCGGCCTTGGATTCGGGCGAGGGTCGGCAGGTGGCCCGGGCTTCCGAGCTCCTGAAAGATCCCTCGGGGACGGCCTCTTCGGAGTCCTCCCGTCCAGCTCTCGGCGGGTGCGGTCAGCCTCCTCCGCTCGGATGTAATTGTGGGCACGGAGGAGGAGCTCGGAGTACGTCTTGGGAGGCTTTTTGTCCAGGGAATAGGTCAGGCGGGACGTCTTGAGCCCGCGCTTCAAAGCCAGCATGGCGACGGGTTCGTCCAGGCTGTAGATCTCCAGGGCTACGATCTTGAACCGGGTTATGTAGTCCCGTAGCAGCTCCTGGTCCTGCTGGCGGATGGAGAAGAGGCTATCCACCTCTCTCGGCACCTTTCGACAAGCGTCGAAATGCGCCACAAACTTCCCTTCCAGCTGGTGGAAGAAGCAAATAGATCCAGGCTCGAGGCGGGTGAACCAGACTCGAGCGGCCTTCCGGAGGGTAGCGGGGAAGGCGATGCACAAAAGAGCGTCGGTGGCTCCCTAGACCCTCATGAGAGCCTTGTAGCTTTCCAGATGGTCCAGAGGGTCGGTGGTCCCGTCGTAGGGATCCACCTGCGGCATGCGGAACTGCCTCGGGATCGGCTCCGCCTAGATTTCTTCAGAGAAGGGGGGACGGGAGTCGTAGCCCGCCGGGTCTACCGATGAGTTCTGCAGGTCGGCAAATCGGCGGGCGAACTCTGCTAGCTTGCGCTCGTGCTCCTCCAGGCGCCTCTCGGCTTGACGCCTGATGGCCTCGTCAGTGGAATCTTCCATCGAGGCTGCTGGCGAAGGGGGCGCCAATTGGTCTCGGCGCGAAGTCATGCCTCGGCGCCGCTTGCTGCGATGCGCCGTCTCGGCTTCATCGGCCGGGGATCGACTCTCGTGATCCGCCGATCCGGAGTAGTTTCTTTTTATGGGAGCTTGGCGGCTCCCGCGGGGGTTGGAGACTGCCCTCGGGTGGGATGGCCTGTCTTGAATGGAGCGCAGGCTCCCACGCTGTCCCGCGGCTCGGGCCGCGGGGGTCCCCGACTGCGGTTGTGTGGCCAGGGACCGCTGCTGATGCTGAAGCTGCCGGACCACTGAGGTCAAGGTCTGCAGCTGTTGGATGACGGTCGCGAGGGGCCTGTCTGCCGTAGTCGGCGGTAGTGGAAGAGGAGGGGGAGCTGGGAGCTCCCTCTCCGGGCTGTGGTCCCCTTGAGGGGAGGGAACCTCCCCCACACGGCTGGTGGATGCCTCGCGCCCACGAGTGACCACCATTGTCGGAGAGCGCGGTACCTGCAGAAAGCTGGCTCCCGCTAGGGGGTGTTGTCCTGCCCCCCTTCCTAGCGCGCCAATCTGTTTCCAATCTCGCCGCCGCACCCGTGCCACGGATCCGCCGATCCTACCAGACCGCCTAGCTCCTGGAGCCTCCTGGCTGGAGCGGACCAGCAAGAGAGGGTCAGAAGACCCTGGCTGGGGATCCCGGCGAGGGAGCTCCGACGGTCAAGTTAGTAGACGGCGAGAAGGAACAGATTCTCCAAGACGGGCCCCCGAAGGAGTCCCAGACTCAGAGAATTTACTAGCAAGGAAGGTGCTATAGGGACCAGAAACTCGGCCTTGGTCTCCTTGTCGAGCTCACGCCAAGCGATCCCCTCTCGGGACCTTGGATCTTACTCTCGGAGCGGGGCTTTTGGCCACTGTTTCTTACTTGTCCTAGTTTACCTGGTCGCCTCCAGCTTCCTTCCTCTTATCTCCTCCCACTGTCCGCCTGTCTTCTGCTCGTGGGAGGCTCCTCTTTCCATCCTTTTCTCTTTCCCCTTTTGGTTTCGAGGGCCAGGCAGCTTTCCGACCTCGTTTGCCGAGCCCAGCGGGGAAAGGGTAAAGACAAAAGAAGGGGGGTGGCGCCGGCAGGACGGCCAGTCAGACCTCGGGCCCAGTGAGGGCGATCTCCTTCCTAAGTGCCAGCGCTGTCCGTTTACGGGCCCTGTTTTGTCAGAACCGCGCCTCTCGACTGCAGGACTTGTCGGGCCGACGTAAGTGGTGTTTCGAGTGCCGCCGCCCTCTGTACGGCGCACCGCCTGTGATGTGCATGGCTCGAGGGCCAACCTCGGAACCTGCGCCTCTTTCTTTGGGACCTTCTCTGTACGGGCGGCCTGACCTCGGCCGAGGTGGACCCCTCCTGGGTGGACACCTGGCGAGGTGGCAGGAGGGCGCTCGGCTTCGGCCGAGGTGGACCCATCTCCGGGGGCTACCTGGCGAAGGAGCGAAGGAGCAGCCGACCTCGGCCGAGGTGGACCCCTCTTGGGTGGACACCTGACGAGGTGGCAGGAGGGCGCTCGGCTTCGACCGAGGTGGACCCGTCTCCGGGGGCCACCTGGTGAAGGAGCAAAGGAGCAGCCGACCTCGACCGAGGTGGACCCCTCCTGGATGGACACCTGGCGAGGTGGCAGGAGGGCGCTCAGCTTCGGCCGAGGTGGACCCGTCTCTAGGGGCCACCTGGCGAAGGAGAGAAGGAGCCACCGACCTCGGCCGAGGTGGATCCCTCCCGGGGTGGACACCTGGCGAGGTGGCAGGAGGGCGCTCGGCTTTGGCCAAGGTGGACCCGTCTCCGGGGGCCACCTGGCGAAGGAGCGGAGGAGCCGCCGACCTCGGCCGAGGTGGACCCCTCCTGGATGGACACCTGGCGAGGTGGTAGGAGGGCACCCAGCTTCGGCCGAGGTGGACCCATCTCCGGGGGCCACCTGGCAAAGGAGCGAAGGAGCAGCCACCTCGGCCTAGGTGGGCCCCTCCTGGGTGGACACCTGGCGAGGCGGCTGGAGGAGCCCTGTACCGAACTCGACTTCGGCGAAGGCGGTAATGCTCGGGATATCACCTGGCGAGGTAGACTGGGGGGGGCAAGGGCCGAGCTCGACCTCGGTAGAGCGGAAGCCGAGGCTGACTCGGCCGAAGAAACCTCCACGTGGCTCGACCATACCTGACGGAATCTGAGACCGGCCACGTCATCATTACGGCCGTAACATGCTCTGATCTACAAAGCAATAGCGAAAGTGTACCAGGCTGTGGATGACCCTCTGCCAGTGATCACCTTGGAGAACATGGTAGGATACAGGTCTTTGAAGATCAAGCATGTCAAGATCCAAGAACGGGAAAATAAAGGAAGAAGAGAGAAGAAGGAGAAATTCTTGGGAGAAATGGGATTTTTTTTGATTCCATGTCCAAGAAGTTTGTTTTACACCTCCCACAACGTCTCAGGAAGTTACAATATATATACCTCGGTCATTCATGGCCGAGTATCCCAAAACTCCCTCCAACTGGCACCATTTAAAAAATAACTTACCCATCATTCGAGGCAGCTCTAGATACTAGAGTTGACTAGACCTTGGAACCGAGTCGACTCTAAGTATCAGAGCCGACTCGTCCAGACCACAGGATTTCCTGACTATGAAACTGAGCTGACTCGAATCCAACGAGCTGATTCAACCAGAACACAATCTCCTGTTCTGAGCAGTGCCAACTAGCAGAGCCGACTCTTACACCAGAGAAGCCGACTCTAAGACCCAGACTGACCAAACTCAGCCTAAATATCTAGGACTTACCTTGGACTCGCTCCTAGCCCTAGATACACCATGTAAAACCATGATAGACCGGACTAATACATGGACATTGATCCAACAAGCCATGAACACACCACCCGAGACTCAACAGGCATGTCTCCATGCATTCCTCGGGGTCATAACGAGCCTTGGAGCATCGCTCAGCTCTTCTAGATCATTCGAAGAGTGATGAGGTTGCTTAGGTCATTGGGTTAGCTACTTACGAGAACCCATGAGGCTCAAAAAAGAGATCTATCAAGAAAACAGATAGGTGGAGGGGTGATATCGAGCAACAAGGATTGATCTTAGCAAAAAATGGAAGGCTTAGATCAATGTTTTCACTGTTGGAGAACAAGAAAGCATATTTGGAAAAGTTTAGTGGAGAGAGAGCAAGAAAAAAATAAATAAAAGGTTGCTATTGAGACCTATATTAAGTCGAATTCTATCGATGAGTTGACACTTGAATTGCTCAAGTGTCGATACTTTGGTGAGTCGATAGTTGGATAAATATTAAATATCAACACTTGGATAATTTTTTTTTTAAAAAAAATCTTTTAAAGAGAGAAGATCAAGAATGTTTCAAGGATGCTACTAGGGGTTTAGAATGATTCAAAGAGATAATTTTCAAATAAATTTGGATTGCAAGGATTGGGGACTACTCAAAAAGATCTATGACTTCCAGTTCTTTCATAAAAATGTAAAATCTATCTTCACTAAGAGGTAATAATATCTACTAATTATCAATCAGTACATATAAAATCAAGCAATACATCACCATTTTATACATGATCTCTTATAAAGTGATGTTTTATCTCAATATGTTTACTTCTTGAATGTTAAATTGGATTTTTAATTAGATTGATGGCACTTATATTGTCATATCTTATAGAAGTTTTGTTTAATTTAATACCAAAATCTTCGAGTTATTGTTTAATGCACAAGATTTGAGTACAACAACTTCTAGCTACTATATATTCGATCTCAATTATAAATAGTGCAACTAAATTTTGTTCCTTACTAAACCATAAGATTAAATTAATTCCAAAAAACCGACATGTTCTAGACGTACTTTTCTATCTAACTTATATCTAGTAAAATTAGCATCATAATATATAATTGGTTCAATTGATAAATTTTTAGAGTACCACAGATCAATATCAATAGTGCTAGACAAGTATCTAAGAATGTATTTAACAGCCAATAAATGAGATTCCTTAGGATTTGATGATATCTTGCACACATGCAAATACTAAATATAATATCTAGTCTACTTGTAGTGAGATAAAGTAATGAACTAATTATACCTCAATAAAGTTTTTGATCGATACTCTTACCGATCTCATCTTTATCAAGCTTATAAGGACTCATAAGTGTGCCAAGAGGTTTAGTGGTCTTTATCCCAAATTTCTTTAGAATTTCTCTAGTATACTTAGCTTGGTTGATGAAGATCCCCTCTCTAGTTTGTTTAATTTAAAATCCGAGAAAGAAATTTAGCTCTTCCATCATGCTTATCTTAAACTTCCCCTGCATTAACTTTACAAACTCTTGATAAGAATTTTATTAGTAGCAAAAAAAATAATATCATCAATATATATATGTACTACTAATAATTCATCATCTCATATTTTTAAAAATGAAGTAATATCGATATTTCCTCTTATAAAATCATTTTTAAGTAAAAATCTTAATCTATCATACCATACATGTGGGGTTTGTTTTAAATCGTAAAAAGCTTTTTGAAATTTAAAAATATGATTTGGATAGGTATGATTTTCAAAACCCGGTAGTTATTCAACATAAATTTCTTCTTCTATATAACTATTTAAAAAAGTTCTTTTGACATTCATTTGAAATAGTTTAAAGTCTATAAAATATGCAATAATAATCTAATTACTTCTAATCTTATAATATGAGCAAAAGTTACATCAAAATCAACATATTTCTCTTAATTATATCCTTTAGCTATAAGTCTAACTTTTTGTTTCTTATTACAATTATATTTTCATCTAATTTATTTCTAAATATCCATTTAATACCAATTATTGATGTATTAGAAGGTTTTCTACTAAAGTCCAAACTTTATTTCTTTCGAGTTGGTTTAATTCTTCTTGTATTGCATTAATCTAATTAGGATCTTTTTTACCTTTTTTAGCATTTTTAGGTTCAACTTGAGATACAAAAATTAAATAATCATACACATTTCTTGTAGGGAAACCTTTTTCCAGGATAAGGGGCGATACATGCATTTTAAAACTTTCTAAAATCATGCAGCAGCGGAAAGCGATAAAATAATTTTATTAATAAATATTAATCTAATTAACACATGCCCCTACCAGGATCTAGATGCATCTGGAGTAATGTAAATATGAAATCATGCAACAATTATGTCATACATAATTTAAAACATACCTTTCACCAAAGGTTGCAAGAAGATGCCCGGGCTGCTTGTCGCGATCCCAACAATGTCTCGGATCAATCGGAGGGCCTCCTGCTCTGCTAGCAGTACATGTGTACTGCCTCTGCTGGTATCCACATGGGGCTCATCGTAGCTGAGTCGTAGGGGACACCGGACTGCTAGATCCTTGCAGTCCCCTCCTCTTTCAATAACTCGGGCTTACTTCGGAAGATCACTCGACCGACACTGGACTGGCTACTGGCTTCTATCTTGCAAACTTGCTTTTGCAAGATCAAGGACCTTCCTTCCTCTCCTTCCTCTTATCTAAATAACCTCTCCAAACTTGAAAGAAAATCTAAGGGAAGGAGGAGGGTTGAATAGGATGAAGAAGGAACTATTTGGAAGGAAACCACCCAAATATATGAATTTCCCTTCTTCCTTTCTCTTCTCTCACCTAAGCACTCTCCCAAGCCTTCTTTCTTTCATGGTTGGCCACTCCCCTCCCCCTCATCATATAGGCCACATAACAATTATGGGATAATGGTTGGTGAGTGTGAACATATTTAAAGAAGAAAAGATAAACCTTCTCTCTTTAAATTCTTTCATACTATCATGAAAGCTTTATCTTCCTTTAATCCCTCTAATGAGGTCAATTTCCCATTCCAAGTCACCAACCTTGGTGATTATGACTATTTAATGGGGGATTACCAAGTCAAAATAGGGAGGGGATTAGGTAAGCACAAGACTTAAAAAGTCTTTGCTTATGTCATCCCTTACATCACCCATGCTTACATCATGCAAACATCATCCATGCTTACATCATGCAAACATCATCCATGCTTACATCATGCAAACATCATTCATGCTTTCATCATGCTTACATAATGCACACATCATCCATGCTTACATCATGCAAACATCATCCATGCTTATATCATGCAAACATTATGTGGCATGTGGAAGGAGAGAGGGAGTGCCATGTGGCATGGGAGAGAGAGTCCCAGTCCAACTGGGCTATGACTCATGGTCCAATTTAAAATTGATTTGACACTCAAATCAAAAGCCATATTTAAAATCCAATCGAACCAATTTCGAAAAGGCTATTGATCCTAACATAATTCGGATTAATTAAAATTAAATTAAATCTAATTTAATTTAATTAATAATTAATCTATAATTAATTAGGTCATTTCTTAATTGTAATGATTATAATTAAGTCCAAATCGATTTGCTAATTAGCTACTTAAGCCCCTTTTGTGTGTGACCCCTCAAGTTCAAACACTATACGGTAGCACGGGAACATTTCCAGTACCAGCCAAAGTCACCATTATTGAAAATTATATCCCAAAGCCAATCGTCTAGGCTATAGACGATTGTACTATCTTTATATTTTGTATATGAATTTTTAATAATTAAAAATTATTTATTTTTGGCTGTCCATCATTTTACATTTTCCTGTAATGAACTCTTGTTTGATGGAGTCCTTAGAACTACATTGTTTGATATAGAGAGGTTATATTAAGTAGTTCTTAAACCGGTTCACAACCAAAGGATACATTATTATAGGATGATAATGTATCAAGTAAAGGTTGTTGTATATCACATTTGTTGGTTGTCCTCTTAATCAAGGAGTGTGGAGATACTGGTGTGACATGCAAGTGAAATGTGTGACATTTCACTGAACTTGACCATTTATGGAGCTCCCTTCTGCCAAAGGGTTGCTCGCAAAGGGATATGAGTATATGTGTCCCTCAGACCTGAGGTCACCATGGCAGTTTACAAGCAACTTACTATACTTTGGTGCCGGACTACCTGGATTTCTAATCCAGTGATGGAAGGTTTCTGGGTATAGTCAAGTACTTGTAAAGCGATGGTGGATCAAGATAGAATTGACCTCTCCAAATAGTTTGGAGTGAATGGCTCACTATGTCTCAATTCAGCAAAACTTTGACCAGGATAGTTCTTGTGAGGAGTCACAGAATTTGTGAGGTTGAGACATGATCTGGATAAACCAAATTAGGGTTGGCAGTCTAATCCTAGGTCATCCTGAGCATTGTAAGGTCAAAGGGATGAATTATGCGGCAACCATATGCCAGAGGTTCTTGAGAGGTGCTCTGCATCTTCGACCTATCCGGATGTCGGGTATCAGTGCTAGATGAGGACTTTGACTGGTACTGGAAATGTTTCAGTGCTACCAGCTTAGTATTCGAACCTATGGGGTCACACACCATAGAGGATTTCTATCTGATCTTTTGGCTATTCGATGATTGAGAATCGTTTGATGTCACCGGAGATCAATTTGATTGACCAGGTTCCAAGTGTCGACACTTGGAATTTTGCAGGTGTCGACACTTAGTGAAGTGACACTTAGTATTTTTCGAGTGTCAATACTTCCTGTGATGAACTGTTTTCTAGGAGGATTTCGTGGAGGATTTTTGGGCAAGTTTTGACTTGGTTTGAATTTCGAATTCAAACCAGATTTGGCTCCAAGGTCTTATGGTATGAATGTCATACCTTCCTCTTTGGGTTGGACCCATTTGGATTGACCTTGATCCTCTCCCCCATTCTCTCCCCTCATCTCTCCTCCTTCCTTCTTCTCTCTCTCATGGCAGCCCCTATAAATATAGTTCTTTGTAGTGGCTGCTAGGGTTACACACACATGAACAGCATTTGAGAAAAGAAAAGAGAGGAAAAAGAAGGGTTTTATGAGAGGTCTTGGGATTGGGTGTGTGCTACCTAGCAATCAAGCTAGGTCTTGGAAAGAGAGGTTTTGGGAAGGGGTTCCTACTCTCTTCCTAGTCTTTTTAGAAGAAGAAGATCGGCCAAGGATCCCGAAGAGCTAGCACTCCGAGGGAATTGATCAGAGTCGAGCCCAGGTGTGGACATCCTGTAGAGGCCAGACACGAGTGTGGCTCGAGCGCCCTCCTTCTCACTGCCCTTCATTGCTTCTCTCCTACACTCTCAGAGGTATAGAGGTATGACCTTTATATTTATGTTCTTCTGTTGTTTTTGATGTTATATGCATGCTACATTATTATGCTAGGTCCTGTTGCGAGCAGATCGATAGATCGTTTAGATTTATCTACCGAGCCTTTTGCTGTACATGATTTAAAATAGTTTTAAAATACATATTCTCTATCCTGTTTTTCTTGCATATTATATGCTAGGTGTAGGTGTTTTCACCTTCAATGGTATCAGAGCAATAGATTCATTTTGTAGTATAATGATGCTAGCATGCTAATAACATCTCCTTTCTTCTTAAGTACTTGGAATGAGTGCTTCACCAGGCCATCCGGTCATAGGAGAGAAGTAGGGCTGCAAGATCCTCTCTTTCCATTCAATGGGATCTCCTATGGCGTGTAGGGGTGCCACTGTGATAAGCTCATGAAAAAGAAAATAAGAAGAAAGTAATTTGTAGGTTAAAAATGTTTTAATCTAATGGCATGATCATAAAACAACTTTAGATAAGATCTAAAAGTTATTTTGATTGGGTTTTGTTTGAATGTTTGGAGAAACATTAGATTTGAAATCACTATTTTTTAGTTGTCTTAGGCTGTGAGTTGACACTTGGCCTTTGAAGTGTCGACTCATGAAAAAATTTCCTGAGATTTGGTTTCTATTTTTCTTCTGAGACAGGCTGAAATGTCGACACTTGACCCTGAAGTGTCGACTCTTGAGTGCATGCCAGAAAACTTATTGTTCTGTTTTCTGTTCCCTGTCTTAGGCCTTGAGTTGATGCTTGCTCTTGAAGTGTTGACACTTGGCTACAGAAAATGCTGAAAACAGTGAATTTAAATTTGGTTATGTTGTAAAATTATTTTACATAATAAATTAAAATTGTTTTAATTTATTTAAGGTTATTGAACTTAATTTTGAATTAAGATTGACTAAGAACTCTAGAAATGTGATTCAAAGATCTTAAGTCATTTCAATAAGCCTTAAGGGTCATGGGTTAGCTTCTATTAGGTCCTTGATGGGGTTAGACCTAAGTTTAGATTCATTGAACAAGTTGAAGAACTAATCTAATCAAAAGTTGAGTTAGTATTTCTTCTCTTGATCAATCTAATAGTTAGATTGATTAGTCCATAATCTAAATGGATCTAATTTGTGGCTCAGTGAAAAGCCAGAGTCTCTAGGCTAGTCTAATTGAGTCTGATGAACCGATTGGTGTCGAGATAAGTTTGGCATTGTGATCATGGTTCTTTGGGGCTACCTCTTACCTGGCCAACTCTGTTGGTGTCTAGACAAGATGGTTAATGGAGGAACCCAACCCATGATCTCACTTACCTGGCCAATGTGGTCAATCAGGATTGATTATATAGCCTATTGACTCGTGTTAACCCTTGTCACCCAAGGTTAATCAGTCTTAACTAATTTTAGGTGCCCATGGATCATTAGTTATGTGTAACCCTCCTTGATTGCTGATGTGGTCAGTGGGAGGTTGATTCATGTCTTCTCTTCTCTTCATCTATTACATTTAAGTTAAAATCCTCTAAATTGTTAGGTCCTTAAAAGGACAAAGTTATAGAGATAACCAAGTCCTAGCCTCCCATTAAGTGGGATAGTAATGTGTCCATTAGTTCGGTATTAATCGATAGATCCAAAGATCGGGTGGTCATCGGGCTATTGGAATTGTTGTTCCTAATATGATGGCTCAGTGCGACTCTCTTAATGGTGCTCAGGTGAGCCGGCCAAAATCGAGCTTGACCATTCATTAGTTAGAAGCATTGAATTTTGTCATGTTAACGGTTGAACCTAACCAGGACCTTCAATAGGAGGCCCAAAGGCCAATTGAAGTGCTCCTTAGGGCAAAACCCAATTACTAGAGGTTACTTAGAGAAGTGATTGGTTGAAGAACCTACCTTTAGACACGCATGGGTAGACCGGCCAAAGTCGGGCTCATGTGTTGTCTATTGGACTCCAATACCCGCTAAGGAATTAGAGTAATTCTTCGAATTGGAGGTAGAGGCTACCAATCTGAGCAAAATATTGGGAGGGACCTGTAGACTAAAGTCCATGTCTCTAGGTTAATTATTCATATATACTAATTAGTTTTGGTTTTTGTTTCAGATGTCTTCCATCCTATTACTCCGATCTCTTCTCGATAACAAGAAGCTCAATGGACCCAACTTCGATAGCTGGTATCGAAGGCTCAGGATTGTCCTAGAGTATGAACAGATCCTATATGTGATATCGGATCCAGCACCTGAGATCTCTGCTGCCAATGCTCTGGGTTTAGTCAGAGACACTTATCAGAAGTGACTCTCTGACAGGACCACTGTTCGATGCATCATGTTGGCTGCGATGAACGACAAGTTCAGTCACAAATTTGAGGAAGCCCAGCCGGAAGAAATCCTTCAAAAGTTGAAAGAGTTTTTCGGGACACCAGACGATGTTGAGAGGTATAGGGTCTCCTGTGCTATCTACAACGCGCGGATGTGTGATGGAGTCTCGGTCACTAGTTATGTATTGTACATGATCGAGATGATTGAGTGCCTGGGCAAGCTCGGCTGTCCCTTGCATGAACAGCTTGGGAAAGATGCGATTTTGAATTCTCTCCCCTCCTCTTATCTAGACCTTCTCGATCATTATAGAATGAATAAGCTCGCAGTTAACTACTACGGTCTGTTGGGGCTGCTGCAGACTTTTGAAAAAGACCACCAGTTGAATAAAGGGATGGTGAATCTAGTGGGAGGTTCTTTGGGAGGGCGTCGTCCCTTTAAGAAAGGGAAGAAGAAGAATAAAGGGAAAATGGTGCTTAGTGCTTCTGGGCCTAGACAGGCCAAGAAAGTGAAGGCTGATCAAAGTTGTACAGAGTGCTTCTTCTACAAGAAGTAGGGACACTGGAAGAGAAACTGTCCTCTTTACATTACGTCCCTTGATTTGAACAGGTCCAAGAAGAGAAAGGTACAGGATGGTCCTGGACAAGGTATTTATATGATAACACCTTGTAGTTTCTCTGTTTGCGATACTACTAACTGGGTATTGGATACTGGAAGTCCAATTCATATTTATAATTCTTTGCAGGGATTTCAAGTTAGTAGAAGATTCGAGGATGGCGAGAGATTCTTGAATGTGGAAAATGGAAGCCGAGTTCCAATTCTGGCATTGGGAGTCCTTAAACTAGTTTTCGAGTCCTGTACTGTCATTTTAAATGAATGTCATTTTTGTCCTTCTTTCATTTTGAATGTCATTTATGTAGGCCAGTTGGCCATGTATGGTTATGAACTATTAATAAAGAATGATATTTACAAAATCATTTTGAATGGTTCTGTAATTTTGAATGGATAAATGCGTGATGACATCTATGTACTATCTGACCTGTTAGTGTAATGTACACATCTAGCAAACGTCCTAGGATAGATAATGTCAACGATGCGTACTTATGATATTGTAGGCTAGGTCATATAAACAGGAACAGGATAAATAGGTTGAAAACCGAGGGTCTCCTCGATTTTAGTGAAGATAGTTCACTTCCAACCTATGAGTCCTATCTTCTTGGAAAATTGACTAAGTCACCTTTTACTGGAAAAGGTGAACGAGCCAAAAAAATTCTGAGTCTAGTACATACTGATGTATGTGGACCCATGAATGTTAGTGCCAGGGGTGGGTACATTTATTTCATTACTTTCACGGATGACCTTTCGAGGTTCAGTTATGTCTTCTTGATGAGACATAAGTCTGAGTCATTTGAAATGTTCAAACGATATCGTAGTGAAATAGAAAAACAAACTGGAAAGTGTATCAAAACCCTTCAATCCAATCGAGGTGGTGAATGCATTTCTTGCGAGTTTCTAACATATCTCGAGGAGAATAGGATTCTCTCTCAGTGGATGCCTCCAGGGACACCCCAATTAAATGGAGTATCTGAGAGGAGGAATCGAACCCTGTTAGACATGGTTCGGTCCATGATGGACTTTGCTTCTCTGCCGGTATCCTTTTGGGTATATGCTTTAGAATCAGCCTGTTGCATTCTGAATAGGGCTCCAAGTAAGTCCGTTAGTAAAACACCATATAAGATATGGACTGGACGTAAGCCGACACTTTCACACCTTCGGGTCTGGGGGTGTCCGGCTTATGTAAAACGTTTGGAAATGGACAAACTTGGACCCAGGTCTGATCGGTGCCTATTTGTTGGGTATCCAAAAGAGTCTAAGGGGTATTACTTCTACTTAGCTGAGGAACAAAAGTTGTTCGTTAGTCTTAGGGATATGGTGAAGGGACTGTAGCCACTAAGATTGAACTTAGTGAATTTCAACAAGTAGAAGAACCGACACACTTAAGGGACAACATAGAACCGGCTGTGATTAGATCACACCCAGAGCCCACTCAGGAACCATTAAGGAGATACGGTAGAGTACCGAGCCGACCGGACAAATACTACAGTTTCTTGGTCCGAGATGGTGATCCTATTGAACTCGATGAGAATAATAAGGATCCGATCACCTATATGGATTCATTGCAGAGGTCCGACTCTAAGTCATGGCTAGGAGCCATGAAATCCGAAATGGAGTTCATGGAGATCAACAATGTATGGACATTGGTTGATCCACCTGAAGGGATAAAACCCATTGGGTGCAAATGAATTTTCAAAAGGAAAAGGAGCACAGACGGACAGGTGGAGACCTATAAAGCCCGTCTGGTTACCAAGGGGTATCATCAATGTTATGGTATTGACTATAACGAGACTTCTCTCCTGTGGCAATGCTC
The DNA here is from genome assembly GCA_021397845.1 of Areca catechu. Lineage (NCBI taxonomy): Eukaryota > Viridiplantae > Streptophyta > Magnoliopsida > Arecales > Arecaceae > Areca > Areca catechu. Next base: position 159,276,664 of record CM038050.1, read on the forward strand.
AAATCCATTCGGATTATGCTTGCTTTAGCGGCGCACTTTGACTATGCAATCTGGCAAATGGATGTCCGAACAGCCTTCCTAAATGGTGAGCTAGAAGAGGAGGTGTATATGATACAACCTGAAGGGTTCACATCCACAGATGAGTCAAAGGTGTGCAGGCTTCAAAAGTCCATCTATGGATTGAAGCAAGCATCAAGGAGTTGGAACATGTGATTTGATAAGTGTATCAAGTCGTATGGCTTTGTTAAGAACGAAGAAGAGCCTTGCATTTACAAATTGGCTAATGGTTCTGTGATTGTATTTCTAATACTGTATGTGGATGACATTCTTTTAATCAGGAATGACATCACAGCACTGCAAGGAATAAAGGTCTGGTTATCATCTCAGTTCTCTATGAAGGACTTGGGTGAAGCCTCTTACATATTAGGTATGAAGATCAATAGAGATAAATCTAAGAGGCTTCTAGGACTATCCCAATCTACGTACATCGACACCATGCTGAAACGGTTCAGCATGAAGAATTCCAAGAAGGGCTATCTCCCGATAGGCACTGGAATTGATCTCTCCAAAAGGAATTATGTGACAACTCCTAAGGCAGTGGGTTCTATCATGTATGCCATGACATGTACTAGACCAGACATGGCATACTCACTAGATGTAGTGAGCAGATACCAGTCTAACCTAAGTGAAGCTCATTGGAAAGTGGTAAAGACCATCCTTAAGTATTTATGAAATACTAAGGACCAATGGCTAATTTATGGAGAATCTGACTTGAAACTTGTGGGGTATACTGACTCTAGTTTCCAGTCAGATAAAGATGATAGCAAGAGTATGTCAAGTTTTGTCTTTACCTTGAACGGAGGAGCTGTCTGCTGAAAAAGTTTCAAGCAGCCTACTGTGGTGGACTCAGTATGCGAAGCAGAGTACATTGCAGCATTTGATGCAGCGAAGGAAGCTATGTGGTTGCGGAAGTTCCTTGGCGAGCTGGGAGTGGCACCTTCCCTAGATGGTCCTGTTCTGGTGTACTGTGACAACACTGGAGCCATTGCTCAAGCCAAAGAGCCGAAGTCTCATCACCGCACAAAGCATATTCTGTGGCACTATCACCTTGTACGAGAGATCGTGGAACGAGGTGACATTGACCTTCAGAAGATCGATGGAAAGGAGAACCTAGCTGACCCCTTCACTAAAGCCGTCGGAGTTTAAGAGTTTGACTATTGTAAATGAAAAATGGGAATGAGATTATGTACTGATTGGCTTTAGTCCAGGTGGGAGTTGTTGGGAATTATGTCCCAAAGCCCTCGAGCTTCACTCGCCTGTTCTTGCTTGCATTGGTTTCTGCTTGTTTGCACTTACCTCGTCTAGGCTTTAGTCCAAGTGGGAGTTGTTGGGAATTATGTCCCAAAGCCCTCGAGCTTCACTCGCCTGTTCTTGCTTGCATTGGTTTCTGCTTGTTTGCACTTACCTCTGTCGGAGGCCCCTTTGAGCTTCTTGTAGAAGCATATTTCATTTGGCAAGGTGTAGTGTCCCTGGTCTGATACTCTTTGGGATTTTGGGCTCCGTCCGGCTCTCGGCTGCGAGGCCAGAGGAGCGGGTCACTTCCAGTGGTCCGGGCCAAATCGCCCTGTCCAAGGACTTCTTCCTCGGGAGCCTTCATCTTCTTCTTCATCCTTTCTTCCTCTCCTTTCTCAGCAACTTTCGCCTGGTCCTAGCTCAGCTTGCTCCAAACACTGTCAGGACCATTTCTTGTTTCACCATTCTTTATCACTTTCACGGGATCATTGCCCATTTTTTCTTGTTTAAGACCCTCTTCATCTTGAAATGCCATCCGGTCAATAATGGATGGTGGTTTGTGGCCCCCTACCCGGGGGCCATTAAATTTGATATGCCTCCTTCTATCAAGGGATAGAAGAATAGGTTCTTTTTCACCTCGATTAAGAAAGCTGACTAGGTTTGGAGTGACCCAGACTGCACATCCAACCAAAATGCCCTGGTGGAGGCTGCAGATAGGGAGGTGTATGACTGGCTCATCACCTCCGAGATTCCTCTGCTTCAGGATCTACTGACTGAACATAATTTGTTCGAGGCCAGGGTCAGCCCAATCCAATACTTGGATAAGGCCCAAAATCCAAACTTTTTTTTAATAGAAATTCTTCTCTGCTCTGAGTCTGACCGGGATTTTTTTCTCTTTACAGGCATGAAGTTCTCCATGGATCAAATCTGGAAAATATCCCGGAAGAGGCCTGCATCCCTAGAGTCCAGGGAGGACCCATAGAAGAGGCCCCATGAGGAGCCAGGGTGGAGGCCCATTGCAGAGCCTTCGACCAGCCTAGGAGAGAGGAGGCCCAGGCCATCCCTAGCCACATCTAGAGCGGTGGCCCAGATGCCTACGCGCGGACCTGGCAGGGGCACCGTGGCTAGAGAGGGGGCTACATGGGCCCCTTAGGCAGCCCCTCCCAGCACCAAGATCCTACTGCCACTGGAGGAGGTAAAGGTGGCAACCGACGCCACCACAAGAGGAAGAGCAGCATTGCCGATGACTTCAAAAGCATCCGTCGCCTGACCAACGGCCCCTACGCCCTCAACATCCACCACACCAGGCCCGACGGCACCTCTGCAGCACCCGGCCCAGGAGCACCCAGGGTGTCAACCACGATCCCGCCGAATGCAGCGGTCACCCTCGATGTCATGCTGGCCGAAAGGATGGTCGACTTCATCGTCCAACTGTGCGACCACCGAGAGAGGAGTGGCAAGTAGCTCTCAGCCATCATCACAGGCCTGTTCCCTCAATTGCTGGCAGTAAGCCCATCTCTTCCTTAGCCTTTCTTCCATCACTTATATTGATTTAGCTAACATTTTCGTTACTGCAGGTGGCTATCAATGGCTTGCTGATTCGAGACTCCTGCTTGGCATTGGCCCGGTGGGCTGTCAGCCACCACAAGCACTCAGAGGCCATGGAGGCAGAGGCCCAGGCGCACAGATTGAATGGGCTCGCAACTTGGAGGGGCAGCCCAAAGCCGTCCAAACTGAAGTGGCCGGTGATAGGACCATGGTGGTGGAGCTAGAGGGACGGGCCAAGGACCTTGAGATGGCCCTGGCAGCGGAGAGGGAGAAGACTGCCTACCTGGCAAAAGAGCAGGCCCAGTCCATCATGGAGGTGGCACGCTTGGAGGTGTAGGCGCAGACCCTCCAGGTCCAACTTGAAGCTGCAGTGGCCCATGCGACTGTGGCGGACGAGAAGGCCATAGCAGTGGTGGTCCTAATGGAGGTGGCCAAGAAGGAAGCCACCGAGGCCATGCCCAACTTCAAGGCCTCAGAGGCTTTCATCGACGAGGTACGGGAGGCAGTCCTCGACTCATTCCTCAAAGGGTTCAAGGACTATAAAAAGAAGGTGGCCCAGGCCTTCTCCTACAAAGGCCTGGAGTTTATTGTCCCAGACCTGCTAGGGGTGGCGACAGAGAGGAGGCCCCACCTAAAGAGGTCGGCACGGAGGTAGCCATGACATCGGAGGCGAAGGTGAGGATGGCCATGCTAGAGGCCGACGCGAGGGAGGCAGCTGACCCAGCCACCCCTCCGATTGAGGGCCAGGAAGAAGCCGGCGAAGTCTCCCATCAACCCGGCAACGCTCCGACGGTGTCTCCGTGATTTTTTTTTCTTTTTTGTACATGAATATTTTGAAGGACCTCCTGGCCTGTCAGGGGGCCCTTTTTATTGTAAACTCTTTTTCACATCAATGAAAGACAAAATTCAAGCTACATTATGTCTCTTTCTTCTTCTCTATTCATATTTTCTCTCTTTCTTCTTTTGTATTTGATAGATTTTGAAAGACTTTCTGGCCTGTCAGAGAGTCCTTCCCATTGTAAAGACTTTTATCATCAACCAAGTTTTCATTCTGCAATGAGCTTCATCTTATCTCTTCTACTTTTTTTTTTGTATGGTATAGATGTCGACCACATGGTAGCTAAGTGTTAGGCTCCCGAAGTCCTAGCCCTCCTTGCCAAGTTTGAAAGCTGGTAGATGGTCGAGGGGGCTTCAGGAATTCTTCAGCTCTCCTTGCCGGATTTAGAATCATGTAAATAGAAGTACGAGACTTTTGGAGTTTCCTAGCTTGCACCATCGAACTTGGAGTCCGATAGATGGAGTGCGGGACTTCTAGAGTTTTCTGGCTTGCATTGCTGAACTTGGAATTAAACGGATAGAGTGCGAGGCTTCTGGAGTTTCCTGGCTTACACCACCAAATTTAGAGTTTGATGAATGGAGTGCGGGACTTTTGAAGTTTTTTGGTTTGCATCGCTGAACTTGGAGTCCAATGAATGGAGTGCGGGGCTTTTGGAGTTTCTCAGCTTGCATCGCCGAACTTGAGTTCGATTGATAGAGTGTGGGACTTCTGGAGTTTCCCAGCTTGCATCGCCAAACTTGGAGTCCGACGAGTAGAGTGCCGAGTGATAATTATATTTTATGTATATATAAGAGTATTAAATTAATAATTAATTATCTTTAAAATTGATACTTTTGTATATCTTTTGTAGGAAAAAGGTCATCATTGCATAGAGCTCGAATTATGGAGCCCAACGGCGCAAACTAGACCCAATCGGAGTTCATATGAGCCCACAATCAATTTTAGAAGAGTTTAGCACAGATTTTAAAGCAAAACAATTTTTGGAACACCACTTAATAGTTTTCGGCCGGCTCAAGGTGGAACGACCCATCGGTCCACAAAACTCCCGCCAGACCACCTGCAGCCATTACCGCTGGTCCACGAGCAGAACCGTGGACCACCGTCCACCATTTGTGCCCAAACTCGCCAAGGGCATCTCTCTGGCAAGTTCGGGCGCATTCGGTGGACGATGGTCCACAGTTTTGCCCGTGGACTGGTGGTAATAGCATCCATAGACCGGTGGAAAATCTGTGGACCAATCAACCGGTACACAGTGAATCGGTTATAAACTTTTAAGTGTCGCTCCAAAAATCGTGCCACTTTAAAAACCGTGCTACATTCTTCTAAAATTGATTTCAGGCCCGTTCGAAGTCCGAATTGCATGCCGTTTGCACCGTTGGATTCCTAAAATTGAGCTATACATAACGATGGCCTTTTTTTCTACAAAAGATATACAAAATTATCAATTCTAAAGATAATTAATTATTAATTTAATACTCTTATATATATAAAATATAATTATCACATCCCCCAACTTGAACTTTGCTCATCCTCGAGTAAAGAAAATGAATTAGTCTTGTGTACTAACTTGGTCCATGAAATGAAAACTATCTTACTAACTCTAAAATCAGAGGATACCCGGTTAGACCATTAAAAACGTACTTCATTGGATTACCAATTCCACCATTTGTGGTAGAGTGAAGTCCATAGAAGTTTTTAAGAGTTTTTCTTTTCCCAACTTTCTATCTCACTCTCTAAATCTTCCAACTTACTTTGGTTTTGGCATAATATTTATTTAGTCCCCACTTTTTTTTTCATAAGAAATTCATAGAGTTAGTGCAATGTCTTGACATCTTGCTTTCTAGTTAACCCTTGTAGCAAGCTTTAAGCCAATGACTCCCAAACCAGTTGGCTTTAGGGCATTAGATGTAAAACACCCCTTGGACTTACTGACTCGAGTCAAAAAGGCTTAAGTCAAGACTGAATCTATAAAAGATTTCTTTACATCCCCACCTTTTGACGCGAACAACAATGCTTACTTAGGAAAAGGGACCCGATTACTCAGTGAGAGATGCTAAAAACCTTTATTATTAAACTTGGGACTTTTTATGATACCTATACCATTAAAAATAAGATTCTTTATCAAGATCAATAAATAGAAGGGTCTGAAATTATTCAAAAAAAAATTTTGGTCTACACTCTACCATTTATAGGGTTTCCTTGATAAATGGTCCCTTAGTATGTCTAAAATTTTCTAAACTGTTAATCACTCCTCACTTAGCGAGCTTGATTATTTTCAATTCGAGACAAAGCTTGTACACAAAAATCGATTAAAACTTTACTCGAGGATTAGATTAATTAAATTATTCCCCCAACTTAATTTTCATTGTCCCCAATGGAAGAGGATATAATGACAAGGAAAGTTACAACCTGGTAGGGTATGAACGTTGGATGTCCTTTTATTGCCATGTTCCTCGCAATCTTCTTTTATTATTCCTTTCGATTTATTCTAAAATAAAAGAACTTGAAGTTAAAACAAAAAACATGAACTGGGTTGCTAAAAGCATGAACTAAGGTAAGAGCTAGGCGGCCTCCCAGAAGTGCTAAGTTTATAGTCTTCAGCTAGACTAAGCTGATCTTTTACTATGGCGGATGGCTGGACGAAGTCCAATCGGTAGTGTTCTACATGATATTTTTCTTATACCTTTCAGACTCGTTTCCAGATTAATAACAGGAGTTGGCTTGATCTGCAAGGGAAATACTGGTTCTAGCGCAAAGGCTAGGTAAGTGTTGGAGGATGCTACAAATTGCTTATAATCGGATAGCCAAGATGGATCTGATAGATCACTTAGCTCCTCCACAACATCAAATCCAGTCACATCATCAAATCTAGTCAAATCACCAAATCCAGTACAATTCAGATGTTTGGAAAATAGATCCTCAATCAAATTATCAAAGCTATTGTGCTAACAAACTAGACTACTTAAATCCAAGATTATTTCTCTCATAGCTTCTTTGAATTCATTTGATGAACCTACCAATTGGATTTCCTGGTCATGAATGGCATCATGTTCGAAAGAGGGGTCCTTTACCATGATTAGGTGTGGCTCTTGTTCCAATATAGGTAAGGTCTTGCAAGAAGAAACTATCGGTGTATCAAAAGGAGGGGTTATCTGCTCATATTTCTTGGCCTATGGGGGAGTGGTGCAAAAATCAGGTACGTCTAACAACATATTCACTTCTTCAGTATACCCATCAATATCAAAATCATCCACTTCGAAATGTGTTAAGCATGCTTATAGAGGATCTGAGTCAAGCAAACTAGAAGTTTTATCCTTAATAACATCTTCTAGCACTTCCTCTACCATGTTTACCTCATCATACGAGAGTGGTCCTTGGAATGCATTGAAAATATTCAACCACATTTTCTTGTTTCCAAATGAAACATCCATAACCCCCGTCCTACAATTTATACAGGCACTGGCAGTAGCTAAGAAAGGTCTTCCAAAAATGATGGGTATCTGACTAGGGTTACCGCTAGATTCCATATCCAAAACAAGAAAATCAACAGGAAAGTCTACTTTCACCAACACATCCTCTAGCATTTCACAAGGTACCTTGATCGATCGATCAGCTAACTATAAAGTCACTATCGTGGATTTTAGTTCTCCGAATCTAAACAAATCATACACCGAGCTTGGGAGAAGGTTTACACTCGCACCCAAATCTAACAAGACTTTCTTGATTGTAAGGTCCCCTATGACACAAGATATAATTGGGGTACCAGGATCTTTGAGTTTGGGTGGAGCTATCTGCTGAAAAATTGAGCCAGCTTGCTTAGTTAACTGGATTTTCTTAGGGATGTGTGCTTTAGATTTTCATTTTTGTGTGCACAGATCCTTAAAAAATTTGGCATAAGCTGGAACTTGCTTGATGGCATCGAGGAGAGGTAAGTTTATTTGGACTTGCTTGAATAGTTTAAGCATCTCATTCATTTTCAGATTCTTCTTATCCATTGGTAAAGGTGATTTTAGAACACTAAGGAATGGAGCTTTAGGTGCAAGTGCTTGACCAATGGATTCCTTTTCCTCTTCATTCTTCTTCTTTGGCATAGCCAATTCTACCTCTTGGATCAGGTCTGGCTGATTCAATGTTTTCCCACTTCTTAAGGTTATGATAGATTTAGCATGTTCAGAAAAATTTACACATCTAGTGGAGCTCTCAGCCATGTATTGACCTTTAGGATTGCTAATGGGTTGGCTAGGTAACATACCTTCCTCCCACCGATTGAAAGCTGTAGCTAACTGACCTATCTGGGTCTCTAGCTTGGCAATGGATTGGGTGCGGGAGTGGAGTTGAGTATTCATGTCCAGCCCCTTCAAAGCTTGAAGCACCTTCTCTAACAAAGGGTCATGATTGCTCGACGGAGGTTGTGGAAGCTATGGGGCACTTGGGTACTATGGAAATGGCATGCTTCTAAAGTTGGTCTCCTAATAGTTGGGCATAACAGATAAATTGATTCTAGGCTGGGATTTCTAAGAGAAATTTGGATGAATACGCTAGCTAGGATTATATGTGTTCGAGTATGGATCATTTCCTGGTCTAGGAGCCATTCGGGTTTGGGCTTGATGGGCTTGCTCTTGAAGCAGCTCGGGAAATTGGTAAGCGGATGGACAATCACCTAATAAGTGGTTGGGACTTGAGCAGATAATACAGACATCTTGATTGTGATGAGATGAGGAGGAATTATTTCTAGCTTGCAAAATTTGGCCAAGCTTCTGAGATAGCTCATCTACCTTGCTGTAGATGTCTACAGCATGACCAACTTCATACATTCCCCCTCTTTTGGGTCCTATGGGTCCTAGGGAGGATCTCTATGGGCGGCAGACATATACTGTAGAGAGTTTTCACTCAGGGTTTCAAATAGCTGCCATGCCTCATGTTCATTTTTAAGCATGAACGTTCCTCCACATGAGGCATCCACCATTTGCCGGTGCCTTTCTGACAGACCGTCATAGAAGCACTGGACTAATTGCCATTTTGGTTTGGCATGGTGAGGACATTTCCTAATCAACTCTTTTAATCTCTCTCGGGTTTCATGAAACATTTCTCCATCCAATTGGAAAAAACTAGTAATGGCTTTTCTGATTTGATTCGTCTTTCCTATGGGGAAATACATTTTAAGAAACTTCCTTTGAAGTTGATCCCAAGTTAAAATAGGTACAGTATCTAGGAAATTCAACTAGTATTTAGCTTTATCTTTCAAGGAAAAAGGGAATAACTTAAGTCTTAATGCATCGTCGGAGAAATCTTATATCTTAACAGTTGAACAGATTTCCAAGAACTCGTTTAGGTGTTTATATGGATCTTTAGTTGCAAGTCTATAAAAAAAGGGTAACATTTGGATTACACTGGACTTGATTTCATACTGGACAGCATCTACAGGGGGTACTTGGATACAAGGTGAATAGGTGTATTTTGAAGGAGTGAAGTACTCCTTCAGTGGAGGGTCAATTCCTTGATTTCCTTGATTGGGATCCATAGTACCTGGGCTGTTTGCTCTACTAGAGCTTTCTATTTTTGGATCTAGGGATATGTGTTTAGGTTCTCGAAGTCGACGCCTAGAATACACTAACATACACCCTCCTAAAGCAAACAACAATTCAGATTTTTTTTTTTAATTAAAGAAAAGTGGAAGAATGAGAAGAGGTCTAAAGGAAAAACTCCTAAGAGAGTCCTAGGCTAGAAAAGAAAGTTATGTTATTTTTTTTTTTTCAAGAAAGTGAAACAAATCAAAATCACTATCCTAGGATTAACCTGGATCTAGACAGCTCCTAACTGATCCAAGGTTACCTTCGAGCACTCCAAGCCCAAGATCAATTAACTGACTCGGCCAGGTAAGTATAAGGTTGGTGGGGGTCCCCCCGTTGCTTGCCTTTGACATCAATTGAAATTGCCCAGGTAAACGAACGGAACCAATTAAAGAACCACCTTCCTTCGGGCTCTTATCCCTGAACCACTTTTCTTAGATACCAAGTAGCTAAATGATCTGAACCCGTTCTAACTCTAGGATTTCCTTGTCCTATTGAGCTCAAAATCCTTAGGGTTGACGTCTAATTGATTTTAGAATTAAGGTTTGAGTTATTGTAAATGCTGGGTGGTGATTTGTGGGCTAAGGAAGGGTATTGAACTCCCCACCTTATCTGATTAATGGGTTATGCCCTTAAGTTGATTATGGAATGATGAAATGCAACAAACAAAGTGTCCAAAATAAAAGTTATAAACAAACAAAGTGAAACTAAAGCTAATTTTTTTTTTTAAAGTTTGGTAATTAAGTCTCTAGTCCTAATAAATTATGAGATGTCAGGTAAACTTTTTTGGATTTTGCAAAAAAAAATTACCTAAGTGAATCTAGAAATGGAAAGTAAAAGGCACAATTTTTTTTTTGCTCAGACTTTTTGTACCCTAGGACAACCATTCAACATAACCTCCCAGTTATGCCAAGGCAACCTTATGTCAGGGCACTCAAGATCGAAAATTTTAATTTTAATTTTTTTTTAATTTTCAAATTTTGAATTTTGAAAAAAAAAATTGAGATTCAAATTTAAAATTTTGAAATTTTTGTTTTTGATTTTTTGATTTTTTGATTTTTTTTTTTGGTTTTTTGATTTTTTTTCAAAATAACGCCAAAAGTCACCGGCAACGGTGCCAAAAATCTGATGCGCGTCGCAACACACCGATTTGAAATCTTAATTCTACTAATCTAAAAGGGTAGAATAGCGGGAGTAAGGGTCGAACCCATGGAGACTTCCAGGTTATTTCGAAAAAGAATTTTCTTTTTTCTAAAATAAACTAATGCAAGTAACAGATGTAAATAACAAGAGATAGAAATGATTACCCGTGAAGACAACCAAGATATGATCTATCTTAAGAGTACGGCCCGTACTCGTGGATCACGGTCCGTCCCTTAGGTATAGATCAGTCAAAAGTTGACTTACTAGGACTTACCTCAAATGCTAAACCAACATGACAATGACTTATTCCAGCATTACTTCAAACAAGATAAAGAAACATGGATTAATATAAAGTAAAAGAGACATTTATTTTATGAAAATGGAGTACATAAAAAAATAAAAAAACTGCGGGAACAAGGGTCCCTTTCTCCCTTTTTATGATTTATGACTCTCTGTACAGTAGGAAGCGACAGCAGCAAGGACCAGAGAAGTGGAACTATGAGCGATAAATTAAGGTGGAGTCTCTAGAAATATTATTTTTTTCGGAGCGTAGAATGATCTAAGGGATTTATAGATGGGAAACACCGTGTCAGGCCCGTGTGGGAACTGCGGTGATTTCCTCATCCCAACCTGCTCCTTAGTGTTATCCACTGGATCAACTCAATACTTCTGATGCTTATCCTCGTATCCTTTTCCGCGTCCTTCCAGCATCATCCAAACTTCTCCGCTATCGCATCTCCATTTCAAAACTCAAACTTAAAATCGTGCACTTCCGATCTCCCTTTACCATTTGGACATCCCGACAATATTTTTACGGTAAAAAGAGATGGCCAGTGAGAAAGAAAACATGAAGTCTCGTGGCTTGGGAAGTTGGATCTTGGAACCGTGAAAAGGAAGAAGATCGGCAGCAAAGACGGCGGTGAAGAAGACGGCTTTGAAGAAGACTCCGGCCATCGGTGACTCACGGTGGCTACTAGCGAATGGTGGAGATGAGGAGAAGAGGCTGGCGGCATTGGAGTGGGCGGTGGTCTCAGGCCGTGGGCGGTGGTCTCAGGCCGTGGGCGGTGGTCTCAGGCCGTGGGCGGTGGCAGTGGCTTCTCCCGGTAATGGGCGGTGACACGAGGACAGCGGGCGGCTTCGCGGCGACTGCGACTGGCGGCAGCACACGGTGGTAAATCAAAAAATCTAAAATCACAAAAAAAATCAAAAATCAAAAAATCAAAAATCAAAAATCAAAAAAATTTAAATTTCAAAAATTTAAATTCAAATTTCAAAAAAATAAATTTCAAAATTCAAAATTTGAAAATTAAAAAAAATTAAAAATTAAAATTTTCGATCTTGAGTGATTCAACATAAGGTTGCCCTGGCATAACTGGGGGTTTATGTTGAATGGTTGTCCTAAGGTACAAAAAGGTTGAGCAAAAAAATTATGTTTTTTACTTTCCATTTTTAGATTGATTTAGGTAAATTTACTTTTTTGCAAAATCAAAAAAAAAATTTACCCGACATCTCATAATTTATTAGGATTAGAGACTAAATCACCAAACTAAAAAAAGTAATTAGTTTAGTTTTGTTTATTTATAACTTTTATTTCGGATACCCTACTTGTTGCATTTCATAATTTTATAATCAACTTAAGGGCATTATCCAATTAATCAGATAAGGTGGAGAGTTCAATACCCTTCCTTAGCCCATAAACCATCACCCAGCATTTGCATTGACCTAAGCCCTTAATTTTAAAATTAATTAGACATCAACCCTAGGAATTTTGAGCTTAATAAGACAAGGGAACCCTAGAGTTGGACTGGGTTCAGATCATTTAGCTGCTTGGTGTCTCTAAGGAAAGTGGTTCAGGGACAAGAGCCCGAAGGAAGGTGGTTTTTTAATTGGTTCCATTCACTTACCTGGCCAATTTTAATTGGTATCTAAGGCAAGCAACGGGGGGACCCCCACCAACCTTACACTTATCTGGCCGAGTTAGTTAATTGATCTTGGGCTTGGAGTGCTCGAAGGTAACCTTGGATCAGTTAGGAGCTATCAAGATCCAGGTTAACCCTAGGATAGTAATTTTGATTTGTTTCATTTTCTTGAAAAAAAAGAAAAAAATTAATTAACATAACTTTCTTTTCTAGCCCAGGACTCTCTTAGGAATTTTTTCTTTAGACCTTTTCTCATTCTTCCACTTTTCTTTAATTAAAAAAAAAATCTCTGATTGTTGTTTGCTTTAGGAGGATGTATGTTAAAGTATTCTAGGCATCGATTTCGAGAACCTAAACATATATCCCTAGATCCAAAAATTGAAAACTCCAGTAGAGCAAATAGCCCAGGTACTATGGATCCTAATCAAGGAAATCAAGGAATTGACCCTCCACTGAAGGAGTACTTCACTCCTTCAAAATACACCTATTCACCTTGTATCCAAGTACCTCCTATAGATGCTGTCCAGTACAAAATCAAGTCCAGTGTAATCCAGATGTTACCCTCTTTTTATGGACTTGCAACTGAAGATCCATATAAACACTTAGATGAATTCTTAGAAATCTGTTCAACCGTTAAGATACAAAATTTCTCCGACGATGCTTTAAGGCTTAAGTTATTCCCATTTTTCTTAAAAGATAAAGCTAAATATTAGTTGAATTCCCTAGACACTGTGACTATTTCAACTTGGGATCAACTTCAGAGGGAGTTTCTTAAGAAGTATTTCCTCATAGGAAAGACGAATCAAATCAGAAAAGCCATTACTAGTTTTTCCCAATTGGACAGAGAAATGTTTCATGAAACCTGGGAGAGATTGAAAGAGTTGATCAGAAAATGTCCTCACCATGCCATACCAAAATGGTAATTAGTCCAGTGCTTTTACGACAGTCTGTCAGAAAAGCACCGGCAAATGGTGGATGCCTCATATGGAGGAACGTTCATGCTTAAAAATAAACATGAGGCATGGCAGTTTTTTAAAATCCTGAATGAAAACTCCCTACATCATACGTTCGCTACCCGAGAGACCCTCCCATAGGACCCATAGGATCCAAAAGAGAGGGAATGTATGAAGTTGGTCATGCTATAGACATCTACAGCAAGGTAAATGAGCTATCTCATAAGTTCAACCAAATTTTACAAGCAGGAAATAATTCCTCCTTATCTCATCACAATCATGATGTCTGTATTATATGCTCGAGTCCCACCCACTTGTTAGGTGATTGTCCATCCACTTACCAATTTCCTGAGCTGCTTTAGGAGCAAGCCCATTAAGCCCAAACCTGAATAACTTCTAGATAAGGAAACGATCTATACTCGAACACATACAATCCTGGCTGGCGCAATCATCCAAATTTTTCTTGGAAACCCCAACCTGGAATCAATTCATCTATTAGGCCCAACTATCAAGAGACCAACTTTAGAAGCATGCCATTTCCACAGTACCCAAGTGCCCCACAGCCTCCACAACCTCCGCCGAGCAATCATGACCCTTTGTTAGAGAAGGTGCTTCAAGCTTTGAAGGGGCTGGACATGAATACCCAACTCCTCCACTCACACACACAATTCATTACCAAGCTAGAGACCCAGATAGGTCAGTTAGCTACAGCTTTGAATCAGAGGGAGGAAGGTAAGTTACCTAGCCAGCCCATTAGCAATCACAAAGGTCAATACATGGCTAAAATCTCCTTTACTGGACCTGAAAGTTTTCCTGCTGAACATGCTAAATCTGTCATAACCTTAAGAAGTGGGAAAACATTGAACCAGCCTGACCTGACCCAAGAGGTAGAAGTGGCTAAGCCAGAGAAGAAAAATGAAGAGAAGAAGGAATCCATTGGTCAAGCACATGCACCTAAAGCTCCATTCCCTAGTGCTCTAGAATCATCTTTACCATTGGATAAGAAGAATCTGAAAATGAATGAGATGCTTGAACTATTCAAGCAAGTCCAAATAAACTTACCTCTCCTCAATGCCATCAAGCAAGTTCCGGCTTATGCCAAATTTTTCAAGGATATGTGCACACAAAAATGAAAATCTAAGGCATACATCCCTAAGAAAATCCAGTTAACTGAGCAAGCCAGCTCAGTTTTTCAACATATATCCCCACCCAAACTCAAAGATCATGGTACCCCAATTATATCTTGTGTTATAGGGGACCTTACAATAAAAAAAGCCTTGTTAGATTTGGGTGCGAGTGTCAACCTTCTCCCAAGCTCAATGTATAATTTATTTGGATTCGGAGAACTGAAACCCACGATGGTGACTTTACAGTTAGCAGATCGATCAGTCAAAGTACCTCATGGAGTATTAGAAGATATGTTGGTGAGAGTAGATGAATTCTACTTTTCTGTTGATTTTATTGTCCTGGATATGGAAACAAGCAATAATCCTAGCCAAATCCCAATCATTCTTGGAAGGCCCTTCCTAGCAACTGCCAATGCCTGTATAAATTGTAGGACGGGGGTTATGGATATTTCATTTGGAAACAAAAAAATGAGATTGGATATTTTCAATGCATGCCAAGGGCCACCCTCGTATGATGAGGTAAACATGGTAGAGGAAGTGCTGGAGGATGTTATCGAGGATAAAATATTTAGTGTGCTTGACTCAAATCCTAACAAGCATGCTTAACACATTTTGAAGTGCATGATTTTAATATTGATGGGTATACCGAAGAAGTGAACATGTTGTTAGAAGTACCTGATTTTTGCACCACTCCCCCATGGGCCAAGAAATATGAGCAGATAACCTCTCCTTTTGATACACCGATAGCTTCTTCATTTGAAACCATACCTATATTGGAACAAGAGCCACACCTAGTCATGGTAAAGGACCCCTCTTTCGAGCATGATGCCATTCCTGACCAGGAAATCCAATTGGTAGGTTCATTGAATGAATTCAAAGAAGTTATGAGAGAAACAATCTTGGAGTCAAGTAGTCAGTCTATCAGCACAATAGCTTTGATAATTTGACTGGGGATCTATTTTGCAAACATCTAAATTGTACTGGATTTGATGATTTGACTAGATTTGATGATTTGACTGGTTTGATGATGTGGCTGGATTTGATGATGTGGAGGAGCTAAGTGATCTATCAGATCCATCTTGGATATCCGATTATAAGCAATTTGTAGCATCCTCCAACACTTACCTAGCCTTTGCGCTAGAACCAGTATTTCCTTTGCACATCAAACCAGCTCCTGTTACAAACCTGGAAACGTGTCTGGAAGGTACGTATACGAAAAAATCATGTGGAACATTACTGATTGGACTTCGTCCAACCATCCACCATGGTAAAAGATCAGCTTAGTCTGGCTGAAGACTATAAACTTAGCGCTCCTGGGAGGCAGCCCAGTTCTTGCCTTAGTTCATGCTTTTAGTTTTAATCTTGTATTCTTTGGTTCTTTGGTTTTAGAATAAAGAGGAGTGATCAAGGAAGATTGCGAGGAACAGGACATCTAATGTTCATATCCTACCAGGTTGTACCTTTTCTTGTCATTACATTATTAGTATCCTCTTCCATTGGGGACAATGAAAATTAAGTTGGGGGGGGATAATTTAATTAATCTAATCCTCGAGTAAAATTTTAATCGATTTTTGTGTACAAGCTTTGTCTCGAATTGAAAATAATCAAGCTTGCTAAATGATGAGTAATTAATGGTTTAGATAAATTTAGAGATACTAAGGGATGAATTATCTAAGAAATCTTATAAATGGTAGAGTATAGACCATAAAATTTTAGAAGAGTAATTCCAGACCCTTCGGCCTATCGATCTTGATAATGAATCCTACTTATAATGGTATAAGCATCATAAAAAGTCTTCGAGTTTAATAATAAAGGTTTTGAGCATCTCTCACTAAGCAACCGGATCCCTTCGCCTAAGTAAGCATTGTTATTCGCGTCAAAAGGTGAGGATGTAAAGAAATCTTTTGTAGAGTCAGTCTTGACTTGAAGCCTTTTTGACTCGAGTTAGTAAGCCCGAGGGGTATTATACACCTAATGCCCTAAAGCTAACTGGTTAGGAGTCATTGGCTTAAAGCTCGCTACAAGGGTTAACTAGAAAGCAAGATGTCAGGACATTGCACTGACTCTATGTTTTATTTTTAAAAAAAAGTGTGGACTAAATAAATATTCCACCAAAACCAAAGTAAGTTAGAAGAATTAGAGAGTGAAATAAAAAGTTGGGAAAAGAAAAACTCTTAAAATTTCTATGGACTTCACTCAACAACTAAATGGATGGAATTGGTAATCCAATGAAATACATTTTTAATGGTCCAACCGGGTATCCTCTGATTTTAGAGTTAGTAAGATGATTTCACTTCTTGGATAGGTTAGTACACAAGACTAATTCATTTCCTTTACTCGAAGATGAGCAAAGTTCAAGTTGGGGGTGTGATAATTATATTTTATGTATATATAAGAGTATTAAATTAATAATTAATTATCTTTAGAATTAATATTTTTGTATATCTTTTGTAGGAAAAATGGTTATCATTGTGTAGCGCTTGAATTATGGAGTCCAATGGTGCAAACCAGATCCAAATCAGAGTTCATATGAGTCCACAATCAATTTTAGAAGAGTTTAGCATGGATTTTAAAGCAAAACAATTTTTGGAACACCACTTAATAGTTTTTGGCCAGCTCACGGTGGACCGACCCATCGGTCCACAGAACTCCCGCCGGTCCACCTGCAGCCATTACCGCCGGTCAACGGGTAGAACCATGGACCACCGTCCACCGTTTGCACCCAAACTCGTCGGAGGAACCGCCTCGACGCCGCCCAAGCCGCTGGAGACTCCATCGTCGCTTGGAGAGGCCCCATTTGGCCAGAAAACTGGTGGAGAAGGGGCTACTACCAACCATTTTTCTTCATCTTCCGCTCGTCACTCTTATAGTTGTCGCCGCGAAGCCGCCCGCCGCTCCCGTTGTTATCGCGAAGCCGCCCACCGCGCCCGAGACACCGTCGGCCGAAGTTTTCTTCCTCACTATCCCATGCCATCTTCCACTGCCCGAAATGCTGCTTCCCTTCTCCGTCTTCATTGTTCACCATTCCGCCATCTAGACTTTCCACTCGAGCCCGCGTCGCCTCTTCTTGCTGGAGAGCTTCTCCCGGAACCCCCTGCCGGCCAGAAAAGCCCATGATCTTCTTCACTGCAACTCCGACCACGTTCGCTCCTCATCTTCCTCATCATCCCATCATCGCCAGTCGCCGCCCATTGCCACCAGCCACCGTCCGCTCTACCACCAGCTTTCCTTCACCAAAGCCGTGAGCCATCGCCATCCGCCACCGGCTGCAGTGGTCACCACACTTCCCAACGCCGAGAAGCCTCTGCTACTCCTAGCCTCCTCTTGGTGACGTCCCTTGCTATTTCATGATCACGGAGAAAGCTTGCTGGGACTTGAACTGGGATGTCCGAAGAAGAGGAATACCGGAAGCATCAGAACGAGAAGATAGGAATGCGAAGTTTGTTCGTTGACGTGGAGTTTGGAAGATCGGATCGACGGGTATGGGATAATATTTCTAAATGGACACGAAGGAGGATGTGAGGATAAGCATCGGAAGTTATTGAGTTGATCCAGCAGATAACATCGAAGAGCAGATTGGGTGAGGAAATCATCGCGATTCCCACACGGGCCTGACATGGTGTTTCCTATCTATAAATCCCTCAGTCATTCTACGCTCCAGGGAGAATTCTAGAGACTCATCGCCTGTAGCTCTACTTCCCTGGTCCCTGCTGTCGGTTCTCATTGCACAGAGAGTCAGAAATTATAAAAAGGGAGAGAGGGACCCTTGTTCCCGCAGTTCTTTTATTTATTTATGTACTCCAGATTTTTTGCTTTAGGAAATAAAATGTTGTTTATTTTATATTGATGCATATTCTTTCTTTCTTTATTTTGTTTGAAGCAGATTCAAGATAAGAATTAGCGTTTGAGGTAAGTCCTAGTGAGTCAACTTTTGATTGATCTATACCTAAGGGACAGGTCGCGATCCACGGGTACGGGCCATACTCTTAAGATAGATCATATCTTGGTTGTCTTCACGGGTAATCATTTTTATCTCCATTATTTTCATTAGTTTAATATTAGTTTGTTTTTAAGTAACACAAAAGTCCTTGTGGGTTCGACCCTTACTCCCACTATTCTACCATTTTATATTAGTAGAACTATGGTTTCAAATCGGTACGTTGCGAAGCGCATCACCGGGCTTCTGGAGTTTCCCATCTTGCATCGTCGAACTTGGAGTTCGACGGATAGAGTGCAGGGCTTCTAGAGTTTTTCGACTTGCATCATCGAACTGGGAGTCCGATGGATAGAGTGCAGGCCTTTTGGAGTTTCCTAGCTTGCATTGCCAAACTTGAAGTTCGATGGATAGAATGCGGGGCTTCTAGAGTTTCCTGGCTTGCATCGCCAAACTGGAAGTTCGATGGATAGAGTGCGGGGCTTTTAGAGTTTTCCGACTTATATCATCAAACTTGGAGTCCGACGGGTAGAGTACGGAGCTTCTGGAGTTTTCTAGCTTGCATCACCGAACTTGGAGTCCGATAGGTAGAGTGTGGGGGAAGTTTTCTGGGTTGCATCACCAAACTTGAAGTCTGACGGATAGAGTGCGGGACTTTTGGAGTTTCCCAACTTGCATCGACGAACTTGGAATCTGACGAGTAAAGTGCGGGGCTTCTAGAGTTTTTTTACTTGCATCGCTGAACTTGGAGTCCTATGGATAGAGTAAGGAGCTTCTAGAGTTTTCTAGCTTGCATCGCCGAACTTGGATTCTGATGGGTAGAGTTCCTACATAGATGAAAAATAGTGTTGCACCAAAAAGGAACCCTTGTTATTAGAAGAGAGTCTTACATTATTGATAGTACATCCTCAGGTTGCTGACATTCCAGGTTCCAGGGAATTGGGCACCATCGAGTCTAGCAAGATAGTAGGCTCCATGTGGCCGGGCCTCAATCACCTTATAAGGACCTTTCCAGTTTGGGAAGAGTTTGTCACATTCCTCAGGCTATGAGACTTCGTCTCGTCATAGGACTAAGTCGCCCGGGTAGAGGGCCTTCGGCTTCATGCGAGAATTGTAGTACTGGGCCACCCGTTGCCCATAGGCCGCCATACGGAGCCAAGCTTTGTCCCTTGTTTCTTCCAGCAGGTCCAAATTGAGCAGGAGGTAGGCCAAATTTTCAGCTTTATAGTGTTGCCCTATCCGCAATATGGGCAGACCCACTTCCATCGGAATCACAGCCTAGAAACCGAAGATGAGATTGAAGGGTGTCTCACCTGTCGCCGTTCGAGACATGGTATGGTAGGCCCACAATACATAGGGGAGCTCCTCGGCCCATCGACCTTTCGCCTCGTCTAGTCTGGTGCGGAGCCCCTAGAGGATGGTCCGGTTAGTCATCTTGGCCTCCCCATTGGTCTGAGGGTGAGCCACTAAAGTAAAGCAGTGGTGGATGTTGAGACCGGTGCATAACTCCTCAAATGCTTGGTTATCGAACTGCCATCCATTATCGATCATGATTGAGTGGGGAAGACCGAAATGGCAAATGACCGACTTCTAGAGAAAAGATCTTGCCTTGGCTTCGGTAATCCATGCTAGTGTCTCAGCCTCGACCCACTTGGTGAAGTAGTCAATGGCCACAATTAGATATTTTCGTTGACCGAACACGGAAGGAAAAGGATCCAAGATGTCCATCCCTCATTTGGCGAATGGCCATGGAGCAAAGAGTTGTGAGAGTGGTGCAGCCGGCTAACATTGTATGTGAGCGTGCCATTGATAACGATTGCACTTCTTTACGTAGTCAGCCGCATCTTCCCGCATGGTCTTCTAGTAGTATTCTTGCTGGAGGGCTTTGTATGCCAGCATCTTGCCCCCCATGTGGTTCCTGCAGAGGCCATCGTTTATTTCCTAGAGCACGTAGGCCACCTCTGAGGGTCTTAGATACTTTAACAGGGATAGGAGTGGGACCTCCGGTAGAGCTGTCTGTCCATTAGTATGAAGCACGCGGCCTTCTTCTTGAGGAGACCAGCCTCCATGCGGTTCTCGGGCAAGGTGACATTGATGATGTACTTGATGTTGCGGTCTATCCAACTGGAATCAGGGGTGACCTACAGGACTTCACTCGGGGCTTCGTAGCTGGGGGTCTCCAAGTATTCGATGTAGGTACTTCCTAGTGATGAGTTCGGCAAGGTCGCGAGTCTGGAGAGAGCATCAGCACATGCATTTTCTCTACGAGAGATATGGGAGATGCAAAAATGCTGGAAGCCTGCCACACTCGAATGCACTCGCTCCGGATATCTTGCCATCTGAGGATCCTAGGCTTCGAATTCTCCTGAGACATGACCCGTAACTATCTGCGAGTTGGTGAAGACTCTCAGGCTTGATTGCCCAACTTACAAGATACCTTCAATCCCATGAGGAGTGCTTCAAACTCAGCCTAGTTATTTATAGCTTTGAATAAGAAGCGCAACGCGCACTCGGCCATGACCCTGTCAAAGTTGGTGAGGATGAGGTCGGCTCCACTTCCTCTTCATTGGATGCGCCATCCACGTGGAGTATCCAGGTTGTCTATCAGATGATGATTCCATCGGATGCTTAGAGGAGGCCTCTTTTGGCTCTTCACTTGTCCAGGCACATTCCACCAGAAAGTCAGCTAGCACTTGCGCTTTCTGAGATGGCCTTAGATGATAGGTGATGTTGAACTCACTGAGCTTCATCGCCTATTTAGCTAGACATTCGGACGTGTCTGGATAGCTAAAAATGGCCCTTAGAAGTTGGTCGGTAAGGATCATGATCGGGTGTGCTTGGAAGTACGACTTAAGATGTTGAGCAGACATAATGAGTACAAAAATTATTTTTTCAGAGTGGGTATACCTAGTTTTCGCATCTCAGAGCAGCTTGCTAGCATATTATACCGATCTTTGAACTCCGTCTCTGTCCATCTGGATAAGCACCGAGCTAACGGCCCCTGGGAAAACCACCAGATACAATAAAAGTTCTTCCCCAACTTCTGGCTTGGAGAGCAGTGGTGGGGATGCGAGAAATCTCTTTAGCTCCTAGAAGGCTTCTCGGCACTTCTCAGTCCAGGTGAAGTCATGCATCTTATGCAGCGCCTTGAAAAAGGATAGGCAATGCTCAATAGAGCGTAAGATGAACCGGCTCAGGGCCGCAACCCAACCGGTCAGGCACTGGACCTGCTTCTTCGAGGTAGGGTGCTCCATATCGACGATCGCCTAGACCTTCTCAAGGTTGGCCTCGATCCCTCTTTGGGTGACCATGAAACCCAGGAACTTTCCAACGGCAATGCCAAAGGCACATATGGAAGGATTCAGCTTCATCTAGTGGAGATGGAGATTTTGGAAGGCTTCTGCGAGGTCCGTGACATGGTCTGACAGCTGACCACTCATGATGAGCATATCGTCCACGTAAACCTGCATGTTATGATCGATTTGGTCTTTGAAGTCCTTATTGACTATGTGTTGATACGTGATCCCGGTGTTTTTCAGACCGAATGGCATCATCTTGTAGCAATTGGTCTCACGATTTGTGATGAAGGCAGTGTGCTCCTCATCTTCTGGATGCATCCGAATCTAGTTGTATCTAGAGAATGCATCCATGAAACTGAGTAAGCGATGCCTCGAGGTGGTGCCCACCAATTGGTCAATCTTGGAAGGTGGAAGCTATCTTTTGGACAGGCTCGGTTGAGGTCCATGTAGCCCACATAGATCCTCCACTTCCTGTTGGCCTTCTTGATCATAACTACATTCATCAGCTAGCCAGGGTACTGGACTTCTCGGATGAAGCCCATGGTGAGGGGCTTTTCCATCTCTTCATTGATTACCTTCTATCTCTTCGGGGTGAAGCTCCTCTTCTTCTACCGAATCGGATAGCATTTTGGGTTGACATTCAACTTATGGGTGATGATGTCGAAAGGGATCCTAGGCATGTCCGCCACGGTTCAAGCAAAAATGTCAGCGTTCACCTAGAGAAAACTTAGGAGGTGAGCCCTTTTGTCCTCATGCAGTTGGGATCCCACTTGCACCGTCTTCAAGGGGTCCATCCCGAGGGGGTATGACAGTAGGTGCTCGATTAGGCTACCCTTGGCATCCTGTATTCTTTGGTCAAGCTGGTCGGTGACTAGGTCCACTTCGGCACTCCTGGCCCGAGGGACGACCTGTAGACAGTATTGAATTAGCTGGGGGTCCCCCTCATCTCTTCAACTTCATAGGGGGTTGGAAACTGAACTAGGAGGCATTTTGTAGATATAATCGCATCGAGCAGGTTGAGCCCAGGGTGGCTAAAGATTATGTTGTAGGCAGAAGGGAGCTTGACAATCGTGAAAGTCATCATGATAATGCTTTGTCGGGAGGCATCCTGACGGTGATTGGGAGGGTAATCTCTCCCTCCATCCCTATTGAATGTCCAATAAAGCCAACCAGAGGGGTGTGCACCGGCCTCAACATGGCAGGGGACATACTCATCTTGGAGAAAGTATCATAAAAAAGGATGTCAATCAAGCTTTCACTATCGACTATAATCCATTTTACAGGATGCTTCACTATCATCATCTCGATGACAATGACATCATTATTTACATTCTCTATCTCGGTTTTCCTTTTTTCCATGAAGGGGAGTACATCATCAAACCCTTTCTTCATCCTAGTCCTTTTCGAACCATGCTCTATCCCCCAGGAGATCATGCCCGCTGGCCTCTCGGTGGGCTGGTTGTCGATAGGAGGAAGAGCTGTGAGTGCTTGGGATTCGGACGGGGTCTTGCCCCCATGAACTTTTTGAGGTAGCCCCTCCTGATCAGGTCTTCGATCTCCCTCTTGAGATGGTGGTATTCCTCGATGTCATGATCATGGTCATGGTAGAACTGGTAGTACCTCAACTTGTTGTGACCACCGGATGATCTCAATGGAGGAGGGTAGCGTAGGTAGTACTTATCCTTAATTTCCATGAGGATTTTGTATCTCAGGGCGAGGAGAGGGGTGTACCTCTCTTCCTGTGCAGGAGCGCTCTTCGACCTCGGGCCCATTCGGGATTGCTTTGGGCCCATGCATCTTGAAGGGCTCCCCCTGGGGCTGCTTCTTCAAGGGCCTCCTGTCCAGCTCCCTTCTGGTGCGGTATGTCTCTTCCGCACTGATGTACTTGTGGACTCGAAGGAGGAGCTCAAAGTAGGTCTTTGAAGGCTTCTTATCCAGGGAATAAGTGATACAGGAGGTCCTGAGCCCCCTCTTTAGTGTCAACATGGCAATGGGCTTGTCCAGGTTGTGGATCTCCTGGATGGCAACTTTGAAACGGGATACGTAGTCTGTAAGGACTTGTGGTCCTGTTGACGGATGGAGAAGAGGCTGTTGACTTCACGCGGCACATTCTGACAGGCATCAAAGTACATCACGAACTTCTTCTCTAACTGCTCAAAGGAGTCGATGCTCCTTGACTCGAGGTGAGTGTACTGGACTCGAGCGGCCTTCCGGAGCATAGCCGAAAAGGCGATACAAAGAAGGGCATCAGTGACCCCCGGATCCTCATGAGGGTCTTGTAGCTTTCGAGGTGGTCCAGGGGGTTAGTGGTCCCGTCGCAGGGATCCACCTGAGGTATATGGAACTAGCGGGGAATCATTTCCTCTTAGATTCTATGGAAGAAAGGAGGGCGGGCATCGTAGCTGGCGGGCTCACGTGAGAAGCCCTGCAAATTGGCAAACTAGCAGGATAGCTCGGCTAGCTTGCGCTCTTATTTCTCCAAGCACCTCTCGGCTTGGCACCTGATAGCCTCGTCGGTGGAACCTTCTACCGAGGCTGTCAAAAGAGAGAGAGATAACGGTTGAAAGAGATCATGCCAGGGGGCCTTGTCATGGTGGTGCTTGCAATGCCATGAGGTACCATGGTCCGAGACCGGGGACTGACTCTCCCGGTCAGTCGAACCACTCCATTGCCTCTTTCTTAGGGTTCGGAGGCTTCCCCGGGGATAGGATGTAGCCCGCAGATACGATGACATTTCTTGGAAGGATCGCAAGCTACCGCGAGGCTCGGTGGCTTGAGCCGTAAGGGTTCCTGGCTGTTGTTGGGTCGCCAGGGATCGATACTGGTGGTGTAACTGCCACACTGCCACAACTAGGGTCTGGACCTGTTGGATGAGTGCAATGAGCCACGGGTCCATTGGAGGTGACGGTGGTAGAGCGGGGAGCTCCCTCTCCAGGTTGTGCAAGTCACTGCGGTGAGGAGGGTCCCCTACATGGCTGATGGAGGCTTCCCTACCTGGTGTACCAATCTAGCAATGAGGGGTTGGTCTAACTGGTTGCCCCCTTCCCTACCTGGTGTACCAATCTATTGCCACCTAGATCGCCATATCCTGCAGCTCCTATGTGGCATCAGTGAGTGGACTTCCAGCCTGGTGTCCTCCAAGTGTGGCCAGTCCTGCAAAAGAAAGGAGACCTGGACCGGAGATCCCGATGAGGGCACTCCGACAATCAAGTCAATGGACGATCAAGGAAAATAGATCCTCTTTAGTAGATCCTAGAGTGGTCTCCACATCCAGAGGATTCTTAAAAAGATAGGGTTGAAGTTAGAGCAATGGGAGATAGAATAGTGGTAGCTGTAGTAGTGGGAGCTATTGGGGGAGCCTTCGGACGCTCCTCCTGCCCTCGAGCTTCACTCATATACTCTTGCTTGCACTGGTTTCTGCTTGTTTGCACTTACCTCTGCCGGAGGCCCCTTTGAGCTTTTTATAGAAGCATATTTCATCTAGCAGGGTGTAGAGTCCTTGGTCTGATACTCTCTGGGAGTGCCTCATGTGGGCGGAGTGTAGGCCTGTTCCCCCTCCTCCTGAGAGAAGGGAGATAGGGTCTGTAGCCCTTGTATGGACGTTCTGCCATGGGTGCAGGCGAGTACTACGAAGTGCACATCCCTTCCACGGTAAGCGCGAGTGGCGTGCTACGGGGCCTGACACCCTGATTGGACACTACTTCTTACAAATATCGTGCTACCATGTTTGGGGATCTGGCAGAGCACTGGCCTGGCGAGAGATGCTTCAGGATATGAGATTCCTGGTAAAACTTTCCTCTTCCAGGTGGTATAGGCAGTATGTTGAAGGGTGCGAAGCTCCGAGATGAGCACCTTTCCATAGAAGGTACCGACAGTAAGTTGAGAGGCTTGGTGCTTCGATGGGATGCTCCTCTGCAAGGGATACAGGCGTCATGCCTTGGTGGAGCGCCACTCCATAGAGATGACAAGCGGCGTGCCATGGCAGAGCACCACTTCACAGAGGTTGCAAGCGGCGTGCCCTAGCGAAGCGCCACTCTACAAAGATTGTAGGTGGCGTGCCCTGGTGGAGCTCCCCTCCATAGAGGTGGCAGTCTCTCTGAGTAACATAAGGGTTCCGGTGGGGATGGTGACATCATCTGCTTCGGTCACTATCCCAACCGCTCCTAAGGTTGCTCGAGGGGGAGACCAGGTCCATGTATCTTTATTCACACTCGACTTCAAGTGGGGGGTTTGACTTTGACCAGAAGCTCGACCTCAGCAGGGAGCTCGACCTCAGCAGGGAGCTCGACCTCAGCAAGGAGCTTGACCTTGGTAGAGAGCTCGACCTTAGATGGGAACTCGACCTCGGACAAGAGCTCGACCTCGACAGGGAGCTCGATCTTGGATAAGAGCTCGACCTCGGATAGAAGCTCAACCTCGGATGGGAGCTCGACCTTGACAGGGAGCTCGACCTCGGTAAGGAGCTGGACCTCGATAGGGAGCTTGACCTCGGCAGGGAGCTCAACCTCGGATGGGAGCTCGACCCTGGACAGGAGCTCGACCTTGGACGGGAGCTCGACCTCGATAGAGAGCTAGATCTCGGATGGGAGCTCGACCTTGAATGGGAGCTTGACCTTGGCAGGGAGCTCGACCTCAACAGTTATTTGGTGACAGCATTTAGGTGGCATCTTCTGCCAGCTGGACTTCTAGCTGGATCCAACACGGGCTCCACGTCAGTGGTCAGGCCACATCAATCTCTATTCAATGCTTTAAGAGATGTGAATTGCTTCATATCTCCAGTCATGTATCTTAAGCAATTACTATCAAGGTATTACAATCTTTTCTTCTCCCTGGTTGCAAAACATACCTATAAAATAAGTCAAGTAAAAATTTTAAGTACTCAAGCTATCTTGGATCATTTAGGATTAGTAAATATGGTTCATTTTAGAATCTAATTTTTTTAATACATTTAGCTTCCTACGATCACATAAATAAGCTTTATAACCTAATCTACTATAATAATGACAAGTAATATAAGAAGATATAGGAACAAATAAATTTTTAAAGTACTTTTACTATTTTTGTTGTTTATATCCCAAATTGACTTTATTAAAGACTGCATGTTGGTTATTCAAAAGCATGTTAAATTTTTTAGAACTATAAGTAAACTTATCAATAAATGATTTGACTTTATCAAGTTCTTCTTTCATGCTCTTATCTTCTTTGTTTAAAATTTTATTTTCTTTTGAAAGCTTTTCATTCATTAGTGCTAAATTTTGCTTTTTCAATCCTTATTTTCATGAGCTAAACTTTCATTAACTTTTGTTAGACCTTCTTTTTCATTGGTTAAGATAAGCTTTTGATCCTTCAATTCTTGATTTTTCTTAGTTAAGTTTTCATTATCTTTTGATAGTTTTTCATTAACACTAGATAACTTAAGAACTTGTTTGTTCATTTAATTCTTCAAATATAAAATTATTTTTGGCTTCAGACTTTACCTCTTCCTTATTGGCTATGAAGTATAGATTTGTAATCTCTTGTATCTTTTCATCAGAGCTAGAATCCTCACTCTTACTCCAAGTTGCCATCATTACCTTCTTCTTGTTTTTTTTTTGATTTTCTTGAAAAGGAGACAGTTCATTTTGTAGTGGCCCGACTTCTTGCACTCGAAGTATATAGATTACTCCTCTTTTTTCTTCTCTTTCGTCTCACTTGGCTCTCCTTTTTAAGGCCTTTTCTTGTAGCTTTACTTCTTCTTCCATATGAATCTTCTGAATTTTTTTGATACAAGGGCAGTTTCATCATCTTCATTTCCATCTCCCTTATCCAAGTCTTCACCAGATTCTTCCTTGGTTGCCATGGACTTGAGAGCAATTGTCTTCTTCTTCTTTTTATTTTCAGCAGCCTTTTGCTTCAAGAATAACTCATTGGTATGAGTGAATCTAGAAGTTGCTCGATCGAAAGAGTATCAACATCTTTGGCCTCTTGTATAGTGGTGACTTTTGCATCCCATGAAGTAGAAAGAGACCTGAAAATTTTGTTCACAAGCTCAGCATTAGAAATAGACTTGCCCAAACTTCTTAAATTATTTATAATATTAGTAAACCTAATGTACATTTCAGTTACGAATTTACTAGGTTCCATCCTAAACATCTCATAGGTATGAATAAGCATGTTTATTTTTTACTTGATGAGTACCCTCACAGGTGATCTCAAGTATATCCCAAATTTTTTTAACTGAAGAACAGGTGAAAATCTTATTGAATTCACCAGGATCTAATGTATAATACAATAAGTTCATAGCCTTGGCATTTAATTCAACTTGTTTTATATTATTCTCATCCCAATCATCTTCAAGCTTAGAAACCGAAATGCCATCTACCATAATGATTGGTTTGTGAGGACTTTTCATAATGGTCTTCTAAAGGTTATAGTTTATGACTTATATGTAGATATGCATGCGTGTCTTCAAATATGTGTAGTTTGTTCCATTGAATAAAGGTAAATGGTTTGAAGCTTGCCCCTCGATAACACAAGTACTAAATTGGACTGCTATTAGATCTTTAACTCAAAATCATTGGTCTAATTCATTGAGTACTAAGCTTTGATACCACTTATTGCTCAGCAAAGCAACCCAAAAGGCGAGATGAATTGGATTTTTCAAAAATTTAAAATAACTATGTATTAAATTTTAAAAATGGTGAAGTAATTATATTACAAAAATATGTATGCTGAATAAAAATATATACAATACTTAAAAAGAAAAGATGAGGAAAAGAGCAAGGCATACAAATACAAGCTTTAATAGTGATTCGGTGTAATCCAAGCACCTACATCCACTTCTTAAGAATTTCTTGGAAATTTTAAAATAATCCCTCAAGATTATAGCTGAATTATTTTTTGGGCTCACAAATCAAATCCTTGTTGGTTTTCTCATTTAAGATCATCAATACAATCTTACAATAAGTCAACCCTAGACTTGCAATCCAATTTAAAGGCTTGGAAGGGGTTATTCCCTAGTTTTAATTTTTTTGAAACTAGTTACAATAAATAAACCAAAGTACAAATGTTTCCGCACAAAAGAGATCTCTAAAAGAGCAAAAGAAAAGTTGATGAAGCTTGCGGAAGGTTGCTTTGAGTTGTTTTCTTTAATGAAAAGCTTCAATAATTACTTGACTGATTGGTGGCTGAGAAATAAAGGCACATTCTTTAAGAATAAAGATTTTTGTTTTGCAAGTTAGCTTTTGGAAGATTCTCTTGGAATCACTTATCTTTTTATTAGGATTCTCTCACTTCTTCAATCAGTTTAAAGTCTAATAAATATACTCAAAATCTTCGAAAATTAGTTTATAGCCGTTAGAGGGTGAGAACTAGCTGAACCTATATTTCTATAGTTCTGAAAATATAACCATTATATGTTGTCAAACCTGCAAGTATCGATACTTCACTCTGTAAGTCAATACCTTGAGTCGATACTTAGATTGTTCTGAAAAATACTGTTCTCTGGAACTACCTTGTGACTTTGATATTTGGTCCATAAGTCGATCTTTGAGTTGACACTTAAGTCTTGGTGTCGACACTTGAGACTGTGCCAAAAATTTTAGCTTTTTATTAATTCCTCTTACATCGATACTTGGAGCTTGAGTTGATCCTTGAGTCAATATCTTGAGTCGATACTTGATCCCCAGGTATCAATGCTTGATTGTAGTAGCTGAAACTCCTTGTGCCAAATTAATTTATTTTCTAGATTTTCTCTGAGTATAGATACTTGACTTCCTTGAGTCAACATTTAACTTGTGCCATTTTTAAAATACGTGCAAATTATAAAATTTTGAATTGTTGGCATGATTCCTTCCGTTCCAAATTTTAATTATCTATTAAAATAAGGTTTCCATGGCCTTTCCACTTGAAGAAGACTTTCAAAACCAGTAATTTTTTTTTGTTTAGGAATTGATCATTTTGATACATTACTTATAAGGCTTGAAGGGTACTGGAAATATTAAACTTACAATTCCAACAAATCATTAGTATCTCATATTATTCAATATTTTATTATCCATCAAAATCAAAGTCGAAGTCAATACAATGCCTGATGATCTAGGCTTAAGATCTTTTACTATGGTCAACTAATGCTGCAGTGGGTTCCACACAAATCATGAGGATATAGAAAAAAAAGGAAAGAGAGAATAAGAGAATATATGTATATATATTCATTTCTTCTTTTTCTTTTTTCTTTACTCTTGAGAAATGGAGGAAGGACTCCTCATGTCACCCCTATGGGAAGAGGAATAAGAGAAAGGGGTGGTGGTGTAGCTGGAGGTCTGGCAATGGTCGAGTAAGAGAAATGGCCAATGGTGATGGATATCCAATACAACAAAAAATGGTACAAAATTTGGGATCTTTCGGCTTGGATGATTTTAGGTCCCATCCCACTCACTAATGATTGGAGCTCTAGCGATGGCCATGAATGAGCACGAGGAGACAATCATGGGCTTTGATAATGAGCACCGGCACTAATAATTTGAAAAAAAAGAAACAAACTAAAAAAAAGTCATAATAGATCTACAAACAAGGAATAAACAAGGTTCTTTTTATTTCCCTCACCTACTCTAGTGAGATCTTAGCCTACGGTGAGGGCATTGTATAAGGGTGGAAAGGAAGAAGCTAGGACAATAAAGGAGAAGCTATTATGTTGATTCCAAGGAACAATAGTAGCCGATTCTAATAAGCACAGGGAACTTAAGTCGTTGCCAATCAAGAGGAAAAGAGGGAAGAATGAACAACTGATCAGTGATAATATCTGATGAGGTACTTGGAGGGAAAGGGCAAGTTCTTAAATAGATTGATGACTAAGGCTTTCTAGCTAACTCTTGCTTGGAGTCAAAAATAGTGTAGATGGGAGTCTGTTTAAATACCCTAGCATGTGCAAAACAAGTGTCTTAATTATTTTTTCATTTTTTAAGTATTTTCTGTCTATATTGTGCTTGTTAGGCCAATCAAGTGGACTAGGTCTAGTACAATATCATGCTTCTAAGGATTCATTTGATTTGTAAGAAGAACTTTTTTTCTTGGTAGTTACTTTCTAGAAAGTTATTGGAAAGTTATTTTCTACAAATAGAATTTTCACATGTTTGATTGATGATGGAAAAATGACTTATTTCAGGATGGCTTATATTTAGTTGGGCATCCAAAGGAAAACTATACAAAATATATATTATACTCTTAATAGATTTAAAATTATACATTTTTATTTCCAAACTTTGTATAATAATATTATTATATTTATATTAATAAAAAAATTATTTTTGTATAACATTCATGATGAACCAAACAAATTTTAAAAAATTTTGATATTACATTTTTTTTCTTCTAAAAAAAATTGATCCTCTAAATTTTTCCTATTCAAATCTTTTTTTAAAAAATAGTGGTACATTTACCTCTAGTCATCTTATAGTTTTCTTGTAACTCTTCGAGGCAAGCCTTTCTTTCCAACAATTTTTCATATCAAAATTATTATTATCTCATCAGTTATGAAATAATTCAAATCATTGTACTTTTTTTTGTACACTCTTGATAAATTATTAAGATTTTTTAAATTTACTAAATAATATCAAAGAAATCATGAATGTGGGTCACAGACATGGTGCAGCCACCTATATGTATGCTATTTTGCTTCTAGACCGATCGCGATTGCTTATGTTTCCGTGCTTTGTGGCTCTCCTATTTTTTTTAACCCTCCCCTTGCCCTTTCGATCGGTCTATTTTCTTTTAACCCTATCCTTTATTTTGTGATTGGAATTTAATTTTTTTTTTAATTTTAATTAAAAAATATTCGATATATAATATATATTAATTTTTTTATAATTATTTTTCGTTTAAAAATAAGTATATTAACTTGACTATCACCGGTGTTATTGCGTTTAGCATTTGGGTTGCATCTTCCGCACGAAAGAATGGTTGATCTCCTTTGACCGTTGGATCGCATCCAGCACGCGAGCACCCCGAAAATCCACTGCACAGCACTGAAAGTAGCCGTTGGACCCCCAAAACAGTGGCGCAATTGCTTGCCGCGTGCCGCCATCCCCACCCCGACCGACTTGACAGCTGCTGGAGGAGAGCGATGGGAAGAGAGCGGTGTTCAGCCGCCCCTTCTCTGGCTTCTATCGTTTTTTTATACACCCGTCGCGGCCCTTCTCTATGTTCACCCAAATACCGAATCGTGGAGCGAGAACGAGCGACGAGAGAGAAGAGGATGAGTGGGAGTGGAAAGGTGGTGTGCGTGACCGGTGCGTCCGGATACATTGCTTCCTGGCTCGTCAAGCTTCTCCTCCAGCGCGGATACACCGTGCGCGCCACCGTCCGGGATCTTGGTCTGTCTCTCTCTGTAATTTTGCAGAGTAACGGTCATGATTTTAAAGCAATTGATATCCCTCTTATACTCTTTCCTCTTTAGGGGATACAATTGCATACAAGGAGTGATGGAATGTTGTTTTGAAGTAGTTATGGTTATTATGACATCATCGCTGGCGGATTCATGTCCCTCCCTGGTCAGATTTTTGGAATAATAGCCTTTAAGCCTCCTTGCTTGCTTAGATTCGTCTATAGCCCTTAAGCCATGATCTGGTTGGATCGATCTTTTACCTTGTGCTTATACCCCAGATTAACGGGGTTGTAGCTTTTTTTTTTTTCCCCAAGTTTTCTTGACTTTGATTTGCACTTTTTTTTTTTTTGGTTTTGTTATATTTTTTCCATCAATCATTATAGGACACTTTCTGCTAACATTTATTTATTGTATTTTGACTTTGGAATTTTGTGGATGTTGGCTTACCTTATTCTTGAACTGCTGTGTAAAGTAGGAGTAGAAATAGAGTGGGAAGTTAGGGTTGGCTGGGTCTTGTGCAATTTGCGATAGGTCCTATGAGGGCATGTAACAGGATTTAAAGGTCTTTAAGGAGCTTAGGTGCGTTTGATTTTAAAATGGTTACAACTTTTTAGGAATAGAGTTACCAACATGTAGAGTTGTCTTTTCTTTCTTTTATTTTTTAAGGAAACATGCATCAGATGGTCAGGATCAAATTAGCCCAAATTGGAATCATGATTATTAGATCCATATATACATGAGAGCTTTAAAGCATTGCTTGAAGAAAAATAAAATATGTAGAACGTGCAGGAATTTTCTTATTGCTGTAATATTGTCTTTATAAAACATTATGATCCACTCATTTAGATTTTAGACTGTATGCTTGCTTATGTAATTGCAAGCTTCTTGTTTGTAGTTAGAAGAAGAAACATAAGAAATATGCAGTATAATGTTAAGTAAACTAACTTTGGTGGCAACATTAGTTGCTTGGAAGGGGGTTGAAAAGTCCATAAGTGGGGGCAGGAGTGGAGAGGGATAGGATTTTGAATTAGGTGTACATTATTGAGAACAAGGTATTAAATCCCGTGGGACATGGCTGTCCCGGTTTTTTCCTGGAACGGGACGTGTCGGCATCCCATCCCGTCCCGATACTTGGGACAAGGGATGTCCCAAGGTATCCCGATTGAGACATTGGGATGTTGGCGGGATGTTCTATCTCGACATATGGGATAATACCTATCCTGGTGTCCCGTGGGATGTCCCGTTGGGACTTGAATTCTTGATTGAGAATAAGATTTTTTTAAATTCTTCATATGTCTAAGCTTTTGATAGAGGACCAGAAAACAAGTACAGTAATGCGACAAAGGAGCTCTGCGACAGAATGATGCTATTCTCAGACAATAACATTTGTGATATTGGAAACAAAGAGTTGACATTAACAGTATGCCAAGCAGCATGTGAGAATTTAGTCCATAATGTGCATTTCATTGATGTTGACAAATTGCAAGGCATTCATAATTTTTTTACGTATTGAATGAAGAGAAAAATATAAGACAGGTAGCAACAGCGAAGTAGATTACAAGACTTTAAGTTCAAGTCTTAATTGGCATATGGAGCTTTTTTTTTCCCTCAATAATTTGCTGCAGATGGCTGTATATCTCCTATTGAGGCAAATGGTCCAGATTCCTTTTTGGACATGCTAGTGTAAAATGTAGATCTCACGTAAGCAAAACCATGCCTGGAAATTGGTTGCAGAGTTATTTTCAAGAAATTTGATCTCTTAGAGAAGCATGGTATGCTTCCTAGCTTTCTGGTGGTGAGACATCATGAGCTTTACTTCTGTTCAACCATCTTGGTGCTATGCCTCAAATGCAATGCATCATTCTTAGTCTATATAAGAATGTGACACCTGTAGCTATTCCCTTGGTCATCACTTATCTACATCATTCAACAAGTTTTCACTTCTCTAAGGCATTCTATGTAAAAAAATTATGCAATTTTATTTTGGTTTTTCTTCTCTACTTTAATCTTTCATTGTCCTCCATGAATTTGGTTAGAAGTTCTCAGTTATTTCATCAATTAAAATCTCATTTGTTGTCACATTCGGTCATATAGAGATTCACTTAGGTAACCAGCATCCACTCATTGTCCAATTTTTCAGGAAGTACTGTCCATTAAATTGTCCTATTTGGGGAGCAGTATCCTATTTGCCAAGAAAAAAGAAAAAATAATCCTAATCATTTTTGTATTGGACAAAATTTTGAAACGTGTGACAGGATAGTAAATTATCTCCATTCAAATGTGTTTCACAGATCGAATTAAAAATGAGTGATTTACCATGAACTATCTGCACTACAAGTCTG
This sequence comes from Areca catechu, assembly GCA_021397845.1. Taxonomy (NCBI): domain Eukaryota; kingdom Viridiplantae; phylum Streptophyta; class Magnoliopsida; order Arecales; family Arecaceae; genus Areca; species Areca catechu. The sequence continues at coordinate 159,310,990 of CM038050.1, forward strand.
AAGCCTACTTAAAGCATTTCAATGATATTGGGCTTCTTGCAAGAGAGGTTCTTTATTTCAGTTGGAGCAGATTAAGGACGATGTTGATTTTGGTAAAATTATAGTAAGTTTAAAGAAGCGCTCCTGCTTTTGACTTAAATGATAACACTTTTTGCTATGTGATGTTTCTTTCAGTATTTCCTATAAATATGTTTGTATCTATCTTAGGCATCGAAATGAAATCCTAAGTTCTTGTGTTCTTTGTTTACTTCTTGTTATGTTAGCTTTGTCTGAACAATCTCTTTCTATTATTCTTTTTTAATGATTGTGGAGAAAAAGGCAATATTCTGATCATCATCTAATTCTTTTGCAAAATTTTGGCATTGATCCATGTCAAGCATGCATTACCACCGCTTACCATAGGACATATGATAGACTTGAAGTTTTGCACAAAACTAATTTTGGTTTCTCATCTTGTATTTTTTATGTCATGTGTATTAGCTGATCCGAAGAAAACTGAGCACTTGCGTTCCTTGGGAGGAGCCAATGAGAGACTGCACTTGTTTAAAGCAAACTTGTTGGAAGAGGGCTCTTTTGATTCAGTGGTTGAGGGGTGTGAGGGTGTTTTTCATACAGCATCTCCATTCTATGACAATGCCAAGGATCCACAGGTTCATATCATTATCTCTGTTGCAAAGTAACATTGTTATTATTTTTTCCATAGGTTTACATGTTTTTATTGCTGAAAATGGATCAGATATGGATCAGATATAGATTGGATACTAGCGCTTCCAGATCCATATTTATTTTATTTAACGAATACAAATACAGATATGGATATTAGTCGGATGCAAAAATTCATATCTATATTTGTTTTAAACAGATACATATAAAATCAAAAATTGAAAAAATGGATATAAATACGGATATAAGTCGGATGATTAAACTTTTTGACCACAGAACCATAGATATTACTAAGTGGATAATAAATCAAGTTAATAGTATATTAATGTGGTCATTTATTTTTCTTAAAAATTTATAAATGTTATATAAAATTAAATAGGATTATAAATGGAATCGAATATTCGGATATGGATCGGATAATTGTGTATCCATATCTATATCCATTTTTCTTTAACAGATATCGATACGGATAGGGATATTGGTCAGATGCTCAAATTTCTATTCATATTTGGATAGATTCAGCTATGAAAATGGATCCAGATAGATATTATTCAATCCACTTTCACCCCTACATTTTTTCTAATAATGTACTGTTAGTGTTTGCTCCTAACTTTTTAGTCTTACAAAATAAAAGCAATATCATCATAATTTCTTTAGTTTTTTGTGCAATCTTTGCTGGTGTTGAGCTCCTATTGGAGTGAACGTATTCTTTGTACTAAAGGAGCTCATATGCTAGAGGCCCCATGCACTAGAGGCCCCACTCGCTAGAAGACCAACTGATTGGAGGAAAACCCACTCCATTGTCTAAGGAGCACGAGTTAGAGTATGGATTCTTGCATCTATTTTAGTGGTCATCCATGATATTTTTGCCTTGATGGGTCTCTCTTATTTAATAAATGTCAAGAACCTTGGGTTAGTAATAATTGGCAGAATACTGGAAAGCATGGTTTGTCGCACCGCCTAGTATGGGGAATATTGTACCATATCGGTACTATCTCATATCGTACCAATGCATGGTGTACTATCTCATCACGTATTGAATTGTATACCAACACTGTAATAGAATGGTATGTGTTGCCCAGATATGGTGCCCAAGAGGGGGGTGAATTGGGTATTTTAAAAAATTAAAGCAATATATGTGCTATCAAGTTCAAAAGTGAAGAGTGATAGTGCTCAAGTAATTGTGCAACGGAAGCAATGAAAGATAACAACAATTAAAGAGCAAAAGAAGAGTAAAGCAATGCAAACACACAAGAAGTATAGTGGTTCGATGCACCTAGCACCTACATCCACTCCCCAAGCTCCACTTGGGAATTTTCACTATAATCTTTTCTAGATTACAGCCGACTTGTTTTATCAGGCTCACAAGTCAAAACCTTACACACTTGTTTTGGCTTCGGGCTTACAAGCAACCCTAGTTGGTTTTAACAATTGGCTCACCAACAAACCTCACTCACTTGTTTTGGCTTCGGGCTTACAAGCAACCCTAGTTGGTTTTAACTATTGGCTCACCAACAAACCTCACTCACTTGTTTTGGCTTCGGGCTTACAAGCAACCCTAGTTGGTTTTATCAATTGGCTCACCAACAAACCTCACACTAGTTTCAAATTCCCTTGAAACTAGCCTAGGACAAAAAGAATATGAATACAATGAATAAAACAAGACAAACTCCTTTTGGGCAAAAAGTAATTCGATGTAGCTCTTGTAGCCTTTTTCTTGGAATCTTGGACCTCACTAAATGCCAAACACTTGAAAGTTGGATTCCTCAAAGATGGAAAGCTTTTGGCTAAGGAATCTCTTGGTTTTCTCACTCTTTTTGGCTTAGAATTGATTGAAGGCTTTGTACTTTCACTCTCTTCTTTTTCACTTTGTCTCCTTGTCTTTTTTGAAGTTAGGTGGAGGTTAAATACCTAATTCAAGCTAAAACAACTCCACAAGACCGTTAGAATCAAAAATATGACCGTTTATGGCCGTTAGAAATCAAATCAAAGGTTCAGAAAAACTAGCCGTTATGCCATGAGTCGACCTCATGAGTCGACCTCTAGATGATGGGAAACTAATATGCATGCAATTTTTTTTGTATGTTTTACATGTTGAGTTAGGTGATTAATTCCCAAATTTCAGATCAAAATTATTTGTAGGGAATTTTGTATGAATTTTTGAAGATCAGCATGCAGATTAGGACCTAGAAAAGTAGCAAAGAAGGACCGCCGGGGCTGAGAAGCCTCGGTTAGGGCAAGTTCTCCTACAATAAAACTACTGGAGGTAGAGGGGTGTACCTGACAATGTCTGTGAAGATCGCAGCGAAGGGGTCTCTCGTTCCTCGACGGATGCGGCCTGGAAAACCGAGCCAAAGACCCGCGGATACCCGGCTTTCTGCTCGGTGATCCGATTGAGGCTTGGCTGGAGTCGTTGGATTCGTAGGAACTCAGGGACCTGCAAACGACCTGTCAGGGGTTAGAAAGCTCACAAAGGAACAAGAAAACAAAGTAAAAACAGCAGGGGAAGGCTTCTTTTGGAGTGGGCGTCCAGGGATCTGGAGGGTTTGTTGGCAGCAGGAAGATGATTGCAAACACCGGGAAGAAGAACTCTCACAAACCCCTTTATGCACACAGCAGGGTATCACACCACTCAATAGAAGAACTCAAGGTTTTCATTCATCAAAAATTATCCTCATACAAGATGCTAGGGTCCCTTAAATAGACCCTTAACCTTGGGCTCCAAGTAAGGGTACATAAGTCTTTACATAAGAATCCTTTTCCCTCTCAAACCCTAGCTAGAAAATAAGGAAATATTAGGTAGAAAAATCCCTGAAAATTTTCTTGACTTGGTCAAGACTCCAAGGACGCCTAGGGGGGCGTGTTGGGCTTCTAGGAGCAGCAAAAGGCCGGCCCAAAGGGGCTCGGGTGCATGGGTTTGGGCCTCTGGAAGCTGGGATGGCCTGGTAGCCAGGTAGCAGGAATATTCCCTGGTATCTTGCTTCTTAGGGGCTTGGGCTTGGCACCTGGGCTTGATTTCTTTGGGCTAGGATGCAGATGGACCTCTGGAATCATGGATACCCTTATCTATGAATATACTTTGGCATCTGGAAGGGAATCTGGGTATCTGGAGGGCATCTGCAAGAAATCAGGATTTTCTGAATTTTCCTCCTGGGGTCTTCAAATCTTCAAGCTGGGTTGGACTTGTGCTATACTTCCATGTCTTCAATCTAGTTGGACTTGGTCTTCACTTGTATAATATAGTCTTGAGTCTTCAGTATGCTTGGACAGGACTCAAAAAAATAAAATTAGCTCAAAATGAGCTGACTAGCATTGGACTGAACTAGCTCAACATGAGCTGACTAGTACAGAACTGAAATAACAACTAAAAATAATCAAATAACAACTAAAATGGACTCAGATGAGATAAGCCCTTATTACAGATGGACTCATAAATTATTGATCAATTCACAGAGGATTGAAAAGCCTCTATCTTATTCTGGTGCCTCCGGTGTCCCCACCAATTCTCCCGGGGTGGGAGGAACTCGACCCTGTCGAGTGAAGGTCAGACTGGCTCACATATCTCTCGAGAAGGTCTGGGTTGAGGCGTTGCAAGTCCTCTCGAGAAATCTACGAATCGTCCGACTCTGGCCGGCCTTGCCATCGGACCAGGAAGCATTGATAGTCATGGCCTTTGGTCGTGATGGCTTGATTGTCCAGGATACACTCGATCCGTTCTCCTCTCTCAGGCCAAATTTGTTTGTGGACACTCTAGGTTAGGGTCACTCACAATGAAAAGGAATAGGTCCAAAGGCCTCACTAGGTAGCGCTGCCGGTTCCCTATACTCAACCAGGTCTATAATATTGAAGGTAGAACTAATGCCCAAATCCGAAGGCAAGACTAACACCTAGGCATTTGATCCAACCTTCTCTATCACTTTAAAAGGTCCGGCTCTGCGAGCATGAAGCTTCTTTTAGGCCTAAGCCTAACCAAGATAAAATCCACTACATCAAATTTTTTGATCCATCTTCGGGAATTAGCCAGTTGTTTTAACATTAGTGCGGGTGGTGAACATGCTAGGCACATGCAGACTCCTAACAAGATGATACAAAGGACTCAAACCTACACCTAGCAGACTCGACTAAAGAGGTTTATTAGGTCTTAACTACCACTTGGGCATGGGGGCATGAGTCGTGGTTGATGGATGACATGCAGAAGAAAATTTGCTAGTAACTCCTAATAAATGCCAGAGGGTCTGCCAAAAGTACGTAGCAAATGGGATGGGCTCTATGGATCCTTGCAACCTAGTAACCTCAACAAAATGTAACCTAATAGTTCTAGACACATGAGAAAACTCAGGAAAGGGTAGAAAATAGGAAGTGGGTTCAGAATTACTCTGGTAGGGTGGAGAAAAAGGTTCTGGGTTAGTTGGATAAAGTAGAATCAAAGAAGGCATGTCAGGGACTAATCCTAGACTAATGAGGTTAACCTTATGGGGTTGCGATATATCTACGGGGTTTGTATAATGGAAGGATGGGTTATTAATCTCAGGAAAGAGGTCCTTAATGGGAACTATAGGAGGAGACTCATCCTGAGGGTACTGATTCAAAGAGATCAGGTCCTTAATAAATTCTTCTGGTTCTTGTATTTTAGGACTAGACTCTATAATTTGGCTCTCTTCTATGGTTTCCTCAGGTAAGGCTCTAGTAGCAGTACCTAGGTTCTCTTCCTCTATTTGTTCTTCCATTATAGCTTTAGGTTGGATATGGTCAAGGTCAACTAGCTCTGGGTTGGTTTCTACCTGGGTATCTACTGGGTCAGCTAATTCTAGGTCTACTAAAGGTGTCTCCTCTTCTCCTTCATACTCATCCACTAGGCTCACATCAGCTTCATACACTTCCGCGTTAATGTAAGCCTTGTCAATCTCAGGAATGGTTGGAGAAGGTCGGCTAGGGAAAAATTGGCTAGGTCCAGGTTTCTGATTATGGACACTAATCCTAGTAGGTTCAGGTTGCCTAAGGGGTAGTGGCTCACTACTGGGCTCATATTTAGGGGTGCTAATCCTATGGGGTTCAAATTGACTAAGGGAAACCTGACTAGTACTAGGCTGATACTTAGGGGTTATGGGTTCTCTGGGCTCATAGGACAAGGGTGCAGATCTATGGGTCATGGGATTATAGGATCTGGGGTTATAGGAATTTGGGTCAATTCTATGGTCAAGTTCTAAGGATGGATCATGGTATGGAGTCCTCTTAAGGTTGGGTTCTCTATATGGGTCAGGATATTGGGTCCTCCTAGGGTTGGACTCCCTATATGGGTCAGAATACTGGGTTCTCCTAGGGTTGGACTCCCTGTATGGGTCAGAATATTGGGTTCTCCTAGGGTTGGACTCCCTATATGGGTCAGAATATTGGGTGTTGGTTCTACTAGGCTCATAGGGTGTGGGTGCATAGGATCTTTGATCATGGGATCTAGAGTCATAGGATCTAGGTTCATAGGTTATGGATTCATAGGTTCTAGGTTCATAGGATTTGGAGTCATAAGATCTATAGGTTGTAGGTATACTAGGCTTATAGGGAGAGGGTAAATAGGATCTATCTTCCTGGTCTATAAAATCCTGATTGGGTCTTCTAGGACTAACCTTAGGGATTGGGTCATGACGATGGGCTCTCCTAGGTTCAGCCTCAAGGTATGGATCAGGGTTTGGGGTCCTCCTAAGTTGAGGGGAATTAGGATTTGGCTCAGACCGTGACCCATGGTTTTTTTCTGGGGTTCCTACCCGGACTTTTAACTGATCAAACCTATTGGAAAGATGGTCAATTCTATCATTAGTTTGAATACGAGACTGAGTTAACTGGGTCATCTGAGTAGCCATCTGGGCCATTTGATCAGCTAGGGCTTTTATTTGAGCTTGTAAATTTTTCATCGGTTCAGACATTTGTGAAGGAGGTGGGTGATATGAAACTCCTGATCTAGTGCTCATGCAAGACCCGATCAGACCGACTATAGCTGACTAGACCTAAAGTCCAAACTAGATGCTCAATCAGGGTGGCAAACTAGCCTATAGTAACCCTGTACTCAGCCAGGCAGGTGTAAGGGGAGTGTTAGGTCCCTGATTGCCAATCCTAGACACCAATCAGAGATTGGCCAGGTAGGCGGACCAGCACACAAGCCATTCGGGATTGAATCCCTAAACCACCGTTCTAGACACTGAGCACAAGACACACACAGGTTAACTTGACACAGTGATCTAACACTAGCCCGGACCCGACCAGTTGGTGTCCCTAGCCCACTAGGACAAATTAAGTCTAATTAATTTTAGGTTAAGGCTTGGGACTGAATGCAAGGGATGTAGTTTTGGGCTAAGGAGAGGTGATCAAATCCTCCCCCCATCTGATATAGCAAGAGTGCCCTTAAAAGTAAATTATGCAATGATGGCAGGCAGATGAGGATGCAAATTAGGGTTTAGATATTTTTTTTGGTATTTTTGGAGAATATGTTTTTTTTTTTTGGTATTTTTTAAATAGAAGAAAACTTGCAAATCATGGCCTAATATACTGGAAATATACTAAAATTAAGAAATATGCAAAAACTCCTAAACAAAACCCTAAAACTTCCAAACTTGTCTTGCTAAAAAAAATAGAGCCAAAAATTTGCAGGCCCTATTTCGGCTTTCAGAAAATTCACAGGCCATAATAAAATCTAGAAAAATTTTTAAAATTACTGTGAATTATGATAAATCCAGGAAAATAAATTTCAGAATTTTGGAGTTTTTAACAGGGAGAAATAATTAAAATAACAGAGTATATACGGACTGAAAAATTGCAGAAAACAAGCCCTAATCTAAGCTCTGATACCAAATGATGGGGAACTAATATGCATGCAATTTTTTTTGTATGTTTTACATGTTGAGTTAGGTGATTAATTCCCAAATTTCAGATCAAAATTATTTGTAGGGAATTTTGTATGAATTTTTGAAGATCAGCATGCAGATTAGGACCTAGAAAAGTAGCAAAGAAGGACCGCCGGGACTGAGAAGCCTCGGTTAGGGCAAGTTCTCCTACAATAAAACTACTGGAGGTAGAGGGGTGTACCTGACAATGTCTGTGAAGATCGCAGCGAAGGGGTCTCTCGTTCCTCGACGGATGCGGCCTGGAAAACCGAGCCAAAGACCCGCGGATACCCGGCTTTCTGCTCGGTGATCCGATTGAGGCTTGGCTGGAGTCGTTGGATTCGTAGGAACTCAGGGACCTGCAAACGACCTGTCAGGGGTTAGAAAGCTCACAAAGGAACAAGAAAACAAAGTAAAAACAGCAGGGGAAGGCTTCTTTTGGAGTGGGCGTCCAGGGATCTGGAGGGTTTGTTGGCAGCAGGAAGATGATTGCAAACACCGGGAAGAAGAACTCTCACAAACCCCTTTATGCACACAGCAGGGTATCACACCACTCAATAGAAGAACTCAAGGTTTTCATTCATCAAAAATTATCCTCATACAAGATGCTAGGGTCCCTTAAATAGACCCTTAACCTTGGGCTCCAAGTAAGGGTACATAAGTCTTTACATAAGAATCCTTTTCCCTCTCAAACCCTAGCTAGAAAATAAGGAAATATTAGGTAGAAAAATCCCTAAAAATTTTCTTGACTTGGTCAAGACTCCAAGGACGCCTAGGGGGGCGTGTTGGGCTTCTAGGAGCAGCAAAAGGCCGGCCCAAAGGGGCTCGGGTGCATGGGTTTGGGCCTCTGGAAGCTGGGATGGCCTGGTAGCCAGGTAGCAGGAATATTCCTTGGTATCTTGCTTCTTAGGGGCTTGGGCTTGGCACCTGGGCTTGATTTCTTTGGGCTAGGATGCAGATGGACCTCTGGAATCATGGATACCCTTATCTATGAATATACTTTGGCATCTGGAAGGGAATCTGGGTATCTGGAGGGCATCTGCAAGAAATCAGGGTTTTCTGAATTTTTCTCCTGGGGTCTTCAAATCTTCAAGCTGGGTTGGACTTGTGCTATACTTCCATGTCTTCAATCTAGTTGGACTTGGTCTTCACTTGTATAATATAGTCTTGAGTCTTCAGTATGCTTGGACAGGACTCAAAAAAATAAAATTAGCTCAAAATGAGCTGACTAGCATTGGACTGAACTAGCTCAACATGAGCTGACTAGTACAGAACTGAAATAACAACTAAAAATAATCAAATAACAACTAAAATGGACTCAGATGAGCTAAGCCCTTATTACAGATGGACTCATAAATTATTGATCAATTCACAGAGGATTGAAAAGCCTCTATCTTATTCTGGTGCCTCCGGTGTCCCCACCACTGGATCAAGTGTCGACCTCATGAGTCGACCTCCAGTTTATCTTAGGCAAAAATCCAGAAAACCATAGTTCTGCCCAGTTTGAATTCTCAGGCGATGAGTCAACCTCTGGTGTCGACCTCTGGACAGGTGTCGACCTCTGGTGTCGACCTCTGGACAGGTGTCGACCTCTGGTGGTCGTCTTCTGGAGCGTGCCACTGAAATTTTGCCGTGCCGGCCTTGCTGAACTTTTTTTTTCTTCATGAGTCGACCTCTGGTGGTCGACCTTTGGCAAGGTGTCGACCTCTGGTCTGAATTTTTCTGAAACTCTTGAAGAGGTGCGTGCCATGCTTGAGTTTCTCTAAGCCTTTGTTTCTTTTGTGAATTTCTTCTTAATAAGAAGGTCCAATATGAGAAATTTGATTTTGTTCAAGGTAGAAGAGCTCTTTCCCAAATCATGCAAGCTTGGTTTCATCATTGTACTCTTGATAGTCTTTTTGAATAACCTAAGTCCTGAAACTTTATCTTGAAATGAAACATTAGTCCAAACATATACTCAACCTTTTGTTAATCATCAAAACTAAGGAGCCAAAGCCAACAATCTCCCCCTTTTTGATGATGACAAAACCTTGAGTATATATGCAATTAAGTCCAAAAGCAAAATATAGCACTAATAAAAATTTTCAAAGAATCCTTACATGCATGAGTATACCATAAAAATTTTACTTTTCATCTACTTTTTTGTGAAAACATTCTCATGAGTCAAAAAGATTTTACTTTTTATTTACTTCTTTCTTTTTGTGAAAACATTCTCATGAGTCAAAAAGATAAGAACCATAATAGCTTTACTCTATTCTATGAAAGAGTCATACTTTACCATATATGCTTTACAAACTTTACTTTACTCCCCCTTTTTGTCAAGAATCAAAAAGCGCATTCTTTGTAGTAAAAGATAAAAACAAATTATGTTCCATTGCAATGAAATACTTAGTTGCATAAAATACATGCTCCCCCTCAATTTGTGCATTCGATATAACAAAAACGTGCTAACTTAAGGGTTTAAAAAGGATAAATGCTAAGAGCCGGTATCAGACAGTAAAATATCATAATGTAGATAAATATATGAATGTATTCAGTTACAAAATTGCTTACATAGTAAGCACAAAACACTGATACATCAGATCATACAAAGCAAACTAAGTACAGCATACATCAAATACACCATACATCAAGTAAATCTATGAGGCTACTCCCCATCAGAAGGTATATCAAAAGAGATAGGAGCCGAAATCCTAGATGAGGATTTTGGAGTCCTATGAGTGAGACTCCGAGTCCTCAGAGAGGGACCAGACCTAGGGGTAGTCCTACGAGATCTATAGGTCCGAGGAAAAGACTCCACAGGTGTCCTAACAGAAGCAGTAGCAGAAGGAGTAGATGGATCAGTATGCTGAGTAGACTGAGCTGGAGTGTGCCTGCTGACAAGCTCATAAGCAGTGGGATTATCAATATCTGTCTCTGTATGCTCATCTCTATCATCCGGAATCCCTGTAATAGTCTCAAAAAGTGACTCAGTAATCTCAGTATCTACTGGCACATCTGCAGCTGGACGATCTGTACTGGGAAGATCAGTAGGAGGATCAGCAGAAGGGGAAATCTCTGGAATCGGATCTACAGGTGGAACATCAGAGCTACCTGTTCCAGGCTGATCTCCATCACTGTCACTGTATCCACTGGAGTAATCATCATCATCATCAGAATGTAGAGGAGGTACTATCGGATCTACAGTCCCTGGAGGCAATGCTAATCTCAGTAGGCTGAGTATCTATCGGAATCCTACATCTACACTAGCTGAGAGAGCTCCAATGCGCATATCTGTATGGATCCGCAGACCATGTAGCTCATGTCGTACACCAGCAATATCTGTCCGGACCTCTGAAATGTGATCAGTCACTCTCTGCTCAAAGTCCGATATGCTCGCTGTAGTCCTCCGTGGTGTAGCAGTAGCTGTAGGTGCTGGAGCTGATGAGGGTGGTGGCGTGAATGGCTCAGGCTCCGCAGTCTCTGACTCTGGTGCTGGACGAAGAGGTGTACCATGATCAGTAGGCTCTGAAGGCCCTGCCTCAGCTGCTCGGATCTCATCCTCCTTATCTGGCTCCTGGCCAGACTCTCGTCGCACTCAACGGTCACCAATCAGTCGAAATCCCATCCTATGCAGGGATTTCTCTCCATATGTATCAGTATGCTGCAGCTGACTGAAAGGTATACCATCAAATGAAACTCCATACTCTCTAAATAACTGTGTCAGCCCCATGCCATATGGCTGAACTAGTCTCCTGTGAGATGCTGCCTCACCCATCTGCTAAAGCATGATCCTGGGAAGGTTGATGGGAGTCCGCTGTCTCAGGGACACCATCAACACCAGCTCACGCTCAGTGATAAAGTCGAACCTCCCGCTCTTCGGAATCAAGATACGGGCGATGATATGATGCAGCACTCTCATCTCCAGTGAAAGCTGGTTAGCGGCTACTGTGGAGATGCCGCTAACATCCTCGCGCTCTAGGATATATATGAAGGCGCGCTCTCTGTCGTTGATAGAAGTGGCAGCTGTGCCATGAAGTGGAATCCTCCAAATACGACTGATGACCTCTGGTGTCACTGGAATCTCGATCCCACGAACAGTAGCTGACTATCCAATGCCATCAGTGGCCATGGATGCATAGAACTCCCTGATGAGGTCTGGGTAGAATCTCTCAGTCATCGTGCAGAAGTGAACCAGACCTGCATCTCTCAGCACATCTCCTATAAAAAAGTGATGCTGATCCCAGAAAGGTATATCTACACGTCTCCCGCTCGCAATGCTCTTCCGAACTAAACTGGCTGGCACTGGTGCAGGTGGCTCTGGGGTCGGCTCATGCTCATGTCTGACCTTTCTTCGTCGCTCAGTGCTACTTGGCCTTGTTCCATTCTCCTTTTTCTTACTGCCAAGTGCTTTCTTGGACCCATATGGATGGAAGAGGGGTAAATTAGGGAGAAGTAGGGTAATGCAGAGCTAAGAGAAAAGGAACCAAGAAAAGAGAGGAGAAGAGAGGTTCACGGGTTGAGTAAAAGAGGAAATGGTGAAATGGTAAGATAGGGTTTGTGAAAATGGAGAAAATCGAGAGTAAATGGAGGAAATGCAAGAAACGGAGGAAAGAAATGAGTGATTTTAATTGAAAAACAATCGATATTAGAGGGTGGATAGAGGCAAAAGCTTTCGGTTGTCCAAAACCAAGAACATGGTCAAAAACGGTTTGGTTCAAAAGAAAACAAGAGGAGAGGAGAGGATTACCCAAAAAGATGAAGGAGAGGGTTGGAAATCCACTGTTTAGAGCTTTAGGGAAGTTGGAGGGGGACCACACGAAGGAGAAATGGAAAGAAATGGAGAAAAAGAGGCTTGCGGACGTGTTTTAAAAAAGATGATTTCCGTTCAAGTGTCAACCTCTAAAAACTCTCAGGGGTCGACCTCAAGTGTCGACCTCTAAAAGATCTCAGGGGTCGACCTCAAGTGTCGACCTCCGAAAACTTAAGTGTCGACCTCCAAAAAATAAATTAGCCAAAATAAAATTCGGTAAAATTTAAAAAATTGATAAAATTTAGAAAAATAGGCTTTAAACATATTTGAGAACTTATAAATCATTTTTGAGGAATTTTGATGAAAATAGAAGAGTTTCAAGCAAAAGGATCAATGACTCCCAATTCTCTTCTGATCATACAAAATCTATCTTCATTCAATGGTTTTGTGAATATATCAGCTAATTGATAATCAGTACAAATAAATTCTAACAACACATTAGAGTTTTGAACGTGATCTCTTATGAAGTGATGTCTTATTTCAATATGTTTGCTTCTTGAATGTTGTACAGGATTTTTCGTTAAATTGATTGCACTAGTATTATCACATCTTATGGGTGTCTTAGTTAGTTTGATGCCAAAGTCCTCGAGTTGCTGTTTGATCCATAGAATCTAAGCACAACAGCTTCCAGCTGCTATATATTCAGCTTCCGCCGTAGATAGAGCAACCGAATTCTGTTTCTTGCTACTCCATGAAATCAAATTAACTCCTAGGAATTGACAAGTTCCACTAGTACTTTTACGATCAAGTTTACACCCAGTAAAATCAGCATCAGAATATGCAATTAATTCATATGATGACTCTCTAGAGTACCAAAGACCAATTTCAATTAACCCAGATAAGTATCTAAATATACGTTTTACAGCTAAGAGATGTGATTCTTTAGGAGCAGACTGAAAACGTGCACACATACAAACACTAAACATTATATCTGGTCTACTGGCAGATAGATATAGCAATGAACCAATCATGCCTTTATATAATTTTTGGTCTACTGATTTACCACATTCATCTTTGTCTAACTTACATGAAGAGCTCATAGGGGTACCTATTGGTTTGGTAGTCTCCATTCCAAACTTTTTCAATATTTTCCTTGTGTACTTGGCTTGGTTGATGGAGATCCCCTCTTTGGTTTGCTTAATTTGGAGTCCGAGGAAGAAGTTGAGTTCTCCCATCATGCTCATCTCGAACTCACTCTGCATTAACTTTGCAAATTCTTGACAAAGACATTCGTTAGTAGCACCAAAAATAATATCATCTACATAGATTTGTACTACTAAGAGATCATCATTTTTTTTTTTCAAAAACAATGTATTATCTACATTACCTCTAGAAAAATCATTCTTCATCAGAAATGAACTTAATCTATCATACCAAGCTCTAGGAGCTTGCTTTAAACCATACAATGCTTTATGCAATTTAAAAACATGGTTAGGAAATTCATGATTTTCAAAATCAGGAGGTTGTTCAACATAAACTTCCTCTTCAATAAATCCATTTAAAAAGGTACTTTTAACATCCATTTGAAATAACTTGAAATCCATAAAACAAGCAAAAGCAAGTAAAAGCCTAATTGCTTCTAGCCTAGCAACAGGAGCAAAGGTTTCATCAAAGTCAATCTCTTCTTCCTGGTTGTAGCCTTTAGCAACAAGTCTAGCTTTGTTTCTAGTTACAATATCATGTTCATCAAGTTTATTTCTAAAAACCCATTTTGTGCCAATTACAGAAACATTAAGGGGTCTTTCAGTTAAAGTCCAAACGTTATTTCTTTTAAATTGATTTAGTTCATCTTGCATAGCATTAATCTAGTTACAATCTTTTTCAGCTTCTTCAATTGACTTAGGCTCTATCTGAGATACAAAAGCTAAATAATCATAAACATTTCTAATAGAAGAGCGTGTACTTACTCCCTTTGACGGATCACCAATTATTAGCTCTTTGGGGTGTCCGTGAGCATACCTCCATTCTTTAGGTAAAGGTTTTGGTGAAGTTGCATTGATCTCTTGAGTTTGATCTTCATTTTCTTGATCATCATCTTCTTTAGGCTCACCTTCATTGATTGTCAATTGTTCAAGCTTCTTTGTACCTGTTTCATCATCAAAAGAATCTTCTTTTCTAGAAGATTTTTCGTTAGATTCATCAAACACTACATGAATTGATTCTTCAACTAGAAGAGTTCTTCTGTTGAAGACCCTGTATGCCTTGCTAGAAGTAGAGTATCCTAAGAAAATATCCTCATCTGACTTGGCATCAAATTTACTGATATTGACTTTGCCATTGTTTAATATGAAACAGCGGCAACCAAATACACGAAAATATTTAAGATTAGATTTTCGATTTTTCCAAAGTTCATATGGTGTTTTCTTCAAAATAGGTCGAATTAAAACACGATTTAAAATGTAACAGGAAGTATTAATGGCTTCTGCCCAAAAATATCTAGGTAAATCGTTTTCGCAAAGCATTGTGCGTGCCATTTCTTCAAGAGTCCTGTTTTTTCTTTCTACCATCCCATTTTGTTGAGGTGTCCTAGGTGCAGAAAAATTATGACTAATGCCATTTTCATTACAAAAAGCTTCAAAATCATGATTGTCAAATTCAGTTCCATGATCACTACGCAAAGAAACAATAGTGAGATCTTTTTCGTTTGAAACCCTTTTATGAAATTTAACAAAAGCTGAAAACGTTTCATCTTTATGAGCTAAAAACATTATCCAAGTAAATCGTGAGTAATCATCTACAATTACTAGCCCATATTTTTTACCTCCCAAACTAGTTGTTCTGGTTGGTCCAAAGAGGTCCATATGCAATAATTCAAGGGGTCTAGTAATAGATACTACTCCTTTAGGTTTGAAAGTAGATTTAGTTTGTTTTCCAAATTGACATGCAGCACAGATCTTATCTTTTTCAAATGTGAGTTTTGGCAATTCTTTTACAAGATTCTTTTTGCTTAATTTTGAAATCAACTGCATACTA
Organism: Areca catechu; assembly: GCA_021397845.1. NCBI lineage: Eukaryota > Viridiplantae > Streptophyta > Magnoliopsida > Arecales > Arecaceae > Areca > Areca catechu. The sequence continues at coordinate 159,326,290 of CM038050.1, forward strand.
GGATGCTCTAGCCTACGATGCCAAAGCCAACTAGTTTCACTTGCCTTGGCTTCCCTAGCCACTAGGCATTGACCACTTTCCATGGTTAGATCATTAAGATCAATCATGTAAATGTTTCCATGCCTATGACCAGTGAACTTGATGCCATCGACATCTAGACTAGATACCATGCACAAAGATGATTCAAAAATAACTTTAAAACCCTTGTCACAAAACTGACTAATGCTGAAAAGATTATGCTTCAAGCCATCAACAAATAATACATTATCTACATAAGCATTAGGGGTGATATGGATTTTACCAATTCCGACGATTTTGCCTTTTCCATTATCACCAAAAGTAACGTTTCCACCATCAATAGCTGCTAGTGATGAGAATTGCTTCACATCCCCAGTCATGTGCCTTGAGCAACCACTATCCAGATACCACATTCTTCTTTTATTTTTGGTTGCAAGGCACACCTCATCATCTTCATTGGCCATGAAACACAGGTTGGCGACTACCTGCTGCTCTTCATCACTGCTGGAGTCCTCACTCTCACTCCAGGTAGCCATCATGGCTTTCTTTCTCAACATCCTTCGACTCTTCTTAAGCAAAGGGCAATCCGTTTTATAATGTCCAGGCTTCTTGCACTCGAAGCAGATGGGTGGATCCCTTTCTTTTTCTTTCTCTTTATCTTTATTGTGATCACCTTTTTGTGGCCTTTTCTTGTAGAAGCCTTTCTTCTTTCTCATGAATCTTTTGAATTTTCTTGTAATGAGGGCTGTCTCATCATCATCAGCTTCTTTTTCTGATTCATCACTTGACTCTTCCTTTGTAGTGGACTTGAAGGCTATGGCTTTTTTTTTCTTGTCATTGTCCACTGTCTTCTGCTTTAGTGAAAGCTCGTAAGTCATCAGTGATCCAAGAAGCTGCTCAAGAGGTAGAGTATTGACATCCTTGGCTTCTTCTATGGCTGTTACTTTCGCATCCCATGAAGCCGGAAGAGACCTGAGAAGTTTGTTAACCAGTTCACCATTAGATATAATTTTTCCCAAACTTCTCATACCATTTACTATATTGGTAAATCTAGTATACATTTCACTGATACTTTCAGTTGGTTACATCCTGAACATCTCATATGTATGAATGAGCATGTTCACCTTTGTGGTCTTCACTTGGTGTGTACCCTCATGGGTAACTTCAAGTGTATCCCAAATTTCTTTGGCGGAAATGCAATTTGATATTCTGTTAAATTCACTTGGGTCAAGTGCACAGAATAGCAAATTCATCGCCTTAGCATTTAATTCAGCTTGTTTGATGTCATTGTCATCCCATTCTTCTTCAGATTTTGAGGTGATAATGCCATTAACCAAGTGAGTGGGCTGATGAGGCCCTTTAGTAATTACTCTCCATATATTATAATCTACAGCTTGTAAATAAATGCGCATACGAGTTTTCCAGTAAGTGTAGTTTGTGCCATTAAAGAAAGGAGGGCGATTTGATGCTTGACCTTCAACTACATCCATTCCAATTGGGGCGGCCATAATCTTTCACTCAAGATCGTTGGACCTACAAGAGAGTACCGGTGCTCTGATACCACTTGTTGCCCAGATATGGTGCCCAAGAGGGGGGGTGAATTGGGTATTTAAAAAAATTAAAGCAATATATGTGCTATCAAGTTCAAAAGTGAAGAGTGATAGTGCTCAAGTAATTGTGCAACGGAAGCAATGAAAGATAACAACAATTAAAGAGCAAAAGAAGAGTAAAACAATGCAAACACACAAGAAGTATAGTGGTTCGGTGCACCTAGCACCTACATCCACTCCCCAAGCTCCACTTAGGAATTTCCACTATAATCTTTTCTAGATTACAGCCGACTTGTTTTTTCAGGCTCACAAGTCAAAACCTTACACACTTGTTTTGGCTTCGGGCTTACAAGCAACCCTAGTTGGTTTTAACAATTGGCTCACCAACAAATCTCACTCACTTGTTTTGGCTTCGGGCTTACAAGCAACCCTAGTTGGTTTTAACTATTGGCTCACCAACAAACCTCACTCACTTGTTTTGGCTTCGGGCTTACAAGCAACCCTAGTTGGTTTTATCAATTGGCTCACCAACAAACCTCACACTAGTTTCAAATTCCCTTGAAACTAGCCTAGGACAAAAAGAATATGAATATAATGAATAAAACAAGACAAACTCCTTTTGAGCAAAAAGTAATGATGTAGCTCTTGTTGGAGACTCTTCAAGCCTTTTTCTTGGAATCTTGGACCTCACTAAATGCCAAACACTTGAAAGTTGGATTCCTCAAAGATGGAAAGCTTTTGGCTAAGGAATCTCTTGGTTTTCTCACTCTTTTTGGCTTAGAATTGATTGAAGGCTTTGTACTTTCACTCTCTTCTTTTTCACTTTGTCTCCTTGTCTTTTTTGAAGTTAGGTGGAGGTTAAATACCTCATTCAAGCTGAAACAACTCCACAAGACCGTTAGAATCAAAAATATGGCCGTTTATGGCCGTTAGAAATCAAATCAAAAGTTCAGAAAAACTAGCCGTTATGCCATGAGTCGACCTCATGAGTCGACCTCTGGATCAAGTGTCGACCTCATCAATCGATCTCCAGTTTATCTTAGGCAAAAATCCAGAAAACCATAGTTCTGCCCAGTTTGAATTCTCAGGCGATGAGTCGACCTCTGGTGTCGACCTCTGGAGCGTGCCACTGAAATTTTGCCGTGCTGGCCTTGCTGAACTTTTCTTTTCTTCATGAGTTGACCTCTGGTGGTCGACCTTTGGCAAGGTGTCGACCTCTGGTCTGAATTTTTCTGAAACTCTTGAAGAGGTGCGTGCCATGCTTGAGTTTCTCTAAGCCTTTGTTTCTTTTGTGAATTTCTTCTTAATAAGAAGGTCCAATATGAGAAATTTGATTTTGTTCAAGGTAGAAGAGCTCTTTCCCAAATCAGGCAAGCTTGGTTTCATCATTGTACTCTTGATACTCTTTTTGAATAACCTAAGTCCTGAAACTTTATCTTGAAATGAAACATTAGTCCAAACATATACTCAACCTTTGTTAATCATCAAAACTAAGGAGCCAAAGCCAACAGTATGGATACTGGATCCAGTATCGAGATGGTGAACCTTGCAGGGAAGTCTGAAACTTTTTTGAGTTTTCAACTAACTTGAAAAGTGGGTGATAAAAATAGCAACCTCATTAAATCCAACATCACAAACAACACAAAATAGGGTAGGAATTATAGGAATTACGAAGTAATATTGACATGGGAAAGACCAAGGTTGGCCAAACTACTAGTACTGGGACCCATACCGGTCAGTGCCTAGTTTGTTATGGTACTAGTTTGATACTGTACTGACATGATATGTTGTGGCATACCGGTTCCAAATTGGCACACCATATTTTTTTTCAATTTTTCAAGCTTTAATGAAAGTGATCTTTTTTTGGTTTTTTAAATGATTTTAAGTCTAATTTGATGTTTTTTGATATTCTAGTCACCCCGGCACATCCAAAATGATGCTTCTTGACATTTTGGAGTGATTTTTCTGCTTTACCATGGTATTGCTCTGAAGCAATGCTACCTTGGGAAGGCAAAAACCTGAAAAATTTGTCATTGGGTTTGCTACCTCTAGCCTTTTGTATTAGCATTAGTTCGAAACCTATATGTAAAGAAAAAGTGAATGATCCTGGCTTTGTACACTAGGAGAAGCAACAAGAAATATCCTAAAATCAATTAGCAAGATACAAAACATAAATTGATACAATCAATTGCATATACTTAAAGTACAATATACATACCAATATCTAAAATCTTGTAGAGTATGATTTCTCTCATAGATATCCAAATCATTAGCATAATTAGAAAGCATATTAGCCCACCCTTCTAACCAAGGTTCCCGATACCGGTACTGGGGCCTGTCTCGGAAGGAGGCGGTACGGTACCGTACCGGCATGCGTGCTGGATCCTTTTTTATATTAAAAATCATATTTCCCTCTCCCCTAAAGCAAAAAAGAGGACCTGAACCGAACGGTACCAGGCTGAACCGGGTGGTTCGTACCGGTACGAAAATTAATTTTTTTTTTTTTTAATGGTTCGGAAGCCGGATCGTTTTATTGGGATGAACCGTACTGGCTAGGTACCGATATGGTACGCCCCATACCGGGCGGTACGGGATGGTACCGCGTTCCATGCCTCTAACCAAATAGTGTTGTCCTATACACATCCCATAAGGTACATACTTTAAGTTATAACTGCTCTAGGATCTTTCATTGAAGTTGGGGCTCTGACAGGTGTCCTCCGGCTGATAATATGATTGTGGAGAGGCTCACCCGAATATGCCAGTAGTAAAAGTTGACCCATAAGGTTCTCCGAACTACGTAGGGTCATAGGTTGTTTGTTTCGATGGAAATTGAAGTATCAAGACAGCAATCTAGTATATACACTTAATGGCTTTGAGACTTCTTTGGAGTAGATGGGTCTATCTATTTGATCGACCACCTGCTAGCTATGTGTCAAAAAACACCACACGCTACACACATTAGAGGTAGAAGATCAAGGAGGCAGTGGCATTGGAGAGAAAGGAAGGATCGATATTTTTCAAATTCAAAAGAATGTACAAGGGCCTATATTTACCAAGTATGTAAATCTAAATATGGTAAGGAATATGGTAGTATTTTAGAAAATATTACCCATACTTTTATGGTAGAGAAAATTATCTATACTTTAATGGTGATAGGGAAGGAGTTTTCCCTCGGCAGTGCTCGACGGAGCACGGCTGGACGGAAAGGAGATCGGGCAGGGTGCTGCCGGTGACAGTTTATCCACCAACCGGAACCAGAAAGAAGGGAAAGAACCCCCTTGCTATCCCTAATTAGAATTATTAGAAGCTAGAGGAGAAGGAGACTCACTGGTGTCATTAAGGAGGCGGCCGACCACCAGTGAAAGCTCGATCTGGATCCATTTAGAGCCGACGAGCAACAAGATTTAAAGAAGGGATTTGGGGAGAACAACCTCCTTTCTCGACGGATTAATCCAACCATCCGAGAGTCTCGCCCAGTCCGGACGGTCCTCCGGTCGACTCCCTTCCCTTCATAGCTACTCCGAGTTCTCCGACGAGCTTCAAGGTAGGATAAACAGGGGCTCCGTCCCCTGTTTCTCTCCTTTTTTTTCTGAGCTTCGAATGAAGTCGGCAAAGGCGGCCAACTTCAGCCTAAGGCGGCCCAGTTACAATCTGGGCTTCACAATAACAAACATTGTAATTGGGCTACACAATACCGAATATTGCCATGGATGAAAAGCTTATGTATGTTCTATGCAATGTTATATATAAGATGGAGTCCGATCCAGATATCGCAGCTATATGCCTAGAATAAGTAAGGTTGAAATTGTTGAGTGATTTTTATTAACACTAATTTTAACAAGTAGCATATGATAATAATAATTTTTTCTAGACAATTTTTTAGGGAGGGCATAAATTCTTTTAGATCCAATGTAGCTATCAGAAGTAAATTAAAGATGAATCATGGTAGATACTACTAAGTTTAATATTTGATTTAAATTGATTTTTGAATTTTGCCAAATCTAAAATTCTAAATGATTTAATGTCTTTTGCAATTGAATGGTGGGTGCATTTTGGTAGATCAGCAAAATATTTAAAAATTGTTGATGTTAAGATCCTCTCCAAGATGGTATCATCTAATGGATGTGAGTAAACTGGTCTACCTTCGTCCTTATCTATTCCAAGCAGAGGAACCATCTAAAACAGAAATGTTTCAACGATTTTGTTTATGTAAACTATAATTTAAGGTTGAGGCTAAAATACATTCAGGAGAAAGTTGAACTGAAATACTCCCGATTCTATTGCAAGTAATTATGTTGATGAGAAAGAAGATCCGATGATTGGATGGATCGTGAGTCAGCAGTTGAAGCTAGAGCTTGATGGAGCCAGGATCACCTCCTTGACCAGCCAGTTTTGTAACTAGCGAGACCGGGATAGATGCTGAACAATGGGCAACAAGCAATATTCCTCACAGGACTCCGGCAGATATATCATATCATCTCTTCTCGCCATCTATTCGGTCTAAAGATAGAGGAAAAGGAAATGTAGTTGCATCTCTATTGGAGCACTCAATTTATTTAGATTTAACACCAAAAAGAGTGGTGCTACTAGTGCTTCTTCAGATAATGGAGAATTTAGTGATTAGAGAGGGGCCGGAGGATAGGAGACGTAGTCGGTTATTCATCTTTAATTTACTGGTGAGTCGCAGTTTAGTCACACCATAAAGGATATAGATCATGGTGCACCAGTTGGTAGATCTCATGGTGATACTTTATATAGGCGACGGGCTTCGTGAGGTCATTCGAGACACGATACAGTTATGGATCTTGCATGTGAAGTAGGATCCATGAAGTATTAGGATCATCTTCATATTCTGGATTCTCTTACCCGCAGGTACCGACAACTTGTAATCCATATGGATATGGATATGGTGCATCCGAGATATATCATCTTCTAGTGGTTATTATCCAATACAGTCCGGAGCATCTTATGGATTTGATTTTGCTATCGATATATTTGGATGGGTCCCTATACAGTCATATCATCAGTCTCTGGATATCTCTCGGAGTCGAGATCTCAACAAGAAATCTGTGATGAGTTACTATCCATTATGCATACCTTCTGGGATGAGCTTATAGGATTATCATGCTATTTAGTTAGAGGGATTTATTGATCTTTCTACTCAGTACATTAATGATCTCGATATTTATGGACATCGACACTCGATTCGATTCTAAATATCAATAAGTAATTATGTTTATATTTCACTTTTCACTTTAATTAATTGCTAGTAATTTTACTTTAATTAAAATTATTTAAAAAATAATATATCATGGTTGGAGGCTAAACATCATTTTGTAGTATTATGAAGTGATACAAACATCAATTAGTATCAACAAACATCTATTTAGGCTTAAAAATATTTTATAAATCCTAAAAAGAATAAAAAATTAAGCATGACCGGCATGCCGTACCATACCATATGTCGATACAATACAGTATCGGTACCATACCGTACTGGCCCGATGCCGGTACGGGTCTTGGTATCGGTATCGGGATCCTTGGTCAAGGGGGTATAGTTGGCGAATTGCCAAGTGAGATGGTTTTGGGGCTGGTATGGGTCTTGGTAGGTTGGTACCGGTATTAGTACCAGGATCCTTGGTCAAGGGGGTATAGTTGGTGAATTGCCAAGTGGAATGGTTTGGCTTTAAACTCTTCATGGGCTTGGTGGCTTTCGGTTGAGTATGAGTTTCTTTCTCGTAAGGCCGTTTATTTTTGCTTCCTTCCTCCTGGCGGAGGAACTGTCATTCAGCTTGAGCATACATTCCTACTCGCTCAAGAAGTTTAGCATAGCTCTTTGAAATTTTTTATTCAAGGAAAAACTCAAGTGACCATTTTGGAGTCCTCGCTTCAAGATTGATATAGCGATGGACTCATTGAAATCTCTGACCTCTATGTGGCTGCATTGAAGCGCATCATATAACTCTGGAGTCTCTCCTTCTTGCTTAATAGAGAAGAGACTATATTATTCTTTGGCGGTAATCAATGACTACCAAAGTGGGTCACCAACCGACTACCTAGCTGCTCAAAAGAATGGATAGATCCGGGCAGCAAACTTGAAAACCACATTCTAGCGGCCTTCAGAGTTGCTAGAAAAGCCATGCACAATAAGGATTCAAATGTATCTTGGAGCCTCATGAGGATTTTGTATCCCTCCAGATGGTCAACACAATTAGTGGCACCATCATAGGGTTCAACCAATGGCATCTTGAATTGGTGGGGAATCGGCTCATTCATGATTTCCTTGGAAAAAGAGGATGGGTATTGAAATTATGGGAATTATTCTTGTGACGATCTTCTATATAGATTTTTTTCAAGTTTAGCTTCCAGCTCCCGGACCTTCTTTTTGATATCATTCCCTTACTGAGGCGATGATTCGAAGGATACACTAGAATTGAGTTCTCTTGGAAATCCTCAAGGATAAATGGCGATGGTTTCTTCCTTCTTGAAAAGGAATTGATTGCCAGATTTCTTCCTCCCTGCAAGGAGATTGATGACTTCTGTCACATCCACCAAATTGATTCTGGTAGTTGTGCTGAGATGATTCAGCCGGCGGAGCAAGAGACTGAATAGTAGATTGTTGAAAAAGATGGATAGTATTTATCAATAGTTGGACTTGCTCAATCAGTGTCCATCCTTGGGTCAATGGTAGGAATAGGTTAAGGATTCCTTATCTCAACGTCTGCTATACTAGGAACATTTTGTGAAGATCGTCATTATGAAATAGGGTTTAGTCTAGGTCTTCCTCTCACCATTTTCTTAAAAGCAAGGATCTTGGTATCATCTTGAACAGCCCAATTTGGGACATACCGTATCGTATCGGCCAAGAGCCAGTACAGTTCATCTATAAAAAATGGTGCGTATCATCCAGTTTGGGCCAGTTATTGCTCGATTCAGGCAAATAATTTTGCCATGAAGAGGGAAGGAGTTTTTTTAAATTTTGTAGGTCTGGTACGGGGTCCAATACGGTACCGTACTGTACCATACTGGTTGGTGATCGGTACGGGGCTCGGTACTGGTTCGGTATTCCTTGCTTAAAAGATTTGGACAAGGCCCTTCCTTTAGTACCATTATGTTGCTGACCTCTCCAAGCTTGATAAGTTGGTTATGCTGGGGTGGCTTTCAAGCTCCTAAGGGTTTTCAAGAAACTGGCTAATGACTTTTGGAGTGGACTCGATCAACTTCTTGACAAAAGTTCTTGATGTTAGAAAAAATTGGTGGGATTTCTTCAATAGGGACCCTTCGATGTTTAAATAGCTTTGAGAGGGAGAACAATAAGAAGAAAATGGAGAGTTCAAAAATTATTTCCTAGAGATCCCCTATTTATAGAAGTAGAGGGCCGAGTTAGTTAGGCGGTTATAACCGTTTGTGAGGTGGTTACACTATTAAGAAAGTGATTAAGTCAATTAGACTACTAAAAAGTCAGTTTGTGAAGTGGTTTGTTAAGTGATCCGTTACATTTCTTGATAACCACTTTACTAACCTTGTCGTAATGGCTCTAATGATTTTAAGATATATTTTTCATGTTAAATAAAGTTATAGAACTTTGTACCTAGTTCAAGTAGTCGGTATCTATCCGATGAGTAATTGGGCAACCTATGCTTCAAATAAGTGATCGGCTCCTAGCCATCTGATATCCTATGTCTTGAATAAGTGATCAGTTTCTGACCATCTAGCACCATGTGCCTTGAATAAGTGATCGACTTGTGGTCGTCTAGCATTCTGTGCCTTGAACAAGTAATCAGTTTCTGGCTTTTTGGTACCCTGTGCACGGAATAAGTGATCGGCTCCTAGCCATCTGGCATCTCTGTCTTGAATAAGTGATCGGCTTCTAACCATCTAGCATCCTGTGCCTCGAATAGGTGATCGGCTCCTGGCCATCTGGCATCCTGTGCTTTGAATAAATAATTCAGTTCCTGGTCATCTGGCACTCTATGCCTAGAATAAGTGATCGGCTCCTAACCAACACTTTTTTACATGTCACTGGTTATTTATGACAGGTCATCTTACCTTGTAACAATAATATTTTAGAGGATATTACCTACACTTTTATGGTAGGGGATATGATAACACTCTAGAGAATATTACTTATACACTTTTATGGTAGGGAATACGGTAACATTCTAGAAAAATATTACCTATATTTTTATGGTATATATTAATACTTTTCTGCATCTAATTGATTCACACAGCAAACCATATGGACTAACACTGGTGGGCCAAGTTGAGTTAAAACCTATATCTAGCTGAAACCCATTTGAACCTATGACCTAAATAGCTCAATTGTATGAACCACCAAGTCAGAAAGAAACTTAATTTGACTCGGATTGGGCAAGGGGCTCTTTACCCTAAAACTCAGTCTGTTAACCTTTCCTCTTCTTCTCAGTCGAGGCAATGGGAGCAAAAGATCACCAACGATTGTATAGATATGATGATCCTCTTTGCTATTCTTATTTTCTTTAATTAAGGTGGCTGCACCTTAGAGGTTGAGGTGGTGGGAATAAGAGCTGGTTGAGGTAGCTGGATTGAAGGGACGGAGGCAGGGTCAAAAGTGCTTTGAGGCAGCAATTTCAGAAGGGAGATAAGGATGTCATGGCAGAGTTTGAAGTGGAAACATTTGAGTTCTATAACTTGGGCTAGCAGGTTGTTGTAGCAATGGTTCAGAGGGTGATCTAGGTGGCGTTGAATAGTGATAAAGACAACATCTGAGCAGGGGTGGCACCAAGCATGACTAAGGTGGCACTAGAGGATTGGAGAAGATAGGTTTAAAGATGTTGGGGCAGAGGGCTCAAATACCATTTTCGTAAAGATACTCCAACAAGTTGAAGTAAAACTTAAAGAAAAGTAATTCCTCAATGAGTTAAGGACAAAAATTCAAAATTTGGAGAACCATGGAAGTATGGAACTATGGAACCCTATATGTAAAGACATCTAAACTATCTAGTACAATTCTAATTACTAAATTTTCCTTGACTCAACTATGACTTGTAGGCACTAATCATACAGCTAACACAAAAGTACTAAAGATCAAAAGTTTAACTATCCATGGACTTCTAAAACAACTTAAAAAGAAAAAGGAAAAAAGATATACTCTCTATCTGCTTCTATTTGTAGAGAAACTAGTCCTAAGTTTTGGGCTTGTGTTACGGAATTTTTCATTTTTTTATATTTTGATTATGTATTTCAGCTTGAGGTTTTTTGCATGTTTACAACCTAGTTCAAATTCGTGCACAAAATTTTCATGCAATAAAATGAGGCTTGTCATATGGATTCATTATGTGTGCTGAGCTATGTCTATGCAATTCCACATTCATCATTTGATGCTGCTTTCATATCTGGGGCAGCTTATCCATGCAGGATGATAATACTCAACATAGCCTAACCTTTTGCTTGTATGCTAAAAAGTGTGTTTGACTAATTGAACATTTCATCCTTATTGCAGCAACTTTTGCTCTCTTGCCTTTGTTGTGTTATAATGCAGTAATATATATGGGACTGGATAAGATTAGTGGGAACCTCTTGCCTGGATAATATGCTTTATTTCACTGTCGCAAATGATGGCAAGCTATAACTTTGTAACAGTGTTGTCTTTCAATCATGCATTTAGGCTGAGTTAATCGAGCCAGCAGTTAAGGGAACACTCAACGTTTTTAGTTCCTGCATTAAAACTCCTGTTAAAAGGGTGGTCGTAACATCATCCTTGGCTGCTGTTGTACTCAATGAAAGACCACGAACACCTGATGTGGTAGTTGATGAGACATGGTTTTCTAGTGCAGAGGTTTGTAAGCAGGCAAAGGTATGAGCTCATACCAAGGTGTATTTTTCTCTTTTTGAATCATACTTGGATAGAAACAGCATAGAGGTTGTATGATCAAACATGGTAGTGACATAAATTTCCTTAGAACATATGCAAGAACGAAAAATAGCTACTTCAATCAATTTTTGTCCTTATCCTTTTTTGCAATGTACCATGCAGAAACTTTTAATTTCTGCAGAACAGTAGAAGATTCATCAGAGAACACAACAAAATCTCATTGGCGATACCCTCTTTAGATAGTGATGGCAATTTGGTCTGATCTACTAGGCACCCAACTCGCGGGCGAGTATGGGTTGAAAAAAAATCTTGAAGCGGGTTCGGGTTGAGTATAGATAATAGTATGCCTCACCACAAACCCGACCCAATATATATATATGTATGTGTGTGTGGAAAAAGGAACTGTTTTCCTTTTTCGTCTAGAATATTATGAGAATATTTTGTAATATTTTAAGAATATGAGAAAATTATGTTGAATAATCATGTCTAGGAAATATATCAACTATGTATGTATATTAAGAAACATATCAAGTATGTATATAGGGAAATATATCAATCATGTATATTGGAAAATATGTTAATCATGAATATTCTCTGTATTATGCAACACATCAATTGGGATTTCATTATTGCTTTATTTATAGAGCCTACCTATACTATAAAGAAAGAAAATACAATTATCTTTTTTCCAAATTGTTTCATGGTATCAGAGCAGGATGTTATTCTGCTCCTGTAGTCATCTTAGCATAACCGCTGCCCATACGCCACTACTGTCCTATTTTTCTTTCTTCACCATATCTGACATTTCCTCCCAATCAACTCCGTCCACTTACCCAAGCCCTACTGTTACCCATGCTCGGATCCTTCTACTGCTGAATCACATCCAGTCCAAATTACCACCATTCGACTCAATGGTGATAACCTCTTACATTGGTCTACCGTATGTGCATTCAGGGAAGAGACAAAATCGGCTACTTGATAGGAGATACACCGGCTCCGGAAAGTGCAAGTCCAACCTACTCAACCTAGAATGCTGAAAACTCAATGGTAATGACTTGTGAATTTTGTGGAAGAGGATATTAGTTCCAATTACATGTATTATCAGAATGCTAAGGAACTGTGGGATAATGTTATCCAAATATATTCTGATTTGGGTAATCAATCTCAAATATATGAACTTACTCTGAAACTTGGAGAAGTCAGACAAGGAAGTGACATTGTCACCAAATACTTTCATTCTCTGAAACAAATATGCAAGATCTGGACCTATTCAATGATTACAAGTGGAAGTCTCCTAATGATTGCAAACATAATCAAAAAATTATGGAGGCTAATCAAATCTTCAAATTTCTTGCTGGTCTCAATATCAAATTAGATGTGGTTCGAGGAAGGATGATTGGACAAAATCATCTGCCTTCACTCAATGAAGTTTTTTTAGAAGTTTGTTAGGAGGAAAGCCATAGATCAGTAATGCTTGAAAAAAAGAATAGTGACACGAATGGTTTGACTGAGAACTCCGTGCTAGTTGTTGCTGAAGCTAATGCTAGTGGATGGAATATCCCTGATCAATATAAGCACAATGAGAAGCCTTGAGTACGGTGTGATCACTGTAACATACCATGTCATACTCAAGAAACTTATTGGCTATTTCATGGAAAACCAGCCAATTGGAAGCCAAAATCTAGGCAATCGTAAACTACTGCCACTGTTGCTGACTCGGGTCCATTCAATAAAGTGCAGATTGATCAACTTTTGAATTGCTAAATGCTAATCCTCTGGTACACCTAATTGTTCTTTGGTCCATTCAGGCAGAAATTCCTTAATCCTTTTTAGTACTTTGGATTCCACTCCACCGATCATTGATTCGAGGGTTTCTGATCATATGACCAGTTTGTCTAATCTATTTATTTCATATACCCCTTATTCTTATTATGAAAAAGTATGAATAGCATATAGTAGTCTTTTTAGTACTTTGGATTCCACTCCACCGATCATTGATTCGAGGGTTTCTGATCATATGACCAGTTTGTCTAATCTATTTATTTCATATACCCCTTATTCATGTACCCCTTTTTTGTTCATGTCCCTAAACTTGCTTGCAATCTGTTATCTATTAGTAAATTTTGTAAGGATTCTAATTGTTGTGTTACCTTTTGTGGCTCTCATTATACTTTGTAGGATCAGATTTCGAGAAAGATGATTGGCAGCGCTAGAGAGATAAACGGGCTATATTACGATGAGAATTTCTTCAGTAATAAAAAAGCTCAAGGGCTGAGTAGTACTTGTTCTATTCCTGTTTTTAAACAAATAATGCAATGGCACCTTAAACTAGGCTATCCTAGTTTTCTTTATTTAAGATGCTTATTTCCTAAATTGTTTAAAGGAGTGGATTATTTTATGTTTCAATATGAAATTCATCATTTATTTAAAGATCATCGTGTTAAACTTGTTTCAAAATCTTATAGTCCTTCCAAACCATTTTATTTAATTTATAGTGATGTTTGGGGATCGTCAAAAGTTACCACTTTATCTGAAAAAGGTGGTTCATAACTTTTATAGATGATCATACTAGGTTGTGTTGGATTCGCTAAACAAAAAATTTGAAGTGGAAAGGTTTTTTAAAGAGTTCTACTATATGATCGAAATCTAGTTTAATTCAAAAATTTGCATTCTTTGATTAGATAACAGAACTGAGTATTTTAATGAGTGTTTAGAAGAATTTTTAGGAGATAAAGGTATTCTACATCAATCAACATGTTGTAACACTCCCCAACAAATTGATATTGCTGAAAGAAAAAATAGGCACTTGAAGTTGCTAGGGCCCTCATGTTTTCTAAGAATATTTTTAAATACCTTTAGAAAGATGTTGTTTTAACTGCCTTGTACTTGATCAACAGAATGCCAAGTTATGTTTTGACATTTAAAATCCCTTAACATATTTTAAAGACATCTTTTCCAAATTTTTGGTTGTATTCTAAGTTGCCTTTAAAAATATTCAGATGTATTTGTTTTGTTTATGTTCCACAATTTTTCAATCCAAAAGGCTGAAAATTATGTTTTCATTGGATATGCTCCAAATGGAAAGGGTATAAATGTTTTGATCCATTAAAGAAGAAGGCTTATGTAAGTATGGACATGTCTTTTATGGAAAAATAACCCTACTTCAATAAAAAAACATCTTCAGGGGAGAATATTGAAAAAGAAAATTTTTGGGAAATTTCTAAAAAATATTTGAACCTCTACTAAATTTCATTGAAACTCCAATCCACTCCAATAAATAAATCAAGGAAATAACCAATCCAAATAATGAAGAAAAGGATTTGTTTAGTCCACAGATGCCAGGCATGATGGAATCTGAAATAAGAGGAGAATTACTACACATGGATCCAATCAATCCGAAACCTGAGTTTCAGGTTTATAGTAGATAAAAGTCTTAGAGAAGTACTATTGATCTAGTTATATCTCCTACAACTGGTCAGTCAACATCTCTGAATGATAGTCCTATGAATGCATGTCCTTTCACTAAAGATAATTCTAAATCTACTCTTCAGTTGTCTGATTTTGATATTCCAATTACCCTAAAAAAAGAAACAAGATCCTTTACCAATCATCGTATTGCCAAGTATTTGTCTTATCAAAGATTGTCCAATAATCATAAATCATTTATTTCAAATATTTCTAACCTGCATGTACCAAGATCTATTCAAGATGCCATAGGTGATACAGATTGGAAATTAGCAGTAAAGGAGAAGATGAATGCTCTTGAAAAGAATGACATTTGGAAGATTGTAGAACTACCAAGAGATAAGACAATGATAGGATGCAAGTGGATCTTTAATGTAAAATGCAAGGCAGATAAAAGCATTGTAAGATACTAGGCCAAACTTGTTGCCAAGGGGTTCCACTCAAACTTATGGTATGGACTACTAGGAGACCTTTGTCTCGGTTGCAAAAATAAACTCAATCTAAATTCTTTTTTCTTTGGCAATAAACTCCAATTGGCCTCAATATCAACTTGACGTAGAAAATGCCTTCCTAAATGGAGATTTGGAGGAAGAAGTGTTTATGGATCCATCATCCAGTTTTGAAGACTTCGGGACCAACAAGGCATGTAGACTGAAAAAATTCTTGTATGGACTCAAATAGTTAGCTAGGGCATGGTTTGAGAGGTTTGGAAAGGTAGTAAAAAGCTACAGTTTTATCTAGAGTCAAGCTGACTCTACACTGTTCTTCAAATACTTGAAAGTCGGTAAACTAGCTATTTTAATTGTGTATGTAGATGATATAATAATGACCGGTGATGATAGTGCAAAAATTGTAGAACTCAAAAGAAAACTTGCACAAGAATTTGAGATAAGAGACTTGGAGGCTCTCAAGTACTTTTTTGGCATGGAATTTGCAAGATCCAATAAGGGAATCTTCGTCAACCAACGAAAGTATGTCTTGGACTTGGTAAACTTGGAATGCTCAGATGCAAATCAACCGAAACTCCAATAGAACCCAACTTGAAGTTGCAGCTTGCAGAAACAAAGGAGGTGGTAGATAGAGAAAAGTACCAAAGACTTGTGGGCAAAGTTATCTATTTATTATATATTCGTCCTAATATAACTTTTGCAGTGAGTGTGGTAAGCTAGTTTATGCATTCACCAAGATCAAAACACTTTAAGGCTGCCTACAGAATCTTAAGGTACCTAAAGGGAACACCTGGAAAGGGATTGCTATATCAAAACAAAGGATATTTGCAAATAAAAGCTTATACCGATGTAGACTGAGCAGGGAGTGTAACTGATAGAAGATCAACTTCCAGCTATCGTACTTTTGTGGGAGGTAATATTGTCAGCTGGCGAAGCAAGAAATATAATATGGTAGCTAGAAGTAATGCTGAAGCTGAGCTCCATTCAGTAGCCATGGAATTTGTGAAGTGATATGGATAAAAGGATTACTTGAAGAATTAAAGTTTCCTATTCCCTCATCAATAAAAGTCTACTGTGATAATAAAGCTGTCATCTCTATTGCCCACAACCCAGTCCTTCATGACAAAACAAAGCATGTAGAAGTGGACAAATATTTCATCAAGGAAAAATTGGACAATGGAATAATTTGATAGTTGATCAAATTGTTGATATTCTCACAAAGGGGTTGTATAAGAAATAGTTCGAGGATCTAGTAAGCAAGCTTGCCATGGAAGATATCTTCAAGTGAGCTTGAGGGGGAGTGTGGAAAAAGGATTTGTTTTCCTTTTTTATCTAGAATATTCGAAGAATATCTTGTAATATTCTAGGAATATTAGAAAATTATCGTGAATAATCCTAGAAAATATATCAATCATGTATATATTGAGAAACATATCAAGTATGTATATTGAAAAATATATTAGTCATGTATATTGGAAAATATGTCAATCATGAATATCCTCTCTATTAGGAAACACATCAATTGGGGATTCATTATTACTCTATTTATAGAGCCCACCTGTACGATGAAGAAGTAAGAAAATACAATTATCTTTTTTCCAAATTATTTCAATATCTATATATATATAGCTATCCTATTCGGCCGCTCCCAGCCTCCCACATGATTGAGACTCCTAACAATGGAAAAAAAAGAGGAAAAATTAGGAAAGAAAACTCCCCTAGCCATTATCTAAGCTTCCCTATTCTACCACTTCAAACCTCCCACCCAATTGAGACTCTTGGGTACCGAAAAAATAGAGGAAGGCCGACTTCAAGCCTCCCACCCGGTTGAGACTCCTATGAACGGACAAAAGAGAGGAAAAACTAGGAGAAATCATAAGAAAAATTAACAAAAATGAAGGAAAGATGAAAAAAATTAAGAGGAAGACCCTTTTCCATTTTTTTGCTTCGCTTCCTTCTCTTTTCATTTCATTCTTGTTTTGGGAGATCTGTGGAGGAGAGCACTTAGAGGGAGATCAGAGGGGTTTTCCCTCTCTTTTTGCTTCCTTTTCTTTTCTTTTCATTCTTTTTTTGGGAAATTTGTGGGGAAGGAGAGCACTTTTGAGGGATTAATCTTGGTAGAAGCATGATAGTTTGTAGGATTTTGGGATTGTTTTGAGGTCCGGCCTGACCCAACCTGATCCGTGGCGAGGTAGGTATACTTGACCTGACCTAATTTAACCCACATCCTTATTTTATCTGACCCAACCTAAGACAAATATAGGGCGGGTATGGGTATGGATTTTTTTATGGCAGGGCAGGTATAGGTGTTGGTCAACCTAACCTAAACCTGACCTGTTGCCATCCCTATCTTTGGAGAAGGACATGTTTTTGAGAGGCATTATCATTATCTATGATTCATTGGTGGCATGAATATGAAGTTAAAAAATGTGCGTTGCAGGGATGTGGATCAAACATGACATGGTTTTTGTATGGGTCCTTGCATGAAGGGGTTGATACGTTTGATTTGCTAGAAAGAGTAGCTCGGTTGTGGACTATATGCCCAATATATTGACCCTAGGTGGGGGAAGGCTACTGCCACTGTGTAGCCCACCTTCTAACAAATGGGTTGTTGTATCAACAAAAATAATCAGTACAAGCCCATGTTTCCGGTCACATTTAAGTAGCATGTTTTTGCATGTATTTTAATCAAATAATTTAAGAGGAATATATACATTTATGAATGTAAGAATACATGCCTCATATGTCTAGTTGGCATTCTACTACCTGATATTATGTTTGGAGATGCCAAAATATAAACAATACTCCACGAATATTCGAGATTTTTTTAACTTTTTCACCTGGAAAATGTTCCTTATAAGCATTATACAGTGTTAGACATCGGTAGTTTATTATTATTAGCATGTGACATGCAATTGACATATATTTTATTGAGAAAAATGATTTACTGAAAACAACTTAAATTTAAGTTTATTGAGATTTTTTTGGGGGGGTTTTGTACCATATTTCACTTTTTATCGAATCAAAATACTCCGACTATTGCTAAATTTGACTATCATATCCATGTTTCACCAATGTTAATCTAATAATGTATTTAAATATTTTGATATACGTAGTTCCAAAAAACACGCAATTGTAGAAAAAAGAAAACTCCCAAAATGTTGATGTATCGTGGATGAATATCTTTGTTGGCATGAGAATGCCATATCCCTGTTGACCATCAGTTCTGTCTTTGGCAACTGTATGTATGATGAAAGGATGATCAAATGCTGCGAAAATATGCCTAATTAAGATCTTTGTGAAGGTGAAGGTGAATGATTTCTCTTATCTTCTATTGCTTACACCATGATCATAGTTGCTAATTGTTTATCCCATTATCCCACAAATGTAGTTGTGTGCTTGAGGCACATGTTCAAAATGTAATGATCTGATCTTTCTACAAATATACTTCTGGCTATCAAAACGTTTTATGTCAAGTATGCTCCTGTGTTGATAAGTTTTCAATTTGGGCTCTTGTTTTTGTACTTCTGGACCTATAGATGAATATGATTTCCTATGATGAGCCTAAATACCTACTCTTTTCATCTTGGTTTTGGACTGAGGATTGCTTGTCTGTTGCATGAGCTTGAGCATAAAGAGCATAACCGATGAGATGGTCTTTCCTACTAGCAAAGAGGCCTTCTAAGTTTCATGGCAGGGTTTTCTTTATATTTATTGCTAAAAGTTGCGAATAACAGAAATATTACACCATTCATAGACTGTCCATATAAAATTCAGTTTCCTATCGTGAAACATATTTATTGATTGATTAATCACACTTTAATTCATAAAGCTGAACCTGTTTATATTGGACAAGGTGTATTGATTAGGGTACCTTTTATATCCTACACATGAAATCCACATGGTGCAAAGCATCATGAGATATATTGAATTCTTTCAACATGATCCACCAAGCTGACCAAATAAGTAGGATAAAGCTTGTCATTTGTGTTTTTTCCTTTCACATCTTATATTGCTTGAAATATTCTTTGTTCTCATTGTAATATGGTGAGAATTGATTATAAGTGAGGCTATACTCTGTGAAAAGCTTACAGTTCATTATAATGTGTTCTAGATGAAGCTTTCTGATAATACTGGTAATGCAATGTGATAATTTATAAGACAAAAGAATAATTATGTTTAGCGTTTGTATCTGGTAGCTTGAATCATGTTTATGGTTATTTTATTGTAACAACTTAGAGGTTTTAGGTGCTATTTGTTCAAGAGTACTGCAAGTGGTAAGTCTGTTTCTTGAGTTGTATTGGACTAAACAAAGTTAGTGGTATCTGTTTCGAGAATATTTTTCCTAACCTCTCAGTTTCTATTAGATGTGGTATGTACTCTCGAAGACGTTGGCAGAGGAGGCTGCTTGGAAGTTTTCAAAGGATAATTCTATTGACATGGTAACAATAAACCCAGCAATGGTCATAGGTCCTCTTCTGCAACCTACTCTAAATACAAGTGCTGCTGCGATCCTGAACTTGATAAATGGTATGTAAAATTCACTTTACATATCATATTAGTTGAATATCCATAAACAGTAACCAGTACTTCTCTTTCAGTTTATCTACCTATGTTTATCTACCTGTAGTACTGTGGGCTTTTTTTGAACAAAAGGAAACCTTAGCTTAAAAGCACCAGGAAAAATTTTGGCTATATTTATTGCTATTAGAATGACTATGGCAAGTCTAGAGGTGCTTGCATGCTTGAAGTCATGGGATTTGAGGCCTCACTTTTTTCTGCTCTATCATCAATTGAACTGTTGTACCTTTCTCTAAAAGGAAAAAAAAGAAAATGTGACTTTGCTACTAAATTTGTCTCGGGGAACTATCAGTATCAGAATTTTTGTCCAAAATATCTCCCAAAATTTTGCTTTGGCAAAGAAATATTAATTGATAAAAGAAAAGAGTCAGTATCAGTGCCATGTGTAAACTAGCTTATGAGAGGGCTCTTGAACCATGTAACATTGATCACGTATGAGTTTAGATTGAAAGTGGAATATTGACCTAAAATCCTACTGAAATAAACATTCAACACATTTGAATGTTTTATGCCACTTGAATCCCTTTAGTAAGTTAAAATAAGCTTCTGTTAGGGCATTATGCTCTCATGACATAATGGTCTAGAGTTTCCTTCAATGCTAATAACTAAAAAAACATGCAATAGAGCAAGAAGCTCACAACAACAGCAACAGTAATTGAGAAAAAAAAAATCTTCCATTCGGAGCTCAACACTCCACAACAATAATATAAGCTCCTTCCTGACAAAGGTAAAAAGTGCCAAGAAAAAAAACTCATAAAAATATCAATAAGTCAAATAGAGGAGCATGCAGCAAATGTTTTACTGACTACTGTAGATACGATATTGTAATATCAAACATTTGTGAAACCAATGCGGCAAGTTTTTTATGTTATTTGATAAAAAATAGGCTAGTGATCTAATGAAAATCATTAAAGTTAAAGTAAGTTGACTCTTATATTTAAGCTTTGCCCATTTAGGGATGGCAGTGGGGAAGAACGTTTTCAAGTACCCGGCCCGTTCTAAATTCTATAAGAACCCGCTTGGGAAGGTTTTAGGATTTAAAATTAAGACCCATTCGGATTTAAGATGCATTTGAGATTTGACCTTCGGGCACCTGCTACCCGAACCCAATTATGTATACATATATTATAAACTTTTATAAAAATATATTCATAATTGAGGGGTGAGAGGATTTGAACTCCATATCTTTAAAAAGCCTAACCACTTATTGGATTCATTTATTTCTGTTTGAGGCATTCCTCTCTTGGATTCATTCTCTTGATAATCCATAATAAACCATGCTGTGATTTATTCTCGAATAATCTGTGATGTGGTGTATCAAACTGCTTCTAAGTTCTAATTTATATGATATATATTTGAATTGATCAGCTGAGTTCAGGTTGATCGGGTAGGTTCGGGTATCCAATGGCTTTACCATGTTTTAATGGGTCCGGTTGGGATTTTTGGATAATTTTGTGATCAAGTTTTTGGACGGGTTCGGATAATAAGATTTTAAACAAGTTTGGATGCTGGAAGGATAAATTTTGTGGGTACCCTACCTACTACCATTCCTATGCCCATTGGATACATTGTACACATGTGCGCTGACATTATGTTTTTGTAGCTCTGAATTTTAGTCTTTCCAATTGTAGGTTTGAAGCCAACATATAAAATTTGTTTTATATCTGATCTTTGATATAGCTTTTTATTATTTGGACCAGAAAACTATAAAAAGCTATTCATATTATTAATTGGAATGCTAATTGTTGGTAGGAAATATGGTCAGGCCAAAAACATAGGGCTCGTAATAGTGAAGGCAGATTGTCGGCCTGCCGATATAAGCCACAGACAGATCATCCTGAAATAAATAAAGCTGTTGCAAATATGTGACTGGATGCTCAGATAAATGCCATGCCGATCGCTCGGGGAGCACTCGGCCATAAGCTCTCAGGCGGATAATGGTAGAGGCTAATTCCTATGCTTCAAGGTATCAGCAAGCCCTGCCGACCGTTCGAAGAGCGCTCGGCCACAAGCTCCTAGGCGGACAACGGTAGAGGCCAACTCCCGTCCCCCAAGACATGAGTGAGCCCTATTGACCACTTGGGGAGCACTCGGTCACAAGCTCTCAGGTGGACAATGACAGAGGCCAACTCCTGTGCCCTAAGATATCAGCGAGTCTCGCCAACTGCTCAAGGAGGGCTCAGCCACAAGCTCATAGGCGGACAACAGTAGAGGTCAACTCTTATGCCCCAAAGGCATCAACGAGCCCGACCGACCATCCCTAAGGCGCTTGACCGGAAGCTTTAGGTGTGTGCCAATCGAAAGGCTGTTGAAACAAGCCTCTCAGCATGATCGAGCTGTTCCAAGAATGCTGGCCGATACACTCTGATGCTCATCACCGTTAACACCACCTGGCAAGGCTCTCCACATCTTAAAATCATCAAATTATTATAGGATCATTACAAGAGCAATGGGTGTACCTAAACTCCTTGTAACCGGGCCACCATTTAATGAAGGATGGCTCACTTTAGACCAGCGACAAGGATGCATTTAAGGAGGCAAGAAGCTCCCCATCAACTGAAAGGCTCTGGCGACACACGGAAAACCTTGTCGCCTTTCACCGGATTCGATAAGATCTTGGTCTTGGCCAGTGTACTCTCAGTTGTCCACCTACAAAAGGGACTCCATATAGGTTCCTAGAGTTACATGAGCCTTCTCGCTTACACTTCCCATTGTTGGTATCCAACTGACTTGAGCATCGGAGTACTATCGCTAGGACCATACCCGATGGAACTTTTTTACAGGTACCGCCTCCTAGAGACCGGCCTACACCGCCTACTCCAGCACTTTCACCAGCCCCAGCAGTCCCTTCCGGTGCTTGAGTTTTAGTACCGATAGATTAGAGAAAGGGATTAAATATTTGTAGGGAAGTGATCCATAAGACGAGAAAGCCATGCCATCCAAAAAGACCGCCTCTCATCGCACCAACTTTATGGCCTCTTGGCCTGTAGAAAGAGCGAGGAGAGCCGGACGAATGATCCGCCTTGCCCTGCGCTAGCAGGAGTCTCATTGCCACCACGAGCAATGGTAGTGGGTATGGATCAATTTAACTCGCTTGTGCAGGATTAGAACCGGGCATTAGCTGTCCAAGCCATTCAGGCCACCCCCGCGCCACCTTCGACGACTCCCACCAGTAATGCCATGTGCAGCCTCTCAACCTCCGGTACTACCTATGCCTGTGCCACCACCGGCGATGCAATACATAGTGGTCGGAGCAGTGCCTCTCCCCTGGAGCAAGCACAAGTCCCTCTGAAGGACCTTCGAGGGAACACTCACCATCGTTGCCGCCATCCTAGAAGTCTAGGGGCAAGGAGGCAATATCCTGAAAGCCTCTGATTGGATCATGACTCCACTTCCGATCGTCGATCTCTGCAACGATTGAAAGGTTTGGTCGATCAAGACCTTGAGATCGATTGAGGACTCGAGGAGATGGATCGGCAAATTGAGGCAAGCCACAATCTTTCTTTAACCCTGAACAATAGGGTCAGCAAAGAGCCATCATTTGACGACAATATTATGCAGGCACTGCTTTTCCGGTATTTCAAGATTTCACAGCTTGAAAACTATGATGGAATCACTGATCCTGACGATCACCTGGTAAGTTTTAGCGCAACAATGCTCCTTCATGGGGCTCTTGATCCCATCCTCTACCGAGTCTTTTCCTCTACCTTAAAGGGAGTGGGGCAACATCGCTAAGGCGATAGCCCGGTTGGCAGAGGCCTTGCCTCACTACCAACAGGTCTGCAGTTCGAGGCATGATCCCGCAGGTGACTCGATTAAATCCAGAATTTTTCTGGAGCCTTCAACAGTTGGCATGAGTGAGAGGTCAGGGTCTTCCCCTTTATCCCCGATTTACTGACCGGTGTCTTAGTGGTGTCAGGTTGATGTACTCATTAGGTGGGGAGAGGCTGCGCGAATCTGAGCGTCTCGTATCGAACATTACCTTGCGGGGTGGGAGCCTGCGGGGGTAGCTACATTGGGATTTATCCCCCCCCTATCCCTTTTTTTACCAAAAAAAAGGGAGTGGGTCAACACTAGTACTCGAGCTTGAAACCAGGATCGGTACACTCCTTCAAATAGCTGAGCCGAGCATTTATTGACCACTTTGTTAGCAGGCAGAGGTCATAGCAATGTTCGAACTATCTCCATACTCTCAAACGGAGGGAAGGAGAGATGATCCAAACCTTTGTGAGTCGCTTCAATGCGGCTACTTGGGAGATCCACAATTTGGACCAGTCAGTTGCCATGTTTGCTATGGCGAAAGGATTGCTGAAAAATGATCTTAAAAGGTGTTGGTCAAGACCTATCCTAAGGACTTCGTGGAAATGCTAACCGGAGCTAAAAAGTACGTTTCGATGGAAGAAGCTTTCATGTTAGAAGAGGATCCATCTACTTCTACACTGGGGGATGGTAACAAAATACAAGAACGCAAACTCTCCTTAAAGCATTAGGGAAGAGCCCGGCCTCACTCCAGATTCCCATGGGAGGAACAGATTTTTCAAAGATCATCGGCCCAGGGAAGCACCTCAAGCACCACCACCAGGGAAGTTCTACATCTATACTCTAAATGCACCAAGAGAAAAAGTGCTAATAAAAATCAGAAGGCATATTCTGGAGTCTCGAAAGATGCATATGCCATTAACAAGAAGGAATCAAAACAAGTTTTGCCTATACCATCGGGACCACGACTATGATACTGAGGAATATATCCAGCTACAAGATGAGATTGAAGAGTTGATTAGATAAGGTCATCTCAATCGATTTATTTAACAATGGAGAGGGCCGAGAGAGCAGCCAAGGTCACCATGATCTGTCGAACATCCATAGCCGCTCCCACCTTCAAAAGGAGGCAACCCCACACCATCAGGAAACATGAAAATGATAACGAGACATGCTGCCAACTTGCCCAGTCAGTAAAGAAGCATACAATGCCAATAGTTTTCTCTGAAGAGGACGATGGTGTTCAGTTCCTGCATGATGATGCGGTAGTTATTTTAAACGTCGGAAATTATAATGTACATCGCATCCTTATTGACAATGGAAGCTCAGCTTTGAGGCACTTTTGAAAATGGAGATGTTACTCGAATAACTGGTTCGAGTGAATTTCTCTCTAGTAAGGTTCACAGGAGACACGATTTAGGTGGAGAGAATGATTATCCTAACTGTGAAAATGGGACATTGCCCTTTACGATCAATCGCTCGGGTAGATTTCCTGGTCATTCGGGTACCCTCAGCTTACAATACTATTCTTGGATGACCAGGTCTTAACATCTTTCGAGCCATTGTCTTTACTGTGTAAAAGTAAAATTTTCAACAAATAGGATCGAGGAGATCCGTGGAGATCAAAACCTAGCACAATACTACTACCACATCGAGCTTCAAGGAAAGAGTTGTTGAGGACTATCTAGTCGAAAGTTTTGATGCTCGAGATGACCTGACCAAACAATGAGGAGAGCCGATCGAGGACTTCATCCTTATATCTTTGGCTGATGAAAATCCAAAGCATACGGTTAGGATTGGCTTCAACCTGGACCAGGTAACTAGAGACCAGCTATCTATTTTTGGAGAACGCCAATGCCTTCGCCTTGGCATTAATGGATATGCCGGGCATCGACCTCAGTAATAGTGCACCAGCTAGAGGTGGACCTTAAGCTTCAACTCGTTAATCAAAAGAAGTGGAGTTTCTCACCTGAGCACCAGAGGGCTAAGCCGAGGTGGTCGATAAACTGCTAAACGCCGGTTTCATCAAAGAGATCATCTATCCAAAATGGATCGCAAATCCCGTCATGGTGAAAAAGGCAAATGACAAATGACGGATCTGCATAGACTTTACCAACTTGAATTGGGCATGCTCAAAAGATGGCTACCTGATGGGGACATCAGGCAAGGGCAAATACATTTCAAGCTAACTCAATTGCAGGTTAGGAGATCAAGTCAGAAGGCCTTTTAAATTGAGCCAATGAATCAATGGAAGAAGCAAGGAGGGCCTCATGAAGCTAGCCATCCTCTTGGAGCAGAGTCAAATTGCGCCGACTCAACCCACTTCCCATAAGCCGACTCAATGCTCACCTCAAGGAATTAATTCAAGCCCCTACTTGAAAACCAAATGGAAGCCTTGCTTGACAATTGGAAGCAACTTTGGAGGACACTTGCAAGCATCTGGATGACATTTGGAAGTTTTCCTTGGTGCCACATGGAAACACCTTTTGAAGCCATTTTGAAGCTTTGCTTGGATGACACTTAGAAGCATCTTTGGATGACACTTGGAAGCTTCTTTGGATGCCACATGGAGAGTAGATTTAACCTATTCTTATTAGTAGTTGCAACCAATGCCATTTGGAAGCTCCTCTTAATGCCACATGGAAGTAGTTGTAACCTAATCTTGTTAGTAGTTGCTACCAAGGGTTGTTAGAACCAGTGTTCCCGGAACCATCCCGTACCATCCGATACAGGCCGTTCTGTACTGTACCGGCCAAGAGCCGGTACAGTTCACCCTTCCAGGTATCGACACTTGAACTTTCAGGTGTCGACACTTGACTCACAGGTGTCGATACTTGACTCGCAGGTATCGACACTTGATACAAAAACTTCTCCATTGCCAAGTTCTGGATTTTCAAAAAGTCTCAGGCCTTGAGTCGACGCTTGGAAACTTAAGTGTCAATACTTGAGTTTCAAGTATCGACACTTGAGTTATGGGTGTCGACACTTGGCATGCCAAGGAGATTTTTTGTGTGCCAAATGGTGAAGTGTCGACACTCAGGCTTCCAGGTGTCGACACTTGGTTCTGCAAAATTCAGAATTAAGTGCCAATCAAGCCAAAAACAAAAGCATTGTTTATGAAACTTAAATGAAATATAAATAAGCAATAATTGAACTCGTTTAAGCCCTTTTTGCATGGAAAAGACTTCTCAAATCACGAAATATACTTAGTGCCAAAGCACACCATGATACTTTAATTTTGAGAATTTAAGGTGCTTGATTCCTGAAAACTCGTAACTAGGAATAAACATTAGTACAAAATATGTACTCAATGTTTTGTTATTCATCAAAATCACAAGATAGAGCCAACATGTGCTCTAACCAATCGTTTGTCGAACACAGCCCCAATCGTTCATAGGAAATTTATGATTGGAAAAGGATGGTTGCCAAACACTCAAGCCCAGATGAAGATATACAGAGAGAAATTTCAGCACTTTTCAAATAAAATACCCAAGGACTATAGAAGGGCAATTACAGGAAATGAAAAGAAACTGATCATAACTGGTCTTGCTTGTCTTAAGATCTAGGGCACCCACTTTAGATGGCGGCCGATCATTATCACTCCAAGACCCCACCTCAGATGACTGGCCCTGATCATTCTTCAATTTTGTGAGCCCCATCGTGACAGCTAGTGGATCTTCCACGATTCTCAAGCTTCCTGGACTATCCCCTGACTGAAGTGGTGCTCAATGAGAGACACTGGACCTTTCCTCCCAGGGTGGACTCAGATTCATTGCGAGCTCCATAATAAATTTGCTCATGTTCATGCCTAAAGAAGGTAGCCAGCAAAAATCGATGTCTAGGTAGAGGATCCATATCAGGGACTTACAATTTTATATCCCACTAGGTGGCCCCAATCAAACGTTAGCTCTTCCATGTTCTCGTTTGTGATCTCTGAGTATCAACTGTGCGATGATGCTCCCTTGAGCAAGATCGACGACTAGGCTGTTGATGGTTCCGTGATCGAGATCGACAGCTTGATCGATGGTGACTCTACGATCGAGACCATCAATTAGATTGGTGGGCCGATGCCAACCAACATCTCAACCTGGCCCTAGAACCTACCATCGTACCAACTCCTGGTGCATGGTATGACTCCTCCCAGGGCAGTTGGTCAAATCGACATGGCACTGCAAAGGGTTGCCCCGACTCTTCGGAAGCACCCATAGATGGTCGACCACTGGATGGAGGGTAGTACAACCCTGTAGGGATGGCTTGATCTGTATGGGGACAATGGCCAAAGGCAGGCCCGGGGCCTTTGAATCAGTTGCCGTGCTTATAATCTTCAAAGATCGTTCGAGGCTAGAGATCTTCCCCCTAGCCCAATGAAGTTCGTCCTGGAGCTTTGCCTTTTGAACGGCAAATTCTCATCTTACTCCTGTAGAATAGAAAACTGACTCCAAGCCTGAGACTTCTGCTTGGGCCAATTGGAGCTGACATTGCAGATAATCCATTCTAACGGCCGAATCCCAAGATATTCGAGAAATCTGTTTTGATGATTTTTGCAACTCTTCTTTGAGTGTCATCTTCTCAAGAATATGCCCCGCACACTTCAAATGATAATGATTCACTTCTTCATAGGCTCTCTTTAGCACCTTGTGCACCGGCAGCAATCTTTTCTTCCAACCAACGATCTTCTTATTTATAGCTTGAGTCTTGGCTTCTTGTTCTAATATGTATGCCCTGATATCAATCGCCTTGCAGAGGCATTTTGCGGGCATAAGTGCCCCCGACAAAAAGACATCCTGAGAGGAATTGCAATTAATAAATGCACAAGACCAGGCATAAAAAAAAAGATTCCGTTGCATTGCATTCAAGAAGGTTCCCTTACAATACTTGAAGGGAAATTATAAGATTTGAAAAGCTGCAAGCTTAAGGAAGAACAAAAATTATAAAGTTTTAGTTTCCAACCTCTTCCATGGGATCAGCAACAGTGGAAGAAGACCAGGCTCTAGCATGAATAGACTCGATGGCAGAAGCAGGAATAGTTGGAGCAGGATCAGCGGAGGTAGGCTTGGTAGTAGAAGCAGGATCGACCGGAGTGGAGTCAGAATAGCAAGTTTGACCGGGGTAGGATCGGAGATGGTGGAAGGGTTGATAGCGACGGGCTCGATGGGAGAAGCTATGGTATGAGCCCCAGCATGCCCGTCTTTGGGCTCTTCATGTCCAAGAAATCAAGCTTTATTTCTCGATAGTGATCCAGAATGGCCTCCCGACACTCCTGTTCTCCTTTGTTGAAACCCTCTTCATAGGATTCCTAACTGAAGTCTCGGCATAGAGCATAGAATTCATCTGACTTTTGGAAGTCGGCCATCACTTGGGCTTTCTCCACCGCGAAGCTCTTGGAAGCCCTGAACCTCTCCACCATCTTTGTTGCCTCCTTAGCATTCACCAAGTCCAGCTCCGCTCTCTCCCTCTTCCAGGTCTAGTCAGCCTTAACCTTAGCCAATTTGACCCTCACCTTGGAAAGCGCTTCCTCTAAGTGCTTAGATGCAGCTTTCGCTGCCTCAGCCTTCTGCGGGCCTCCATGACATCACCTCTCAGCTTACTGATGATGTTCTACTGATGATCCTTATGCGGTTCAACAGATCAGCAGTGCAGTATGCCAGTTGCAAAGAAAATGAGCTCAAAGATAGATCGATCAAAATTAGAGGATGAAAGTCAACAATAAAATACCTCCACCAACAATATCGCCTTCCTCTCAGGTCATTATAGCCCATGGCCTTGAGTTTATTCAGTTTGTCTATAAAAAGGCTCTTGTCGAAAACTTCCTGGTAGACCTTGTTGGGAATTTTCCTAATGCCAATTGTCTAACTTGTAGATTATTGATTTTGTATATGAATTATTATGAATAAAAATTATTTTTGATAGTTCGTCACATTGCATCTTCCTATAATGAGCTTTTTTGTAGAGTCCTTAGAACTGCATATGATATGATTAAGAGAATTTATTGTGTGGTTCTTAAACCTGTTCGCGGTCAAATAATACATTGTTATAGGATGATGTATTGAGTGTAGGCCATATGCCATATGATTTGATTGTTCTCTTAACCAAGGAGTGTGAAGACATTGGTATGTTATATAGATAAAGTATAAGACATTTCACTAAACATGATCCACTTGCGGAGCACTCTTCTGTCAAGTATTGCACGTGAAGGGATATGGATATAAATGTACCTCAAACCTGAGACCACCATAGTGATTTGCAAGCAACTTACTGTACTTTGGTGCCAGACTATCTGAATTTCTAATTCAGCGATGGAAGGTTCTGGGTGTAGTCAAGTACTTGTGGAGTTAGTGTGTGAGTCAAGATGGGATTGACCCCTACAAGTGTTGGAAATAATGTCTCATTGTATTTCTATTTAGCAAAATCTTAGCCAGGATAGTTCTTGTGAGTTGTAGGACTTGTGAGGTTGAGGCATATTGTTGATGACTGTTTAAAGATTGGCAATCAAATCTTGAAGTCATCATGAGCATTGAGGATCAAAGGGATGAATTATATGATAACCATATGCCAAAGGTTTTTTATTGTTGCTCTGCAACTTTTGATCTATCTGGATGTTGGGTGTTATTGTTAGATGGCGACTGCGATTGGTACAGAAATTATTTCTATGCT
The DNA here is from genome assembly GCA_021397845.1 of Areca catechu. Lineage (NCBI taxonomy): Eukaryota > Viridiplantae > Streptophyta > Magnoliopsida > Arecales > Arecaceae > Areca > Areca catechu. The sequence goes on from CM038050.1 coordinate 159,356,619, forward strand.
ATCGGCTTAGTGTTCAAATTTATGGGATCACACACAATAGGAAGTTTCTATCTAATCTGATTGCTAGTTAATGATTAAGAATCATTTCAGGATTCAATTATCAATATGGTTGATACTTGATCTTGAATCGACACTTCCAAGTGTCGACACTTTGACAAGCCGACACTTAGGATTTTTTCAAGTGTCGACTCATCAATATTGCAAATGTTGTGACAATATTTTTTTACTAATAGTTGGTGAATTATTGGAGGATTAATTGGCAATTAGATTGTTGGTTAGGTCAATTTGATTGAGCTATGAAATTTAAGTCAGAACCAAATGTGATTTGATTTGAGCTTAAGTTATGCCAAATTGGATTGGACCTAGCCCATGCACCCTAGTCCTATTTGAATTTTTAATTCAAATTGGTCTCAGAATTTGAATTCAAATCTGAATTTTAAATTCAGCTTTGAATTTAAATTTAGACTTGAACTTTTGAATGTGGAGAAGAAATGCTAGCTAAGTTTCTAAGGAAAAGCTAAAGTGGGGTAACGAGGCTACGGGTTTTGGATGTGTGCTCCCAAATGATTTTACTAGGGCTTGGAAAGATTAAATAAGGGAAAGGGGTTTCCACTTTTTCTTCTCCACATACTCTATTCTCCTACAGGTTCTTCGGTTCCAATAGTGTCCTGGCATCCAGAAGGAGCATTAGCCATTGAGGTTCTAAAGGAGCTAGCACTTCAAAAGAGCTGATCAGGCAAAAGCTCCTGTATGGATAACTTGTAGAGGCCAGACACACTAGCTCGTAGAGTTTTTACCAAAACCTTCCAGCAACGGTGATCGTCGACCACTCAAAAGAAGGTAATAAGTTATTGATCTCATTGGCTGTAGATAGAGTCTATAGCATCAGGTTTGTATTCATTTTACATTTCAGCTTGTCTTTATATGCATATTATCATGTCATGATCCTGTGTAGGCTAATTGTAGAAATGTTTTAATGCATGACAAGATTAAATAGTTTAATCTTGTAGTTTTCATTGCATTTATGTTTCAAAAATTTTTGAAATGCATCCATGAAATAGCCTAGGTTCACAGACCTCCCACATTTGGTGATCCATATGACCTGATGCCCCCTCAACCTCGCGGTCGGTGGAGGTCCCCGAGCTCCCATAGCGGGGCAAAAGAAGTGGGTGGGCAAGCAGCTGGCACTGGGCGAGTGGTCGATGCCCCAAGGAGATAATGGTTGTCGCTGAAGAAGTCCCAATCGTCTTTGGACAATCAGACTTGGGCAGGGCCCTCATCGACTCAGACTCAAGCTCAGAAAGTTTGGCCTTCTTGGAGTCCCCAAAAGAAGTTCAGTCCTTTCTCTTTTGGACTAACCTTTGCCTTATGGCTTCGAAGTCCTCGGGCCTCATACCTGCAAATTGATCAACCGATCAGAAGTGAAGAAAAAGTGGGTCAGAGTGAAAGAAAAGTAGAATTTCGAAACTGACCTTCGAGAAGCTTGCTAAGTCCCACTTTTTGGAGGACTCTTCAGACAAAAGCCACTCCAGATTAGGGACCACAAATTTATCAAAGGTCTCAAAACAAGTCTTCTCCTCGGCACTCAATTTCGGAATGCCCAGCAAAGATTTGGCTGGTCGATCCCAATTCAACATATCCAAATTGCCCATTGAAGGAGATGAAATAAAGTAAAAATAATCCTTCTATCCTTTAATGCTAGAATGAGTGCTCGAGATCAAGGGGTCGATCCCTTTTTAAGCATAAAGTACCACCATACTTTGGCATAAGGATGCTTCTGGGCAGTGAAAAAAGAACGAAACAAAGGCAAAGATAGCTGAACCTCAGCTAAAAAACATAATTCCAAAAATCCAATTATATGCCTAATGGAGTTTAGAGTCAAGACATAAACATATGCCATATGCCCTAAGGAGCTCAAGGATAAAGGGTTGAAAGGAAAACGTGAGTCTCACTTCAAATGCATCCTCGTAAACATCTAGTCTACCAAGAGGGGGACTATCTACTTGCACATCGGGTCAAGGTAACTCTATTTCATAATCCTCGAGGATGCAGTATCTAACACGGACAAGGGACAGATCCTCTTGGTCCACCAGAGACCGGTATGCCTATGGGCCATCGAACATCAACCTAGCGCATTCTGTATGCAGGACGATGGGGTCTTTTGACCCCCCTCTCTGGTACCCTTCATAGACAATTTCTCTTTTCTATGACCCACCATAGACCAAGTGCCCAAGAAAAGGGGAAAGCAAAATAGAAGAAAACATGGAAAGGGAAAAAGGGTTGACCTGGGAACGAGAAGGAACAAAAGGTCGAAGATGATGAACTTTCTGAAAGAGACCCCTAAAAAAGAAGCACTCCGGAAAAAGCAAAGGACAAGCGACCTGAAGAAGAAAGATGATAAGGAGCGTCCTAAGGGGATAATGGAACCATTCCATACAAAGATAAAGAAAAAGGCGAAAAAATAATCGACTCTATCTTTTCAAATGAAGAGGCATGGCCGGCAACCGCCATGTGGAGCCCCAAAACTGGCGAGTTGTGGAGGTTTCGTCACTTGGCATAAATATGGCACATCCCATGAAGCATCATCAAGAAATATAAGACAAGACACATCATTGCCCTGTCCTTCTGGATCCGTCTCGAAGACTACAAGCCCCCAGATCAAAAAAAAAGAAGTCCTATGCTCCTAGCTCTCCTTTTTCTTTGAGTACTTTCGTGACCTGATCGAAGTTTAGATCAGAAAGTAAGGAGATATCTTTTGGTAGGAAATATGGTCGGGTAAAAAATATAGAGCCCGTAATAGTGAGGGCAAACTGTCGGCCCGATCACCAATATGAGCCACGAATGGATTGTCCTGAAATAAATAGAACTGCTGCAAATACACGATCAAATGCTCAAATTAATGCCACACCGACCGCTTGTGGAGCGCTCAACCGCAAGCTCTCAGGCGGACAACGGTAGAAGCCAACTCCTATGCATCAAGGCATCGGCGAGCCTTACCAACCACTCAAGAAGCGCTCGACCACAAGCTCTCAGGTGGATAATGGCAGAGGCCAACTCCTATGTCCTAAGATATAAAAGAGCCTTGTCGACTGCTCGGGGAGTGCTCGGCCACAAGCTCTCAGGTGGACAACGGCAGAGGCTAGATCCTATGCCCCAAGGCATCAACGAGCCCCGCTGATCGCTCGAGGAGCGCTCGGCAATGGTAGAGGCCAACTCCTGTGTCCTAAGATATCAACGAGCCCGGCTAACCGTCCCTAAGGCACTTGGCCGGAAGCTCTCAGGTGTGTGCCAATCGAAAGGCTCTTGGCAACAAGCCTCCCAGCATAACCGAGCCACTCCAAGAATGCTGGCCGGTACCATCTTAGCAACATGCCTATTTTAAGCTCCCACAGTGCAACACCGACGCTCCTCACTGCCACTTAACACACCTGGTAGGGCTCTCCACCTCATAAAATTATCAAATTATTACAGGATTTTGACAAGAATAATGGGTATGCCTAAATTTCTTGTAACTCAGGCCACCATTTAATGAAGCATGGCTCACCTTGGACTAGCGACAATGATGCATTAAAGAAGACAAGACTCTTGCCAGCAAAAAGGCCCCTGGTGACACGTAGAAAGCCCTACTGCCTTTCACCTGATCCGATAGGATCTTGGTCTTGCCCAAAGTACTCTCGATCAATGTTCTCGGTACCTTCCTGAATCGTCCGGTTCAGGGCATACTGTACCGTACCGGCCAAGAGTGGGTATGGCTCAACCATGAAAAACAGTCTGGAATGCCGAACATTCAAAAAGTAAAAAAATTCTATACCGGATCGATACCGTACTGGTGCATACCGACCGGTTTGGTCCGGTTCGAGTCCAGTTCGGATCCGATTCAGGTTAAACAATGTATTTATGAAAAAGAAGATTTTTTACAATTTTATAGGCTCGGTATGGGATCCGGTACGGTACTGTACCATACCATATTGGTCAGTGACTGGTATGGATCCCGGTACCAGTTCAGTATTCCATCCCGTACCATACCATACCGATCGATCCAATCGGTATGGGTCCCGGTACCGTTCAGTATTCCATCCCGTACCATACCATACCGGTCAGTGACCGGTATGGGGTCCGATACCGGTTCAGTATTCTTTGCTCTCGATTGTCCACCTACAAAAGGGACTTAATACAAGTTCTTAGAGGTACGCGAGCCTTCCTGCTTATACTCCTTCACTGTTGGTATCTATACTGACTTGAACATCGGAGTTCCATCGCTAAGACCATCCTTGGTCTAGCTTTTTTGCAAGTACCGTCTCCCGGAGACCGGCATGTACTGCCTACTCCAACACTTCTACTAGCTCCAGCAGCCCCTTCTAGCGCTTAATGAATTTTGGCACCAATACTAATTATTGAACCATACTCAATTCTACTCAACTAAGCCTTAATCCCAAAAGTAGTTTGGTTTGGCTACGTGAATCCTTTTCCTTTATGCCACTAGATTTAGAGCTATACTTTCTGAGAGATGTTGATATAAACTAATTATTAAACTAAAAATATAAAGAATAAATAGAACAATTGTGATAGACATCATATTTAAAGTAAGATAGCTAAAAGAAAGGTATATTATATAAGATGAAGGATTGCAGAATTGTTCCGAACGACTCGGTTCGGGGTGTACTGAGTTGTGTTGATAGCAAACCAAGATGATTCCAGCAATTAAAATGAGAAACCAATGGAGGGGGAGAGGGAGAAGTAAAGTGAGGTGGGAGGGAATGAGAGGGAGAGATGGCCTCCGAGGCCATCGAAGGGTCGTCAAGGCTATCATGCCACTGCCGAGTCTAGTGGAAAGCCGGAGGAGAGGCTCAATCCTCCTTCCATTTGAAATAGGGTCAAAAACCTATTTTGATTGGGAGATGAGCACAGCCACTCTAGCTTTCTACCAGGCACACAGGCCTCGACGGCCATTGGAGGTGCTCTCTCCCTCTTCCTCTTCTTCTCCTTCCCTACCCCCTTTTTCTCTTTTCTTCTCTCCCGTGCTCTCTCAACCCTATTTGCTATGTCGGTTCAAGTCTAGCATGGAACGGCATGGGGGTGAACTGGTCCATGCTGCCGGCAGATCGGTCCGGGCCCTGATACCAGCATGGTGAACCTTGTATAAGACCATTAGGACATTTCTCTAAACATTTATGACATAAAATTAATTAAAAGAACAAAAAGAAGAAAGTAAATGCTAAGGATCTAGTGGTTTTATCCAAAATGGGCCAAAATAAGTTGATAATTGTTCTGATGTCTAGTTTCATTACTGTAGGCCTAATTATGAAACATCTCTAGAGACATGTTTCATTCATATAGAATTTTGAACCATGCTTCTCATTGAACTCTTTGATATATTTCACTTTAGTGTTATAAACATGCTCTATCGAATCTAGATTATTCTTTTCTATAAAAATTTTATCATTGACAAAGGAAGAGAATTAAAATCTAACAAGTTCCTCTACAATCATTTGTAGGATCTTCTGCATATCCAAATGCAAGTATGGGATGGGTTAATGTCAAAGATGTTGCCATGGCACATATTTTGGCATTTGAGGTTCCCTCAGCAAGTGGAAGATATTGTTTAGTTGAAAGAGTTGTTCACTTTGAAGAACTTGTGAAGATTTTGCAAGAACAATATCCTACTCTTAAGTTGCCAGAGAAGTAAGTTACTTTCTTCAATAGCATTGGATTTATCATTTATGTAATTGCTAAGGCATATGTTTGAGAAACCATATTGTTTTCAAGGAAAATAACTCTGTTGTTAATTGCTAATTTTTTATTCTTTTTTTCTCATTTCAGCTATGCAAATTCTTTGCATTTTGTCCTACATTCCTTCTTGATGTTTCTATCTTGCTTTTTTATGTTTTTGTCTGTTCAGTAGGTCTATATTGTAAAAGAAAGCTTTGCAACATCCAAGTCTTAGAACATATATTGCTATTCTTGGATTATGGCTGTATATCATAGCTGATGTTTTTAGACCATTTCCCATCTTCATTGAGAATATAGCAATTCATTCATTTCACACCCTCAACCAAGCTGCAAACCCCATCCATATTGAGGTTGCAAATTGTCTCTGCATATAACAATACACAATCAAAGATAAGATTAGCATATGAAGTGTTGCAGTAATATCAACAAATCCTATGAGTAATGGAGTAGTCTTTACATATTTTCTGACATTGTTTGTCTAACAAAAACTTTTCTAATATGTTTCTCAAGTATCATGCCATTTGATGCACTGAGTAAATATTTTATTAAGTTTTAGGCTCATAGGCATAACCTCTGGTTTTAACCTGCTATGGGTTAGTGCTAACAACTTGATATAAAAATTTTGTTTTCTATTTTAGCGCTTGATTTTTGTGGCTGGGTCACATAATTTCATAGAAATCTGACACGTCCACCATATGGTGGTGATTGATTCAACTACCAAATTTGCTTTTTGTTGATTGCAGGAGTCAACAGATGTAGAGATACATTCGATTATTTACCAAGTATTCAATTAAAGATTTAGCTCAAACTGAAGAGATGTCAAATCACCGTACAACTTTGTTTGGTGGTTCGAATTCCTGTTGAAAATTGCTAGTTTATCCAAGTTGTTCTACTTGGTTTATCATACCTAAGCAGAGTCATGAGTCATGGAAATATAGACCTGTTTGAGCTTTATTCGAGCATATTTGGACTGAAACCACATAGACTTTATCTGAAAATCTAACCCTAGTTTTGGGATGTGACATTAGTTCATACTGTAACTTAGAATCTTTTGTTCCTATCTACAGTAATAAATGACTATGAATGAGTGTATTATTTTTTATCTATATCACCTTGTAAAAATATCCATGCATGATTCCAAGAAGAAAACTGTAATTCATGTTAACCTATGTTTTAGATCTCTCATTATTTTTCCTCTCTTTTTTTTTTTTTTTTTTTGTGTGTGCCCCTTTTTTTGTTTTTCTTTGTCTCTTTGCTTAAACTCAAAGGTATTAATTTTCTAGCTTTGGTAAATTTAGGCCGAAACTAGTGCAGGATGTGAGGAAAAGCTGAAACAATTTGACATATTATTTACTAATATGTGATTCTTAAATGCAGCCAAGCACAACTACTGCAAACACCATGCTTAATTGTCCTTTTCCACTTTATGTAGTGTCTATTTATTAGCAGCAGGGTTTTTAGGACGACCTGCTGCCATCTATTGGTGATTTCTCTCTTTTGGTGTATATGTTTTCTCTCTATGACCTTGGCACTACCTCATTTGTCTCGAGTATCGTAGATACTACTTCATGCTTGAGACTCCATTGGACGTGGTTTTATGCTTGTCTCTTCTTCTAAGCTTGTTGGACCTCATGAGCCTTGTCCAAGATTCTCTCTGGTTTGAACTTGTCCTCTTTAATTTCTTCATTTAATCTTTAGCCATCTATATCTCCCAAGTCATGGGAAGCTTGGACACAGAAAATTCAAATGTAACAAGTAGTTCCAACCTTAACATTGTAACCTACATCTAATGCTCTCTTCTTTTACATTAGGCCATTCCAATGCCTGAAGTATCTTGGAGCTTTTCAGGCTGTATCTTGTAGCTGTTTATAATTTCAGTTTAAAGTTTTCTATTTGCAAATATGGATAACCATTGGTTTGGCAATCTTTCTTGCATGGATCAAATCCAAATCCTAATTGAGCATTCTATTCTTAAGCTCAAGTTTGCTATTGCTAGGCTGTGCTTAATCTGTAGCATTACTGTTCTCTCCATTGATAGAAATCTGTATATCTTATTGATGAAGATTACAGCCATGTACCTATAATTAAATGTCGCCTTGCATCTGCTATTTGTTATTGATTAACTGATGAATGTGTTCTAAAGCATTTTTTTAGTTTTCACACTGTGATCATAAAGCACAAGCATCATGCTTGATTACTCTTCCTTGATCTTCTTTTATTCATATCTTTGAAGTGTCAAATAAATGCTGAAATATTTTTTTCTGGAGCACAGATGTATGTTTTTGTATTATAACCTCTACTTTGCCACCTCTATCAACTTGTTCTCTACCTTTCCTACAGGTTTAAGGCTGCTTTTTATTCAGTCATTCCAATTACTAGTTCTTGAAGAAAAAAGTTTTAATGAGTTACCCCTCAATCTAAATTTACTTCTCTATTTAGATAAAGCTGTCTTTTTCAAACTGTCTCTGATTGTTAAGCTCCATATTCTGGCAGGTGCATGGATGACGAGCCTTTTGTGCCAATATACCAAGTCTCAAAGAAAAAGGCAAAAAGCTTAGGCATTGACCATATTCCTCTAGAGACAAGCATCAAGGAGACTGTTGAAAGCTTGAAGGAGAAGGGGTTTGTTAGCTTTTAAAAATTGGCTGGTGCAAATTAAAGCTCACCCAATTAGTTGGGACAATGCTTAATGGCATTACAAAGGCTCTGAGATACTTTAGCTCCACTGAACCAAGAAAACTTTCTAACTTTATTTTGTGCAACCATGTAGCCTTTGCTCTATTCCGAGACATTTTCTAGTAGATATTTTTATAAGTCTGCTATATTTGATTGTGTTTCTATACCTGATAATGATGTTTTTCTGATATTTATTGTCTAAAATATAATATGCACTGAATTCCCCTCGACTTTCCTACACTTCTTATGACTGAAAGAATATCATGCCATGCCTTCAATACGAAGGTTTCTATGGCAATACTATATATGCCATTAAAATGTCATCGTTATGTTATTGACTATTATAATAAATATATAGGCTGTTAATTGCTATCAGTGACAACAAAATAACAGCATTATTCATCAAAATAATTGTTGATATGTTATGGTATCATTCTTTGGATGGCTTTTACAACGTTTTTAGTAAAATATGATAACGGTTTATTCTCTAAATAAGGAAAACATCGAGTAAAAGCTTTGGATATTATGCAAACAATGTTATGGTGCAATAAGGGTTGTTACTTCAATGTATGCGCAACATAAGTTTGGGAATCCTAAATAATTAAAAATGATTATTTTGTCCATGTGCGTGCGCATGCACTGACTGTTAAATATGCATTGCACTCATAATTAATATACACACGGTGTGTATATTAATATACATTGTACTCATCATTAATATATACACTGTTAAATATATATTATACTCATCATTAATATATACACTGTTAAATATACATTGTACTCATCATTAATATACACTTTGGGTATGTACTATTAAATATATATTGTACATACTGTTAAATATATATTATATACACTGTTAAATATATATTGTGCACACTGTGTGTGTGCACGCATGCATGCACCGTTAAATATACATTGTACTCGTCATTAATATACACACTATGTGTGTATATTAATATACACTCTGTGTATTAATATACATTGCACTCATCATTAATATACACATTGTGTATATTAATATATATGCACATTGTGTATTAATATACATGCACACTGTGTGTAATAATATACCTACACTGTATTAATATACACATTGTGTATTAATATACATACACACAATGTGTATATTAATATAATATACACTGTGTATACACTATTAAATATACATTGTACACACTATTAAATATACATTATATACAATGTTAAATATACATTGTGCACTGTGTGTGCATGCATGCATGCACTATTAAATATACATTGTACTCATCATTAATATATATACTGTGTATGTGTATATTAATATACACATTGTGTATTAATATACATTGCACTCATCATTAATATACACACTGTGTATATTAATATACATAAACAGTGTGTATTAATATACATTGCGCTCATCATTAATATATCCACTGTGTATGTGTGTGTATATTAATAAACGCACACAATGTTAAATATGCATTGCACTCCTCAGTAATATACACACTGTGCGTATATTAATGATGAGTGCAATGCACGTGTCTTTTAGAGTCCGCTCCTAGGATGGCATGTAAGTATTTGTTGACCATTGAATAATTTTGTTATTTACTATTTAAAAAAACATAATAATGTGATAGGATGAAAACTGTTAGTTGTCATGTATGGAATATATATTTATATATTTTAAAATATTTAAAAAATAATTCTTTCATGGTATGTGTATGGTAAAATAATTTTAGTGTAATAAAATAATTTTAAATGCAACAAAACAATGTTGGCAAGGCCTGAGAGACGGATAAAATTACTGTCCTAAAAAAAATTTGGTCCCCTTATTGTACGAAGAACAATTGGACCACATGCTCGTCTTCCTGCCTTCCTTCCAAGGACCCTTCTGTCCAATAATTAGTCTCCAGTACTTATTGCTTGCCGTATGGCCAAACGACCTACTCTATTCTGCCTATAGATAAGTCCTATCCTTAGCTTTCTTCGTACCAAGACCTGGATGATCAATCAAATATTCAATCAAACCGGATCACCTGAAGGCTACCTTTCTGCCTATAATGGTTAATTTTTTAAAAACTCTTAGATAAGGTTAAGTGCTTATTGAATCATAAAAAAAAGTAAGAAAAAAAATGATCAGTGGTCTTCTTTCCGCTCTTCGAGGCTCTTCTTGTAAAGAAAGGCATACTCTCCTTCAAGGTAAAATCCGAAAGTTAATATTTCAATACCTACCGGTAGCATGATCTCAAATGGATACTGATCAACTTGTTTTTAGTCCAAATTTTTAAAGTAAAAAAAGTCGAAAAGAGAAAAAAATTTAAAGATTTTTGGAAGGGAGGAATGTTGGAGAGGGAGAGCTTGGAATTCTTGGATGCCTTGAAAGGTTAGGATATAGGCCTATTTATAGGTTCAAAATTTCAAAAAAAAAAATAAAAAACATCTTCAAACTAGCCACTATGACTGTTTAAAAATTAAATTTTATAATTAATGAAGATAATAAAAATAAAAAATGGTATAATATGTACGGGCGTGCATGGATCGCATGCCCGTTGCATGCACGAGGGAAGAGATTATTTTATTTTATTTTTAACATACGTAACATCAACAATCCCCCATAAAAATAAAATTAAAATTAAAAATTTAATATTATTAAATTTGGTAAATAATTTAAAATTTTTGAATTTTTATTGTGTTTAGTACAAGTATCTTGTAGGTTTAAACTTACATTTAATATAAAATACACATAGTATGAAGATGAACTGATCATAATACGGAATAATGCTATTTAAATCATGCGTTTGCCTTGATTTTCATGAGAGTTATTAGGAATCTGTCCTGATCCTATAGTCGTAGTCTAATGACTACTCTCACTAAGGTAGATCCTTCAAGGGTACATGCAACGAAATTGTATCTCGCTAAACTCATAGCCTTAGATCTATTAAAAGCTATGCTTAACCTAATTGTCACAATAGAGCACCACACCATAGGGATGAGGTGCAGACAGACTTTCAATCGATACTCCCAAATGTCTTCTCAAAGATCATTTTTTTTTAACCTTAACCATGGGGTTGCCATGATAGTTGGGGTCCATTCTAGTGATTAATATTGGGCTTAAACTCTATCCTCGATATCTCAAATACCGCAGCCTTCGAAAGATCTTTGATCAAAAGATCTGCCAGATTATTTTTTGATATTATAAATTGTAGTGATATCATTTCTTTTATTTGTTTCCTATAGTTTTATACCCGTTCAGGATATGATTATTCATCTTTTTATTAGTTGACTATTGATTTAATAGATCAATTAGAGCTATACAATCATAATTTAAAAAAAAAATGAGATTTTTTGTAAAATAAATTGTATATTATTTATTAAATCTTTTAGCTATTGTATTTCAATATATGCAGCGTTAAGAGCAGTTAATTCAGATTCTAATGTACTTTTAGAAATTATTATTTGTTTATAAGAACCTCAAGATACTGCAGCTCCTAACAAAAAGAGATATCCAGTGATGGACTTAATATATAAGTTATCTGTTACCCAATTAGCATCACTATATCCTTCTAGTATTTCTGGATTACCAGAGTATACAAGAGAGTAATCTAAGATTCCCTTAAGATATCTAAAGATTTTTTCGAGAGCTTTTCAATATTCTTTACTAAGATTACTAGTATACCTACTTAGTCTGCTTACTGCATAAGTTATATCTACACAAGTTCTATTTAAAATAAGGATCCTATCCTTTAAGAATATCCTAATTGATTAACAGGTTCTTCTAAATTCTTAATTGAGAGCTATAATCATAAGAGATAGAGATATGATTTATATTAAAATATTCAATTTTTTTAAGCATTTTTTCTATTAAGTATGCTAAGCTTATTGCTATTCCATTATCTACTCTGTTAAATTTTATTCATAAAATTACATCAGTTTCTTGAATTATTTTTATTGATGTTCCAAATAATAATATATCATCTACATATAAATATAATATTATAAAATTCATATCCTATCTTTTATAGTACACATATTTATCATATTTATTTATTTTAAAGTTATTTTTTAAAATAATTTTATCAAATTTAATATGTCATTGTTTAGGAGCTTGTTTTAAATCATAAAGTGATTTAATTAGTCTACTACTTTATGTTCTTGTCTTTTTACTTTAAATCCTTGAGATTGGTTTATGTAGATTTCTTTTTCAAATTCTCTATTTAAGAATGCAGTTTTACATCCATTTGATAGATTATTAATTTATGAATTGAGGCTAAAGCTATTAAAGTTCTTAGGATAGTTATCCTAACTACAGGAGTATAGGTGTCAAAGTAATCTAAGTCTTTCTTTTGGTTAAATCCTTTTACTACTAGTTTAGATTTATATCTTTCTATTATTCCATCTAGCCTTAATTTTCTTTTAAAAATTTATTTTTTTCTATAGGTTTGTTTCCTGGAGGTAAATCAATTAAAATCCAAGTTTTATTTTCTAGGATTGATTGAATTTCACTATTTATGGCTTCCTTCCAATATGATGATTCTGATGATGACATCGCCTCATTATACATAAAATGTTTACCCTCTACTAAGAATGTGAAGAAATCTTCTTCAAAATATTTTTTAACTCTTTTCCTTTTACTTCTTCTTAATTTAGGTTCAGTTTCTAGTTTGGTTTTATAACTATAGAGGAAGATGGTTTATATTCTAGGGATCTAAAAATTCTAATCTTAAAAAAATATATATTCTCAAAGAAAGAAGCATCTCTAGCTTCTAAGATTGAGTTGTCTGCTATATCACTAATCTCTGATTTTATTACTAAGAATCTATAAGTATTGCTATTTTGGATATAGCCTATAAATAAATACTATATCTATGGTCTTAAATCCTAGTTTTCTCATTTTGGATTTAGGGATATTAACCTTAGCTAGGCACCCCCATACTAAGAAAATCTAGGTTAGGAGTCCTTTCTTTCTAAAGTTCATAAGAAGTCTCACCACTATCCTTAATAGGCATCCTATTTAAGATGAAGCAAGAAGATTGAAGAGCTTCCCCTCATAAGTTCTCGGATAAGTCGGAACTGAAGAGCATAGCGTTTACCATATTCATGAGGGTACAATTTTTATGCTTAGCTATATCGTTGGACTGTGAAGAGTAAGGAGCAGTCACTTGATGAATTATACCATGTTCTAAACAAAGCTGAAAGAATTCATTCAAGGTATACTCCCCTCCTCTATCAAACTTAAGAATTTTAATATTCTTTTCTTGTTGATTTTCTACTCAATCTTATAAATTTTAAACTTATTGAAGATTTTATTTTTAGATTTAATTAGAAAACCGTAGCTATATCTAGAAAAATCATCTATAAAGATCACTAAGTATCTATTACCATCATGGATTACAATCTTGGTAGAGTCATATACATCACTATGTATTAACTCCAAGATTAAAATTTTTTTTTAACTGATTTGCATGTTTTTCTTGATTATTTAGACTCAACACATATTTCGCACTTAGATGAATTTAAGTTTGATTTAAGAATTAGTTTTAATTCTATTATATATTTGACCTTTTCTAAGTATACATGACCCAACTTGTCATACCATGAATTTTGTTTAGACTCATTTGATTTTCAGCTTTATTAATGAAAGGATTTATTATATTTAGTTTGAACAAGCCTTCACTTACATATCATTTTTCTATGAAGGCATTATTCTTAGTTATTATAACTTTATTATAATCAAGGATAATTTTGTATCTCCTTTGAACCAACTAAGATCTACTGACAAGATTTTTTCTAAGATCTAAAATATACAGCATATTTTTTAAGGTGAGAACTTTTCCTGATATCATCTTCAGGTTAACTCGACCTTGTCCCATAATCCTGGTGGCTGTGTTGTTCCCTAGGGTCACAACTCCACCACTTGAGTCTTGAAAAATAGTGAACCAGGAGCGATCAAAATAAATATAAACATTAGCTCCTGAATCTAACCACCAATTAAGATTGAAAGAAGTAACATTAATTTCAAGATTTAAGCTTACTAACCTAAAAATGGAATCTTCTGGACCTTCAACTACATGAGCTTAGGGTCCGGAAGAAGCAAACGGTTTGCAAAGAAACTCCTTCCGATGAAAGTAGTTCTTGCAAGATGGTTTGTCCTCCCGCATACAAAACGGAACTTTTCACTTGGACCTTAGACAGGCTTGTTGGATCTAGTATTATTGGCTTTAAAGATCTTATCCTTGGGTTTGAACTTGTTTAGATTAGGTTAGTTAGACTGATATTGGTGGTTTGGTTGAAATCTAGGTTTTGATTTTGGTTTGGTATTATTGTTGGTCTGATATTATTGAGTTAAGTTGCTTGGACACTTGAAATTCTAGTTTGCTAGGTTTTAGACTATGTTGGTCTTCTATCCTGATTGAGTTTAGAAGTTAGACTAGGATTAGCTCTCCTTACTTTTGGAGCTGACTTTTGATAAAGTCATTCTAAGGAGTCATTTAATCTAGAAGGCTAGAGACCTTAAATCCTTCAGAGAATTTATCTCCATTGGCTTGAAGTTTCCTAAGGTACTCTTGGAATTGGTGAAGTTGATCATTGATGGGTTTGTCTTCTATCATATTAAATCTAAGGAATGATGCAGTATTGAATCGTTCAACCTAACATCTTCAAGGCCATACTCAGACTCTAGGATATCCCATAATTTCTTCGTACTCTTGGCAAACAGGTAAATGTTATCGAGTGAGTCGAAAAGAGTACTAAGGATTTTACCTTTACATAGATAATCCTCTTCTGGAATAGTTGGTGCAGTTGAACTAAAGGAATAAACGGACTGGTCAATCATTGACCAAAGTTCTAAGATGATTGGCCAAAATTTTATTTAGCTTTGCCACCTCCTAAAATGAAATCCATCAAAATTTTTCGGATTTAAGGCTAATGATATCATCCTTAAGGGTTGCCATTAGATCCAAATCAGGTTCAGAGAGAAAGATCTAAAAAATAAAAATAATTTTATTAAGGATTTATTTAAATAATTTAAATAATTTATTATTTTTTATTATATATTTATTTATTTATTTGTATA
Source organism: Areca catechu (assembly GCA_021397845.1). Taxonomy (NCBI): domain Eukaryota; kingdom Viridiplantae; phylum Streptophyta; class Magnoliopsida; order Arecales; family Arecaceae; genus Areca; species Areca catechu. The sequence goes on from CM038050.1 coordinate 159,372,085, forward strand.
CATTTTTAAAATGTCTCCTAATTTTTTTGGAAATTAAAGTTTTATTAAAATGATCATCAATTTGATCAGACCTATAATTTGTTAAGATTTTTAATTAAGTATTTGTCTCTAAATCCTAAAGATTTTGATTAATTTATTTATATAGTCTTTTTAAAAATTAATTTGCATGCTATAGTACAGGTTTTGTGGGGATCTTCAATTAATTTTGCACAATACAAAAGAAATAGATATTATTCTAAAAATAATAAAAAATTATAATTATAATTTTTTTATATATAAATATAAAATATGCAAGGCAAATAAACTGTAATTAAGTACAAACAATTATATTTATATATATGCACTGCAAACTATTGTAAATCTCATTTAGACTATTAATTATCATGTATGGAATATAAATATGCGTGTTTATATATTTTTGAAATATTTAAAAAATATTTTTTTCATGAAGTGTATGTGGTAGAATAATTTTGGTATAATAAAATAATTTTAAATATAACAGAATAATGTTAGGATGTCTGGCCTAGGAGGCGGATAGAATCATTGCCCTAAAGGAGATTTGGCTTCCTTTTCGTGCGAAGAACAATTGGGCCACACACTCTCCTCTAAGGTACTACCCAGAAGCCAACACTCCAATGCCCGTCGGTAGCACAATCTCAAACGAATGCCGATTAGCTTGTCTTCAGCCCAAATTTTCAAAGTAAAAAAAATGAAGAGAGAGAATTTTAAAGATTTTTGAAAGAGAGAAATATTGAAGAGAGAGCTCGGGATTCTTGGATGACTTGTAAGGTTGGGGTAGAGGCCTATTATAGGCTCAAAATCCAAGAGAAAATTCCCAAAAATACCCTCAAACTAGCCATTTTGATCGTTTAAAAATTAAAATTTATAATTAATTAAGATAATAAAAAAATAATATAAAATGCATGGGTGTACGTGAATCGCACACCTGTTGCATGCATGGGGGAGGGAAGAGGTTTTTTTAATTTTGTTTTTAATGTATGTAACGTCAATAAAAATAATGAACTAAGTTGGCCCAGTCGTGTAAGGTCATGTAAGACTACAATAATGATGAAAGTGCATGCTATATGGGAAAACCTAAGATATGCCATAAAATGGTTAAATGCTTCTCACATTATTCTTAGATTGTGTTTGATAGCAGGTAATCCATCTAGATTGCTGGTACTTTAATAGGGCCTCACTACATTACTGTATTTGGTATATTTTTCTACATGGCAATCTATCCTATCTAGTAATTTGAAGGGATGGTAGTCTACATTACCACCTCTCAGGTAATTTTTTGAACAATATTATCCTTCCCTTCTCCATTCATCTTATAATATAATATAATATATATTATAATAATAAAATATAAAACAATATAATTATGATAATATATTATATTATATTATATTATATTATGCTATATTATAAAATATGAATATTATAAAATATATTTTAATAGTATATTAGATTATATTATAAAATTTATTATATTATATTATTTACTATTATATAATAATATGATATAATAATATTATAAATATAATAATAGTATAGTATATAATATAATATTATACTTATTACTGCCTGGACCATCATGGTCTGTAGCTCCGATGCGGTGTCGGGCATCGTCCTCGTCTGGAATCCTGTGCGTGCCTAGTCCTACAAAAGAAAGAAGAGACCCAGGCTGGGAATTCCGGCGGGGGTACTTCGACGATCAAGTCAATGGGCAATCCAGGGAAACAGATCATTCTCGATGGATCCCAGTGAGGTCTCCACGTTCAGAGGTTATTTTTTAGTGAAAAGAAAATGAGAAAGTGGGAAAGGAGCATCAACGGAGAAGGGGAGCCTGAGTAGGATTGGCTATGTCCGTGGGATTCTTTCAATGAATTTGCTGGTAGCCTCAGAGCGTTTCGTCTGGTTTGCTCTCCCCTTCTGTATGCCGATGGTTACCTCACATGCCCCTTACTTGCTTGTGGCTTGTTCTCTATTTTGTGACTTGTTCCTTTGTTGTCTTGTATCTTCGGTCGAAGGCCCCTATTTTATTTGTTATAGAGAGGTGGTGTTCCCCCTTGAGCTTGCTTCCCAAATGTTCCCTTCTTGGGGGAGTCCCGAGGGTTGACATCTAGTAGCATTTGGGAACTACGCATGAGCTCTCCCCTTTCTCCCTTTGGGATAGGGGTTATGCCGCTGGCTCTGACATTCTGGTTGGTCACCATGTTTTCGGATGCTTGGAAAAGAATTGGTATGCGAGCAGCCGCCCCAAGGTTTGAATCCTCTGGCATGACCTTTTTCTTATGGGTGATGTAGACGGTAGGTCGAAGGGCACCGCACCTTGAATGGGGCATCCCTTCTCGATCGGTGTAAACCGAGGCCTGAGAGGACTCTGGTGCTCCGGCGAGGCAACTCCCTTCGTAGGCCTCAGGCGGCGGGCCGCCGCCTACCAGTCGTACCATCCCAGCGGTGGGGTTTTGATGAAGACAACCTCTTTTCCCGCCATGATTTGAATCTCAGTCGTCCTTCTTCCTTCGTCGCCTGCCAGTTGTACCATCCTAGCGGCGGGGTTTTGATGAAGACAACCTCCTTTCCTACCATGATTTGAATCTCTGTCGTCCTTCTTCCTTTAGTTGGTGGCAATATGAGCTCGACCCCGGTCGGGAGCTGACCTCGGCAGGGGCGCTCACTTCGGCTCCTCGCTCAGGCACCATGCTCAGGTGGCACCTCCACCTGCCAGCTGGCAGTCGGCGTATAGATGAACTCCATGTCAGTGGATACAGCTGTATTAGTTGCCCCCCACTCTCGAGCCCAGAAGATGGTACGGTACTCAGGGCATGGAGAGTAATGATCGTGCTGACATGGATTGGGATATCTTTTACATTTTCGACATCTCTGCGTGCCTGTGCTTCGTAGACCACACCTTCGCATTGATGGGGGTTTCATTGCACTCGGCTTTCCGATGACGATCATAAATGCTTCTCTTGGGTCGACGCGAATCCTCTAGGAATGAAGTGTTCGAGTTGCCCGACACCAGTACATGGCATCTTCTGGCTGGCCTAGCAATTAATGAGGTGCATACCTTCAATCAGTATGAGGGAGCTGCAGGATTTGTTCCAGAGAAGCCATCCCTTGCCTTTTTAAGGATGGGTGGATAGGCCTTCGCATAGTCTCCTCCTTTCTCCAATGCTTTTTCTCTTTAACTCTTTTCTCCTCGCCTCTGCTGAGGGAGATCTTCTAGTGAGCTTCAGGTCCCTGAGTGAAGGGCCAAGAGGATGCATGATGTTTCTCCGGGGATGTCTGGCCAACATCCTGGCAAGGGCATCTCAGTCGGACAAGAAGTCCGCTGAGCTCGAGATTTCCCTGAAGGAGAAAGTGGAGAGCCTCTGGGGTGCAGAGAAGGTGGTTACCCATGTGATGGAAGAAGCCACCTACGAACCTCCTGGGTGTGCCTGGTCATGCAATTGAATGGGGGGATGGCCACGGTTACAGTCATCGTGGAAAAGGTCGTGGTTGCCGCGATGCTACTGAGAGTGGCCTAACGAGGAGCGGCCGTAGCTGCTCTTGGAATCACCAGATCAATGAAATCCAAGAAGGACGGTGCGGTCGATGAGGATGTGTTGCTGTACCCCTTCATCGGGTGTTCACTTGAGGTAGGGCACCTTCATCCTTGGGGTGGTGGAGCCGATGCTGGGCTCTAGAGACCCAGCGAACTCCTGGGGAGGACGGTGTGCTAGAGGCGAACGCATCATTATTCTCCTTCCCAGCAAGCTCGGTTGAGGGAGGGACTGGCATACCTCCAGCCATTTCCGGAAGTAGGACCCATAATTAGGGAGGATCTCTTCTTATTTGTAATTTAGATCTTCGGGAGGCTTCCTAACCTGTCTGGAATCTCCGTAGGATGTAAGAGACTTTTGATCAATGAAGGCTTTTGTTTTGACCATTTTGCACTTCTCCTTCTTATCTCCTTATCTTCTTCTTTCTCTTCTTCCTTCTCTTTCTTTCTCCGCTTGAGCTACTCCGGAGGAGGCCCACCAGGGGCCACGAAGGGCTTACTCCCATGACTTAGTTGAGGGGCCTTTAAGGTTTGAAATTAAGCACCAGGCTGCAGCTGTGCCCTCATGGATGTGCACTTTGGGGGAGCTGGCCCGGCGAGAGAACTCGAAGAGGAATTTTGGCTTCTGCTGGGTCTCGACCTAGGGGGAGCCAACCCAGCAGAAAATGGAGTCCGGCTTTGGCTGGAGTCTCAACTTGGGGGAAGCCAACCCAGCGGAAGGACTTGGAGAAGAATTTGGCTTCTGCTAGAGTCTCGACCTGGGGGGAGCCAGCCCAGCAGAAGGTGGAGTCCGACTTTGGCTGGAGTCTCGACCTGGGGGGAGTGATAATTATATTTTATATATATAAGAGTATTAAATTAATAATTAATTATCTTTAGAATTAATACTTTTATATTTTTTTGGTAGGAAAGAAGGTCATCATTGTGTAAAGCTTGAATTATGGAATCCAACAGCGCAAACTGGATCCAAATGGGAGTTCATATGGGCTTGAAGTCAATTTTAGAAGAATTTAGCACGGCCTTCAAAGTAGCACATTTTTTGTAACAGCACTTAAAAGTTTACAGCCGGTTCATCGTGGACCGACTCACTGGTCTACAGGGTGCAGGCTGGTCCATAGACAACCATTACCGATGGTCCACGGAGCAGGACCGTGGACCACGAAGCTCAGTTTGTGCCCAAACTCGCTGGAGAGATGCGCCTGCTACCACCGGCAACCTCCATGCCGGCCGGAGAGGCTCCATTTGGTTGGAAAATGGTTGGAAAAGGGCTGCTTCCCTTCTTCACATTCTTTTCATCTTCACCGTTCAAAGCAGCCCATTGCCTCCGGGAAGCCTTCTTCTACCATCACAGCAACCACCGGAGCCACCCCCTTCGCCCGAAGAAGTCGTCGACGCCGCCAATCACCAGTTCGCCCATCCAAAAGCCTTCTTCCACCATGAAGCTGCCGGTCTTCGTCATCTTCACCGGTCCTCTTGATCTTCTTCCTCGCTGCCATTACCAATCTACCGCGAAGGTCCTATAACCGAAAAAGAAGGCTGAGAAGGTCACCTCTTGTTCATCGTCTTCGTCCTTCCCTGAGATACCTTGGAAACGGTCGACGGTCCACCTTCTTCCCCATCACTGCCGGGACTACCTGCCTCTCCTCATTTCTCACCAACCGGAAAAGCTCCCTGCCCTATCAGAGCCACCGCTCGAGCCACTGCACGGCTTCTCTCCCTTCGGTCGGTCTCACTGTGAAGTCTTTGGTCTTTCATCGGAAGGAAGAAGTGCGTGTCAGAAGTTGAAGTTCATGGTCGGACGATGCTGGATGGATGCGGAGGAGTTTGTTTATATGAGGAGGAAGTTCGCAGACGCAGAAGAGGCTGCTGGGATCGCGCGAATGGGTATGAGGATAAGGAGATAGCATCGAGATTCTTGGGCATATTGAGGAAGGAAATCACCGCAGTTCCCACACAGGCCCGACATGGTGTTTTTCCATCTATTAAACCTTCGGTCATTCTCCGCTCCGAGGGAGGATTCTGACTCTCATATCTCTGCTCCACCTCTCCGCTCTATTCTGCATTCCACTTCATTCCACTCATCTACCTCCACTTTTCGGGATCCTGATTTGATGCTGAGGTGCTGCCGTGACTCTGCCGCTTCCACTACTCCAGAGAGCCAGAAATCAAAAAAGGGAAAGAGGGACCCTTGTTCCCGCAATTATTTCTTTTATTGATGTACTTTATGCTCCAGGAAATAAAAGGTTGTTTATTTTATATTGATCTATGTTTTATTTTTATTGAAGCAGTATAATTCGGGATTAAGGTACATAAATCAAGCTTATGAGGTAAGTTTCCTTCTTTTCTAGTGAAGAAATTTTTGACTGATCTATACCTAAGGGATGGGCCGTGATCTACGGGTACGGGCCGTACTCTCAAGATAGATATATCTTGGTTGTTTTCATGGATAATTATTTTCTTATCTCCATTATTTGCATTAGTTTATTTTAGTTTATTTTCTTTAAGGAAAAGAAAGTTTTTTTTCGAAATAACCCGAAAGTCCTTGTGGGTTCGACCCTTACTCCCACTATTCTATCCTTAAGAGTAGTAGATTTAAGGTTTTAAATCGGTGCGTAGCGACGCGCTCCAGATTTTTGGTGCCATTGCCGGGGACTTTGGCATTATTTTTAAAAAAATCAAAAAAAAATCAAATTTTAAAAAATTTAAATTCGAACTTCAAAAATTTAAATTTCAAAATTCAAAATTTAAAAATTCAAAAAAAATATAAAAAATTAGTTGTTAGTAATTTTCGATCTTGAGTGCTCTAACATAAAGTTGCCCTGGCATAACTGAGAAGTTATGTTGAATGGTTGTCCTAGGGTACAAAAAGGTTGAGTAAAAAAAAAATTTATGCTTTTTACTTTCTATTCTTAGATTGACTTAGGTAAATTTATTTTTTTACAAAATCCAAAAAAAAAAAAAATATTACCCTGACATCTCATAATTTATTAGGATTAGATACTTAATCACCAAACTTTAAAAAAAAAATAGTTTTAGTTTAATTTTATTTGTCTATAACTTTAAATTTTGGACATCTTGCTTGTTGCATTTCATTTTTCCATAATCAACTTAAGGGCATAACCTAATTAATCAGATAAGGTGAGGAGTTCAATACCCTTCCTTAGCCCACAAACCACCACACATGATTTGCATTGACCTAAGCCTTTAACTCTAAAATCAATTAGACGTCAACCTTAGGAATTTCGAGCTCAATAGGACAAGGAAACCCTAGAGTTGGACCGAGTTCAGATATTTAGCTACTTGGTGTCTAAGAAAAGTGGTTCAGGGACAAGAGCCCAAATGAAGGTGATTCTTTAATTGGTTCCATTCGCTTACCTGGCCAATTTCAATTGATGCCTAAGGCAAGCAACGGGAGGACCCCCACCAACCTTACACTTACCTGGCCGAGTCAATTAATTGATCTTGGGCTTGGAACCCTAGAGTTGGACGGAGTTCAGATCATTTAGCTACTTGGTGTCTAAGGAAAGTAGTTCAGGGACGAGCCCGAAGGAAGGTAGTTCTTTAATTGGTTTCATTCGCTTACCTGACCAATTTCAATTGGTGTCTAAGGCAAGCAACGGGGGGACCCCCACCAACCTTACACTTACATGGCTGAGTCAGTTAATTAATCTTGGGCTTGGAGTGCTCGAAGGTAACCTTGGATCAGTTAGGAGCTGTCTAGATCTAGGTTAACCCTAGGATAGTGATTTTGATTGTTTCACTTGTTTGAAAAAATAATAATAATAATAATTAACATCACTCTCTTTTCTCTAGCATAGGACTCTCTTAGGAATCTCTCCTTTAGACCTCTTGTCATTCTTCCACTTTTCTTTAATTAAAAAAAAAATCTGAATATTTATTTGCTTTAGGGGGGTGTATGTTAGTGTATTCTAGGCGTCGATTTCTAGAACCTAAACTTATATCCCTAGATCCAAAAATAGAAAGAACCAATAGAGCAAACAGCCCAGGTACTATGGATTCCAATCAAGGAAATTAAGGAATTGACCCAAATCAAGGAACTGACCCTTCACAACAATTGAAGGAGTACTTCACTCCAAAAAACACCTTTTCACCCTGTATCCAAGTACCCCCTGTAGATGCTGTCCAGTACGAAATCAAGTCCAGTGTAATACAAATGTTACCCTCCTTTTACGGACTTGCGAATGAAGATCCTTATAAACACTTAGACAAATTCTTGGAAATATGTTCAACCGTAAAGATACAAAATTTCTTCGACGATGCTCTAAGGCTTAAGTTATTCCCTTTTTGCTTGAAAGACAAAGCTAAATACTGGTTGAATTCCCTAAATACTGTAACTATTTCAACTTGGGATCAACTTCAGAGGGAGTTTCTTAAGAAGTATTTCTCCATAGGAAAGACAAATCAAATCAGAAAAGCCATTACCAGTTTTTTCCAATTGGACGGAGAAATGTTTCATGAAACCTGGGAGAGATTGAAAGAGTTGATCAGGAAATATCCTCACCATGCCATACCAAAATGGCAATTAGTCCAGTGCTTTTACGATGGTCTATCAGAAAGGCACAGGCAAATGGTGGATGCCTCATGTGGAGGAACATTCATTTTTAAAAATGAACATGAACTATTTCAACTTGGGATCAACTTCAAAGGGAGTTTCTTAAGAAGTACTTTCCCATAGGAAAGACAAATCAAATCAGAAAAGCCATTATCAATTTTTTCCAATTGGATGGAGAAATGTTTCATGAAACCTGGGAGAGATTGAAAGAGTTGATCAGGAAATATCCTCACCATGCCATACCAAAATGGCAATTAGTCCAGTGCTTTTACGATGGTCTATCAGAAAGGCACAGGCAAATGGTGGATGCCTCATGTGGAGGAACATTCATGCTTAAAAATGAACATGAACTATTTCAACTTGGGATCAACTTCAAAGGGAGTTTCTTAAAAAGTATTTTCCCATAGGAAAGACAAATCAAATCAGAAAAGTCATTACCAGTTTTTTCCAATTGGACGAAGAAATGTTTCATGAAACCTGAGAGAGATTGAAAGAGTTGATTAGGAAATATCCTCACCATGCTATACCAAAATGGTAATTAGTCCAATGCTTTTACGATGGTCTATCAGAAAGGCACAGGCAAATGGTAGATGCCTCATGTGGAGGAACATTCATGCTTAAAAATGAACATGAGGCATGGAAGCTATTTGAAACCCTAAGTGAAAACTCCTTGCATCATGTGTCTGCTGCCCGTAGAGATCCGCCCATAGGAACCATAGGACCCAAGAGAGGGGGTATGTATGAAGTTAGTCATTCTGTAGACATCTACAACAAGGTAGATGAGCTATCTCAGAAGCTTGATCGAATCTTGCAAGCTGGAACTACTCCCTCATCTTCTCTTCACAATCATGAAGTCTGTGTTATCTGCTCGAGTCCCACCCACCTGATAGGTGATTGTCCAACCGCTTACCAATTTTCTGAGTTGCTTTAAGAGCAAGCTCAGCAAGCCCAAACCCAAATGACTCCTAGACCAGGAAACGATCCATACTCGAACACATATAATCCTTGCTGACACAATCATCCAAGTTTTTCATGAAAACCCGAACCTGGTATCAATTCATCTGTTAGGCCAAACTATCTGGAGATCAACTTTAGAAGCATGCCATTTCCACAATACCTAAGTGCCCCACAGCCTCCACAACCTCCGCCGAACAATCATGACCCTTTGTTTGAAGAAAAGGTACTTCAAGTTTTGAAGGGACTGGAAATGAATACCCAACTCCTCCACTCCCACACACAATCCATTGCCAAGCTAGAGACCCAGATAGGTCAGCTAGCTATAGCTTTTAATCGGAGGGAGGGAGGAAGGTAAGTTACCTAGCCAGCACATTAGCAATCCTAAAGGTCAATACATGGCTAACAGCTCCATTGGACTTGAAAATTTTCCTCCTGAACATGCTAAATCTGTCACAACTTTAAGAAGTGGAAAAATATTGAACCAGCCTGACCTGACCTAAAAGATAGAAGTGGCTAAGCTAGAGAAGAAGAATGAAGAGGAGAAGGAATCCATTGGTCAAGCACCTGTACCTAAGGCTCCATTTCCTAGAGCTTTAGAATCACCCCTACCATTGGATAAGGAGAATCTGAAAATGAATGAGATGCTCAAACTTTTCAAGCAAGTCCAAATAAACTTACCTCTCCTTGATGCCATCAAGCAAGTTCCAGCTTATGCCAAATTTTTTAAGGATCTGTGCACGTAGAAACGAAAATCCAAAGCACACATACCTAAGAAAATCTAGTTAACTGAGCAAGCCAGCTCAGTATTTCAGCAGATAGCCCTATCCAAACTCAAAGATCCTGATACCCCAACTATATCTTGTGTCATAAGGGATCTCTCAATCAAGAAAGCCTTGTTAGATTTGGGTGCGAGTGTCAACCTTCTCCTAAGTTCAGTGTATGATTTGTTTGGATTCGGAGAACTAAAATCCACAACGGTGACTTTACAGTTAGCTGATCGATCGGTCAAAGTATCCCATGGAGTGTTAGAGGATGTGTTGGTGAAAGTAGATGAATTCTACTTTCCTGTTGATTTTCTTGTTTTGGATATGGAAACAAGCAATAATCTTAGCCAAATCCCCATCATTCTTGGAAGACCCTTCCTAGCAACTGCCAATGCCTATATAAATTGTAGGACATGGGTTATGGATGTTTTTTTTGGAAACAAGAAAATGAGGCTGAGCATTTTTAATGCATGCCAAGGACCTCTCATGTATGATTATAATGAGGTAAACCCGCTAGAGGAAGTGCTAAAAGAAGTTATCGAGGATAAAACTTCTAGTTTGCTTGACTCAGATCCTCTACAAGCATGCTTAACACATTTCGAAGTGGATGATTTTGATGTTGATGGGTATACCGAAGAAGTGAACATATTGTTAGAAGTACCTGATTTTTGCACCACTCCCCTATGGGCCAAGAAATATGAGCAGATAACCTCTCCTTTTAACACATCGATAGCTTCTTCATGTGAGACTTTATCTACACTGGAACAAGCGCCACACTTAGTCATGGTAAAGGACCCCTTTTTCAAGCATGATGCCATTCCTAACCAGGAAATCCAATTGGTAAGGTCATCAAATGAATTCAACGAAGCTATTAGAGAAACAATATGGGATTTGCCAATAGACTGTCCAACCAAAATGTCACTACAAGAATCGAGTAATGTAGTCTATCAGCATGATAGCTTCGATAATTTGACTGAGGATCTATTCTACAAACATCTTAATTGTACTAGATTTGATGATGTGGCTGTATTTGATGATGTGGAGGAGCTAAGTGATCTATCAGATCTATCTTGGATATCAGATTATAAGCAATTTGTAGCATCCTCCAACACTTACCTAGCCTTTGCACTAGAACCAGTATTTCCCTTGCATATCAAGCCACCTCCTGTTACTAATCTGGAAACATGTCTAGAAGGTACGTATAAGAAAAATATCATTTGGAACATTACTGATTGGATTTCATCCAACCATCCACCATGGTAAAAGATCAGCTTAGTCTGGCTGAAGACTATAAACTTAGCGCTCCTGGGAGGCAGCCTAGTTCTTAACTTAGTTCATGCTTTTAGTTTTAGCAACCCAGTCATGCTTTTAGCTTTAACCTTTTATTTCTTATTTTTAGAATAAATCGAGAGGAATAATAAAAGAAGATTGCGAGGAACATGGCGACAAAAGAGCATCCAATGTTTATACCTTACCAGGTTGTACCCTTCCTTGTCGTTACATTATTAGTATCCTTTTCCATTAGGGACAATGGGAATTAAGTTGGGGGGGATATTTAAATTAATCTAATCCTCGAGTAAAACCTTACTTGGTTGTTGTGTACAAGTTTTGTCTCGAATTGAAAATAATCAAGTTTGCTAAATGAGGAGTGATTAATGGTCTAGATAATTTTAGAGATACTGAGGGATGATTTATCAAGGAAATCCTATAAATGGTAGAGTGAAGACCAGAATTTTTTTTGAGTAATTGCAGACCCTTTTGCCTATTGATCTCGATAAAGAATCTTACTTATAATGGTATAGGCATCATAAAAAGTCTCCAAGTTTAATAATTAAGATTTTTAGCATCTCTCATTGAGTAACCGGGTCCCTTCGTCTAAGTAAGCATTGTTGTTCGCGTCAAAAGATGGGGATGTAAAGAAATCTTTTGTAGAGTCAGTCTTGACTTGATGCTTTTTTGACTCGAGTCAGTAAGCCGGAGGGATGTTTTACACCTAATGCCCTAAAGCCAACTGGTTTGGGAGTCATTGGCTTAAAGCTCGTTACAAGGGTTAACTAGAAAGCAAGATGTCAGGACATTGCACTGACTTTACGTTTCATTCATTAAAAAAAAATGAGGACTAAATAAATATTACACCAAAACCAAAGTAAGTTGGAAGATTTAGAGAGTGAGATAGAAAGTTGGAAAAAGAACAACTCTTAAAACTTCCATAGACTTCACTCTACCACTAAATGGGTGGAATTGGTAATCCAATGAAGTACATTTTTAATGGTCTAACCGGATATCCTCTGATTTTAGAGTTAGTAAGATGATTTTCACTTCTTGGGCAGGTTAGTACACAAGACTAATCCATTTTCTTTACTCGAGGACGAGCAAAGTTCAAGTTGGAGGGTGTGATAATTATATTTTATATATATATAAGAGTATTAAATTAATAATTAATTATCTTTAGAATTGATACTTTTATATATCTTTTGGTAGGAAAGAAGGTCATCATTGTGTAAAGCTTGAATTATGGAATCCAACGGCGCAAACCGGATCCAAATCGGAGTTGATATGGGCTTGAAATCAATTTTAGAAGAATTTAGCACGGACTTCAAAGTAGCATGTTTTTTGGAACAATACTTAAAAGTTTACAGCCGGTTCACCATGGACCGACTTGCTGGTCTACAGGGCGCAAGCTGGTCCACAAACAGCCATTACCAGTGGTCCATGGAGCAGGACCGTGGACCATGAAGCTTCGTTTGTGCCCAAACTCGTCGAAGAGATGCGCCTGCTGCCACCCAAGCCACCGGCGACCTCCGTGCCGGCCGGAGAGGCTCCATTTGGTCGGAAAATGGTTGGAAAAGGGATGCTGCCCTTCTTCACCTTCTTCTCCTCATCTTCACCATTCAAAGCCACCCATTGCCACCGGGAAGCCTTCTTCTACCGTCACAGCAACCACCGGAGCCACCCCCCTCGCCCGGAGAAGTCGTCGGCACCGTCAATCTCCGGTTCACCCATCCAAAAGCCTTCTTCCACCATGGAGATGCCGGTCTTCTTCATCTTCACCAGTCCTCTTGATCTTCTTCCTCATTGCCATTACTAATCCATCGAGAAGGTCCTATAACTGGAAAAGAAGGCTGAGAAGGCCACCTCTTGTTCATCATCTTCGTCCTTCCCTGAGATACCTTGGAAACGGCCGACGATCCACCTTCTTCCCCATCACTGCCAGGACTACCTGCATCTCCTCATTTCTCACCAACCGGAAAAGCCCCCTGCCCTGTCAAAGCTACCGCTCGAGCCACTACATGGCTTCTCTCCCTTTGGCCGGTCTCACTATGAAGTCTTTGGTCTTTCGTCGGAAGGAAGAAGTGCGTGTCAGAAGTTGAAGTTCATGGTCGGATGACGTTGATGGACGTGGAGGAGTTTTTTTGAATGAGGAGGAAGTTCGCAGAGGCAGAGGAGGCTGCTGGGATCATGCGAACGGGTGCGAGGATAGGGAGATACAATTGAGATTCTTGGGCAGATTGAGATAGGAAATCATCACAGTTCCCACACGGGCCCGACGCGGTGTTTTTTCATCTATTAAACCTTCAGTCATTCTCCGCTTCGAGGGAGGATTCTGACTCTCATATCTCTACTCCACCTCTCCGCTCTATTCCGCATTCCACTTCATTTCACTTCATTCCACCCATCTACCTCCACTTTTCGGGATCCTGATTTGATGCTGAGGTGCTGCCGTGACTCTGCCACTTCCACTACTCCAGAGAGCCAGAAATCAGAAAAGGAAAAGAGGGATCCTTGTTCCCGCAATTATTTCTTTTATTGATGTACTTTATGCTTCAGGAAATAAAAGGTTGTTTATTTTATATTGATCTATGTTTTATTCTTATTGAAGCAGTATAATTCGGGATTAAGGTACATAAATCAAGCTTATGAGATAAGTTTCCTTCTTTTCTAGTGAAGAAATTTTTGACTGATCTATACCTAATGGACGGGCCATGATCTATGGGTACGGGCCGTACTCTCAAGATAGATCATATCTTGGTTGTCTTTACGAGTAATTATTTTCTTATCTTTGTTATTTGCATTAGTTTATTTTAGTTTATTTTCTTTAAGGAAAAGAAAATTCTTTTTCGAAATAACCTGAAAGTCTTTGTGGGTTCAACCCTTACTCCCACTATTCTACCCTTAGGAGTAGTGGATTTAAGGTTTTAAATCGGTGCGTAGCGACGCACACCGGGGAGCCAGCCCAGCAGAAGGTGGAGTCTGACTTCGGCTAGAGTCTCGACCTGGGGGGTGCCAACCTAGTGAAAGGACTCGACGAAGAATTTGGCTTCTGTTGGAGTCTCGACCTTGGGCAAGCCAACCCAGCAGAAGGTGGAGTCTGGCTTCAGCTGGAGTCTCGACCTGGGGGGAGCCAACCTAGTAGAAGGACTCGACAAGGAATTTGGCATCTGCTGGAGTCTCGACCTGGGGGGAGCTAGCCCAACGGAAGGTGAAGTCTGGCTTCGACGGGAGTCTCAACCTAGGCGGAGCCAACCCAGTAGAAGGACACGACAAGGAATCTGGCTTCTGCTGGAGTCTCGACCTAGGGGGAACCAGCCCAGCAGAAGGTGGAGTCTGGCTTTGACTGGAGTCTCGACCTAGGGGGAGCCAACCCAGCAAAAGGACTCGAAGTGAAATTTGGCTTCTGCTGGAATCTCGACCTGGAGGGAGCCAGCCCAGCAAAAGGTGGAGTCTGGCTTTGGCTGGAGTCTCAACCTGGGAGGAAACAACCCAGCGGAAGGACTCGAAATGAAATTCGGCTTCTGCTGGAGTCTCGACCTAGGATAAGCAGCCCAGCAGAAGGTGGAGTCTGTCTTTGATTGGAGTCTTGACCTGGGGGGAGCCAATCTAGCGGAAGGACTCGAAGAGGAATTTGGTTTCTGCTGGAGTCTCGACCTAAAGGGAGCCAGCCTAGCAGAAGGTGGGTCCTACTTTGGCTGGAGTCTCGACCTGAGAGGAGCCAACCTAACGGAAGGACTCGGAGAGGAATTTGGCTTCTCTGGAGTCTCGACCTGGGGGAAGCCAGCCCAGCAGAAGGTGTCAGATTCCTCCCATGATCGGTATATTGCATCAAATATTAGGCCTCACAACCAAAGTGACGCAGTGGAAGTAGATATAAAAATAATTTTATATCTGGCATGCAATATAAATAAATCTAATTTATTCATGATAATATTCTTAAACATGCATTAGAGGATGAGAACAAGATCAAATCTAAAAATATGATAATTTTAAGTAATAGTTACATACCTGGATCGCTATCCTGGCCTGCTTTGAAATTTGTGCAGATCCTCTTTTGGACCGGGATTCAATTGCAGCCGTGCAAGCGTCCGGCCTCTACTGGTATCCACACAGGACTTGTCGTAGCAGAGTTGTAGAGGGCACTGGACTACTAGATCCTTGTAGCCCTCTCCTCTTTCAGTAAATCGGCCTTGCTTCAAAAGTTATGCCAATCGATAACTGGACTGGCTTCTGGCTTCTGGCTTCTATCTTACAAACTGATCTTTGCAAGATTTAAGACCTTCTTTCCTCTCCTTGCTTTTATCTAAATAACCTCTCAATACTTGGAAGAAAGATTAAGAGAGGAAGTAAGAATGGAAGGGAGAGGGAACCTATGGTAGCAAAATGCCTCACACATCCAAGTGGATGATATTCCCTTCTCCTTTCATTCACTCACCCAAGCAATCCCTCTTCATTCATGCTTGGTTCAAGCTTGGCCGGCCAACCCCCTCCCCCTCTCCTTATATAGCCATCATCTCATTAATGGCGTAAGACCATTATGTATGAAAACATTAAAAGAGGAGAAGAAGATTTTCTCCCTTTTAATGCTTTCACACTTCCATGAAAATTTTCTTAAGCCTTTTCACATGAAAGAGTTTCTTCCGTTTTATTAATGGGGTCAATTTTCCATTCCAAGTCACCACCCTTTCTTATTATAACAAATTAATGAAGGATTTACCAAGTCAAAAATGGGAGGAGACTAGTGTGAACACAAGACTTAAGAAAGTTCCAAGTCATAAATGAGAGGAGACTAAGTTTGCTTATGTCATTCCTCTTCATTCATGCAAACATCATGCCAACATCATGCCATGTGGCATGTGGAATCAAGGAGAGAGGGAGAGTGCTATGTGGCATGAGGAGAGAGAGTCCCAGTCCAACTGGGCTCTGACTCATGGTCCAATTTGACACTCAAATCAAAGCCAGATTTAAACCCAATCGAACCTATTTCGAAAAGGCTATTGACCCAACACTATTTGGATTAATTAAAATCAAATTAAATCTAATTTAATTAAATTAATAATTAATCCATAATTAATTAGGTCAAATCTTAATTGTAACACTTACAATTAGGTCCATATTGATTTGCTGATTAGTTACTTAAGCCCTTAATGTGTGTAACCCCTCAGGTCCTATTCTGTCTAGTAATGAGACATGCTATAATCTCTATTATATATCAACGAAACACCTTTCGATGGACAGAAATAATTTCTGCTTAACCCTAATTAGGATCATCGAATCGAGAACGATCCTAATAGGCTCTCACAATCCACCAATGATACCTAGCAGTATGTAGTGGCAACCCAGCAAAATAAGATTGGAACCCTAAGGTATAGTTACCGTGTGATTCAGTTCCTCTATCAAAATCCCTGACTCAATGTTGGTTACGGAATCTCGCCAAACCCATCAGTCATATGCTTAAAATTAATTAACTCAAGTCCAACTGTGATACCAATGAAAACACATTTTCATCATCATCCTGCTATGGCTATAGGCTCTTTGGACTTAGTCTCAATAAGTTGCATAAGATTATTCCTTATTACTAAGGCTGATAGATCCCTACGAGTGAACACCCTACTTCTACAATAAATTTACTGCAGCCAACGAATATCGCAAGGTCCCAAATAGATAGGAACCATGAGATTGTGCTGTCAAACTACAGCAACCTTACTGTGAGTAGCCGAGATACTCTAGGTCAAAAAACTATTCATACAACTATAATATCAGGAAGTTATCGACGAGTGAGTAGTCATCCGTATAACTTTCCGTAGATGGTCATGCTCAGTACAATTGATCTCCATCAACTACCTGCACTCTCACTCCAGTGTCACCATACTGTAGGTCAGAGACTCACCTACCTAAAATGGAAGTGATACGTGCACCGATTTTAATGGATCAATCACCGTTCTTGTGATGTTCCAACAATCGGGAGCTTTTAGGAGTTAATCTATAAAGACACATGCCTTAGATTCTCAACTCTTGAGAATATATGTCATTGTCCATTTACTCCATGGACGATTCATAGACACATCAATATGAATAATATTGCCTTTTATTATGGAAAAGAATTAAGTACAAAATCCATGCCCTAAAATTATAATGTGTCATGCCAACTTGGCTTTTAGAGCACACATCTAACAATCTCCCACTTACACTAAAGCCAATTAGCTACATATCTAAGTCCCATCTTCTCAAGATGGATTCAAAAGCTTAGTCAGTGGGTCTACCACATTATCCGTGGAGTCTACTCTGCATACCTCAACATGCTTCTTATTAAGGTAGTCGTGTATGATATGAAACCGCCGCTCGATATGCTTAGACTTCTAATGAGACCTGGGTTCCTTCGCCAGAGCTATTGTTCCATTATTGTCACAATATATGGGGATGGCATCAGATGACATCACTCCAAGCTCTACAATAAACTTTTTATACCAGAAGGCTTCTTTTGTAGCTTCAAAGGCAACGGTGTACTCTGCTTCCATTGTTGAATCTGCTATGGTGGGCTGCTTGGAACTCTTCCAACTTATTGCCCCACCATTGCACAAAAACACAGACCCTGATGTAGACTTTCTATCATCAGGATCAGACATAAAGTCTGAATCTGTATATCCCTTTATCCCTAATTCTGAATCCCTCCAAAGACTAAGAACAATTCTTTAGTTCTTCTCAAGTACTTAGAATGTTCTTCATAGATATCCAGTGTTCTTCACCTGGATTTGACTGATATCTGCTCGTGACACTCACAGCAAGAGCTATATCAGGTCGAGTACACAACATGGCATACATAAGGCTTCCAATTACCAAAGCATATGGAATCTTGCTCATACGTTGAATCTCTTCAGGTGTGTTGGGACACATTTTCTTGGAGAGATTAATGCTATGCTGAAGAGGAAACAATCCTCTTTTAGAGTTCTCCATGCTGAATCTTTTCAACACTTCCTCTATGTACAATTTTTGTGAAAGGCCAAGCATCCGATTAGATCTATCTCTATAGACCTTAATCCCTAATATATAAGATGCTTCACCTAAGTCTTTCATAGAGAATTCCTTAGATAACCAACTTTTGACCGAAATCAACATGAAAATATCATTCCCTATAAGGAGGATGTCATCCACGTACAATACGAGGAATGTCACCGTCCTCCCACTGGCTTTCCTGTAAACACAAGGCTCATCCTCGTTCTTGATAAAACCAAATAATTTGATTACTTCATCAAAACGAGTATTCCAACTTCGAGAAGCTTGCTTCAATCCATAGATTGATCTATGCAGCTTGCAGATCTTATGATCTTCATCATTGAAAGTGAAACCCAAAGGGTACTCCATGTAGATATCTTCCTCAAGATATCCATTTAGGAATGCAGTTTTCACACCCATTTGCCATATCTCATAATCATGATATGCTGCAATTGCAAGTAGTGTAAAGATGGATTTTAGCATAGCTACTAGTGAAAAGGTGTCATGATAGTCAATGCCTTCACGCTGACTATAATCTTTTGCCACTAGCCTAGCTTTAAAGGTCTCTACCTTATCATCTGCACCTATTTTTCTTTTATAGATCCATTTATAATAAATAGGTACAATACCCTTTGGTGGATCCACTAAGGACCATACTTGATTAGAATGCATTGAATCAATTTTTGACTTCATAGCATTTCTCGGAATCGATGTCTAACATCACCTCATCATAAGTCTTAGGTTCAACCATTTGATCCTTGTCCCCAATTAGGAACATTTCCTTTGTATTCTCTGTAAGCATACCCAAGTACCTTTCAAGAGGTTTGGAGACTCTAGTAGACCTACGAGGTGGAAGAGCATTTTGTGTATTGGTTAATTAGGTTCGATCTGATCTCTAGCTGGCTACTCTTCAGAGACTTTCTCATCAAGCTTAATTAGCCTCCCACTGCCACCTTTCGGAATAAACTGTTTTTCAAGAAATGTGGCATATCTACTCACAATCATATTGTGATCTTCTGGAAGGTAAAAGTAATACCCTAAACTTTCTTTAGGATATCCTATGAAGCGAGCTTTCATAGATTTAGGTTCCAATTTATCTATCACTGGTCTTTTGACATAGGCTAGACATCCCCAAAACTTGAAATAAGCAAGACTCGGTTTCTTACCATGCCAAATTTCATATGGTGTGGTAGGAACAGATTTAGATGGAACCCTATTTAGAATGTAAGTTAAAGTTTATAGGATATATCCCCAAAGAAATAAAGGCAAGTCAGTGAAGCTCATCATGGATCGGACCATATCCAATAATGTCATGTTCTCCTCTTAGACACCCCATTGAGCTGACGCGTACCAGGTGGAGTCCTTTGTGAGACTATGCCATTGTCCTTAAGATAATCCAAGAATTCTCTACTAAGGTATTCACCTCTCCGATCTGATTGAAGAACCTTAAGGGTTTTACCTATTTATTTTTCTACTCCATGTCTGAATTCCTTAAACTTTTCAAAAGCTTCAGATTTGTATTTCATAAGATACACATAACATACCGTGAACAATCATCAGTAAAGGTTATGAAATAGCAAAAACCACCCCTAGTCTGCACATCTAATGGACCACACCATCAGTGTATACCAGGACAAGTAATTCTATGGCCCTTTCCCCATGTCCTACAAAGGATAACTTGGTCATTTTTTTTTGAAGCCATGACTTACAAGATGGATATGATTCAGAATTAAGTGAATCTAAGATCCCATCCCTTTCTAATTTGTTAATCATGTCCTCACTTATATCACCGAGCTTTAGATGCCACATGTATTTATCATTTTGGTTATCTGTAGGACGTTTATGTCCTATAGCATTCACTTTGACTTTCTCGTTAATGTTCAGAGATGCATCAGCATGCAAATAATAGAGGCTATTAATTAAAATGGCTTTTGTAACCAATTTATTTCTCAAATAAATGTTATAAAAGTCTTTATTGAATAAACATTCAAATCCTTCCAGTGCTATCATAGAGATAGAAATCAAATTTTTACTAGCTCCAAGCACAAAATAACAGTCTCTAAGTACTAATCTAAATCCTAAAGGTAACTCCAGAGAATGTGATCCAACGGTTTGTGCAGCAACTTTTGCTCCATTTCTGACACATAGGACCATCTCACCTTCTTTGAGCACTCTTCTTCTTTCCAGGCCCTGCATCAAAATACATATATGAGCACTAGAGCCAGAGTCTAAAATTCAACTCGAAGTAGATGAAACTGTTAGGTTAGATTCAATAACGTGCATGGATATCCCTTCAGAAGGTGCATCCTGCCTTTGTTTCTTCAGGCTTTCCAGGTAGAGAGGATAATTCCTTTTCTAGTGGCCATCTGTATTGCAGTGGAAACATTTTTCTTTTCTAGCCTTGGTTTTCTTAGGAGTGTCCCTCTTCTTCTGTTTGAGTTCTTTCTTCTGTTTCTTTGCAGGTCTTTTCTTCTTCCAAGTAGACTTTCTTTTGGAGGAAGACGGGTCCATAAAGAAAATAGATCCCTTTGAACTCTTCAAGGTCCTCTCAGTACTTACCAACATGTTCAATAATTCAGGTAGAGTGTAATTCAACTTGTTCATATTATAGTTCATTACAAACTGACCATATGAACCAGTTACAGACTGGAGGATAAGATCTACCTGAAGCTCCTTATGAATATGAATGCCCAGCTTCTTAAGCTGTTCTATGTCCTTGATCATTGACAGACAATGATCATGGACTAACCGCCCTTCATGCATCTTATGGTTGAAGAGCCTCTTCGACACCTCAAAGCGCGTAGTTCGACTCTGCTCTCCATATAACTCTTGCAGGTGAACCAGAATCGATTTAGCAGTCGGCATATCCTCATGTTGGCTCTACAATTTATTAGACATTGAGGCCAGCATGTAACACTTAACCTTATTATCATCTTCCATCCATTTTTCATATGCAACCGTCTGACGAGTATTAGGATGGTCAGGTAAAATAGGGGTTTCTTGGTCAAGCAAATATCCAAACTTCTCAGAACTCAAAAAAATTTTAACGTTCCTCAACCAATCTTTAAAGTTAAGGCCTACAAGTTGGTTTGTCTCTAGAATATGGACTAAGGGATTTGAAGTAGACATGGTGAACTGCGAGTGTAGAAGATTCAAATTAGATGCTTTATACTTAATTACAAAAATTATTCTAAGATCTTTAAGAAATAATTTTAAAACTCCCACTAATCCTCATAATACTCCTCTACTGGCATCTGTTGAATATAAATCAACAATTCGAGCCGGCTCGAGCCCATCAAGTCGACTCCATTATCTGGAATACCGATGCTCCAAACAATACCAGTCAATCGAGTTGACTAGAGTTGAGCCGACTCGAAGACACAGAATTCTGAATTCTGATATTTTGGAGATGGGAAATCCTGCGACTCTAGATTTCTAGTGGGTGCTACGGTCCCATCTGTCGGGTTACTCCCGAGATCGGTATATTGCATCAAAAATCATGCCTCTCAATCAGAGTAGCATAATGGAAGTAGATATAAAAATAATTTTATATCCGATATGCAATATAAATAAATCTAATTTATTTATGATAATATTCTTAAACATGCATTAGAGGATTAGAACAAGATCAAATATGAAAATATTATAATTTTAAATAATAGTTACATACCTGGTCGCTATCCTGGGCTACTCTGAATCCATGTAGATCCTCCTTTGGATCGGGGTTCAATTGTAGCCATGCAAGCACCCAGCCTCTGCTAGTATTCACACAGGACTTGTCGTAGCAGAGTCGTAGGGGACACCGAACTGCTAGATCCTTGCAGCCCCCTCCTCTTTCAGCAACTCGGGCTTACTTCGGAAGATCACCCGACCGACACCTGGACCGGGTACTGGCTTCTATCTTGCAAACTTGCCTTTGCAAGATATAGAACCTTCTTTCCTCTCCTTCCTCTTATCTAAATAACCTCCCCAAACTTGGAAGAATATCTAAGAGGAGGAATGAATAGGAAGAAGAAGGAACTATTTGGAAGGAAACCAACCAAATGAAGGAGATCCTCTTCTCCCTTTCTTTTCACTCACCCAAGCACTTCACAAAATGCTCTTCTCTTGGCCGGCCACTCCTCTCCCCCTCCTTATATAGGCCTCATCACAATTATGGCATGAGGGTGGGTGAGTGTGAACACATTTAAAGAAGAGAAGATGAACCTTCTGTCTTTTAAATGCTTTCACACTATCATGAAAGCTTTATTATCCTCTAATCCCTCTAATGAGGTCAATTCCCAATTCCAAATCACCAACCTTGGTGATCATGAAAATTTAATGAGGGATTACCAAGTCAAAAAGGGGAGAAGATTAGGTGAGCACAAGACCTAAGAAGTCTTTGCTTAAGTTATCCCTTACATCACCCATGCTTACATCATGCAAAATCATCCATGCTTACATCATGCAAACATCATCCATGCTTACATCATGTAAACATCATCCATGTAGCGTATGGAAGGAGAGAGGGAGAGTGCCATGTGGCATGAGGAGAGAGAGTCCCAGTCCAACTGGGCTCTAACTGATGGTCCAATTTTAAATTGATTTGACACTCAAAACTAAAGGCTAGATTTAAACCCAAAGGCTATTGACCCAACATAATTTGGATTAATTAAAATTAGATTAAATCTGATTTAATTTAATTAATAATTAATCCATAATTAATTAGTTCATCTCTTAATTGTAATAATATAATTAAGTCCAAATCGATTTGCTGATTAGTTACTTAAGCCCCTAATGTGTGTGACCCCTCAGGTCCTATTCTGTCTGGTAATGAGACATGCTATAATCTCCATTATACATCATCGAAATACCTTTCAATGGACAGAAACAATTTCTGCTCAATCCTAATTAGGATCATTGAATTGAGAATGATCCTACTGGGCTCACACAATCCACCAATGACACCTAGCAATATGTAGTGGCAACCCAGTGGAATAAGATTGGAATCCCTAGATGTAGTTACCATGTGATTCAGTTTTTCTATCAAAATCCCTGACTTGATGTTGGTAACAGAATCTCGCCAAACCCATCAATCATATGCTTAAACTTAATCGACTCAAGTTCAACTGCGATACTAATAAAAATACCTTTTTATCATCACTCTGCTATGGCCATAGACTCTTTGGACTTAGTCTCAATAAGTTGCATAGGATTATTCCTTACTACTAAGGCTAATAGATCCCTACGAGTGAACACCCTACTCCTATAATAAACTTACTACAGCCAACGAACACCTCAAGGTCCCCTATGGATAGGAACCCTGAGATTGTGCTATCAAACTACAGCAACCTTACTGTGAGTAGCCGAGATACTCTAGGTTAAAGAACTATTCACACAACTATAGCATCAGGAAGTTATCGATGGGTGAGTAATCATCCGTATAACTTCCCGTAGTTGGTCATGTTGAGTACTGTTAATCTACATCAACTACCTGCACTCTCACTCTAGTGTCACTACACTGTAGGTCAAAAACTCACCTACCAGAATGAAAGTGATCCATGCACCAATTTTAATGGATCAATCATTGTCCTTGTGATGTTCCAATAATCGAGAGCTTTTAGGAGTTAATCTATAAAGACACATGCCTCAAATTCTCAACTCTTGAGAATATGCATCATTGTCCATTAACTCCATGGATGATTCATAGACACATCAATATGAATAATATTGCCCTTTATTAGGAAAAAAGTAATTAAGTAGAAAATCTATGCCCTAAAATTATAATGTATCATGCCAACTTGGCTTTTAGGGCACATATCTAATAATCTCTCACTTGCACTAGAGCCAATTGGCTACATATCTAAGTCCCATCTTCTCAAGGTGGATCTCAGTCTTTTGCTGGCTCAAAGGCTTGGTCAGTGGGTCTGCCATATTATCCGTGGAGTCTACCTGCGTACCTCAACATACTTCTTATCGAGATAGTCGCGTATGATATGAAACCGTCGCTCGATATGCTTAGACTTCTGGTGAGACCTTAGTTCCTTCACCAGAGCTGTTGCACAATTATTATCATAATATATGGGGATGGCATCAGATGACATCACTCCAAGCTCTGCAATAAACTTTTTATACCAGAAGGCTTCTTTTGCAACTTCAGAGGCAGTGATGTACTCTGCTTCCATTGTTGAATCTGCTATGGTGGGCTGCTTGGAACTCTTCCAACTTATTGCCCCATCATTGCACAAAAACATAGACCCTGATGTAGACTTTCTATTATCAGGATCAGACATAAAGTCTGAGTCTGTATATCCCTTTATCCCTAATTCTGAACTCCCTTCAAAGACTAAGAACAAATCTATAGTTCTTCTCAAGTATTTAAGAATGTTCTTCACCTGGATTCGACCGATATCTGCTCGTGATACTCACAGCAAGAGCTATATTAGGTCGAGTACACAACATGGCATACATGAGGCTTCCAATTACCGAAGCATATGGAATCTTGCTCATATGTTGAATCTCTTCAGGTGTATTGGAACACATTTTCTTGGAGAGATTAATGACATGCCAAAGAGGTAACAATCCTCTTTTAGAGTTCTCCATGCTGAATCTTTTCAACACCTCCTCTATGTACAATTTCTATGAAATGCCAAGCATCCGATTAGATCTATCTCTATAGACCTTAATCCCCAAAATATAAGATGCTTCACCTAAGTCTTTCATAGAGAATTTCTTAGATAACCAACTTTTGACCGAAGTCAACATGATAACATCATTCCCTATAAGGAGATGTCATCCATGTACAATACGAGGAATGTCATCGCCCTCCCACTAGCCTTCCTGTAAACACAAGGCTCATCCTCATTCTTGATAAAACCAAACGATTTGATTATCTCATCAAAATGAGTATTCCAACTCCGAGAAGCTTGCTTCAATCTGTAAATTGATCTATGCAGCTTGCAGATCTTATGATCTTCATCATTGGAAGTGAAACCCAAAGGCTGCTCCATATAGATATCTTTTTCAAGATATTAATTCAGGAATGCAGTTTTCACATCCATCTACCATATCTCATAATCATGATATGCTGCAATTGTAAGTAATGTACGGATGGATTTTAGCATAGCTACTGGTGAAAAGGTATCATAATATTCAATGCCTTCACGCTGACTATAACCTTTTGCCACTAGCCTAGCTTTAAAGGTTTCTACCTTACCATCTGCACCTAATTTTCTTTTGTAGATCCATTTACAACAAATAGGTACAATACCCTCTGGTGGATCCACTAAGGACCATACTTGGTTAGAATACATTGAATCAATTTCTAACTTCATAGCATTCACCCATTTCTCGATATTGATGTCTGACATCGCCTCGTCATAAGTCTTAGGATCAACCATTTGATCCTTGTCCCCAATTTGGAACATTTTCTTTATATCCTTTGTAAGTATACCCAAGTACCTTTCAGAAGGCTTGGAGACTCTAGTAGACCTGCGAGGTGGAAGAGCATTTGTGTGTATTGGTTGATTAGGTTTGATCTGATCTCTAGCTGGTTGCTCTTCAGAGACTTTCTCATCAAGCTTAATTAGCCTCCCACTGCCACCTTCCTAAATAAACTATTTTTCAAGAAATGTGGCATGTCTACTCACAATCACATTATGATCTTCTGGAAGGTAAAAGTAATACCCTAAACTTTCTTTAGGATATCCTATAAAGCGAGCTTTCACAGATCTAGGTTCCAATTTATCCGTCACTAGTCTTTTGATATATGCTGGACATCCCCAAATCTTGAAATAAGCAAGACTCGGTTTCTTACCATGCCAAATCTCATATGGTGTGATAGGAACTGATTTAGATAAAACCCTATTTAGAATGTAAATTGAAGTTTGTAGGGCATATCTCCAAAGAATAAAGGCAAGTCAGTGAAGTTCATCATGGATCATACCATATCCAATAATGTCATGTTTCTCCTCTCAGACACCCCATTTAGCTGAGGTGTACCTGGTCTAGTCCATTGCGAGACTATGCCATTGTCCTTAAGATAACCAAAGAATTCCCTACTAAGGTATTCACCTTCCCGATCTGATCGAAGAACCTTAAGGGTTTTACCTGTTTTTACTTCATGTCAGAATTCCTTGAACTTTTCAAAAGCTTCAGATTTATATCTCATAAGATACACATAACCATACCATGAACAATCATCAGTAATGATTATGAAGTAGCAAAAACCATCCCTGGTTTGCATATCAAATAGACCACACACATCAGTGTGTACCAAGGCAAGTAATTATGTGGCCCTTATCCCATATCCTACAAAGGGTAACTTGGTCATTTTTCCTTGAAGACATGACTCATAATGTGGATATGATTCAAAATTAAGTGAATTTAGGATCCCATCCCTTTCCAGTTTGTTAATCATGTCCTCACTTATATGACTGAGCTTTAGATGCCACATGTAATTATCATTCTGGTCATCTCTAGGATGTTTATATCCTATGGCATTCACCTTGACTTTCTCGTTAATGTTCAGAGATGCATCAGCATGCAAATAATAGAGATTGTCAATTAAAATGGCTTTTGCAACCAATTTATTTCTCAAATAAATATTACGAAAGTCTTTATTGAATAAACATTCAAATCCTTCCTGTGCTAACATAGAGACAGAAATCAAGTTTCTACTAGCTCTAGGTACAAAGTAACAGTCTCTAAGAACTAATCTAAATCCTAAAGGTAACTCCAGAGAATACGATCCAATGGCTTGTGTAGCAACTTTTGCTCTATTTCCGACACGTAGGATCATCTCACCTTCTTTGAGCACTCTACTTCTTTCCAGGCCTTGCATCAAAATGCATATATGAGCACTAGAGCCAGAGTCTAAAATGTAGGGAAACCTTTTCCCCGGTTGAGGGGCGATACATACATTTTAAAACTTTTCTAAAATCATACAGCAGCGGAAAGAGATAAAACAATTTTATCAATAAATGTTAATCTAATTAACACATGCCCCTACTAGGATCTAGATGCATCTGGAGTAATATAAATATAAAATCATGCAACAATTATGTCATACATAATTTAAAACATACCTTTCACCAAAGGCTGCAGGAAGATGCCCAGGCTGCCTGTCATGATCCCAACGGCGTTTCGAACCTGTGGGAGGCCCTCCTGCTCTACTAGCAGCACACGTGTACTTCCTTTGCTGGTATCCACTCGAGGATCATCGTAGCTGAGTCGTAGGGGACACCGGACTGCTAGATCCTTGCAGCCCTCTCCTCTTTCAACAACTCGGGCTTACTTCAAAAGATCACCCGATCAACACCTGGACCGGGTACTGGCTTCTATCTTGCAAACTTGCTTTTACAAGATCAAGGACCTTCTTTCCTCTCCTTCCTCTTATCTAAATATCCTCCCCAAACTTGGAAAAAAATCTAAGAGGAGGAGGGATGAATAGTAGGAAGAAAAAACTATTTGGAAAGAGACCACCTAAATGTTTTCTTCCTTTCTCCCTTTCTTTTCCCTCACCCAAGCACTCTCCCAATCCTCCTCTCTTCTTCTTGGTTGGCCACTCCCCTCCCTCTCCTTATATAGGCCACACAACAATTAAGGGATGATGGTTGGTGAGTGTGAACACATTTAAAGAAGAAAAGATAAACCTTCTCTCTTTAAATGCTTTCATACTGTTGCCGCCTAGATCACCGTGGCCGGTAGCTCTTACGTGGCCTAGGTGAGTGGGCTCCGTGCCAGCATCACCGTGCTCGTTGGTCGGAGATGATCAAGGGGAACATAGTCATAGTTGGGATGAAAGGGGCTTGGTACTATGGTGGTCCTCCTGTGGGCCTCTCCGGTGAGGAGTAATCTTCCTCCTTATTGTCCCTCCGTTGGGCGATACCTGTAAAACAGGGAAGACCTGCGCCGGGGATTCCGGCAAAGACACTCCAATGATCAAATCAGTGGGATGATCGAAGGAAATAAGGGACCTCTGAGGCGGAGAGCTTGGGGGACTCTCTGCTGCCAAAGGGTGAGAGATAATGTAAGAATGAAGAGAGTGTGTTGTCTCTTACTTACCTCTTCTTACCTCTTCCTGGGCTCTTATGCAAACGAGCGGCTCTTGGTATTCAGAGAGGCACGTTCTTCTTGGTATAGGCCTATAAGGCTTCTGCAGGTCTGGAAAGCTTAGATAGGTTGGTCAACATTCTCCTTCCAGGATGATGGGACACGCCTTCCTAATTGGTGTAAGTTGTATCCGAGGGCTTTAATATAGCCCTTCTTTGTAGGTGGCGTTGCAGAGCCTGCGATGAAGCCAATCAGACCGTGACACGCGAGTCGAAACCAGGCAGACGTAGGCTCCCCATGCGTACGGTTTGGGGTGCGCGGTGTGAGGCTTCTCCGGCACACGGTCCGAGGTGTATGGCAGCAATCGCGTGGACCGAGGCGCGGCATGCAGGGTCTCTCCCATGCACGCGGTTTTGGGTGCCGGAGCAGGCGGAATGAGATGCGTCCTGTGGGTGGAGTCGGACCGGGCGAGGGTGGAGCAGAGGCATGCCGTACCGGCACGGGGGCGCACCGGGCGGAGCTGGGGATGACCGGGTGTTCTGGACTGGGCACGGAGGTGAGCCAGGAACCGGAGCGGGCGGAGCCGAAGTGGACCGGTGCGGGCGCGCCGTGGATGTGTGCTAGCACGAGCTTGGCACGGGCGGAGCCGGGGTGCCGACCTTGGCGGCGAACCCGGGAGTCGGAGCGGATCGGCGCGGGCGTCCCGTCGGTCTGGGCCGGACCCGGACGAAGGACCTCCGAGCCGAGCCGGGCTGGACGGAGGACCGCCGAACTAGCGGGGGCCGAAGCCAAGGTGCTGCATGGAGAGGGGGCGTTCCCAGGCATAGAGGCGAGGTGGTGCGGTCCCCTACGGGCGACCGAGCACCAGATCGGGCGGAGCCGGAGTGGACCGGCACAGGCGTGCCGTGGACGTGTGCTGGCACGAGCTTGGCATGATCGGAGCCGAGGTGCCGACCTTGGCGACGGACCCGGGAGTCAGAGCAGACCGGCACGGGCATCCAGCCGGACTGGGTCAGACCGAATGGAGGACCGTCGGGTCGAGCCGGGCCGGATGGAGGATCACCGAACTGGCGGGGGCCGAAGCCGAGGTGGACTGGGCACCACTGCTGCTGTGCGGGCGAGGGAGCGCCAGACTGGGAGACGCTGGAGCCGAGGTGGACCGGTGCTGGCGGATCTGGACACCGGGAAGGCTGATGCCGAGGCGGACCGGCACAGGGGCAGGTGGCACCGAGGTGCACCGACGCTGGGGCAGGTGGCACCGAGGTGCACCAGCGCTCGGGCGTGCCCTGGCACAGTCGTGGAGTTGTGGGCGCGCGGCAGGGTGGTCAAGCCGAGCTGGGAGCCGAACCGGGAGGACCGGACCGGGGCACCGATCGCCGAACTCGAGCGGGGCAGGACTGGAGCTGCGAGCGGAGGCGGTGCCGAGGTGGGTTTCCCACGGGCAGAAGCGGAGCTGGGTGCACCGAATTGGAATGGTCACAAGCGTGGGCGGAGCCGGGCTGGCACGAGGCAGCCGCGGGCTTACCTAGCTGAGCCAATGCCGGAGCTGGCGGGGGTGAGCTGGGGCCGGCCGTCGTGCCATGGGCGGGGTCAGGCGGAGTCGGAGGTGCCAGAGCTCGGAGGCAAGCCTCCTGCGGGTGAACTGGGCATCGGCTCGAGCGGAAGCCAGGGGTGCCGGAGTAGGCGAAGGCGAGACGGGGCCGGTCGCGGGCGAGGTCGGGAGGAGCCGGAGGCGCCGGAGCTCGGAGGCGAGCCTCCTGCGGGCGAACTTGGCGCCGGCTCGGGCGGAAGCCTCCCGTGAGCTTCCCACGGGCGGACCGAGCGCCAGCTTGGGCGAAAGCCGGAGGCGCCGGAGCGGGCGGAGGTGAGCCGGGGCAGGTCGCGGGCGAGGTCGGGAGGAGCCGGAGGCGCCGAAGCTCGGAGGTGAGCCTCCCACGGGCAAACTTGGCATCGGCTCGGGCAGAAGCCTCCCGCGAGCTTCCCACGGGCGGACCGAGAGCCAGCCTGGGCGGAAGACGGAGGCACCGGAGCGGGCGGAGGTGAGCCGGGGCCAGCCGCGGGTGAGGTCAGGAGGAGCCGGAGCTCGGAGGCGAGCCTCCCGGGGGCGAACTTGGCACCGACTCGGGCGGAAGCCTCCCGTGAGCTTCCCACAGGTGGACAGGGTGCCAGCCTGGACGGAAGCCGGAGGCGCCGGAGCTCGAAGGCGTGGCGGGCACGGGGGCTCGCTGGCTGTGGGCGAGGCATTGTCGGGGTGCCGCCGGTCATTACCCTAGTGCGGGCCTGCCCTGGTGCATGTGTGTGCATGGGCGGTGCAGGCGCCAGTTTCCCCTAGCACAAGTGATGGACGCGCGTACCTCCCGTGAGCACGGATCGAGGCACAGAGAAGGTGCCGAGCTAGGATGACTGGAGCTAACCTGGGTCTGACCGTAGTGGGCTGATCGAGCTGGAACTGACCTGGGCATGCTAGAGCATGCCGAGCTGGACTGGGAGCGCGTCGTGGGCGTGCCGAGCTGGAGTTGACCTGGGCATGCCACGAGCATGCCGAGCTGAACTGAAAGGCCGAAGCTGGACTTCTTATGGTTGAAGTGAGGCCGAGGTACTGGTTCACCACCAAGGTAGGGCCGAGCCGAGCTGGGCTAAACCGCCACATGGCCGAAGTGGGGCCGAGGTACTGGTTCACCTCTGAGGTGGGGCCGAGCCGAGCTGGGCTAAACCGCCACATGGTCGAAGTGGGGCCATGATGAGGCCGAGGTGGAGAGGTGCCTGGCTGAGGTGGAAAAGTACGTGGCCATGCCAGCCTCCATGGAGGACGCGTGTCAAGGCCGAATGGATCTTGTTTACTACTGTAACAGATGCCCCCACTCCCTGAGTCCAAAACGTCTTCATTTTGGATAAGGGGAGTATTATCACCCATTCGGCTCTACACCTTAGCGGGCTCTATACCGATTGTAAGAAGTTAGTCGCTAAATGAAACTGAACTTACCAGAGGTTAGCTGTTGGTCTTTGAAGGCCTAGGTGAAGGTATCAAGTCTGGCTGTCCTTTTCACGAACAGGGAACATCCTGCAACACAACTTAAAAGGTGTTGTTTTTTGAAACTTACTTGCCTGTAGGTGTTTTTACCTTGAGTTAGGTATTTCATGATGATGCCAGTTCTTCTTTGACCAGGTAGAAGGTGGTACCATGGAGGCATAGGTTGGTGAGGTGTATAACTTGGGTGCTCACATATATGACCGGGCATATAGTTAATGTGGCCAAGTTTAGAATATCCGTCAGAACCTTTGATGAAGGTATTGAAGTTGCTAGAAGATAGGAGCCATCCTGGATGAAGAAGCCCAAGGAGCTGGAGAGAGAAATCGACTCCGGTCAGATGCTCGACCTCAGGGGAGCAATGCTCGACCACGGGGGAGCCGTCCTGGGGGAGGAACTTTGAGAGATAACACGCGAACTGGAGTCCGGGCCTTCATGCTAGAACTGGGTTCCGACGCATCTTCCAGACTGAAGTCTGGGATCACGTGGGGGAATCGGGTTCTGCACTACCTTCCAAACTGAAGCCTGGGATCACATGGGGGAACTGGGTTCCGTGTCACCTTCCAAACTAAAGTCCAGGATCACATGGGGGAACTGGGTTTCGCGCCACCTTCCAGACCGAAGTCCAGGATCACGTGGGGGAACTGGGTTCTGTGCCACCTTCCAAACCGAAGTCTGGGACCATGTGGGGGAACTGGGTTCCGCGCCACCTTCCAGATCGAAGTTCGGAACTACGTAGGAGAATCGGGTTCCGCACCACCTTCCAGACCGAAGTCCGGGATCACGTGGGGGAACTGGGTTCCGTGCCACCTTCCAGATCGAAGTCCGGGACCACGTGGGAACTGGGTTCTGCGCCACCTTCCAGACCGAAGTCCGGGACTACGTGGGGGAATCGGGTTCCGCACCACCTTCCAGACTGAAGTCCAGGATCACGTGGGGGAACTGGGTTCCGCGCCACCTTCCAGACCGAAGTCCGGGACTACGTGGGGGAATCGGGTTCCGTGCCACCTTCCAGATCGAAGTCCGGGACTTCGCTTCGGAACCAGGTTCCGTGCGAACTTCTGGACTGAGCCCCGGGGCTGCAGGCTGGGGTTGAGCCTTGCACGACCTACCGAGCTGTTCTCTAGGATTTTGTACCGGAACTGGGTTCCGTTTTGCCGGAACTGGGATCCGGGCTTCCTTCATCAGACTCGAAGTCGGATAGATGAGCTCCTACAATGATGAAGAGCAAAGTTGCACCAAAGATGAACTTTAATTTTTGAGGAGGGATTCTTACATCTTTCATGAGGTGGTAGAGCTGTTTGGCATGCTAGGAGGCGAGCCGCAAATGGTTGGACCTTCAGAGCTACCTATGGACATCTCCGGACTATGGTCAGGAGGTAAATGCGGGGTTCAATGAAGAGCTTGGCTTCAGCTCGGCTGAATCAAGAGGCATGACTTCAGCTCGGCTCTATTTGATTTCAGCTTGGCTGAGCTGAGGAGCTTGACTTCAGCTCTTAACTTCGCCGGAATCTTTCATGAGGTGGCAGAGCTGCTGGTTCGCCATGCTTTTATTAGTTTTGTACCGCCCATGTTGCATGGAGGAACAGGACCACCCTTTGCATCATGTTCGCATGGTGTGGGGGGCAAAATCCTACTCCCAAGTTTCACATGATGTGGGTGAAGTGACTGAGCATTCACTGCTTCTTCCTTTCGGGAATCATACATTGTTCGTTGCCTTCCCCAGCCATAGTGGGGATTAGTCTCTTTTCATCTATAACAGGAGTGTGATCTTAGCAGGGAGCTTGGTCTCATCAAAGGGCTTGACTTTGGTGAGAAGCTCGGCTTCATTAGGAAGTTTGGCCTCAGCTTTGTTTTATGAAGAGGATTGACTGACTTCTAGCTTGAATACAGAGCCTCGGAAGCTTCATCTTGGTGGAGGGAGGCAAAGTGCGGGCTCGGTCCAGAGGGCGCGCTCTCGGAGAGGCTCCATATTAGTGGGCGAGCGCTGAGCTCGACCTCGACCACAGGGCACTAACCTCCGAGGGTCTCACTCTGAAGGGCAGGAGGACAGGGCTCCGGCCTAGGCGTTCTGAGCTTGCGGAAGCTTTTCCTGTAGAACTGCAACACAGTTTTTCATTATGTAAATGTAGCAAAGAAGGAGTTACCTGTTGAGCCCCGGCCATAGACAAAGATATGTTCTTCTCTTGAGCGGGTCAGGATCAAATTCACCGGCCGCCCTCTCAAGAGAGAATGAGACTCCCTTGCACGGAAGAACAAAACTCGGTTGCATGGGGGAGCAAGGCTCCCTTGCATGGGAGGACGGACCTCTGTCACATAGGAGGAGGGGAGACCTTAGTTCCCTGGGAGCTTGAGGCTCCGTTGCATGAGGGAGATGACTCCGTTGAGTGGGAGAAATGAGATCCTGTTGCATGGCATGGGGGAGACTCCGTTGCATGGGAGGAGGCTCCGTCACATGAGAGGTGGCTCCGTCGCATGGGAGGGAGCTCCGTTGCATGGGAGAACAAGGTTCTATTACCTGGGAGAGAGCCCGTTGCATGGGAGGAAGCTTCCGTTGCATGGGAGGAAGTTTCTGTTGCATGGGAGAACGAGGCTCTGTGAAAGAGCCCGTTGCATGGGAGCATGAAATCCCTTTGCATGGGAGCTTGAGGCTCCGTTGATGACATCATAGGAGGTCTTCCTGCAGAACTAAAACATAGTTTCTTGTACTGCAAAGATAGCAGAGGGAGGAGTTACCTCAAGAAAGAATAGAACTCCTCTACATGGGAGGATAAACCTCCATTTGGGGGAAGAGGACTCCGTTGAACGGGAGAATAGATCTCCATCGCATGGTGGAGGAGGATCGCTGTAAGGGAGCATGGTACTCCACCGCATGGGAGGAAGAAGCTTCCGTTACATGGGAGGAGAAAATCTTGTTGCATGGGAGGAAGCTTCCGTTGCACAAGGAAGATGAAACCCCCGTTGCATGGGGGAAGTCCTGTTGAATGTTGCATGGGAGAAACGAGACTCCCGTTGGATTGGGGGAAGCTCCGTTGCATGGGAGAATGAGGCTCTGCTACATGGGAGAGAGCCCGTTGCATGGATCTCTTCCTTCTTCACGATGGTTAGACCCATTCGCCCTTTCTTCTTTCTCTTCTTCTCTCTGTTTTTTTTTTTTTAGTGGGGCTCTTGGATGGTGGCACCGCCGGGAGGGGGCTCCATCCTTGGCTTGATGCCCATTGCCCCGGTAAGGGTGGCGATGCACCTTCACAGCCCAAGGTTTTTGGTCGAGGCCGCTCCTTGGAGCCTCGAGAGAGAGGGAAAAGTTCTCGTGCCCCAATCCCCGTGCCCCCAGTCTGCCCCCCAGGGACTAAGGATGAAGGTGGAAACCATCATCCCACCTTATTGAGGAGCATGGATCTGCCCCCTACCTGGTGCGCCAATATGTTGCCGCCTAGATCGCCGTGACTAGTAGCTCTTACGTGGCCTAGGTGAGTGGGCTCCGTGCCAGCATCACCGGGCTCGTTGGTCGGAGACGATCAAGGAGAACATAGTCGTAGTTGGGATGAAAGGGGCTTGGTACTGTGGTGGTCCTCCTGTGGGCCTCTCCGGTGAGGAGTAATCTTCCTCCTTATTGTCCCTCCGTTGGGCGATACCTGCAAAACAGGGGAGACCTGCACCGGGAATTCTGGCAAAGACACTCCGACGATCAAGTCAATGAGATGATCGAAGGAAATAAGGGACCTCTGAGGCGGAGAGCTTGGGGGACTCTCTGCTGCCAGAGGGTGATAGATAATGTACGAATGAAGAGAGTGTGTTGTCTCTTACTTACCTCTTCTTACCTCTTCATGATGCTCTTATGTAGACGAGCGGCTCTTGGTGTTCAGAGAGGCACGTTCTTCTTGGTATAGGCCTGTGAGGCTTTTGCAGGTCTGGGAGGCTTAGATAGGTTGGTCAACCTTCTCCTTCCAGGATGATGGGACACGCCTTTCTAATTTGTGTAAGTTGTATCCGGGGGCTTTATTATAGCCCTTCTTTGTAGGCGGTGTTGCAGAGCCTGCGATGGAGCCAATCAGACCGTGACACGTGGGTCGAAACCAGGCGGACGTAGGCTCCCCGTGCGTATGGTTTGGGGTGCGCGGCACGAGGCTTCTCCCGCACACGGTCCGAGGTGTATGACAGCAATCGCGTGGATCGAGGCACGACATGCGGGGTCTCTCCCATGCATGCGATTCTGGGTGCCAGAGTAGGCGGATATGAGATACGTCCTGTGGGCGGAGTCGGACCAGGCGAGGGTGGAGCAGTGGCATGCCGTACCGGCACGGGGGTGCACCGGGCGGAGCCGGAGTCGATCGGGTGTTCTGGACTAGGCGCGGAGGTGAGCCGGGCGCTGGAGCGGGTGGAGCCGAAGTGGACCGGCGCGAGCGCGCCGTGGACGTGTGCTAGCACAAGCTTGGCATGGGCGGAGCCGAGGTGCCGACCTTGGTGGCGAACCCGGGAGTCGGAGTGGACCGGCACAGGCGTCCCGCCGGGTCGAGTCAGGCCGGATGGAGGACCGCCGAATTGGCGGGGGCCGAAGCCAAGGTGCTGCATTGAGCGGGGGAATTCCCAGGCGTAGAGGCGAGGTGGTGCTCCCCTGCAGGCGACCGGGAGCCGGAGCGGGCGGAGCCGGAGTGGACCGGCGCGGGCGTGCCATGGATGTGTGCTGGCACGAGCTTGGCACGGGCGAAGCCGAGGTGCCGACCTTGGCGACGGACCCGGGAGTCGGAGCGGACCGGTGCGGGCGTCCCGCCGGACTGGGCCGGACCGGATGGAGGACCGCCGGGCCGAGCCGGGCTGGATGGAGGACCGCCGAACTGGCGGGGGCCGAAGCCGAGGTGGACTGGGCGCCACCACTACTGTGCAGGCGAGGGAGCGCCGGACTGGGAGACGCTGGAGCCGAGGTGGACCGGTGTTGGCGGATATGGACACCGGGAAGGCTGATGCCGAGGCGGACCGGTGCAGGGGCAAGTGGCACCGAGGTGCACCGGCGCTGGGGCGTGCCGTGGCGCGATCGCGGAGCTGCGGGCGCGCGAGGGGGTGGCCAGGCCGAGCTGGGAACCGAACTAGGAGGACCGGACTGGGGCACCGATCGCCGGACTCGAGCGGGGCAGGACCGGAGCTGCAAGCGAAGGCGGTGCCGAGGTGGGTTTTTCACGGGCGGAAGTGGAGCTGGGTGCACCGAACTGGAACGGTCGCAAGCATGGGTGGAGATGGGCTGGCACGGGGCAGCCACAGGCTTGCCCAGCTGAGCCGGTGCTGGAGCTGGTGGGGGTGAGCTGGGGCCGGCCGTCGCGCCGTGGGTGAGGTCGGGAGGAGCCGGAGGTGCTAGAGCTCGGAGGCAAGCCTCCCGCGGGTGAACTGGGCGCCGGCTTGGGCGAAAGCCGGGGGCGCCGGAGCGAGCGGAGGTGAATTGGGACCGGCTGCGGGCGAGGTCGGGAGGAGCCGAGCGCGCCGGAGCTCGGAGGCGAGCCACCCACGGGCAAACTTGGCGCCGGCTCGGGCGGAAGCCTCCCGCGAGCTTCCCACAGGCGGATCGGGCGCCAGCCTGGGCCAAAGCCGAAGTCACCGGAGCGGGCGGAGGCAAGGTGGGGCCGGTCGCAGGCGAGGTCGGGAGGAGCCGGAGGCGCCGGAGCTCGGAGGCGAACCTCCCGCGGGCGAACTTGGCACCGGCTCGGGCGAATGCCTCCCGCGAGCTTCCCACGGGCGGATCGGGTGCCAGCCTGGGCAGAAGCCGGAGGTGCTGGAGCGGGCGGAGATGAGCCGGGGCCAGTCGCGGGCGAGGTCAGGAGGAGCCGGAGGCGTCGGAGCTCGGAGACGAGCCTCCCACGGGCGAACTTGGTGCCGGCTCGGGCGGAAGCCTCCCGCGAGCTTCCCATGGGCGGACCGGGCGCCAGCCTGGGCGGAAGCCAGAGGTGTCGGAGCTCGGAGGCATGGCGGGTGCGGGGTCTCGCCG
Source organism: Areca catechu (assembly GCA_021397845.1). NCBI lineage: Eukaryota > Viridiplantae > Streptophyta > Magnoliopsida > Arecales > Arecaceae > Areca > Areca catechu. The sequence continues at coordinate 159,409,228 of CM038050.1, forward strand.
GCGATGGGCGAGGCACTGCCGGGGTGCCGCCGGTCGTTACCCTGGCGCAGGCCTGCCCTGGTGCAAGTGTGTGCATGGGCGGTGCAGGCGCCAGTTTCCCCTGGAACAAGTGATAGACGCGCATACCTCCCATGCGCACGGATCGAGGCACAGAGAAGGTGCCGAGCTGGGATGACTGGAGCCGACCTGGGTCTGACCGAAGTGGGCTGATCAAGCTGGAACTGACCTAGGCATGCTAGAGCGTGCCGAGCTGGACTGGGAGCGCGCTGTGGGCGTGCCGAGCTGGAGCTAACCTGGGCATGCCACGAGCATGCCGAGCTGAACTGAACGGCTGAAGCTGGACTTTTCATGGCCGAAGTGAGGCCGAGGTACTGGTTCACCGCCGAGGTGGGGCCAAGCTGAGCTGGGCTGAACCGCCACATGGCCGAAGTGGGGCCGAGGTACTGGTTCACCGCCGAGGTGGGACCGAGCCGAGCTGGGCTGAACTACCACATGGCCGAAGTGGGGCCGTGGTGAGGCCGAGGTGGAGAGGTGCTTGGCCGAGGTGGAAAAGTACGTGGCTGCGCCAGCCTCCAAGGAGGACGTGTGTCAGGGCCGAATGGATCTTGTTTACTACTGTAGCACATACTATCATGAAAGCTTTAGCTTCCTTCAATCCCTCTAATAAGGTCAATTCCCCATTCTAAGTCACCAACCTTGGTGATTATGACTATTTAATGGGGGATTATCAAGCAAAATGGGGAGGGGATTAGGTGAGCACAAGACTTAAGAAGTCTTTGCTTATGTCATCCCTTACATCACCTATGCTTACATCATGCAAACATCATCCATGCTTACATCATGCAAACATCATCCATGCTTACATCATGCAAACATCATCCATGCTTACATCATGCAAACATCATCCATGCATACATCATGCACACATCATCCATGCTTACATCATGAAAACATCATCCATGGTTACATCATACAAACATCATCCATGCTTACATCATGCAAACATTATTCATGCTTACTTTATGCAAACATCATTATGTTTACATCATGCTAACATTATGTGGCATGTGGAAGGAGAGAGAGGGAGTACCATGTGGCATGAGGAGAGAGAGTCACAGTCAACTGGGCTCTGACTCATGGTCCAATTTAAAATTGTTTTGACACTCAAATCAAAAGCTAGATTTAAAACCCAATCGAACCAATTTCAAAAAGGCTATTGACCTTAACATAATTTGGATTAATTAAAATGAAATTAAATCTAATTTAATTTAATTAATAATTAATCCATAATTAATTATGTCATCTTTTAATTGTAGCAATTACAATTAGGTCCAAATCGATTTGCTAATTAGCTACTTCAGTCCCTTATGTGTGTGACCCCTCAGGTTCAAACACTAATGGTAGCACGGGAACATTTCCAGTACTAGCCAAAGTCGCCATCTAGCAATGACACCCGGTGTCCAAATAGGTTGAAAAATTGCAGAGCAATCTGAACCTATCAAATATGGAATAGCACTGAACTTATTCCTTGATTATCCTGATGCTCCAGATGGCATAGGGTTAAACTGCCCAACCCTAATTAATCTATCTCAATATGTTTCAAACAAAGAATCCTTGTAACTTCTTACAAGGAATGCCCTGGTCAAGGTTTTTCTCAATTGAGGCATACTAAGTGTTGCCGCCAAGATCATCGTGGCCGGTAGCTGTTGCCGGCGCCGGAGTGCACTCATCTCACTGCCTCTCGGTTCTCTACTCCTGGACCTGCAAAACAGGGGTTAGTGACCCGGGCCGGGGTTTCCGGCGGGGACACTCCAATGATCAAGTCAGTGACGATCCAGGAGAACAGATCCTCCTGGTCAGGCCCCTCTTGATGGACTCCGCACTAGGAGGAGTGAAAGATGTGTGTAAGCGAAAACGTAACAGGACGAGATTGATGGCGGGGATAGAGGGGTTCCTTGTTCCTCCACTTCTCCTTGTTTCCCTTGTTTTCCCTTTTGCTGTGGTGTTGGTGGTGGCGCTTTGCCCTCTTTATTGAGCTTGCGCTTGTGTTGGTGGTGGATCGTGGTTACTGTGTTGTTACTGGTGTGTTACCTCCCCCTTTCGGGGGTGCCGATTATTCTTTGTAGTTGAAAATTGGCCGTTTGGAGTTTGCCTCGGGATCCTCGCTGGGTTGGCAGGCGCGTGCGGCAGGATTCCGTGCCGTGGATGGGATGCCTTTCCTGACAGGTGGTAGGGGAAGCTTCCATTCCTTCTGACATCCTCTCCGATCGCTCCATTCTAGGAAGCCTGGCAGAGCCTCAATTCGGGGGTCGCTGCCCTAGGGGTGCGTGCTCTCTGGCTGGCCCATCTCCTGGAAGTTTGGCCGGATAGGTAGTTTTGCTAGCATGGGGGGGCACCGTTCCATGGTCCTCGGGTGGCTCACCGGTGTCCTGGGATGGCAGGGCTTGCTCCGGTCTGAACGCTCCAAGCTCGTGCGGTCACCTTGGTGGAGGAGGGGAGAGTGCAGGCCCGGTCCAGAGGGCGCGCGCTCGGAGAGGCTCCACATTGGCGGGGGAGTGCTGAGCTCGTCCTCGACCACAGGGCACTAGCCTCCGAGGGTCTCGCTCTGGAGGGCGGAGAACGGACCCAGTCCAAAGGGCGCACGCTCAGAGAGGCTCCACATCGGCGGGTGAGCGCTGAGCTCGACCTCGACCGCATGGCACTAGCCTCTGAGGGTCTCACTCTGGAGGGCAGAGGACGGACTCGATCCAGAGGGCGCGCGTTCGGAGAGGCTCCACATCGGCGGGTGAGCGCTGAGCTCGACCTCGACTGCAGGGCACTAGCCTCTGAGGGTCTTGCTCTGGAGGGTGGAGGATGGACCCGGTCCAGATGGCGCGCGCTCGGAGAGGCTCCACATCGGTGGGTGAGCGCTGAGCTCGACCTTGACCGCAGGGCACTAGCCTCCGAGGGTCTCGTTCTGGAGGGCGGAGGACAAACCCGGTCCAGAGGGCGCGTGCTCAGAGAGGCTCCACATCGACGGGTGAGCGCTGAGCTCGACCTCGACCGCAAGGCACTAGCCTCCGAGGGTCTCGCTCTGGAGGACAGAGGACGGCTCCAGCCTAGGCGTCTCGAGCTCGCGAGCGCGACCTGGTGGAGGACGGAGCTTGGCTCGTGGCCTTGTAGGAGCTCAACTCAGCTCGACAAAGTGATCCAGGCTGGGACGTCATCTTGGCATCCGCCATGGCAACCTTTCTTAACGTGGCGCCTGTCAGCTACCCACGTTAGCGGTCTCGCCACACCACTAGGCATTCAATCCAAACCATTTGGAGAGATTAATCCTATCTCGATCCTACTATCGCTATATAAGTACTTGACTGTGCCCAGTAACCTTCCATCACCAGATTAAAAATCTGGGTAGTCCAGCACCTAAGCACAGTGAGTTGCTTGCAAGCTACCATAGTGATCTCAAGTCAGAAGAATTACTCATTTCCACATTCTAATGCAACACTCCTCTTCAATAGAATGAGAGTCCCGCATGAGAGTCATGTTCAGTGAAGTGTCAAAACACAACACCTGATGTCATACTAGCATCTCCATGTTCATTGGTTAAGAGGACAACCAACAGACATGACATTAATGACCTACTCTCGATACACCATTATCCTGAATAGCATATCCTTTGGTCATGAACCAGTTTATGAACTATACGATGCATCCTCTCTACATCGCATACAAGGTAGCTCAAAGGACATCATCACACAAGAGTTCAATTAGGAAGATGATATGTGATGAACAACCAGAATAAACCTTTTATTCATTCAATAATTCATACATATACATGAGTTGCACAACCATCTACAGCCTAGATGATTGGCTTTGGGACATAATTCCTAACATAAAATCCAACTTGAAATAGATGAAACTGTTAGGTTAGATTCAATAATGTGAATGGACATACCTTCAGAAGGTGCATCCTGCCTTTGTTTCTTCAGGCTTTTCAGGTAGAGAGGATAATTCCTTTTCCAGTGGCCATCTGTATTGCAGTGAAAATATTTTCCTTTGCTAGCCTTGATATTCTTAGGAGTGTCCTTTTTCTGTTTGAGTTTTTTCTTCTGTTTCTTTGCAGGTCTTTTCTTTTTCCAAGTAGACTTTCTTTTAGAGGAAGACGGCTCCATAAAGAAAACAGATCCCTTTGAATTCTTCAGGGTCCCCTCATTGCTTACCAACATATTTAATAATTCAGGTAAATTGTAATTCAACTTGTTCATATTATAGTTCATTACAAACTGACCATATAAACTAGTTAAGGACTAGAGGATCAAATCCACCTAAAGCTCCTTATGAATAGAAATGCCCAGCTTTTCAAGCTATTCTATGTCCTTAATCATTGACAAGCAATGATCGTGGACTGACTGCCCTTCATGCATCTTATGCTTAAAGAGCCTCTTTGATACCTCGAAGTGCGTAGTCCAACTCTATTCTCCATACAACTCTTATAGGTAAACCAGAATCGATTAAGCAGTCGGCATATCCTCATGTTGGCTCTGCAACTCATTAGACATTGAGGCCAACATGTAACACTTATCCTTATTATCATCTTCCATCCATTTCTCATATGCAGCCGTCTGACGGACATTAGGATGGTCAGGTAAAACAGGGATTTCCTGGTCAAGCACATAGCCCAACTTCTCGAACTCAAAACAATTTTGATGTTTCTCAACCAATCTTTAAAGTTAAGGCCTACAAGTCGGTTTGTCTCTAGAATACGGACTAAGGGATTTGAAGCAGACATGGTTAACTGCGAGAGTAGAAGATTCAAATTAGATGCTTTATACTTAATTACAAAAATTATTCTAGGATCTTTAAGAAATAATTTTAAAACTCTCACTAATCCCCATAATACTCCCCTGCTGGCATCTACTGAATATAAATCAACAATTCGAGCCGGCTTGAAGACACAGAATTCTGAATTCTGATCTTTTGGAGATGGAAAACCCTGCGACTCTAGGTTTCTAGCGGGTGCTACGGTCCCATCGATGTGCGGTACCTCAACATGCCCGTTTATTGGTAACACGCTACACCAATGAATGAGCAACTCTTGTCCAATGTATCTCATACAATTTGTAGCCTAGTCTCTAAATCATGGAACCTCAATGTACCCGTTTATTGGTTCAACCATTAGTTAAGTCTAACCCACCAATTCTTCTAAACAAAGCCATCATTGAGTCCCTCAACGTGCCCGTTTATTGGGCCTAACCCCATCAGTGCCTAGCAACATCTCATGCTTAATAGGGTGGTTGTGTCTTCCCGATGCAACTAGACCACTGTATCCAACCGAGAATAATCAACACCAATAGGACACCCGCACTCCTACAATGATGGAAGACCTAAGACTTAATATTTATGAGGAGCTTAAATTCAAGTCTCTTTTAAATTGATCAGGCAACTCATGTCTGACCAATTATATTAAGTCAACACAATCTCATATCTAATTTAAAACTTTGAATCAGCACAATCTCATGTCGACTAAAAGTGCTAGCATGGATGACCCTCTTGAAAACTTAATCAATCAATTTGGCCAGGTCGAGAATGATGCATGGGAGGGTTCTGCCATATACCCTCTTTCCACCAAACGAGTTTGGTTGAGAAAGAGTTAGCCCCAATTATCAGACCATGATCGAAACCTTCCTTAGACACCAATTGATTGATAAGATTCCAAAAGGTCAATCCAATGATTTGGGCTCTTCACTAAGCCAAATTAGGTCTTAACTCATCGACTCACCATTATGTGAGTCAATCAAACCAGACACATCTAAAACAATTTTAGGGTGACTGGACCTAATTTGTTCAACCCAAAACTTCATGCACCCAATTTAATTTTCTTGATATAATCAATTTTAAAATTGGTTCAAATGCATGATATTTATGGTTTATGATCATGAATCAGATTTATGATCTAAACCTAATTTAATGTATCAACATGCTTGATCATATAAACTACAACTGTTGTAATAAATAAATGTAAAGCATGCTTAAACAATATATCATATATATCATCATAAATTGATCAAGAACTTTTGAAAACTCTTTTTCAAAATAGGTATACATCAAAGTAAGACAACTTTTGCACTATAGGGGATAAACCCTATAGCAGGACAACCTTAATTCACTTTGTGCAATCTTTGATCAATTAATTTTCATATTTAAATATATAAATTTCAGATCTAAAAGTTATGATTATAATTTTGAAAATAATTTTTCAAAACATATCAACTCTTGACATAATCAACATATAACTTTCAGATCTGAATATGTTTCAGATCTGATTCCCGTCCATGCATGTTTAAGAAGGGAGAACCGTGGCTCTGATACTACTGTCGGGTTACTCCCGAGATCGGTATATTGCATCAAAAATCATGTCTCTCAATCAGAATGGCGCAGCGGAAGTAGATATAAAAATAATTTTATATCCAACATGCAATATAAATAAATCTAATTTATTCATGAAAATATTCTTAAACATGCATTAGAGGATGAGAACAATATCAAAATTGAAAATATTATAATTTTAAGTAACAGTTACATACTTGGATCGCTATCCTGGGCTACTCTGAAATCTGTGCAGATCCTCCTTTGGACTTGGATTCAATTACAATCGCGCAAGCGCCCGGTCTCTGCTGGTATCCATACAGGGCTTGTCATAGCAGAGTCGTAGGGGACACCGAACTGCTAGATCCTTGCAGCCCCCTCCTCTTTCAGCAACTCCGGCTTACTTCAGAAGATCACCCAACCAACACCTGGATCGGGTACTGGCTTTTATCTTACAAACTTGCCTTTGCAAGATATAAGACCTTCTTTTCTCTCCTTCCTCTTTTCTAAATAACCTCCTCAAACTTGGAAGAAAATCTAAGAGAATGAGGAGGAATGAATAGGAAGAAGAATGAACTATTTGGAAGGAAACCAACCAAATGAAGGAGATCCTCTTCTCCCTTTCTTTTCACTCGCCCAAGCACTCCACAAAATGCTCTTCTCTTGGCTGGCCACTCCCCTCCCCCTCCTTATATAGGCCTCATCATAATTATAGCATGAGGGTGGGTGAGCGTGAACACATTTAAAGAAGAGAAGATGAACCTTCTCTCTTTAAATGCTTTCACACTATCATGAAAGCTTTATTATCCTCTAATCCCTCTAATGAGGTCAATTCTCCATTCCAAGTCACCAACCTTAGTGATCATGATAATTTAATGAGGGATTACCAAGTCAAAAAGGGGAGGAGATTAGGTGAGCACAAGACTTAAGAAGTCTTTGCTTCTGTCATCCCTTACATCATCCATGCTTACATCATGCAAACATTATCCATGCTTACATCATGCAAACATCATCCATGCTTACATCATGCAAACATCATCCATGTGGCATGTGAAAGGAGAGAGGGAGGTGCCATGTAGCATGAGGGGAGACAGTCCCAGTCCAACTGGGCTCTAACTGATGGTCCAATTTCAAATTGATTTAACACTCAAATCAAAAGGCCAGATTTAAACCCAAAGGCTATTGACCCAACATAATTTGGATTAATTAAAATTAAATTAAATATGATTTAATTTAATTAATAATTAATCCATAATTAATTGGGTCATTTTTTAATTGTAATAATTATAATTAGGTCCAAATCGATTTGCTGATTAGTTACTTAAGCCCCTAATGTGTGGGATCCCTCAGGTCCTATTCTGTCTGGTAATGAGACATACTATAATCTCCATTATACATCATCGAAACACCTTTCGATGGATAGAAACAATTTTTGCTCAACCCAAATTAGGATCATCGAATCGAGAACGATCCTAATGGGCTCTCACAATCCACCAGTGACACCTAGCAGTATGTAGTGGTAATCCAGCAAAATAAGATTGGAACCCCTGGGTGTAGTTATCGTGTGATTTGGTTTCTCTATCAAAATCCCTGACTTGATGTTGGTTACGGAATCTCGCTAAACCCATCAGTCATATGCTTAAACTTAATCGACTCAAGTCCAGCTGTGATACCAATGAAAACACATTTTCATCATCACTCTGCTATGGCCATAGACTCTTTGGACTTAGTCTCAATAAGTTGCATAGGATTATTCCTTACTATTAAGGTTGATAGATCTCTACGAGTGAACACCCTACTCCTACAATAAACTTACTGCATCCAAGAAACACTGCAAGGTCCCATATGGATAGGAACCATGAGATTGTGCTGTCAAACTACAGCAACCTTACTGTGAGTAGTCGAGACACTCTAGGTCAAAGAACTATTCACACAACTACAGCATCAGGAAGTTATTGACAAGTGAGTAGTCATCCGTATAACTTTCCGTAGTTGGTCACGCTCAGTACTATTGATCTACATCAACTACCTGCACTCTCACTCCAGTATTACCACACTATAGATCAGAGACTCACCTACCTAGAATGGAAGTGATCCGTGCACCGATTTTAATGGATCAATCACCATCCTTGTGATGTTCCAACAATCGAGAGCTTTTAGGAGTTAATCTATAAAGACACATACCTCAGATTCTCAACTCTTGAAAATATGCATTATTGTCCATTAACTTTATGGACGATTCATAAACACATCAATATGAATAATATTGCCCTTTATTATGAAAAATGAATTAAGTACAAAATCTATGCCCTAAAATTATAATATGTCATGCCAACTTGGCTTTTAGGGTACACATCTAACACCATCAATGTGTGGCACCTCAACGTGCCCGTTTATTGATAACACACTACACCAATGAGTGGGCAACTCTTGTCCAATGTATCTCATACAAGTTATAGCCTGGTCTCTAAATCATGGAACCTCAACATGCCCTTTATTGGTCCAATCATTAGTTAAATCTGACCCACCATTTCTGCTAAACAAAGTCATCATTGAGTCCCTCAACGTGCCCATTTGTTGAGCCCAACCCCATCAGTGCTTAGCAACATCTCATGCTTAATAAGGTGGTTGTGTCTTCCCGATGCAACTAGGCCACTGTATCCAGTCGAGAATAATCAACACCAGTAGGACACCCGCACGCACACCTACAATGGTGGAAGATCTAAGACTTAATATTTATGGGGAGCTTAAGTTCAGGTCCCTTTTAAATTGATTAGCCAACTCATGTCTGACCAATTACATTAAGTCAGCACAATCTCATGTCTAACTTAAAACTTTGAGTCAACACAATCTCATGTTTGACTAAAAGTGCTATCATGGATGACCCTCTTGAAAACTTAATCAATCAATTTGGCTAGATCAAAAATGATGCATGGAAGGGTTCTGCCATATACCCTCTTTCCGCCAAACGAGTTTGGTTGAGAAAGAGTTAGCCCTGATTATCAGATCATGATCGAAACTTTCCAAGACACTAATTGATTGACAAGATTCTAAAAGGTCAATCCAATGATTTGGGCTCTTCACTAAGCCAAATTAGGTCTTAACTCATCGACTCACCATCATATGAGTCAATCTGACCAGACATCATCTAAAACAATTTTAGGATGACTGGACCTAATTTACTCAACCCAAAACTTCATGCATCCAATTTAATTTTCTTGATCTAATCAATTTTAAAATTGGTTCAAGTGCATGATATTTATGGTTTATGATCATGAATCAGATTTATGATCTAAACCTAATTTGGTGTATCAATATTCTAGATCATATAAACTACATCTGATGTAATTAAATAGATGTAAAGCATGCTTAAACAATATATCACATATATCATCATAAATTGATCAAAAATTTTGAAAACTCTTTTTCAAAATAGATATACATCAAAGTAGGATAACCTTTGCACTATAGGGGGTAAATCCTATAGCAGGACAACCTTATTTCACTTTGTGCAACTTTTGATCAATTAATTTTCAGATTTAAACATATAAATTTCAAATCTAAAAGTTATGATTATAATTTTAAAAATAATTTTTCAAAACATATCAACTCTTAACATAATCATCATATAACTTTCAGATATGAATATGTTTCAGATCTGATTCTCATCCATGCATGTTTAAGAAGGGAGAACCGTGCCTCTGATACCACTGTTGGATTCCTCCCATGATCGATATATTAGGCCTCACAACCAGAGAGACGCAGCGAAAGTAGATATAAAAATAATTTTATATCCGGCATGCAATATAAATAAATCTAATTTATTCATTATAATATTCTTAAACAAGCATTAGAGGTTGAGAACAAGATCAAATCTAAAAATATGATCAAATCGCTATCCTGGCCTGCTCTGAAAGTCGTGCAGATCCTCTTCTGGATCAAGGTTCAATTGCAGCCGTGCAAGCGCCCGACCTCTACTGGTATCCATATAGGGCTTGTCGTAGTAGAGTCATAGAGAGCACTGGACTGCAAGATCCTTGCAGCCTCTCCTCTTTCAGCAAATCGGTCTTGCTTCAAAAGTTATGCCGATCGACAACTGGACTGGCTTCTGGCTTCTATCTTGCAAACTGGTCTTTACAAGATTTAGGACCTTCTTTTCTCTCCTTGCTTTTATCTAAATAACCTCTCAACACTTGAAAGAAAGATTAAGAGAAGAAGTAAGAATGGAAGGGAGAGGGAACCTATGGTAGCAAAATGCCTCACACACCCAAGTGGATGATATTCCCTTCTCCTTTCATTCACTCACCCAAGCATTCCCTCTTCATTCATGCTTGGTTCAAGCTTGGTCGGCCAACCCCCTCTCCCTCTCCTTATGTAGCCATCATCTCATTAATTGCATAAGACCATTATGTATGAAAACATTAAAAGAGGAGAAGAAGATTTTCTCCCTTTTAATGCTTTCACACTTCCATGAAAACTTTCTTAAGCCTTTTCACATGGAAGAGTTTCTTCCTTCTTCTCCACTTCCATTAATAAGGTCAATTCCCCATTCCAAGTCACCACCCTTTCTTATTATGATAAATTAATGAAGGGTTTACCAAGTCAAAAATGGGAGGAGACTAGTATGAACACAAGACTTAAGAAAGTTCCAAGTCATAAATGAGAGGAGACTAAGTTTGCTTATGTCATTCCTCTTCATTCATGCAAACATCATGCCAACATCATGCCATGTGGCATGTGGAATCAAGGAGAGAGAGAGAGTGCCATGTGTCATGAGGAGAAAGAGTCCCAATCCAACTAGGCTTTGACTCATGGTCCAATTTGACACTCAAATCAAAGCTAGATTTAAACCCAATCGAACCTATTTCGAAAAGGCTTTTGACCCAACACTATTTGGATTAAATAAAATCAAATTAAATCTGATTTAATTTAATTAACAATTAATTTATAATTAATTAGGTCAAATCTTAATTGTAACACTTATAATTAGGTCCAGATTGATTTGCTGATTAGTTACTTAAGTCCTTGATGTATGTGACCCCTCAGGTCCTATTCTGTCTGGTAATGAGACATGCTATAATCTCCATTATACATCATCGAAACACCTTTCGATGGACAGAAATAATTTTTGCTCAATCCTAATTAGGATCATCGAATCGAGAACGATCCTAATGGGCTCTCATAATCCACCAGTGACACCTAGCAGTATATAGTGGCAACCTACTAGAATAAGATTGGAACCTTAGGTGTAGTTACCATGTGATTTGGTTTCTCTATCAAAATTTCTGACTCGATGTTGGTTACAGAATCTCGCCAAATCCATCAATCATATGCTTAAACTTAATTAACTCAAGTCCAACTGTGATACCAATGAACATACCTATTCATCATCACCCTGCTATGGCCATAAACTCTTTAGACTTAGTCTCAATAAGTTGCATAGGATTATTCCTTACTACTAAGGTTGATAGATCCTCACGAGTGAACACCCTACTCCTACAATAAACTTACTACAGCCAACGAACACCACAAGGTCCCGTATGGATAGGAATCATGAGATTGTGCTGTCAAACTACAGCAACCTTACTGTGAGTAGCCGAGACACTCTAGGTCAAAGAACTATTCACACAACTACAGCATCAGGAAGTTATCGACGAGTGAGTAGTCATCTATATAACTTCCCGTAGATGGTCACGCTCAGTACCGTTGATCTCCATTAACTACCCGCACTTCACTTCAGTGTCACCACACTGTAGGTCAGAGACTCACCTACCCAGAATGGAAGTGATCCATGCACCTATTTAATGGATCAATCACCGTCCTTGTGATGTTCCAACAATCGGGAGCTTTTAGGAGTTAATATATAAAGACACGTGCCTCAGATTCTCAACTCTTAAGAATATGTGTCATTGTCCATTAACTCCATGAATGATTCATAGACACATCAATATGAATAATACTGTCCTTTATTTTAAAAAAGAATTAAGTACAAAATCCATATCCTAAAATTATAATGTGTCATGCCAACTTAGCTTTTAGGGCACACATCTAGTAGAAGGTGGAGTCCGACTTCGGCTGGAGCTCGACCTGGGGGGAGCCAACCCAGTAGAAGGACTCGACAAGGAACTTGGCTTCTGTTAGAGTCTCGACCTGGGAGGAGCCAACCCAGCATAAGGACTTGATGGGATAGAGCTTATGGTTGCGATCTCTACCGGTTGGATCCGAGTAGGACCTAGTGATGTCACTTCTTCATTTGCCTCCTACTCCCAAGTCTTGACAAAACGTCACGCTTAGGGCTAAGGAGGTAATTGCAGAGGTGACATGAAAGGGCTGAGATCTGGCTTCATTGAGTACCACAATCGCCACCACTTCACGTGCCGTTCCTTGAAGCCAGTATGGGGGCGCCACATCAACGGGTCTGAGGATGAATAATGGTGGATGTACGACCCGAGGCTATTTCCATTGCATCGAGGCGTTGCCTTTGGTCGATGTTGTCACGTGGTGCCCATCCGATGGCGGGAGTGCCGAAAGGACGTACGGCTGCAGTATGGCTGCTTTGAAAAGAGGGTAAGCTTTCTCCTAATTACCCCTTTCGAAACTTTCTCGCTCGCCATCGGACCAGAGCTTCTTCCTTATCTCGGCTATCTTTTCCTCCAATAACTAGGTTGGTCTTCCTTGGCCTTCTCCTTTTTCTTCGGTTAGGCCGAGTTTTCCTGTAGGGTTCCCAGGCCTTCTTTCTCTGTACACTTCCTTCTTTCTTTATTCTTGGATGGCTCCGTCTGGTCAAAACCATAGCTCTTCTCGGAACCCCGATGAGGCAGGGCTCTCTCGACCGAGGATTCCATCTTCTAATGAGGAGGAGGAGGATCCTCTCATCATCCGTAGGAACCTTCGCCCGACCGGAGTGGTCATAGGTGGGCCCAAGGCTCCTGTTCCTCCTGTCTCTTCCACTCATGTTGCTTCTTCCCGGTCTTCCCGTCTGACCGGGCCTTTTGGCATCGCTTCAACGATGACCAGGAAGGATCTCTCTATGATTCAAGCCACCTATGGGATTCTGAACTCCATCCGACTCTCGATTCCGGGACCAGGGGGCAGGTCACCTCTAGTGGCCCAGGTCGAATAGCCCTCTACGAGGAGTTCTTTCTCTGGGGCCTTCGTTTGCCTTTTCATCCCTTCTTTCTCTCTTTTCTCAGCAACTATCATCTGTTCCGGCCCAGTTGGCCCCTAACGCCATTAGGGTTATTAACTGTTTCATAATTTTTTTCCACTTCTATGCGATTGTTGCCCGTTTCTTCCTGTTTAGAGCCTTCTTTATCCTGAAACGCCATCCGACTAAGGACGGGTGGTGGTTTGTTTCTCCTCGCCCGAAGGGTATAAAGTTTGAGCACCCCTCTCCATCAAAAGGTGGAAGTATAAATTCTTCTTCATCTCCATCGAAGGGATGGACTGGGTCTGGAGTGATCCAGACCGGATCCTAAATTAGAACTCCTATATCGAGGCCTCTGATTGAAAAATATCTGACCAGCTCATTTCTAATCAGATTCCCTCCCTCGAGGTTTTACTGTCATAGCATAAATTGTTCAACACCGAGATCAGCCCAATCCGGGGGCTAGGTGAGTCCGGAGGGATATCTCTTCTTTCATGAGTCCTTTTCGGTCTGTTGTTGACATTTTTCTTCTTCTTCTTACAGGCATGAAGTTCTAGGTGGAAGAGCTTATGGAGTCCGCCCAAAGGAGAGACCTACCATCTGGGCCCGACGAGGCTCCACCAAAGAGGACCCGTGTCGAGCCCAGCCAAGGGGTGGGGCCTGCTTCAATCCCTCGCCCTGCGGGACGAGCAGTCGAGCCGGCCCTCAGGTCCGAGGCAACGAGCCTAGCCCCTGGCCCGAGAACCTGGCACGGGTGCACAGGCCAGGTCGGCTACTGCCATTGCAGTCTAGCCTCCCGCAGTCATCGAGGTAGACGGGGAGGGAGAAAGGGTGGTGGAGCAACTACCGATGATTCCACCACCCATAGCAACGAACTCCCCCCCACTGGATGAGATGCCTTCGGAGGCGGTTCCCCTGGATGCGGTGGCGCCCCTAGCACCGAGGGCTACCATCTGGAGGGTAGCACCTGGGATGAAACTGAACTCGTCGATCACCCAGGATCTTGTGCTTGCAGAGTGCATGATGGAGTTCACGGTCCAGTCGTGTGACCGCCATGAGAGGGGAGGCAGGAAGCTAGCGGTGGCCCTTCTTGGCACTCTTCCCCTCCTCTTCATGATAGTCTTCTTCTTTTCTGTTGCTTCAGTCTCGTTGCCATAGCTAACACCTTTGACGATGTAAATCGGGATCGACATTCTTCTCGTCCGCGACTACTGCACCGAATAGGAAAAGAGAGATGCCCGGTAGGAGCAGGAAAGGGCGTCGCTAGCGACTAAGGCCCGGGAGCAAATAGACAGGGCCCGTGCCTTGGAGGAGAAGGATAAGGTCCTCCAAGCCAGGGTGGTCACTGCCAAAAATCAGGCTAGGGACCTCGAAGTGTCCTTGGCCCAAGAAAGGGATCAGGCTTCCCACCGGATGGAGGAGCTCAGAGCAAAAACTGCCCGGGCAGAAGAGTTAAGGAGTGGCCTCCAAGCACAGCTGGAGGCAATGCAGGCTCGGCTGTTAGTAGCCTAGGAAAGAGCCGCTAGGGCGGCGGCCCTGATGGAGGCTGCCAAAAAGGAGGCCACCGAGGCAATGCCCATGTTCAGGGCCTCAGCGACATTTTTCGATGAAGTCCAAGAGGTGGCCACATATTCCTGAAAGTAGACTGATGCAGGTGGTTTGACAAGATCCTACACTGGGCATGCAAACATCTGCGGGAGCAGATTGGATTTTAGAACAATTTTTAAAAATCGCGCAGCGGGTATCTGCTCCACCAGGAACTAATCTAAATCTAGTTGCATTTAGGCATGCAAAATCATATAAAATATTTATAAAATATTAAACAATTTAATATATCCATGCATGATTAAAAATTAAATTTTCCATACCTTTATTCCTCCTGGAATAACTCTGGAATAAACCTGGAATAGACTGGAATAACTGGAATAAAGTTATTCCAGTCGTCTTCCTCCTTGGGACCCTGTTTTTGGCTTGCAAAACGTCATCGGAACACCGCCTTCCAGACCTCCGTTTGCTTCCAAATTTGAGCAGCAGCTTCTTGGACAAGTCTTCTTCGATTTGCCATTGGTTGCTGCAATCAAATCTAAGCCAAAAAAATTAAATAAATCACCAAAGTCTGCTGCCTGATTTCTGCAGCAGAATTGGGCAGCAGACTTTGGCCTTCATTTCGGAGCAACTGGAGCGATCCCTGCTTGCGTGGTTTGCTCCTAGGAGTAGAGTGGTACTCCCTCTAGAGGGGAGACACGCCCGGGACTCTCGGATCCGCCTCCACGCACGGTGCTAGCCGCCGAAAAAGGGGTTCACGGTCACAGGAATTCTGTAACAGGGCAGAACAAGAGCACTTGTAACAATGGGATTAAGGCCTTGTTTCTCTCTCACAAAAACTCCTAAACCCAGTCCCAAAGATCTCTGCTTAAGCCTCTCAAAGAATGCCCAAAGCTCTCTCTCTCTTTAAGCCTCTCTTATAGTGAAGAGAAAATTTTCTCTCTTGATTTTAAACCTTAACTCAAAACAGGACGCTGGTTTGGGCTTTTATAAGCTAGCTAGAAGGGAGAGGGAGACGGAAGGCCAAGAGAGGCAGCAGCAAGTAAACCAAATAAATTAGCCTTAATCTAGGATTAAAGCTTTCAAACTGTGGAGGGAGAAGAGGAAGAAAACGCCAGCGATGGGAGTATTGTTCGGTTGTTTGGCCTTGGGAGTCGTTTGGCTTTTCCAATGTTTGGAAAAATTCTCCATTCATTTGGCCTTCCACAGAACACCGTGTAAACGGTTGGGAGAAAAACGTGGAAACCGGTTCAACCAAAACCGGTCCAAGCCTTTTAAACCAACCCATTGGTTCAATCCCATTAAATCAAATGGTTCAATCCAATTGAACCTGGTTCAAGGAATAAAATTGGTTCACAACCAAATGGAGGCCGAAACGAACTCCGAATTAGTTCAAAACTTATTCAGAAAAATCCTGGCGCATTGCTGGTCAACCCGGAACATTTTCCGATCAACACAGACAAGGGCAAGACGGGGAAAAGAGTGCTCAAAAAATACTGTGACCATAAAACTGAGATGATTCCCAATCATAATCGGTATCCGGATCAGAGAGTTATCTTCTGTGGCGTGTGACCTCATAGGTTCGAACCTAAACGGTAGTACTAGAACAATTTCTAGTACCAGCACAGGAAACCATCTAGCAATGGATCCCGGCGTCCGGATAGGTCGAAGATGCGGGAGCAAACTATCGAACCTCTGGCATATGGTTACCGTATAATTCATCCCTTTGACCTCTAATGCTCATCACGACTGAGATTGGGCTGCCAACCCAGACTGAGTCAGTCGACTACGTGTCTCAACCTCGCAAGCCCAGTGACTCTTCACTAGGACTACCCCGGCGGAGGATTTGCTAAATTGAGATACTGCGGGACATTCAATCCAAACTGTTTGGACAGGTCAATTCCATCTTGGTCCATCACTGCTCCACAAGTACTTGCCTGCACCCAGAAACCTTCCGTCACCGGATTAAAAATCCGGGTAGTCCGGCACCAAAGCACAGGGAGTTGCTTGCAAGCTACCGTGATGACCTCAGGTCAGAGGGACATATATACCCATATCCAAACGTGAGTATCCCTTTGGTAGAAAGGGGCTGCACGGAGTCATGTTCAATAAGATATCACATATCCCACTTACAGATCACATCAGTGTCACCACACTCATTTGGTCAAGAGGACAACCAAACGATGTGAACTACAACAACCTATACTTGATATATTGCCGTCCAGTACAATATATCCTTTGGTTGTGAACTGGGTTTAAGGACCACTCGATACATCCTCTCTGTATCGAAGTCAGTGTAGTCCTAAGGACTTCATCACATGGAAAGAGTTCATTTCAGGAAAAATTAGTATGTGATGAGCTGCCAAAAATAATTATTTTATTAATTCATAAAATGAGTACAATACTGAGCACAACCGCCTACAACCCAGGCGATTGGCTTTGGGACACAATTCCCAACAACTCCCACTTTTACTAAAGCCAATCAGAAGAATATCTAATACCCATTTCCCATTTACAATATTCGAACTCTTTTATTCTGAGGGCTTTAGTGAAGGGGTCGGCCGGATTTTCTTTTCCATCGATCTTCAGAAGATTGATGTCGCCTCGTTCCACGATCTCTCGTACGAGGTGGTAGCGCCACAAAATGTGTTTGGTGCGGTGATGAGCTTTAGGCTCCTTAGCTTGAGCAATGGCTCCAGTGCTGTCACAGTACATCGGAACAGGACCATCTAGGAAAGGTGCCACCCCTAGCTCTCCAAGGAACTTTCGCAACCACACAGCTTCCTTTGCCGCATCTGATGCTACAATGTATTCTGCTTCGCATACCGAGTCTGCAACAGTTGCCTGCTTAGAACTTTTTTAGCAGATCGCTCCTCCATTCAGGGTAAAAACAAACCCTAACACACTCTTGCTATCATCTCTATCTGACTGGAAACTGGAGTCAGAGTACCCCATAAGTTTCAAGTCAGGTTCTCCATAAATTAGCCACTGATCTTTAGTATTTCTTAAATACTTAAGGACGGACTTAACCACCTTCCAATACGTCTCACCTGGGTCAGACTGGTATCTACTCACTACTCCTAGTGAGTATGCCACGTCTGGTCTAGTACAAGTCATAGCATACATGATAGAGCCTACTGCAAAAGCATAAGGTACTCTACTCATGCGCTCTCTTTCCTCAGGAGTTGTCGCACAATCCTTCTTGGAAAGAGTAATTCCAGAACCTATCGGAAGATAGCCTTTCTTGGAATTTTTCATGCTGAACCATTTCAACACAGTGTCAATGTACGTAGACTGGGACAGTCCCAAAAGCTTCTTAGATCTATCTCTATAGATTTTTATACCTAGTATGTAAGAAGCTTCACCCAAGTCCTTCATGGAGAATTGAGATGATAACCAGACCTTTATTTCTTGTAATGCTGCGACATCATTCCCAATTAAGAGAATGTCGTCAACATACAGTACTAGGAATACGATCACAGAACCATTAACCCATTTATAGATGCACGGTTCTTCTCCGTTCTTAACAAAGCCATACGATTTGATACACCTATCAAACTGTAAGTTCCAACTTCGAGATGCTTGCTTGAGTCCATAGATGGACCTCTGCAACTTGCATACTTTTGATTCATCTGTGGATGTGAACCCTTCAGGCTGTATCATATACACCTCTTCTTCCAGCTCCCCATTCAGGAAAGCTGTTCGGACATCCATCTGCCAGATCTCGTAATCAAAATATGCTGCCAAATCAAGCATGATCCGAATAGACTTGAGCATTGCCACAGGGGAGAAAGTCTCGTCATAATCGATACCATATCGCTGACGATACCCCTTGGCAACCAGACGGGCTTTATTGGTCTCTACCTTCCCATCTGTGCCCCTTTTCCTCTTGAAGATCCATTTACACCCGATGGGTTTTATTCCTTCAGGCGGATCAACCAATGTCCAAACATTGTTGATTTCCATGGACTCCATTTCGGATCGCATGGCTCCAAGCCATGCCTCAGAGTCAGATCTCTGAAGAGCATCCATATAGGTGATCGGATCCTCATTGTTCTCATCGAGCTCAATGGGATCGCTGTCCCAGACCAAGAAACCGTAGTATATGTCTGGGTAACGCGGTATTCTACTGGATCTCCTAATGGGTTCTGGGTGTGATTCAATCATAGCCGGTTCTACGATGTCCTTAGAGTGTGTAGGTTCTTTTATTGGCTGAACTTCATCAAGTTCAATCTTAGAAGCTATAGTTCCTTCTCCAAGGAACTCCTTTTCCAAAAAGATAGCTCTAAGAGCAACGAACACCTTTTGTTCATTCTCCAAGTAGAAGAAATACCCTTTGGTTTCCTTAGAATAACCAATAAAAAAATACCTGTCAAACTTAGGACCAAGTTTGTCTGAGTCTAAACGCTTTACGTAAGCCGGACAACCCCAGACCCGAATGTGTGAGATTGAGGGTTTACGCCCATTCCACATCTCATACGGAGTGGAGACAACAGACTTACTTGGAACATTATTTAATAAGTAACAGGCTGTCAGAAGCGCATATCCCCAAAAGGATAGCGATAGAGTTGCAAAGCCCATCATGGATCGAACCATGTCCAACAAGGTTCGATTCATCCTTTCGGACACACCATTCAACTGTGGTGTTCCTAGAGGAGTCCACTGAGAGAAAAATTCCATTCTCCTCAAGATATGTCAAAAAAATATCAGATAAGTATTCACCATCTCGATCAGATCGAAGGGTTTTAATACTTTTTCCAGTTTGCTTTTCTACTTCATTACGGTATCGTTTGAACATTTCAAACGATTCAGACTTATGTCTCATTAAAAAGATATAACCGAATCTTGAAAAGTCATCTGTAAAAGTAATGAAATATTTGTATCCTTTTCTGGCACTAACTGACATCGGTCCACATACATCAGTATGTATTAGACTTAGAAGTTCTGTAGCTCGTTCACCCTTTCCAGTAAAAGGTGACTTGGTCATTTTACCAAGTAAACAGGATTCACAAGTGGGCAGTGATTCAGAATCACTGACCTCGAGGAGTCCATCTCCTCGCATCTTGTTTATACTATTTTGGTTAATATGACCTAGCCTACAGTTCCAAAGGTACAAATTATTGACATTATCTAACCTTGGACGTTTGCTAGAAGTGTACATTACACTTACAGGCCTTGATAGTACGTATATGCCATTATTTAATCTAGCTTTTATTATAACAGAGTTATTCAAAATAACATTGCAAAAATCTCCTTTTATTGAAAGTTCAAAACCACAATTGGCCAAAAGGCCTACAAAGATTATGCTCATAATGAAACTAGGACAATAGTGACAGTCGACTAGTTTGACAGTATAAGACTCAAAGACAAGACGCAGGACTCCAACCGCCAGTACTGGAACACGATTTCCATTCCCGATGCTTAGAAACTGTTCTCCATCTTCAAATCTTCTGCTAACTTGAAGTCCCTGTAATGAATTACAAACATGAATTGGACTACCAGTATCCAATACCCAGTTAGCAGTATCAACAATTGAGTAATTACAAGGTTTTATCATATAAATACCTTGTTCAGCAAACTTCTGCTTCCTCGGCCTGTTCGGATCAAGGGGATGAAATATAAAGAGGACAGTTCCTCTTCCAGTGTCCCTTCTTCTTGCAGAAGAAACACTCTACAGAAGACTGATCAGCCTTATACTTCCTGGTCTGACTAGGGCCAGGAACATTCTGCACCTTCTTTCCCTTCTTATTTATTTTTTTCTTCCCTTTCTTAAAGGGACGACGACCTCTACTTCCTCCCACTAAATTTACCACCCCCTTATTCAGTTGGTGGTCTTTCTCGAAAGTCTGCATCAACCCCAAAAGACCATGGTAGTTGACTGCAGGCTTGTTCATTCTGTAATGATCGAGAAAATCAAGATAGGAGGAGGGAAGAGAATTCAGGATCGCATCCTTGCCGAGCTGCTCGTGCAAGAGGCATCCGAGTTTGCCCAGTTTTTCAATCAGCTCGATCATGTACAATACATGATCAGTGACTGAACCGCCATTCGGCATCTTGGAGTTGTAGATGGCACAAGACACTTTGTACCGTTCTACATCATCCGGGGTGCCGAAGGATTCCTTCAACTTTTGAAGGATTTCATCAGGTTGGGCCTCCTCAAATTTGTGACTGAACTCATCGTTCATAGCCACTAACATAATGCAACGGACAGTAGTCCGATCAGAGACCCACTTCAGATAAGCATCTCTGACCGCACTCCGTGCATTAGCGGGAGGGATTTCAGGTGCCGGATCCGTTATCACATAAAGGATCCGTTCATGCTCCAAAACAATTTTCAACCTTCGATACCAACTATCGAAGTTGTGACCCTTTAACTTCTCGTTATCGAGAAGTAACCGGAGCAATAAATTTGAAGACATCTGAAAAGAAAACAAGACCAAATTAGTTTATGAATTAATAACTTAACCAAAAGACTTGGACTTTAGTCTAAAGGTTTTTCCCACTAATTTTTCATATTTGTAGCCTCTAACTCCAATCTGTGAAAATATGCTTTTTCAAGTGGGTACTGAAATCCAATAGGCCTCGCATGAGCCCGACTATGGCCGGCTCACCCATATGAGCCTAAAGGTAGGTTCGTAAACCAATTATTTTCCTAAACAATTTTCAGTATTTATTTTGCCCCAGAGAGCACCCCAATCGGCCTAGGGGCCTCCTATTGCGGGTCTCTGGTTATGTCCAACCATTAAAATGATAAATCCAATGCTTCCAGCTAACTAAAGGCCAAGCCCGACTATGGCCGGCCCACCTAGTCCCGTTAAGGAGGTTGCACTGAACCATCATCGATCAGATAGAATTTCCAGTCGCCAGATGTACACCCGTTCTATGGAACTGCCGATGCACACCAAGCTAGTGGACACATTTCTATCCAACTTAATGGGAGGCTAAGACACTATCAACTCCTTGACTTAGTCTTTTTAAGGACCTAATAATTTTAGAGGATTTTTAACTGTGACAGAAGAAAGAGATAAAGACATGGATCATCCTCCCACTGAATCAATCAGATTCCAGGAGGGTTGAAATAAATCAACAAATGATCCATGGGCACCTATAGATCAGTCAGACCGATCAACCTGGGTGACATGGGTTAACTCGAGTCATTGAGCTTTTCCAATCAGTTCAGGTCGACTCGACTAGCCAGGTAGGTGAGATCATGGGTGAGTATCCGCCATTAACTATCTTTCCTAGACACCAACCAAGTTGGCCAGGAAAGAGGTAGCCTCATACAACCATGATCACAATGCCAAACCTACCTCGACACCAGTCGGTTTACCAGACTCGATCAGACTAGCCTAAAGACTCGGGCATCCACTGAGCCACTTATTGGATCCATTTTAGATGAACGGATCAACTATTCTATCTATTAGATAGTTCTAAAGAATGACCTTAAACAACTTTTGTTTAATCTTCTTCTTATTATCCGGTTCAACTAAACTTAGGTTTAACCCAGTTTTGGACCAAACTAGTCAGCTAACCCAATTAATCCAAAAATGGCTTATGCAAATTGTATTAGATTTCTTAAACCTAAAAAAATTTCTAATAAGCCAAACACTTAATTAAAACAATTTTTAATTAAGTCTCTATGTAAAACAATTTTACATACCAAATCATGCATCAAAAAATATTTTACAAATATTTTATAAAACATGCCGAAATCATGTATCTGCAAATTAAAACAATTTTTTTTTTTAATATTCTTTAAGGATCCTTCTGAAGAGGCCAACACAGACGATCCGCATCGTGTCAAAGATACACGGTCATGGTGAAGGTCTCAACTAGGTTACAAAAAGCAAACTTGATACATTTTTAAGATTAAACAATTTTTAATCTGTAAACATGCATACTAGATTAGATTACAAATTCAACCTGGCTCTGATACCAATGAAAGTAGACTGATGCAGGTGGTTTGACAAGATCCTACACTAGGCATGTAAACATCTACGGGAGCAGATTGGATTTTAGAATAATTTTTAAAAATCGCGCAGCGGGTATCTGCTCCACCAGGAACTAATCTAAATCTAGTTGCATTTAGGCATGCAAAATCATATAAAATATTTATAAAATATTAAACAATTTAATATATCCATGCACGATTAAAAATTAAATTTTCCATACCTTTATTCCTCCGGGAATAACTCTGGAATAAACCTGGAATAGACTGGAATAACTGGAATAAAGTTATTCCAGTCATCTTTCTCCTTGGGACCCTGTTTTTGGCTTGCAAAACATCATCGGAACACTGCCTTCCGGACCTCCGTTTGCTTCCAAATTTGAGCAGCGGCTTCTTGGACAAGTCTTCTTCGATTTGCCACCGGTTGCTGCAATCAAATCTAAGCCAAAAAAATTAAATAAATCACCAAAGTCTGCTGCCAGATTTCTGCAGCAGAATTGGGCAGCAGACTTTGGCCTTCGTTTCGGAGCAGCTGGAGCGATCCCGGCTTGCGTGGTTTGCTCCTAGGAGTAGAGTGGTACTCCCTCTAGAGGGGAGACACGCCCGGGACTCTCGGATCCGCCTCCACGCATGGTGCTAGCCGCCGGAAAAGGGGTTCACGGTCACAGGAATTCTGCAACAGGGCAGAACAAGAGCACTTGTAACAATGGGATTAAGGCCTTGTTTCTCTCTCACAAAAACTCCTAAACCCAGTCCCAAAGATCTCTGCTTAAGCCTCTCAAAGAATGCCCAAAGCTCTCTCTCTCTTTAAGCCTCTCTCACAGTGAAGAGAAAATTTTCTCTCTTGATTTTAAACCTTAACTCAAAACAGGACGCTGGTTTGGGCTTTTATAAGCTAGCTGGGAGGGAGAGGGAATTGGAGCGACGGAAGGCCAAGAGAGGCGGCAGCAAGTAAACCAAATAAATTAGCCTTAATCCAGGATTAAAGCTTTCAAACTGTGGAGGGAGAAGAGAAAGAAAACGCCAGCGATGGGAGTTTTGTTCGGTCGTTTGGCCTTGGGAGTCGTTTGGCTTTTCCAACGTTTGGAAAAATTCTCCATTCGTTTGGCCTTCCACAAAACATCGTGTAAACGGTTGGGAGAAAAACGTGGAAACCGGTTCAACCAAAACCGGTCCAAGCCTTTTAAACCAACCCATTGGTTCAATCCTATTAAACCAAACGGTTCAATCCAATTGAACCTGGTTCAAGGAATAAAATTGGTTCACAACCAAATGGAGGCCGAAACGAACTCCGAATCAGTTCAAAACTGATTCAAAAAAATCCTGGCGCATTGCTGGTCAACCCGGAATATTTTCCGGTCAACACAGACAAGGGCAAGACGGGGAAAAGAGTGCTCAAAAAATACTGTGACCATAAAACCGAGACGATTCCCAATCATAATCGGTATCCGGATCAGAGAGTTATCCTCTGTGGCGTGTGACCTCATAGGTTTGAACCTAAACGGTAGTACTAGAACAATTTCTAGTACCAGCACAGGAAACCATCTAGTAATGGGTCCCGGCGTCCAGATAGGTCGAAGATGCGGGAGCAAACTATCGAACCTCTGGCATATGGTTACCGTATAATTCATCCCTTTGACCTCTAATGCTCATCACGACTGAGATTGGGCTGCCAATCCAGACTGAGTCAGTCGACTACGTGTCTCAACCTCGCAAGCCCAGTGACTCTTCACTAGGACTACCTCGGTCGAGGATTTGCTAAATTGAGATACTGCGGGACATTCAATCCAAACTGTTTGGACAGGTCAATTCCATCTTGGTCCATCACTGCTCCACAAGTACTTGCCTGCACCCAGAAACCTTCCATCACCGGATTAAAAATCCGGGTAGTCCGGCATCAAAGCACAGGGAGTTGCTTGCAAGCTACCGTGATGACCTCAGGTCAGAGGGACATATATACCCATATCCAAACGTGAGTATCCCTTTGGCAGAAAGGGGCTGCACGGAGTCATGTTCAATAAGATATCACATATCCCACTTGCAGATCACATCAGTGTCACCACACTCATTTGGTCAAGAGGACAACCAAACGATGTGAACTACAACAACCTATACTTGATATATTGCCGTCCAGTACAATATATCCTTTGGTTGTGAACTGGGTTTAAGGACCACTCGATACATCCTCTCTGTATCGAAGTCAGTGTAGTCCTAAGGACTTCATCACATGGAAAGAGTTCATTTCAGGGAAAATTAGTATGTGATGAGCTGCCAAAAATAATTATTTTATTAATTCATAAAATGAGTACAATACTGAGCACAACCGCCTACAACCCAGGCGATTGGCTTTGGGACACAATTCCCAACAATTCCTTCGTCAAAGGATTCGGGGTCTGCAGATCTTTGGTGGTCCAACTCTTCCCAGAGCTGAATCTGGACGAGGTCATGGTCCCAGGCGGCCTTGGTAGAAGCTCAGGGGTAACTGCAACTCCTACTACTGTGGCTAAGGTGGAGCCTGCTCCTGTCGCTGAGAAAGTCCCGCCGGCAGGAGCTACAGAGGCCCAAGGGGGTGCCGGCACGCCTACCCATCATCCCGGGAAGGAGCCTATAAAGGGAAAGGCTTCGATTTCCTTCCCGAATCTTCCTTTCTATTCTAGGACTGCCCGACCTATTGGGGGTCTATTGATGATGTAACTTTTTCATGCAACATCAATGAAGTCCTTTTTGCTTCACTGAGTTCTTGTTTTTTTGGTTACTTCAAACCTCTTTAGTAGCTGCTATTAGAAATTATATTCCAAAGCCAATCATCTAGGCCGTAGATGGTTGTGCAACTCATGTATATGTATATGAATTATTGAATTGAATAAAAGATTTATTCTGGCTGTTCATCACATGCCATCTTCCTAATTGAACTCTTGTGTGATGATGTCCTTTGAGCTACCTTGTATGCGATGTAGAGAGGATGCATCGTGTAGTTCATAAATTGGTTCGCGATCAAAGGATACGCTGTTTCAGGATGATGGTATATCGAGAGTAGGTCGTTAATGTCATAACTGTTGGTTGTCCTCTTAACCAAGTAGTATGGAGATGCCGGTATGACATCAGGTGTTATGTTTGACACTTCACTGAGCGTGACTCTCATGCGGGATTCTCTTTCTGTCGAAGAGGAGTCTTGTATTAGAATATGAACATGAATTATTCCTCTGACTTGAGATCACTATGGCAGCTTGCAAGCAACTCACTGTGCCTAGGTGCCGGACTATCCGGATTTCTAATCCGGTAACGAAAAGTTGCTGGGTCATAACTTGTGTAGCGGTAGTCGGATCGAGAAAGGATTGACCTCTCCAAATGGTTTGGATTGAATGCTTGATATACCTCAATTAGGAAAGACCTTGGCCAGGGCATTCCTTGTAAGGAGTTACAAGGATTCTTTGTTTGATACATATTGAGATGGATTAATTAGGGTTGAGCAATTTAACCCTATTCCATCCTGAGCATTAGGAGGTTCAAGGAATAAGTTCAGTGCTATTCCATATTCGACAGGTTCATATTGCTCTGCAATTTTCAACCTATCCGAGCATCGGGTGTCATTGCTAGATGGCGACTTTGGCTGGTACTGGAAATATTCCAGTGCTATCGGTTTAGTGTTTGAACTTGAGGGATCATACACATTAGGGGCTTAAGTAACTAATCAGCAAATCAATTTAGACCTAATTGTAAGTGTTACAATTAAGATATGACCTAATTAATTATAGATTAATTGTTAATTAAATTAAATCAGATTTAATTTGATTTTAATTAATCCAAATTGTGTTGGGTCAACAGCCTTTTCAAAATAGGTTCGATTGGGTTTAAATCTGGCTTTTGATTTGAGTATCAAATTAATTAGAAATTGGACCATGAGTTAGAGCCCAGTTGGACTGGGACTCTCTCTCCATATCTCTCCCTCTCTCCTTATTTCCACATGCCACATGGTATGAAGTTTTCATGAATGAAGAGGAATGACATGAGAAACCAAGTTTCCTCTCATTTATGACTTGGAAAGTTTCTTAAGTCTTGTTTTCACACTAGTCTCCTCCTATTTTTGACTTGGAAAGGCTTTTATTTTTTTGTCATGATAAATAAGGGTGGTGACATGGAATGGAGAATTTGACCTTGTTCATGAAAGAGAAGAAGTGGAAAGAATTTCTTCCATGTAAAAACAAGAAAAGACTTAAGAAGGTTTTTCATGAGGTGTGAAAGCATTAAAAGGGAGAACTTTTTCTTATCCTCTTTAAATGCCTTCATACACTTAGTCTTATGCCATTAATGGGGAGGTGGGCTATATAAGGAGGGAGGGGGTGGCCGGCCAAGCATGAGAATGAATAAATGAAGGAAAGAGAAGGAGAGAAGGGCTCACAAATAATCCAATTGACTTTCTAAGGCTAGTCAATCAAAACCTTAAACTCAATTCCAAGTCTCGGCTCCCTACTGAACTTATAACAAACACAAATAAATAACAAAATAGAGCAATAATAAATAAACTCCAAAAGAGCTGGATGTTGCTGATGAAGCTAGATTTATAGCTCCTCTAAGGCTTGAAAGGTTGCTCTTCAATGCTCTCCTTTTTTCTCACTTAATGCTTCAAGAGATTAGGTAGGAAAAAATTGAAGTTCCTCTTGAGTTTTCAGGTGATTGCATAGAATATTTTCCTTGTTTGCAATGATGAAAATGAATGCTCAAGTTCTTGTTAGTTTCTAACTTTAATCTAAGTATTTATACCTCTTCAAGTATTTTTCTATTGGTTTAAAGTCTTTTCTAGTCATTGAAAGTCAGAAAATAGCCATTAAAAGTCTTGAAAAACAAAATTTTAAAATTTTGAAGCTAGCCATTACTGTTCTGTTAAACAAACTATGAATTGGCTCATTTGTTGAAAGTCAGCTCATCTTTAGGATTTCAAAAAATATGCTCTTTATTTCTCTGAGAGAGCTAGCTTGAAACTTGTGAGTCGGCTCTTTTGTACTATGTTTAGAAAATCATGTTCTCTATATTTCTAAGAGAAAAGGCTCATTTGCATGTCTTAAAAAATTTTAACTTTTTGTCCATCTAAGAGAGTCGACTCGAATTATGGAAGTCGGCTCCTCTTTGTACCATGCCAAAATAGTGTACCGTGCCAGTTCAGCATGCCATGCTAGAGTCGGCTCTTTTTTGAGAGTTGGCTCTTTCAACCCAAGCTAGTATTCTAACAACTCTCTATCTTTGAGTACAAATGACCCCTCAAAATATTTTAAGGACTACCAATGAACTCTCCAACCATTTTAAATACTTTTATTAATAAAATTAAGATCATCACACTTCCCATAATACATAGACTTTCTTAAGGACTTAAAAAATTTTACAATGATACATAGAAGTTTATAAAGTCCATGTAAGCTCACTAATCATGCTAATATCTCACAAATTATTCCTGATGTGGCGAGACCGCTGACGTGGATAGCTGACAAACGCCATGTTAAGGGAGACCGCCATGTCAGAAGCCAAGGCAACACCTCAGCCTAGACCGCTCTACCGAGCTGAGCTGAGCTCCCTCAAGATGGTGAGCTGAGCTTCGTCCTCCGCCAGGTCGGGCCCGCGAGCCTGGGATGCCTAGGCCGAAGCCGCCTTCTGCCCTCCAGAGCGAGACCCTCGAAGGTTTGAGCCCTGTGGTCGGAGTCAAGCTCAGCGCTCACCCACCAACATGGAGCCTCTCCGAGCGCGTGCCCTCTGGACCGGGTCCACCCTCTACCCTCTAGAGCGAGACCCTTGGAGGTTTGAGCCCTGTGGTCGATGTCAAGCTCAGCGCTCTCCCGCTACGTGGAGCCTCTCCGAGCATGTGCCCTCTGGACCGGGTCCGTACTCCGTCCTTCGGAGCGAGACCCTCGGAGGTTTGAGCCCTGTGGTCGAAGTCAAGCTCAGAACTCCTCCACCAACGTGGAGCCTCTCCATGCGCGCGCCCTCCGGACCGGGTCCGCCCTCTGCCCTCCAGAGTGAGACCCTCGGAGGTTTGAGCCCTGTGGATGGAGTCGAGCTCAGCGCTCACCCGCCAACGTGGAGCCTCTCCGAGCGCGCGCCCTCTGGACCGGGTCCGCCCTCTGCCCTCCAGAGCGAGACCCTCGGAGGTTTGAGCCCTGTGGTCGGAGTCGAGCTCATCACTCCTCCACCACATGGAGCCTCTCAGAGCGCGTGCCCTCTGGATCGGGTCTGCCCTCTGCCCTCCAGAGTGAGACCCTCGATGGTTTGAGCCCTGTGATCGGAGTCGAGCTCAACACTCCTCCACCACGTGGAGCCTCTCCGAGTGCGCGCCCTCTGGACCGGGCTCGCCCTCTGCCCTCCAGAGCAAGACCCTCGGAGGTTTGAGCCCTATGGTCGGAGTCAAGCTCAGTGCTCACCTGCCACGTGGAGCCTCTCCAAGCACGCGCCCTCTGGACCGGGTCCACCTTCTACCCTCCAGAGTGAGACCCTCGGAGGTTTGAGCCCTGTGGTCGGAGTCGAGCTCAGCACTCCTCCGCCACGTGGAGCCTCTCCGAGCGCGTGCCCTTTGGACCAGGTCCGTACTCTAACCTCCAGAGCGAGTCCCTCGGAGGTTTCATCCCTGTGGTCGGAGTCGAGCCCAGCACTCCTCCGCCACGTGGAGCCTCTCCGAGTGTGCGCCTTCTGGACCGGGCCCGCACTCTTCTCTCCTCCACCAAGGCGATCACACGAGCTCGGAGCGTCCAAACCAGAGCAAGCCCTTCCATCCTAGGATGCCGGCGAGCCGCCCGAGGACTGCGGAACGATGCCCCCCATACCGCCATAACTACCTATCCGCTCATACTTCTAGGAGGATGGGCCAGCCAGAAAGCATGAACCCCTAAGGCGGCGACCCCCGGATTGAGGCTCTGCCAAGCTTCCCGGAATGGGGTGACCGGAGAGGATGTCAGAGCGAATGGAAGTTTCCCCCACCATATGTCAGGAAAGACGTCCCATCCACGGCACAAAATCCAGCTGCACATGCCTGCTAGCCCGGCGAAGATCCCGAGGCAAGTGTCTAACGGCCATTTTTTAACTACAAAGAACGATTGGCAACCCTAAAAGGGGGGAGGTAACAAACAACAACAATCCACCACCAACACAAGCACAAGCTCGACCAAGAGGGTGGAGCGCCACCACCACTACCATAATTGAAGGAAGACGAGGGAAACAAGGAGAGACGGAGGAACAGGGAACCCCTCTATCCCCGCTATCATTCTCCCCCTGCTACATTTTCGCCTTCACACATAACTTTTACTTCTCCTAGTACGGAGTCCATCAAGAGGGGCCCGACCAGGAGGACCTGTTCCCCTAGATCGTCACTGACTTGATCGTCGGAGTACCCCTATCGAAAAACCCGGCCCAGGTCACTAACCCTTGTTTCGCAAGTCCAGGAGCAGAGGACCGCCAGGCAGCGAAGGGAGCGCACTCCAGCACCGGCAGCAGCTACGGGCCACGGCGATCTTGGCGTCAACAAATTGGCATGCCAGGTAGGGGGGCAGCGACATTGTGAGCGATCTTTGATCCAAGTCGAACCCTCCATCTCTTCACAAGTAAGCCAGGCGGGAGGATGGTGACAACAAGGGCATGGGAGGCTTCCACTAGTCATGCGGGGGACTCCCCCTCCCGGGGGAACCCCCACCACCAAGAAGCGGAGCCATCCATTCCGGTCCAGCCACTTCCACCGGAAGCTCAACTAGTTGTACTCGCCCAACAGATGCAAGTCCTCGCCGCGGCAGTAAGCCAGCTTCAGCACCAGCATCGGTCACCAGCAGCCAGGGACTCCAGCGGCCCACGCCATAGCTCCCGGTGACAGCCTGCGATCCTTCCAAGGAAGACCGTCACAGCCACGGGCCACCACCGACAACCGGGGCAGCCTTCAAGCTCCGGCGAAAAGACAACGAGCCGGCTCTGTCGACAGGGAGAGCAGCTCGCCAAACCTCGGGCAGGAGGTGCCCAGACCCCATCGAGGTAGAAGAAGCAAGACCCCCCGCCGTGGGTGCCATGCACCCACGTCACCTTCTCCGTCTCCTTTGGTAGAGGGGTCCATTGATGAAGCCGTCAGGCGCACGACGGAAAGGCGCCTGGAGGAACATGAACGCAAGCTGGCGGAGTTTGACCACTGGTTTGCCAGCAAGTAGGGCTCCACTAGTGAGCCAGTGGGCTACGACGCCCATCCCCAATTCTTCCAAGAAATCCAAGCGGAGCCGATTCCGCACCGATTTTGGATGCTGCAGGTGGATCCTTATGATGGGACCACCGACCCCCTAGATCACCTGGAAAGCTACCGGACCCTCATGAGGGTCCAGGGGGCCACCGACGCTCTTCTCTGCATCGCTTTTCCTGCCAATCTCCGGAAAGCAGCTCGGGTGTGGTTCACCCGTTTGGAGCCGGAGAGCATCAGCTTCTTCGCCCAGCTAGGGCAGAAGTTCGTGGCTCACTTCGATGCTTGCAGGAAGTTTCCACAAGAAGCAAACAGCCTCTTCTCCATCAGGCAGCAGGACAGCGAGCCCTTGCGGGACTACGTGGCCCAGTCTACGTACATTGATACCGTGCTGAAAAGGTTTAGCATGGAGAATTTCAAGAAAGGCTATCTTCCGATAGGTCATGGAATTTCTCTTTCCAAGAAGGATTGTCCGACAACTCCTGAGGAAAGAAAGCGTATGAGTAGGATTCCTTATGCTTCGGTAGTATGGTCCATCATGTATGCCATGACATGTACTATACCAGACGTGGCATACTCATTAGGAATAGTGAGTCGATACCAGTCTGACCCAGGTGAAGCACACTAGAAGGTTACAAAGACCATCCTGAAGTATTTACGAAATACCAAGGACTAGTGGCTTCTTTTTAGAGGACCTGACTTGAAACTTGTGGGATATACTGACTCCAGTTTCCAGTCAGATAGGGATGATAGCAAGAGTGTATCTGGCTTTGTTTTTACCCTGAATGGTGGAGCCATCTGCTGGAAGAGTTCCAAGCAGCACACTGTAGCAGACTCTGTATGCGAAGCGAAATATATTGCAGCATCTGATGCAGCAAAGGAAGCTGTTTGGTTGCAAAAATTTCTTGGCGAGCTAGGAGTGGCACCTTCCCTAGATGGTCCTGTTCCAGTGTACTGTGACAGCACTGGAGCCATTGCTCAAGCCAAAAAGCCGAGGTCCTATCAGCGTACCAAGCATATTCTGCGCCGTTTTCATCTTGTGCGATAAATCGTGGAACGAGGTGATATCGACCTTCTGAAGATTGACGGAAAGGAAAACCTGGCTGACCCCTTCACTAAAGCCGTTGGAATTCAAGAACTCAATGATTGTAAATGGAAGATGGGTATACGATACTGTTCTGATTGGCTTTAGTCCAAGTGGGAGTTGTTGGGAAATGTGTCCCAAAGCCAATTTCTATTGCAGATAGTTGTACATTTGATGTAATTGTATATGAATTATATTATTGAATAAAATATTTATTCTAGCAGTTCATCACTATTTCATCTTTCTGTGATGAGTTCTTGAGTGATGAAGTCCTTAGGACTATTTGTATGTGATATAGAGAAGATATATCATATAGTCCTAAAATTGTTCGCGACCAAATGATACACTTATTTCAGGATGATAGTATATCAAGTATAGGTCGTTGTGTGCCATAGTCGTTGGTTGTCCTCTTAACCAAGGAGTGTGGAGACACTGGTATGGCATGCAGATGTTGTGTTTGACATTTCATTGAACGTGACATGTCTGTATTTTTTTCTGCCTAGAGTTTTGATATGGACGTAGTTATCCCTCAGACATGAGATCGTCATGGTAGCTTGCGAGCAACTCACTGTACTTTGGTACTGGACTATCTGGATTTCTAATCCAGGGACAGAAGGTTTCTAGGTACAGTTAAGTACTCGTGTAGCAGTGA
The DNA here is from genome assembly GCA_021397845.1 of Areca catechu. Classification (NCBI taxonomy): domain Eukaryota; kingdom Viridiplantae; phylum Streptophyta; class Magnoliopsida; order Arecales; family Arecaceae; genus Areca; species Areca catechu. The sequence continues at coordinate 159,442,143 of CM038050.1, forward strand.
TCGGATCAAGATGGGATTGACCCCTCCAAATTGTTTGGAGCAGATATCTTACTGTGTTTCAATTTAGCAAAACCTTGGCCAGGGTAGTCTCTGTAATGTGTTACAGGACTTGTGAGATTGAGACACATTGTTGATGGACTTTATGGGTTGGGCAGTTTAACCCTAAGTCTTCCTGAGCATTGAGGTCAAAGAGATTAATTACTAGGTTTCCATATCTCCTGGTTCTTGATTGTTGCTCTGCAACTTCGACCTATCCGGACGTCGGGTGTCATTGCTAGATGGCGACTTTGACTGGTATTGGAAATGTTCCAGTGCTACCGGCTTAGTGTTCGAACCTATGGGGTCACACACCATAGGGGTTTCTACTTGATCTAGTGATCGGAGAACGATTGGGAATCGTTCGTGGACTCATAAAGGAAAAGTATTTTTCTTTACCCTAGTGTCGACACTTGATATTCTTGAAAGTGTCGACACTTGTTGATTTCGCAAGTGTAGACACTTGATGTCACAAAAAGGTTGTGACATAAAATTTTCACTAATAGTTGGTGATGCATGGAGGTAAATTAAGTAATGTGATTACTTGATAGCCCAATTTGATTGAGCTATAAAAATATGGAACGAATCAAATAGGATTTGGTTCAAAATAAGTTTGGGTCCAATTGGGTTGAACCCAATGTATGCACACTTGACCCAATTGATTTCAGTTATGAACTGAAATCAATTAACACATTAATCTGAATTTAAATAAGTTTAAATTTAGTTTTGGGGAGTTATGTAACTTCCCTTGACCATAACTCCCCATAACTACCCATTACCACTCCATTATCACCCATAACTCCCCACTTTCCCTCTCCCTCACCATCTACATAATGGGCTGAAAAGGGAGGATGAAAATAAGAGAAAATTCAGCAAAGAAATGCTGGAAAAATAAAAGGGAAGAAAGGAAAGAAGCTAGGAAATGTTCTAGTTTTATGGGTGTGAGATTTTTGGAAAGAAGTGTGCATATCTGTACCTAGTGATCTAGGTCTTAGGATTGAGTGTTTGGGAAGGGTTCCAACGACTCATTCTCCATCTCTTGAGTTTCTTCATTCATTCAGAGAGTCCGGCATCGAAAGAAGAAAAGGAGTTCCGATCAAATTGTTCCACAATAAGCTAGCACTTGGAGCAGAAGTATATTTTGAAAGAGCCCTGGTGTGAACCACCTGTAGAGGCCGGACACGTGTGCGGCTAAGCAAAGTTCTTCTTCCTCCTCCTGGATCTTTCGCGGCGGAGAGTGTCTCCACTTCATACGAGGTATGGTTTTACATATATAGATATGTTGCTTTGAAATGTTCATAGCATGAATTCATGATTTCATAGTTTATATTAATCATTCATGCAAGATTGGTGCGGGCACCAAACTCAGAAGAAGACTTCAGGGCTCTATCTGGATCTTTGATTGACCTTGCCCGATGAATTAGGATTTTCTGGTTTTGTAATAAGGGTTGACTTGGTCAACTCAATTTTAGTCTTGAGTCTGTATTTCTCTGCAATTTAAATTTTGTTGAGTTATGTTGACTCAGTACAAGTCCTAGTAGTGGTCTAGGTCTTCTCCAGGTTGGTGCCACTTTTTTTTCGGTCAAGTCAAGGTCCAGGGTGCCACTTTTTTTCTCCCAGGCCCAAGCAAGTGGGCTCCACACTCTCAGCCACACGCCAGAGTCCAGGAGGCGCCACATCTTCATCCAGTGTCTTTGGTCCCTACACCATAAGAAGTAAGTTCCTTTTTTTTCTTGCACCACTTGGGAGAGAAATCCATCAAGATACCTCAATCCAAGGAGGAGCCAATTTCTTTCCAGATAAACCCAAGCCAAAATGGCAAGAATTTTTCTTGAAGAGAGGATCAAGGAGGTGCCCCACAATGTTCCATAAAAATCCAAGTTATAAAAGGGAAGAGAGCATGTCTTAGGGAGGAATTCAAGGAGGTTCCCAAAAGTTTCCAAAAGTGCCAAAGCCATGAAAGGAAGAAGCCTAAACTTGTGGAGCAAGACTAGGAGGTGTCCAAATGAGCCAAACCATGAAGGAAAAATTCTTGATTCATGGAGAGATACTAGGAGACACCCCCATAACCTGCCATTTGGAGCTGATTTTCAAGTTTTCTTGGAGTTTTTGGGCTGCCTACTCATGGAAGGAGTCTTGGGAAGAGAATTTGATGCCTAAAGTGTGGGTTAGTCCTATTAGTCCCACATGGGAAATGTATAAAATTTTATTTCTTTGTTATGTCTATATATTCAACTCTATGTAACACTTGAATTTACTGATGAATGAAATCAATTTCTGTGTGAGCAACTTTGTATTTCTCTCTTCCGTACTTGTATTCAGGTGTTGAGCTCCATGAGGGAGTAAATCTGGGTTCCCTAGGAACCTTGAGGAGGTGTGAGATCTCCAAACCCTAAAACCCTACCAAAACCCTAGGTTAGCCGCTTCAATTCCAAACCCTAGCCGCCCATCATCTTCTTCATTCCACCAATCATCCAAACCCTAATCTACCTCATCATCTCACGGCCCCTCTCTTCCAAGTAGAGGCCGACCACCAACATCCAGGTCCATATCGGCTACTTCGAATACAGAGCAAATCCCAGAGGAAGTCAGATCAGCATCCAAGAGAATCAGGATTTCAGCAACATCAATTTTTTTTAAGTTCTTCTTATCTGGTAAATCCTTTCTTTGAGTATCTGGTTCCTTAACTTGTTCTTCTTCTTTTCCAGATCCTGAGTTCAGGACAAGCCAACTCTGCCAAAGGGCCAGTATTGGAGGATCCATTGCGAAGATATCCGAATCCGAGGATCCAACAATCTGCTTAAGAGAGTCCTTCCACCAAACTCTATGAAGATCACTGCCTGGTACATAACCCTTTCCTTCTCTTTATTTCTGTCCTGTTGAAAGTTCAGAGTGAAACCCTAGGTCTGGGAGTTTCTCAACCCCAGCGATCCTTTACTTCTGAACTACTCTGATAATCTAGTTTCTTTGAATTGTGCTTTTAATTATTATATAGTTTCTTTCAATTTAGTTTAACTTTCCTTTGAGTCAAAGCCGACTTCTGAAAATATATATATAAAAAAAAATAAATAAATACATTAATTTTAATTTACTTCCGCATCGCATCATCTTTTTTGTTCTGCATCAAAGATCTTGGGCTAAGTAGCATAGAATAATTCTAAAAGCATGCTTAGATTAAATGTTAATCCATTTATCATGCTTCCGCTGCATGTTATTTTGAAAAAGTTTTAAAATTGAAAGCATGCTTGCTACTAGTTTTTCTTTCAATTGGTATCAGAGCAACCAGGTTGCTCTAGCATGAATGTTTAGTATAAACATTATAAAATCAGTTTAATATCTTGCAAGTACTCGGATTGAGTGCCTCACCAGGCTATCCGGTCATAAGAGAGAAGTAGGGCTGCAAGACCCTCACTTCCCATTCAAAGGGATCTCCTATGGCGTGTCGGGGTGCCATTGTGAAGGACTCATGAAGAAGAAAAAGAAAAGAAAAGAAAAAGTAAAGATTAAAATGTTTTGATCTTTATAATGTTCTAAATTTGAAGTCATAAAATATTTTAGAAATGTTCTAAAGTTAGTTTATGATTGTTATGTTAAATAGTTTAACATAAAATTCAAGTTTAGAAAAGACAAAATTTGGATTTTTGCATTTCTGTGCTCGGGTTGGATCAAGTGTCGACACTTAGCTTACCAAGTGTCGACACTTGGATGTCTATGTGTCGACACTTGGGCTTCTAGGTGTCGACTCATGAACAAAAACACAGAAATTGGTTCACTGTGTGTCGACCTGTCTCAGAGTAGTATCGACACCTGGTGTCGACACTTGCTACTGAAGTGTCGACACTTCACAGTGAACAGAAATTTAAAAGTTGGGTTTTCTTGTAAAAAATGTTTTATAAAGTTTATTGAAAATGTTTCAATCTGTTGTATGATTAACTTAATTATGAATTAAGTAAATCTAAGTGACTAAATGATCTAAGGATATGATTTTAAGATCTAAGTCATATTCATAACTTTGGATTAAATGGGTTAGCTTGAATTAGGTCCTAATTGGGTTAGACCTAAGTTTAGATGAATTGGACTTAATAGAGAATTAACTTAATCAAATGTTGAGTTAAGGTTCTTCTCTAGTATATATCTAATAGTTAGATTGATTAGTCCATACATCTAAATGGACTTAATCTTGGCTTCGTGGTAGGACCCGATTAATTGAGACATTAATCTGAATTTAAATAGATTTAAATTCAGTTTTGGGGAGTTATGTAACCTCCCATGACCATAACTTCCCATAACCACCCATAACCCCTCCATAACCATCGATAACTCCCCACTCTCCCTCTCCCTCTCCACCTATATGATGAGCTGAAATGGGAGGACGAAAATAACTGATAATTCAGCAAAGAAATGCTGGAAAAATCAAAAGGGAGGAAAGGGAAGAAACTAAGAAAGGTTCTAGGTATTGTATGGGTGTGAGGACTTTGGAAAAGAGTGTGCATATTTGTACCTAGTGATCTAGGTCTTGGGATTGAGTGTTTGGGAAGGGTTTCAGCATCTCATTCTCTACCTCTTGAGTTTCTTCATTCATTCAGAAAGTCCGGCATCGAAAGAAGAAAAGGAGTCCCGATCAAATCGTTCCACAATAAGCTAGCACTTGGAGTGGAAGTGGATTTTGAAAGAGCCCCGGTGTGAACCACCTGTAGAGGCCGGACACGTGTGCGGCTAAGCAGAGTTCTTCTACCTCCTCCTGGATCTTCTGCAGCGGAGAGCGTCTCCACTTCATACGAGGTATGGTTTTACATATAGAGATATGTTGCTTTGAAAGCTGTTCATAGCATGAGTTCATGATTTCATAGTTTATATTACTCATTCATGCAAGATCTTGGACTAAGTAGCATAGAAAAGTTCTAAAAGCATGCTTAGATTAAATGTTAATCTTCTTTATTATACTTCCGCTGTATATTATTTTGAAAAAGTTTTAAAATAGAAAGCATGCTCGCTACGTTTTTCCTTTCATGGACCGGGTCCGCCTTCTGTCCTCCAGAGCGAGACCCTCAGAGGTTTGAGCCCTGTGGTCGGAGTCGAGCTCAGCACTCCATCACGTGGAGCCTCTCCGAGCGCGTGCCCTCTAGACCGGGTCCGTACTCTGCCCTCCAGAGCGAGACCCTCGGAGGTTTGAGCCCTGTGGTCGAAGTCGAGCCCAGCACTCCACCACGTGGAGCCTCTCCGAGCGCGCGCCCTCTGGACCGGGCCCGCACTCTTCCCTCCATCAAGACGACCACACGAGCTCGGAGCGTCCAAACCGGAGCAAGCCCTGCCATCCTGGGACGCCGGTGACCCGCTCGAGGACTGCAGAACGGCGCCCCCCATACCGCCATAACTACCTGTCCACCCGTACTTCCAGGGGGATGGGCCAGCCAGAAAGCACGAACTCCTAGGATGGCGACCCCCGGATCGAGGCTCTGCCAAGCTTCCCGGAATGAGGCGACCGGAGAGGATGTCAGAACGAATGGAAGCTTCCCCCACCATATGTCAGGCAAGATATCTCGTCCACGGCACGGAATCCAGCCGCACGTGCCTGCCAACCCGGCGAAGATCCCGAGGCAAGCGTCTAACGGCCATTTTTCAACTACAAAGAATGATCGACACCCCCAAAAGGGGGGAGGTAACAAACAACAACAATCCACCACCAACACAAGCGCAAGCTCGACCAAGAGGGCGGAGCGCCACCACCATTACCACAGTTGAAGGAAGACGAGGAAAACAAGGAGAGGCGGAGGAACAGAGAACCCCTCTGTCCCCGCTATCATTCTCCCCCTGCTACGTTTTCGCCTTCACACACAACTTTTACTCCTCCTAGTGCGGAGTCCATCAAGAGGGGCCCGACCAGGAGGACCTGTTCCCCTGGATCGTCACTGACTTGATCGTCGGAGTGCCCCCGCCAGAAACCCCGGCCCAGATCACTAACCCTTGTTTCGCAGGTCCAGGAGCAGAGGACCGCCAGGTAGCGAAGGGAGCGCACTCCGGCGCCGGCAGCAGCTACGGGCCATGGCGATCTTGGCGGCAACAATTCCAATGATACAAAAGGTGTTTCATGGATGATTAGCCATTGAAAAGCTCTCTACAAAAAAATTCTTAATTATTTGAAAATGTTATTATACTATTCATGCTCCAATATTTTATAATCTTCAAAATCATTTTTGAGATTAACTCCACCTTTGGGGCTCTGGATGTGGAAGGAGAAAATACACGATGATGATTCCCAAATCTTGCATCGCTGTCCCCTTTTGTTTTACGAAAAAAAAGGGAAAGAGGGGATAAATCCCGTCGTAGCTATCCCCCACTAGGGCTCCCTCCCTGACAGACCATGTTCGATTCGGGTCGCATATTTTCGCATGCCCTCTCCATCATAGGTGAGTACGTCAGCCTGATCCCGCTAAACCGATAGAATAGTGCACTCTCCCCCCATTCTGGTCACATGCTCCAGGGCACATCTTGGATTTAATCGAGTCATCTGCAGGGATCATGCCTCGAATCTGTGATCGGTGAGTGGGGAATTTAAGTCCCAACCAACCGGATTACCGTCCCGTTTTTAAAAGGGGCAGACGCATCTATTTTTTGCAATCAGAAACAATCTCGTTCATGGAAAGTTCGGCATTCCATTTTGTTTGAGGTTCCAACATTGTTGCGCGTCTGTTCCACATGAAAGCAGCAACCAACAAATTTCATGCACATTTGTTGTGCGATTTCGTGGCCTCAAGCTTTCCACTTCCATGTGCTAAGCTTGTCACGATTTCATCCAAAATTTGATTTTAAGTGCTTCACATGCACCTGCACCATGTTTCACACCTACTTGAGTCCCGCCTGATGCACGCCACTGTTAAACCAAGTGCCTAGCTTTCTGATTTCTGGAGTTCTCATGCCAGCTTGGTCCCACTTCAAACCCTCCAAGCTTTCCAAGTCAAAACAAACTCTCACCACTTGTTCCCTTGCTGCATGTAATGCTTCTTTAGCAGGGACATGCCATTCAAATCTCACCACTTCACATGCCATGCATTCCATACATCACACCACTTCACGTTCCATGCATTCATGCGTTGTTTAAATTTTCATGGAATACTTCAAAATCCATAGATTCCATGGTGCATTGGCCAAGTCCTCTCTCCAAATTTTATATCAATGCATGTTCTTCCTTAATTTCCCACGGCAATTAAATTTCCAAACTATGCCCAAGCTACCTCAATGTGAACCATTCCACACGGCCCAACTCCTTGTGCCAAGCCTTGCACCCATGCCTCTTTAGCGGGCCTTAATGTGGACCATTTCTTTCTTGTTGTGGTCCAATGTGTTTCACGCGTACATGCAGGTACACAACCCATTCCTAGCCTGCATTTCTCTGGACTCGGACCCGGGCTTAAACTTCATCTTTTGAATTTGATTAGATTTACTCGAAAAGCATATTTGTCACATTAAGTGTAATGACCTAATTACCTGAAATTCACATAGTAAAGATCAAATTTTCAATATTAAATATAAATTAATAAATTAATATTTTTTATATTAATTTATTATAGTTATCACATGATTGAAAGTATAAATCTTGTTATTCATGTACATGACTGATTTCCATAATACATAATTATGTATATCTTTGTTGAACTAAAATATGAAATATAAGTTATGAAAAGAATTTTGATTCAAGATGATTTAAACTCTTAGCCTGACTATGTAGAGGATCTCGTCAATGAGAACTAATATGTTGGTATTTGATTTAATATAAAAGTTTATATCGCAAGTAGATACACGATATAATATCAGCAAACTAACGGTTCCTAAGAACTTTGTTGCAAGATGATATACAACATGCTACAAAATAATACATAGTTCACCGCAAGATGATATGCGATGTCATGATCCTATCACAAGAATAATATGGACATAGCTTATGGTTGATAAGATAAACTTGATATATTTGAAAGACATTGAATTCATGAATGAAACTTAAATTTGACATGAATAATATTTTAACAAAACTACAAATTATAAATTAATTTTGAATTGATAAATTCTATGTAACTATTTTGTATAAATAATTATTTAATTTATTATATAATTAATCTAATTTAAGAATTAATTACTTACTGAGCTATCTAGCTCATCATCCAATATTTATTATTTTTATAGATCTTAAAAACTAAGATGATATAGGAATATGCACAAGAGATTGATTAGAAATAGAAGATGGATATATTTATTTTAGATTGGATACTTTCTTGAATTGGATGTAAGGCCTTCGAATATCATTGAATTATTTGAATATTAAAGTTGGATTTTAGTTAGTTAAATTTTGACTTAATTTATTGATTGATTTTTTAACCAATGCTTCATGATGGCATGATAAGATGCTTTGTATGCTTGTAGAGAGAGTTCTCTATAAGCATATAATAGTTGCTGTGATCCTTGGCTCACGATCTTGGGTCGAGGACATGACAGGATGGGTGGAGAGAGTTTAATGAGATGAACTGATAGGAGATATAGAGAAAGTATTGAGAAAAGGAAGGAGGAGAATGGGGCCATGCAGGAAAGGGGGCTTTTCCTTTTTCTCTTCTTTTTCTATGGAGATTTGGTGATGAGAAGAAAAGAGATGGGAGATGAGAGATTTAGGAAGGGGGTGGGTGGGGAGAGATCAATGAGATGAATTGATGAGAGACAAAAAAGAAATGGTTAGGGGAGGTAAGAGGATGGGGCTATAGAGGCAAGGACTTTCTTTTTTTTTTCCTTCCATTTTCATCAAAATTTTAAAGGATGAGAAGAAGCGAGATGAGAGATCTAGGAAAGAGATGGGTGGGGAGAGTTCAATAAAATAGAATGATGACAAATAAAAAAGAAAAGATAGAGAGGGATAGGGCCATGGAGGGAGGGGGATGGGGGACAAGGCTATGAAGGGATGGAGGGAGGGGGTATGATGCCAGCTTCTTCGTTGGGAGGGGAAGATCCGAAGAACCAAAGAAATGAAAAAAAGAAACAGAAGAAAAAGTTCCACATCACCTATTTTGGCCATGTCATCAATACTTTTATTAAATTTTAAGCCACATCAATGCTGATTTTAGCCACTCGAGGAAGGCCTGCATCATATAAACATCCATGGTTGCCATATTAGACTTCTAGTGAGAGAAATTACCAAAATATATCTAAATTAATATTAAAATAGTTCAAATAGCATAAAAACTAAATTTAAACTTTTTGTAATTTATGGATCATTTAAATAAATTAAATTTAGTATATGAACTATAAACATAATTTATCCTAATTTTTTCAGAAAAGTTTCACTAAAATTCTAATTCATTTGCTCGCAAAGAAAATATTACTAATGGATTTTTCTCTTTTTTGTGTGGAACTAAAAAATGAAAATGAATTTTTGGATTTTTTGCTTGATTGAGTTTTGTGCATGGAGTTTTTTTTTTTGTGTGTATATTTTTTGTGCATAGAATTTATTAATGACTTTCAAAATAATTAAGCTAATTATTATATATATATATATATATATATATATATATATGTGTGTGTGTATGTATGTATGTATGTATGTATGTATGTATGTATACACATCCTAGTATTTCACAAAGCAAATCAGAAATTATTCTTTAGGAATAATTCAAACCAAAATTTCTCAACTTTAGAATTAAAGGTAAAACTAGATTGGATACCAATATATCCATATCTATATTTATTTTATCTAGCAAATGCAAATATAGATACAGATATTAATTGGATATAAATATTCATTTGCATATTATTTAAATGAATAGAGATATGATTAAATACTAAAAGTGTGATTCCTTAGACCTTAGCCCATTTTAGGGAGTGGCTTCATGTGAAGAGAAAATCGGGATGGAGCAATACATGTGTACGCTTGCTTCAGTGTGAAAGAAAAGGGAAAAAAAAATGAAATTTTGGGAATAGAAGAAACGAAGGAGCAAGAAGCGCATGTCCTTTTAATGCACTTCCTCTCTCTCTTATTCTTCCTTCTCTCTTGGTCTTGCTCTTCCCCTCCTCCAGAGACTCTCCCTCTCCTGCAGCTCTTCCTCTCTCCTACAGCTCTTCCGCTCTCTCTCACTTTCTCATTCTCTATTCCTCTCAACCTCTCACTCTCTCCCATGGGCCCTTTCCCTCCATGACTCTCTCTCCATCATCTTTCTCTTTCTTTCTCTCTCACACTCTCTTTCGTGACTCTCTTTCATTCCCTGTGACAAGAAATAGGATAAGGTTAGTAAGTCATTCTCCTTAAAAATTAGAAATTTATCAAATATCTAAGCATTTTTAATTTTTTAAAAAATATTTTAATATATTCATATTGCATTGAGTAAATCCACATGTTTGTATGATTTGTATTGTTAAGTTTTGAAGCATCTGGATGACTAGATAACTTATTTGGATTTTTAACATTTGCAAGATAAGTGATGCAACACTTCTTGGTATATTTTAATAATAATTTAATAATTTTTGTATCTATTCGAGTAAATGGTTAAGCATATTATGTTTTACTTTGAGACACTCCTCTATATAAATTAATTTGAATATATACCATGTTTGAATAATAGATTTAGAAAAAAGTATAATTGGTTAACTTATAAAAATACGTACATATTTCACATGACGATGATTTGGCCCCACCAATGAAAGTTATATGTTGGACTTGTCGATTTATAATCTAAGAAACTAGTTTCAACACTGCACCATCGATGATTAAAGTAATAGTATTTGGATGCCTTATCTATTATATGATTCATGCTATTGAATTACGTGGCCATAGTCAAATATTAGATCTAGTATTTGTTTATTAAAAATATAATTTTCTAAATAAAAGAGGTATTTTTTGATATTTAATAAGCATGGAATTTTATCTAGTCAAATATATATATTTAGTTTTTATAAATTAACATACTTTGACTTATTTTGAAATATTTTTGTCACTTCCTAAGCTATCGTAACTCATCATTTTTCTTCTTATATTTTTATTTTCAAATAATGAAATGTGAATGCTTTTGGAACACTGGAAAGTGCTTATGAACATTTGTAGTTCTTTGTTATCTTTGAGAATTGATCTGATGTCAAGTTTAGCAAAATTGAAGGTTGTTATCTAATTATGTTAATTTAAAAGTGTTATGACTTTTGTCATCCTGAGATTATATGGTAATGAATAAGGATTATGAGATGTAATTATATAAGCTCTCGAGCATTGAAATTGTTTTGATTATAATTTTTTATAAAATAATTTGATCTTTGATTCAAGTAGCCTTATATATCTATAGAATCTACCTTGCAGGCATGTGGTATTTGTTACATGATCGGTTCAAAGCATAACAAATTTAATAATATCAGAGCTTAGATTTAAAGTTATTAGGGATTGTAATAACTTTGTGATAGAAATAATGGTATATGCTAAGATTCATTGGAAAGATTGAGAGTTGGATAGAACTTAAGCTATGAAACATCCCTATTTGCTTGTGTTGATAAATTTGTATTATTTTGTTTGAATATTATTTGTGATATTTGTTTTTTTTTACTGAATCAAAATATTGCCCTATCATGCTCATAACCAAAGTATGAGCTGGCTAATAAGTCTTAGAGCAGGATAATTTATGTTTAAGGTTCTAATTTGCTAGATTTTGATACAAATTAAGTGCAAGAAGATTTGACATCGAATAGTATTGTTCATTATGATTATGTATTTATTAGTAATTTAAGTGAAATTGAAAGTTCAATTTGATATGGGGGTATAATATTACTTCGGCTCAAAATTAATTATGTGGTGATACAGTAGAGTTCATTCATGAGAAATTATTTAAGAATCAGGCTAAGAATGATTTTATGATATTTGTTCAAAATATTGTTCAAGGTTAAAATCTATATGTTAATCATGTATGAAACTACTACGTCTTTATGGATATTGCCAATAAGGTTATTTCTCATTGTAAAAAATTTGTTTAATTTTGATATCATAGAGTATTCATTTCGATGGATCCTTTGATGATTTTAATTAACATCATTGGATTAAAACAATATATTTTATTAATGTCCGTGGAAACTATAATATGTGTAAAATTTCTTAATTCAAAAATTTTGGTTTATGAACTAATCTAGAAATCTTTTGCTATCATTGTTGGGGATTGCTAACGAAATCTGATACATAATGGGTAATTTGATTTTGAGAGGCTTATATGACTATATGTATAATTTATAATAAATACTTAAAATCTTAATGAGGAAAAATCTAGAGGAGATAACTAAGTTGATCTTATTTATATATGTATTGATCTAAAGCTTTCGGTGGAACATTGGGACAATCTTGTAATTATATTTACTCATAAAGAGTTGATTTTGTGTTATCTATATAAATTAATGAGAGACTCAAGATTTAATTCATATTATAGTAGTTCTCGCCTATGGTTATGAACATAGCAATTATCTTAAGGGTTAACCATGATAGATGTGCTTCAGGTACATTAGGAATAAGAATTGAAAGTTTCTTTAAGCTTTACCTAGAATTTGGAATCTTGATTCTTTTAGTTTATAATATAAGGTAATACTTTGATCAAAAGTTATTTAGTGAATCTAGATAATATTAGTGGGTTTAATTAAAATGTATAGTAGAAATGTGGCGGTTTAAATTATTTTTAAGCTGGTCAATAATATTAATGCTTTGATTTAGAAGATTATGATAGATGACTTAATTTGAATTTTCTTGTAGAAGATTTCATTAATAATGGAGAAGATAATATTCTTGATTTTTGGTTACTTCAGATATTGCCGTGTGATTTTCACTGATAGATTTTCTTATCTTATATAGTGCTAAGAAAATTTTAGTATGTGGAGGTTTGGGTTAGTAAATGATGATCTTGGATTTGGAATATTTGGGCAAGGATCTCATTTTTCCTAGATTTGAGGACTGGATTTCTCTACTTGTTTGAAAGAATTTGAGATTATTTATCAATCTTGAAGAATATCCTATGATCAAATGTTCTTCCATTAAAGGTAATTGAAGCCATCTATGATCTCGTAATAGATCAATTAAATCAAGAGTATTTAATTTTTTTGTCAGGAAACTTAGTCATATTTAGAAATTGATTTTTGAATAATTAATTTAGATTTTCGATACAAAGGACCAATTATAAGATCTTCTTAATAAAAGTTTTATTAGACATGATACCTTTTCTTGGAGAACTTCAATATTATTTGTTAAGAAAAATGATTGTAGCATGAGGCTACGCATTGATTTTCAAGAATTGAATAAGATAATAGTAAGAAATAAGTATTCTTTGCTTTGAATTGATAATCAATTTGATTAGTTGAAAGGGGCTCTAGTATTTTCTAAGATTGATCTTTGTTCTAGGTATCATCAATTGAAAATAATGATAGAGTATGTGCTCAAGATTGCCCTCTTTATACAGTATAAGCACTATGAATTTATGGCCATTTTTTTTGAGTTGGTTGATAATGCTCCAACATCCTTTATGGACTTAATGAATGGTATATTCAAGTCCTTTTAGATAAATTTGTAGTGGTTTTTATTGATGATATTCTAAGTTTACTCTAAAAGTTAAACCGAGTATAAACAACAATTGAAAAAACATTACCCCTCTTATGACCTTGAACTTAGTGATTGTATTAAAAATTTGAGGGCACTATTTGGATGGTAAATCTTGAGAAGTTCGTATTGATCACAAAAGTTTGAATTACCGTTTCACTGAGAAAGAACTTAATATGCGACAGAGAAGATGGTTAGAATTGCTAAGTATTATGATTTGTCCTGTACATTATCATCTAGAAGAAGCAAATGTGATTGTTGATGTGCTAAGTAAAAAATCTTTAGATAGCATAACTACTTTAATTACTTATTAAAGGCATGTATTAGAAGATTCGAAAAAAATAAAGATTAAGATATGCTTATCTAGTTTTAAGGTACAGTTAGCTAATCTTTAAGTTCAATCTACTATAATTGAAGGATTAAATGTACTCCAGTAAATGATCCTTGACTGCAAAAGATCAAGAGTGATATTGAGTCCGGCTCTCAGACAAAGTTTAGAATTTATGAAGATGGATCATTAAAATTTAATAATAGAGTTTGTGTTTCTCATGACTTTAAGTTAAAAAGAGGAATCATGAAAGGTATGTTGGGAGCTTATGCCATTAATATGAGAAATTCTTGAGAGCTAAAGAATGAAATGAAAGAAAAGGATCTGCATCTTTTTTGGATTAAGGTATGCTAAATTTCGAGGATAAAATTTATATATAAAGAGAGGAGAATATGATAATTTGAGCCTGGGACCATTTCATGGAGTAGCTTCACATAAAGGGAAAACTGGGAGAGCGATCATACTTTATTGGGCAATATAATATTTTCAATGTATCTTAAAAATAATTTAATAATTTTTTATATCTATCCGAATAAATGGTCTAGCATGTTATACTTTATTTCTGGTACAAGAATTAAACATATATTTTAATATTTTTATATGTAAATTAATTTGAATATATACTCTAGTTTGAATAATATTTTTAGAAAAATGCGACCGGTAATTTATAAAATTATGTTTGTATATATTCGACATAGCTACAATCTAGCTCTGTCAATGAAAATTATATACTGAACCTGTTGACTTGTTATCTGAGAAACTAATTCTGGTATTGCATCATCGATGATTAGAATAGTAGTATTTAAATATTTTATCCATTATCTAATGCATGCCATTTGATTATGTTATAGTAGTGAACAAGATCCATTCGGCCCCGACATGCATCCTCCTTGGAGGCTGGCTCGGCCACATACTCTGCCACCTCGGCCAGGCACCTTTCCACCTTGGCCTCACCACGGTCCCACTTCGACCATGTGACGGTTCAACCCAGCTCGGCTCGACCCCACCTCGGCGGTGAACCAGTACCTCGGCCTCACTTCGGCCGTTCAGTTCAGCTCGGCATGCTCGTGGCATGCCCAGGTCAGCTCCAGCTCGGCATGCCCACGGTGCACCCCCAGTCCAGCTTGACATGCTCGTGGCATGCCCAGGTCGGCTCCAGCTATCCCAGCTTGGTACCTTCTCTGTGCCTCGGTCCGTGCGGACGGGAGGTACGCGCGTCCATCACTTGTGCCAGGGGAAACTGGCGCCCGCACCACCCATGCGCACACTTGCACTAAGGCAGGCACGCGCCAGGATAACGACCGGTGGCACCCCGGCAGTGCCTCGCCTCCGTCTGGTCCGGCGCGACCCCACGCCGGTGAGCCCCCGTGCCCGCCACGCCTCCGAGCTTCGACGCCTCCGACTTCCACACAGGCCGGCGCCCGGTCTGCCCGTGGGAAGCTCGCAGGAGGCTTCCGCCCAAGCCGGCACCCAGTTCGCCCGCGGGAGGCTCGCCTCCGAGCTCCGGCGCCTCCGGCTCCTCCCGACCTCGCCCACGGCCGATGCCCAGTTCGCCCATGGGAGGCTCGCCTCCGAGCTCCGGCACCTCCGGCTCCTCCCGACCTCGCCCACGACCGGCCCCAGCTCACCTCCACCAGCTCTGGCACCGGCTCAGCTGGGCAAGCCCGCGGCTGCCCCATGCCAGCCCGGCTCCACCCACACCTGCGACCGCTCCAGTTCGGTGCACCCAGCTCCGCTTCCGCCTGTGGGAAACCCATCTCGGCACCACCTCCGCTCGCAGCTTCGGTCC
Organism: Areca catechu; assembly: GCA_021397845.1. Taxonomy (NCBI): domain Eukaryota; kingdom Viridiplantae; phylum Streptophyta; class Magnoliopsida; order Arecales; family Arecaceae; genus Areca; species Areca catechu. Next base: position 159,457,878 of record CM038050.1, read on the forward strand.
TGCCCCGCTCCAATCCGGCAATCGGTGCCCCGGTCCGGTCCTCCCAGTTCGGCTCCCAGCTTGGCCTGGTCGCACCCACGCGCCTGTAGCTCCGTGACCATGCCAGGGCGCGCCCCAGCATCGGTGCACCTCGGTGCCACCTGCCCCTGCGCCGGTCCGCCTCGGCATCAACCTTCCCAGTGTCTAGATCCACCAGCACTGGTCCAACCTGGCTCCGCCCGCCCCAGCGGCTGGTCGCCTGCAGGAATCCGCCCATGAGAGGCCTGCTCTGCCACCCTACAATTCCCAATCCAGACGCCCGCGTCGACTCCAGCCCCGCTTTCGCTCGCGGTGCACCCAGCTCCGATACGACACGCCAAGCTCCGTCCGCCGAGCCTCCGTCCAGTCTGCTCTTCGAGCGTGACATGGTTCTATCCTAGCCCGCGCCAAGGCCGGCGCCATGCCCGCTCGTTCATGCCAAAGCATCTCGCTCCCGCACCTTGATCCGCGCGCCCAAGAGACTGCTGCCCGTGCACCCCGATCTGCATGAAGGAGGCACCTCGTGTCGCGCACCTCGAACTGTGCACATGAAGAGCCTCCATCTGCCTGTCTCTCTTGATCCGTATATCATCGTCTCCATCCCAGGTACGCTTTTCGAAATATAGGTACGGTGGCATCTTGACATGTAAAATCATCGCCCCTAGTGTGCCTCCTACCAGAAGGGCTATATTAAAGCCCCCAGGATACAATTTACACCAATCAGGAAGCCGTGTCCCATCCAAGGCACTATGCCCCTTCACCAACCTCCTGAAGGTTGACCAACCTATCTAAGCCTCCTAGGCCTGCGGAAGCCTCACAGGCCTATACCAAGAAGAACGTGCCTCTCTGAACACCAAGAGTCGCTCGTCTACATAAGAGCAGCAGGAAGAGGTGAGAAGGGGTAAGAGGCAATGCACTCTCTTCATTCTTACATTATCTATCACCCTCTGGCAATAGAGAGTCCCCCAAGCTCTCCGCCTCAGAGGTCTCTTATCTCCTTCGATCGTCCCACTGACTTGATCGTCGGAGTGTCTTTGCCGGAATTCCCGGTGCAGGTCTCCCTTGTTTTGCAGGTATTGCCCAACGGAGGGATGATATGGAAGAAGAAGACTCCTCATCGGAGAGGCCCACAGGAGGACCACCACAGTACCAAGCCCCTTTCATCCTAACTACGACTATGTTCCCTTTGATCGTCTCTGACCGATGAGCCCGGTGATGTTGGTGGGGAGTCCACTCACCTAGGCCACGTAAGAGCTACTGGCCACGGCGATCTAGGCGGCAACAGATTGGCGCACCAGGTAGGGGGGTAGATCCATGCTTCTCAATAAGGTGGGATGATGGTTTCCACCTTTGTCCTTAGTCCCTAGAGGGTAGACCGGGGGCACGGGGATGGGGGCATGAGAACTTCTCCCTCTCTCTCGAGGCTCCAAGGAGCGGCCTCGACCAAAAACCTTGAGCTGTGAACGTGCATCGCCACCCTTGACGGGGCAACTAGCATCAGGCCAAGGATGGAGCCACCTCCCGGCGGTGCCACCATCCAAGAGCCCCACCAAAAAAAAAAAAAAAAGAGAAGAAGAAGAAAGAAGAAAAGAGAAAAAGAAGAGAGGGAGGAAGGATCCGGCCATCGTGAAGAAAAAAAAAGCCCATGCGACGGAGTATGCTCCCGTGCTACGGGGCTTGCTCCCATCCAACAGAGCTTTCCCCCGTCCGACGGAGTATGCTCCCATGCAACGAAGTATGCTCCCATGCAACGGGGCTTGCTCCCATCCAACGAAACTTCCTCCCATCCAACGGGTGTCTCGTTTCTCCCATGCAATATTCAACATAAGCTTCTTCCTCCCATGCGGTAGAGTACCATGCTCTCGTACAGCGGTTCTCCTCCACCATGCGACGGAGATCTATTCTCCCGTTCAACGGAGTCCTCTTCCTCCAAATGGAGATCTATCCTCCCATTTAGAGGAGTTCTATTCTTTCTTGAGGAAGACCTCCTATGACATCATCAACGGAGCCTCAAGCTCCCATGCAAAGGGGTTCCATACTCCCATGCAACGGGCTCTCTTACGGAGCCTCGTTCTCCCATGCAGCGGAAGCTTCCTCCCATGCAACAAGGTTTTCTCCCCCTGCAGCGGAACCTCTTTCCTCTCTCGCGACGAAGTTCCAACTCTCCCATGAAGCAATGGGGCCCCTCATTCCTTCCATACAACGGAGTATGCTCCCATGCAATGGAGCTTACTCCTATGCAACGAGGCTTGTTCCCATCCAACAAAGCTTGCCCCCATCCAACGGAGTATGCTCCCATGCAATGGAGCTTACTCCCATGCAACGGGAGTCTCTTCTACTCCAAAGCAATGCAGCCATTTTTCTCATACAGTTGAATATGCTCCCATGCAACGGAGCTTATTTCCATGCAACGGGGCTTGCTCCCATCCAACGGAGCTTCCCCCAATCCAACGGGAGTCTCGTTTCTCCCATGCAACATTCAACGGGACTTCCCCCATGCGATGGGGTTTTCATCTCCCTTGTGCAACGAAGCTTGCTCCCATGCAACAGAGCTCCCCTTCTTCCATGCAATGGAATCTTGTTCTCCCATACAGAGGAGTTCTATTCCTTCTTGAGACCTCCTATGACATCATCAACATAGACTTCTCCCATGCAACGGAGCCTCAAGCTCCCATGCGACGGAGCCACCTCTCATGCGACGGAGCCTCCTCCCATGCGACGGAGTCTCCCCCATGCCATGCAGCAGGATCTCATTTCTCCCACTCAAAGGAGTCATCTCCTTCATGCAACGGAGCCCCAAGCTCCCAGGTAACTTAGGTCTCACCTCCTCCTGTGCAACGGAGGTCCGTCCTCCCATGCGATGGAGCCTTGCTCCCCCATGCGACCAAGTTCTATTCCTCCATGCAAGGGAGTCTCATTTTCTCCTGAGAGGGTGGCCGACGAATTTGATCCTGGCCCGCTCAAGGAACATATCTTTATCTATTCATATGACCGGAGCTCAACAGGTAACTCCTTCTCCGCTACATTTATACAATGAAAAACTGTGTCACAGTTCTACAGGAAAAGCTCCCAGGAGCTCTCCAACATCTCGAGACGGGAAACACCAGAGGTCCCACACCAAGCTAAGAAGCTGCCAAAACTGTGCGATTCAAGCCAAGAGTCAATAAAGCCTCTCGATAAAATAGAGCTAAAGCCAAGCTCCCAAATGGAGCCAAGCTCCTCGCAAAAGTCAAGCCCTTTGATGAGACTGAGCTCCCTACTAAGGTCAAACTCCCGTTGAAGATGAAGAAAACTAATCCCCACTATGGCAGGGGAAGGCAACGAATGAAGCACAATTCTCGAAAGGAAGAAGCAGTGAAGGCTCAGTCACTTCACGCACATCATGCGAAACTTTGGAGTGGGATTTTGCCCTCCACACCATGCGAACATGGTGCAAAGGGTGGTCCTGTTCCTCCATGCAACATGGGCATTAGGGCCAACCACCATGGGAAGCTTCGGAGGCCCAACCATTTACGACCCTCCTAGCATGGCGAACCAGCAACTCTGTCATCTCATGAAGGAGGTAAGAATCCCTCCTCAATAATTAAAGTTCCTCTATGGTGCAACTTTGTTCTTCACCAACACAGGAACTCACCCGACTGACTCCAAGTCCGGCGGAGTTAAGAGCTGAAGCCAAGCTCTTCACTGAACCCCGCATCTACCTCCTGACTATCATCCGGAGATGTCCATAGGTAGCTCTGAAGGTCCAACCATTTGCGGCTCGCCTCCTAGCATGCCAAACAGCTCTTCCACCTCATGAAGGATGTAAGAATACCTCCTTAATAATTAAAGTTCATCTTTGGTACATCTTTGCTCTTCATCATTACAGGAGCTCATCCGTCCGACTTTGAGTCTAGCGAAGGAAGCCCAGAGCCCGGCTTCGGCATAAAATCCTGGAGAACAGCTCGGTAAGTCGCACAAGGCTCAACTCCAGCCTACGATTCGGGGTTTAGTCCGGAAGTTCGCACGGAATCTGGTTCCAAAGCGAAGTCCCGGACCTCAGTCTGGAAGGTGGAGCTGAACCCAGTTCACCCACGAAATCCCAGAGGACAGCTCGGTAAGTCGTGCAAGGCTCAACTCCAGCCTGCGGCTCTGGGGTTCAGTCTGAAAGGTGGCGCAGAACCCAGTTCCCCCATGATGTCCCGGACTTCGGTCCGGAAGGTGGCGCGGAATCCAATTCCCCCACGATGTCCTGAACTTCGATTCGGAAGGTGGCGCGGAACCCAATTCCCCCACGATGTCCCGGACTTCGGTCTGGAAGGTGACGCGGAACCCAATTCTCCCAAGATGTCCCGAACTTCGATCTGGAAGGTGGCACGGAACCCAGTTCCCCACGATGTCCCAGACTTCGATCCGGAAGGTAGTACATAACCCAATTCCCCCATGATGTCCCAGACTTCGATCCGGAAGGTGGCACGGAACCCAATTCTCCCACGATATCCCGGACTTCGATCCGGAAGGTGGTGCAAAACCCAATTCTTCCATGATGTCCCGGACTTCGGTCTGGAAGGTGGCGCGGAACCCAGTTCCCCCATGATGTCCTGGACTTCGGTCTGGAAGGTGGCGCGGAACCCAATTCCCCCACGATGTCTCGGATTTGGTCTGGAAGGTGGTGCGAAACCTAGTTCCCCCACGATGTCTCGGACTTCGGTCTGGAAGGTGGCGAGGAACTCAGTTCCCCCACGATGTCCCGGACTTCGGTCTGGAAGGTGGCGCGGAACCCGATTCTCCCACGATGTCCCGGACTTCGGTCTGGAAGGTGGCGCGGAACCCGATTCCCCCATGTGATCCCAGACTTCAATCTAGTTGATGCCTCGGAACCCGATTCCGGCATGAGGGCCCGGACTTCAGTTCGCGTGTTATCCCTTGAGTTCCTCCGCCAGGATGGCTCCCCTGAGGTCGAGCATTGCTCCCTCAAGGTCGAGCATCTGGCCTGAGTCGAACTCCTGCTCCTTGAGTTCCTCCGCTAGGATGGCTCCCCCGAGGTCGAGCGTTGCTCCCTCGAGGTCGAGCATCTGGCCTAAGTCGAACTCCTGCTCTCTGAGTTCCTCCGCCAGGATGGCTCCCCCGCGATCGAGCGTTGCTCTCCCGAGGACGAGCATCTGACCAGATACGATTTCTCTCTCCAGCTCCTTGGGTTTCTTCATCCAGGATGGCTCCTATCTTCTAGCAACTTCAATACCTTCATCAAAGGTTCCGATGGATATTCTAAACTCGGCCACATCAACTATATGCCCGGTCATATTTGTGAGCACCCAAGTTATACACCTCACCAACTTATGCCTCCATGGTACCACCTTCTATCTGGTCAAAGAGGAGTCAGACCGGAGTACTTGCACCATCATAACGCAACTAACCTTAGATCGAAGTACCTATAGGCAAGTAAGTTTTAAAAACAAACGCCTTCGACTTTGTTTTGCAGGCCACTCCCTGTCCATGAAAAGGACAGCCATACTAGGTCTTCAAAGATCAACGGTTAAAACTCCGGTAAGTTCGATTTTATTTAAGTGACTAACTTCTTGCAGCCGATACAGAATCCGCTAAGGCGCAGAGCTGAATGAATGATAATACTCCCTTTATCCAAAATGAAAGCGTTTTGGACTCAGGGAGTGGGGGCAACTGTTACAGTAGTGAACAAGATCCATTCGGCCCTGACACGAATCCACCTTGGAGACTGGCTTGGCCATATACTCTGCCACCTTGGCCAGGCACCTTTCCACCTCGGCCTCACCACGGTCCCACTTCGACCATGTAGCAGTTCAGCCTAGCTCGGCTTGGCCCCACCTCGGTGGTGAACCAGTACCTCGACCTTACTTCGGCCGTTCAGTTCAGCTCGGCATGCTTGTGGCATGCCCAGGTCAGCTCCAGCTCGGCACGCCCATGGCGCGCCCCCAGTCTAGCTCGGCATGCTCGTGGCATGCCCAGGTCGACTCCAGCTATCCCAGCTCGGCACCTTCTCTATGCCTCAGTCCGTGCACACGGGAGGTACACGCGTCCATCACTTGTGCCAGGGGAAACTGGCGCCTGCACCGCCCATGCGCACACTTGCACCAGGGCAGGCATGCACCAGGGTAATGACTGGCGGCACCCCGGCAGTGCCTCACCTCCGTCCGGTCCGGCGCGACTCCATGCCGGCGAGCCCTCGCGCCCGCCACACCTCCGAGCTCCGGCGCCTTCGGCTTCCGCCAAGGCCGGCGCCCGGTCCGCCCATGGGAAGCTCGTGGGAGGCTTCCGCCCAAGCCGGCACCCGGTCCGCCCGTGGGAGGCTCGCCTCCGAGCTCCGGCTCCTCCCGACCTCACCCATGGCTGGCACCCAGTTCGCCCGCAGGAGGCTCGCCTCCGAGCTCCGGTGCCTCCGGCTCCTCCTGACCTCGCCCACGGCCAGCCCCAGCTCACCTCTGCCAGCTCCGACACCGGCTCAGCTGGGCAAGCCCGCGGTTGCCCCGTGTTAGCCCGGCTTCGCCAACGCCTGCGACTGCTCTAGTTCGGTGCACCTAGCTCCGCTTCCGCCCATGGGAAACCCACCTCGGCACCGCCTCCGCTCGCAGCTCCGATCCTGCCCCGCTCCAGTCCGACGATCGGTGCCCCGGTCCGGTCCTCCCAGTTCGGCTCCCAGCTCAACCTAGCCGCACCCGCACGCCCGCAACTCCGCGACCTCGCCAGGGCACGCCCCAGCATCGGTGCACCTCGGTGCCACCTGCCCCTGCGCCAGTCCGCCTCGGCATCAGCCTTCCCGATGTCCAGATCCACCAACACCGGTCCACCCTGGCTCCGCCCGCCCCAGCGGCTGGTCGCCCGCAGGAATCCGCCCGTGGGAGGCCTGCACTGCCGCCCTACGGTTCCCAATCCAGACGCCCGTGTCTACTCCGACCCTGCTTTCGCTCGCGGTGCACCGAGCTCCGATACGACATGCCTGGCTCCGTCCACTAAGCCTCCGTCCGGTCTGCTCTTCCAGCATGACGTGGTTCTATCCTAGCCCGCGCCAAGGCCAGCATCTTGCTCGCTCGTTCACGCCAAAGCATCTCGCTCACGCGCCTCGGTCTGCGTACCCAAGAGACTGCTGCCCACGTACTGTTGACTCTGGTCTTGATTTTGATGATTGACAAAATGTTTAAGTATATATGAGTACTAATTATATTTTAAGTATGTTTTTTCAGATCTTAGTACTTATCCATGTTGAATGAAGAAATGCTTGTATTTCAATTGAAAAAGTCCTTAAATTAATGGAAAATTAAGTATATGGACTTTGGAATTGATATGGAAGAACTTAAAGAGGTTAAAGTTTCAATTTGAAAAAGTATCAGCAAAGTTTCAGCATGGCACAGGCAAGTGTCGACATTTGGAAATGAAGTGTCGACACCTGAGGATCAAGTGTCGACACTTGAAGAGTGAAGTATCGACTCAAGGCCTGAGAACAAGAAAAATACAGAAAATATGAAAAATCAAATTGGCTATGAATAGTGTTCTAGTGTCAACCTACTGTAGCAAGTGTCGACACTTGCACTATTCAAGTATCGACACTTACTGTTCAAGTGTCGACACTTGAACAGTAACGGCTAGTTTTCAAAAGCTGCAGAACTTCTCCAACTTTCTTCAAACGACCATATCTTCATCCCCAACGGTCATAAATGATCATCTATGGTTTGGAGAGCTATATAAACATCAAAAATCAAATGGGGAAGCAATCCTTTGGTGAGTTTTTTTAATATTCTTCAAGGATTCAAGAGTTGAGTGATTCAAAGCCTTCAAGCTTCCAAGTTTCAAAGAGAGCATTCAAAGTCTATTTCTACAAGAATCAATCAAATGCTTCATCAACTTGAAGACAAGATCTTCATTAACAATCAAGGGCTTCAAAGAGATATTTGCTTTATTTTAGAAAGCTTTTATTGTATTCATTTATACTTGCTCTTACATTGTTTTACTTGAGGTTTTTGGTGAGCCTTGGAAAACCAAAGAGGTTTTTGGTAAGCCTTTGAAAACCAAAGTGGTTGTTGGTGAGCCTTGAAACCAACTAGGATTTTACTTGTGAGCCCGAAGCCAAAACAAGTTGTTTAGGTTCTTGGTTATCCCATAAAACCAAGGGTGGTTGTTGGTGAGCCTTGAAACCAACTAGGGTTTGACTTGTGAGCCCGAAGACAAAACAAGTTGTAAAGATTGTTGGTGAGCCTAAGTTATAAAACCAAACTTAGTGAAATTCCCAAGAGGTTCTTGGGAAGTGGATGTAGGTGCTAGGTTTACACCGAACCACTATAAACCTTTATGTTTGTGTGATTGTTCTTCTTGTGCTTTTATTTCTTTATTTCCGCTGCATTTATTTGAAATACACATGCACTTGAATTGCATTAGCACATACTTGCTTTAGTTCACACTTTACAAATAATATAAAAGTTTTATAAAATCCAATTCACCCCCCCTCTTGGGTTGCCTATGTAGGCCTATAATTGGTATCAGAGCTCGGTGCTCTGATTGAAAATCTAACGATTTTGAGTTAAAGATTATGGCAACCCTTGTAGGTATTAGTGTTAGACCACCATTTTTCAATGGCATAAATTACACATTTTGGAAAACTCGCATGCGCATCCATATTCAATCTATTAGTTATCATCTTTGGAAAATCATTATTAGTGGTCCTCATATTCCTTCCATTTTGGTTAATGGTATTTCCATTCCAAAGCTCGAAGAGGATTGGAATGAATATGACATTAAACAAATTGAACTCAATGTTAAAGCAATGAACTTGCTTTATTGTGCATTGGACTTAAATGAATTTAATAGAATTTCTACATGCACATCGGCGAAGGAAATATGGGACACATTTGAAGTTACTCGTGAGGGTACTCTTCAAGTGAAGAACACTAAAATTAATTTGCTTATACATTCTTTTGAAATTTTTGAAATGATGCATTATGAATCTATATCTAATATGTTTTCAAGATTTATGACTATTATTAATGAATTAAAAAGTCTTGGCAAAATCTATACTAATGCTGATTTGGTGAACAAAATTCTTAGATCCTTGCCAAAATCATGGGATCCAAAGGTGACGACGATCCAAGAAGCTAAAGATGTAGAAACCTTACCTTTAGAGGAGCTTATCGGTTCACTCATGATCTATGAGTTGAACTTATGGCAAAGGATAGTGGAAGCTGATACAAAAAAAAAGATAATGGCTTTCAAAGCCAAAAAGAAATTCAAGGCAATGATGGCAACTTGGAGCGATAGCGAAGATTCAAGTACGGATGATGAAGTTGCCCATCTTTGCTTCATGGCAAATGAGAAAAAGGTATGTACTAAAAATAATTATGATTTTATCTTTGAAGAATCACATGATGCATCTAATGATCTTGTGCATGAATATAGATTACTAAAAATTGAGCACGAGAAATTAAATAGGCATGTAGATTCATTTTCTCTTGACAACACCAATCTTACAAATAAAAATGGTGATTTAAATGCCAAGATTGATATTTTGAAAACTGAAAAGAATAATTTTTCTAAAGAAAAAGAATTTTTAGAAAAAGAAAATGTTATTTTGAAAGATTTATGTGATAAAAATATTTTGGTTGAGGAAAAGAAGCAAAAACTTTTAAAAAATTTCTCTATTCCTGCTTCTTTCAATTTATCTTCTAAATATGGTTTTAATGCTTATCCTTCTAGATTAAGAAAAGTTTGGGTTCTAAAAGAAACCATAATTACTAATCATAAAGGATCCAAGAAAGTTTGGGTACCAAAAATGTCCACTTAATTTGTTTTGCAGGAATGTCTTGCAACCCAATATGAAGTAAGGAAGTTCTTAAAAAAAGATTGTACAAGACAATTTAAAGAAGTGGACAAGCTACATTTTGAACTAAATGGTAAAAGGAATGACTTTGTATATTGGTAAATTCTAAACATCTCCTTCCATAATTAAAAATGTAGATTAATTTTTATTGCATCAATTTCTTTGAAAAATTATTTTAAATAGTTAATTAGAATCAAGTTTGGACTTATCATCATTGGCCATGATCATGAACTTTTTGGTGTTGATGAATTTCATGCTATTATGATTAAATTTATGATTATAAGACCTTCACTTGATTTTGATTAATGTATTTCATGAAAAATACTTTTAAAGATGCATATTGATTTGAAAAATGTTTTAATTGATTGATTAGAATCAAGCTTAGACTAATAATCATTTGTTGTGATTATGACCATTTTGATGTTGATGGATTTCAAGCTCTCATGGTCAAACTTGTGATTATTAGATCTTCACTTGATTTTGATTAATATAGTTTCTGAATTATTTCAAGTGAAATGTTACGATTTATGTGCTTTCATTGTTGGCATCTATGCTTAAGTTAGAATTGATTTGAATCAAGTATAGAACTGGTAGTTAAGGAATACATTTGAGAAGAATGTATACATATTGACAAACCCTTGCTCTAGTAGCTAGACTTGATATCATATTACTTCTAGCATTTGTATGGATATCAAAACATCTTAAAATAAATTTGAAATCATGCTAAAAGTTTTTAAGTGATATAAATGCTTTGTATTTTGAAAATCATGAATATCTTAAAAAATTTCAAATCTTGATGCATAAGCTTTCATGTTTTATTCCTGAAATAAATGCATATTTTTAAAGGAGGAATAACATTCAGGGGGAGCATCCAAAGATTTGTTATCATATTTGATGCTTTGAATATCTTGTTGATATCATGCTTTGCTTATATTGCTCTGATACTCCTTCTTCTTGTTTTCAAATCTAATTCTTTGAGAGAAGTTACATTCAAATGGTATCATATTCTATTGGTATCAAAATTATTTTTAAAAGAGTTCCTAGTAACCGCTTCGGATTGGGTTAGTCACCATGGCCGTCCGGTCATAGGAGATAGTAGGGCTTAAAGACCCTCTCTTCCCATTCAATGAGCTCTCTTATGACGTGTAGGGGTGCCGCTGTGACCTTATCCCATGAACAAGTAAAACGAATGGATAATATACATCAAATCATTTCTTGCATGTGCTTACATTCTGTGGTATCATGTTCAATTTATATCATATTCAATTGATATCATAATTATTTGATTTTATGCATTGATTTTGATGACATACTTGCTATTCTTTTCGACTTCATTCCCACTTTGTATTACCTTTCATCCTTTTTTATGATGTCAAAAAGGGAGAGAAAATTGTTAAGTATGAAAAGGGGAAGATTGGATAAACATGAAAAATCATTTGAGAAATGAAAGAAAGTGCAAAAGGGGGAGAAGAATGTAAAATATTTGTATCTAAAGGGAAGAATTAATAAGAAGAAAAAATTTTAAAAAATTTGAAAATTTTGCATATTTTGAAAAATATTTTTAAAGATTTTTTGGATCATATTTTGAGGGGGGGCTTGGTGCCTATTATTTTGAGCTTACATGTTTATACTATTGTTAATCTTTTAAGCTTACCCTATTCATATACTTAAAGATTTTGTCATCATCAAAAAGGGGGAGATTGTTGACTCTGGTCTTGATTTTGATGATTGATAAAATGTTTAAGTATATATGAGTACTAATTATATTTTAAGTATGTTTTTTCAGATCTTAGTACTCATCCATGTTGAATGAAGAAATGCTTGTATTTTAATTGAAAAAGTCCTTAAATTAATGAAAAATTAAGTATATGGACTTTGGAATTGATATGGAAGAACTTGAAGAGGTTAAAGTTTCGATTTGAAGAAGTATCAGCAAAGTTTCAGTATGGCACAGGCAAGTGTCGACACTTGGAAATGAAGTGTCGATACCTGAGGATCAAGTGTCGACACTTGAAGAGTGAAGTATCGACTCAAGGCCTGAGAACAAGAAAAATACAGAAAATATGAAAAATCAAATTGGCTATGAATAGTGTTCTAGTGTCGACCTATTGTAGCAAGTGTCGACACTTGCACTATTCAAGTGTCGACACTTACTGTTCAAGTGTCGACACTTGAACAGTAACGGCTAGTTTTCAAAAGCTGCAGAACTTCTCCAACTTGTTTCAAACGGCCATATCTTCATCCCCAACGATCATAAACGGTCATCTATGATTTGGAGAGCTATATAAACATCAAAAATCAAATGAGGAAGCAATCCTTTGGTGAGTTTTTTGAATATTCTTCAAGGATTCAAGAGTTGAGTGATTCAAAGCCTTCAAGCTTCCAAGTTTCAAAGAGAGCATTCAAAGTCTACATCTACAAGCATCAATCAAAGGCTTCATCAACTTGAAGATAAGATCTTCATCAACAATCAAGGGCTTCAAAGAGATATTTGCTTTATTTTAGAAAGCTTTTATTGTATTCATTTATACTTGGTCTTACATTATTTTACTTAAGATTTTTGGTGAGCCTTGGAAAACCAAAGTAGTTTTTGGTAAGCCTTTGAAAACCAAAGTAGTTGTTGGTGAGCCTTGAAACCAACTAGGATTTTACTTGTGAGCCCGAAGCCAAAACAAGTTGTTTAGGTTCTTGGTTATCCCATAAAACCAAGGGTGGTTGTTGGTGAGCCTTGAAACCAACTAGGGTTTGACTTGTGAGCCCGAAGAAAAAACAAGTTGTAAAGGTTGTTGGTGAGCCTAAGTTATAAAACCAAACTTAGTGGAATTCCCAAGGAGTTCTTGGAGAGTGGATGTAGGTGCTAGGTTTGCACCAAACCACTATAAACCTTTGTGTTTGTGTGATTGTTCTTCTTGTGCTTTTATTTCTTTATTTCCGCTGCATTTATTTGAAATACACATGCACTTGAATTGCATTAGCACATACTTGCTTTAGTTCACACTTTGTAAATAGTATAAAAGTTTTATAAAACCCAATTCACCCCCCCTCTTGGGTTGCCTACGTGGGCCTACACGCATCCCGGTCCGCATGAAGGAGGCACCTCGTGCCGTGCACCTCGAACTATGTGCATGAAGAGCCTCCATCCGCCTGTCTCTCTTGATCTGTATATCATCGTCTCCATCCCAGGTATGCTTTTCGAAATACAGGTATGGTGGCAGCTTGACATGTAAAATCACCGTCCCTAGTGTGCCTCCTACCAGAAGGGCTATATTAAAGCCCCCAGGATACAATTTACACCAATCAGGAAGCCATGTCCCATCCAAGGCACTGTGCCCCTTCACCAACCTCCTAAACCACCTGGAAGGAGAAGATTGAGCAACCTATCTAAGCCTCCCAAGCCTGCGGAAGCCTCACAGGCCTATACCAAGAAGAACGTGCCTCTCTGAAAACCAAGAGCCGCTCGTTTACATAAGAGCAGCAGGAAGAGGTGAAAAGGGGTAAGAGGCAACACACTCTCTTCATTCTTACATTATCTATCACCCTCTGGTAGCAGAGAGTCCCCCAAGCTCTCCGTCTCAGAGGTCTCTTTGCTGGAAAATGTATCCCCAAGCCAATTTCTACTGTACACAGTTGTACATTTGATGTAATTGTATATGAATTATATTATTGAATAAAATATTTATTCTGGCAGTTCATCACTATTTCATCTTTTTGTAATGAGTTCTTGAGTGATGAAGTCATTAGGACTATTTGTATGTAATATAGAGAGGATATATCATATAGTCCTAAAATTGTTCGCGACCAAATGATACACTTATTTCAGGATGATAGTATATCAAGGATAGGTCGTTGTGTGCCATAGTCGTTGGTTGTCCTCTTAACCAAGGAGTGTAGAGATACTGGTATGGCATGCAGATGTTGTGTTTGACATTTCATCGAACGTGACCCGTCTGTATTTTTTTCTGCCCAGAGTTTTGATATGGACGTAGTTATCCCTCATACATGAGATCGTCATGGTAGCTTGCGAGCAACTCACTGTACTTTGATACTGGACTATCTGGATTTCTAATCCAGGGATGGAAGGTTTCTGGGTACAGTTAAGTACTCGTGTAGCAGTGATCGGATCAAGATGGGATTGGCCCCTCCAAAGTGTTTGGAGCAGATATCTTACTGTATTTTAATTTAGCAAAACCTTGGCCAGGCTAGTCTCTGTACTGTGTTACAGGACTTGTGAGATTGAGACACATTGTTGATGGACTTTATGGGTTGGGCAGTTTAACCCTAAGTCTTCCTGAGCATTGAGGTCAAAGAGATTAATTACTAGGTTTCCATATCTCCTGGTTCTTGATTATTGCTCTGCAACTTCGACCTATCCGGACGTCGGGTGTCATTACTAGATGGCGACTTTGACTGGTATTGGAAATGTTCCAGTGCTACCGGCTTAGTATTCGAACCTATGGGGTCACATACCATAGGGGTTTCTACTTGATCTAATGATCGGAGAACGATTGGGAATCGTTCGTGGACTCACAAAGGAAAAGTATTTTTCTTTATCTAAGTGTCGACACTTGATATTCTTGAAAGTGTCGACACTTGTGTAAGTATCGACACTTGTTGATTTCGCAAGTATAGACACTTGATGTCACAAAAGGTTGTGACATAAAATTTTCACTAATGGTTGGTGATGCATGGAGGTGAATTAAGTAATGTGATTACTTGATAGCCAAATTTGATTGAGCTATAAAAATATGGAATAAATCAAATAGGATTTGATTCAAAATAGGTTTGGGTCCAATTAGGTTGAACCCAATGTATGCACACTTGACCCAATTGATTTCAGTTATGAACTGAAATCAATTAACATATTAATCTGAATTTAAATAAGTTTAAATTCAATTTTGGGAAGTTATGTAACTTTCCATGACCATAACTCTCCATAACTACCCATTACCACTCCATTATCATCCATAACTCCCCACTTTCCCTCTCCCTCACCATCTACATAATGGGCTGAAATGGGAGGATGAAAATAAGTGAAAATTCAGCAAAGAAATGCTGGAAAAATAAAAGGGAAGAAGGGGAAGAAGCTAGGCCAGGCTCTAGTTTTATGGGTGTGAGATTTTTTGGAAAGAAGTGTGCATATTTGTACCTAGTAATCTAGGTCTTAGGATTGAGTGTTTGGGAAGGGTTCCAACGACTCATTCTCCACCTCTTGAGTTTCTTCATTCATTCGGAGAGTCCGACATCGAAAGAAGAAAAGGAGTTCCGATCATATTGTTCCACAACAAGCTAGCATTTGGAGTGGAAGTAGATTTTGAAAGAGCCCTAGTGTGAACCACCAGTAGAGGCCGGACACGTGTGCGGCTAAGCAGAGTTCTTCTTCCTCCTCCTGGATCTTTTGCAGTGGAGAGCATCTCCACTTCATACGAGATATGGTTTTACATATATAGATATGTTGCTTTGAAATGTTCATAGCATGAGTTCATGATTTCATAGTTTATAGTAATCATTCATGCAAGATCTTGGGCTAAGTAGCATAGAATAATTCTAAAAGCATGCTTAGATTAAATGTTAATCCTTTTATCATGCTTCTGCTGCATGTTATTTTGAAAAAGTTTTAAAATAGAAAGCATGCTCGCTACTAGTTTTCCTTTCAATTGATATCAGAGAAACAAGGTTGCTCTAGCATGAATGTTTAGTATAAACATTATGAAATCAGTTTAATATCTTGCAAGTACTCGGATTAAGTTCCTCACCAGGCCGTCCAGTCATAGGAGAAAAGTAGTGCTGCAAGACCCTCACTTCCCATTCAAAGGGATCTCCTATGGCGTGTCGGGGTGCCATTGTGAAGGACTCATGAAGAAAAAAAAGAAAAGAAAAAGTAAAGATTAAAATGTTTTGATCTTTATTATGTTCTAAATTTGAAGTCATAAAATGTTTTAAAAATGTTCTAAAGTTAGTTTATGATTGTTATGTTAAATAGTTTAACATAAAATTCAAGTTTAGAAAAGGCAAAGTTTGGATTTCAGCATTTCTGTGCTTGGGTTTGATCAAGTGTCAACACTTGGTTTACCTAGTGTCGACACTTGGGTGTCTATGTGTTTACACTTGGGCTTCTAGGTGTCGACTCATGAAAAAAAATACATAAATTGGTTCACTGTGTGTCGACCTGTCTCAGAGTAGTGTCGACACTTCACAGTGAACAGAAATTTAAAAATTGGATTTTCTTGTAAAAAATGTTTTATAAAATTTATTGAAAATGTTTCAATCTGTTGTATGATTAACTTAATTATGAATTAAGTAAATCTAAGTGACTAAATGATCTAAGGATATGATTTTAAAATCTAAGTCATATTCATAACTTTGGATTAAATGGGTTAGCTTGAATTAGGTCCTAGTTGGGTTAGACCTAAGTTTAGATGAATTGGACTTAATAGAGAATTAACTTAATCAAATGTTGAGTTAAGGTTCTTCTCTAGTATCTATCTAATAGTTAGATTGATTGGTCCATACATCTAAATAGACTTAATCTTGGCTTCGTGGTAGGACCCGATTCCTTAGGCTAGTCTAATCGAAATTGGTGAACCAATTGGTGTATAAGGTAAGTATGGCTTTTGATCTATGATTTTTGGGGCTACCACTTTCCTGGCCAATGATATTGGTGTCTAAGGAAAGATGGTTAATGGCTTAACCCATAACCTTGATCTCACTTACCTGGCCAATATGGTCAACCATATTTGATTAGTTAGCTCATTGATTCGAGTTAGCCCATGCCAATAAGGTTAATCAGCTTGACTGATTTAGGCGCCCATGGATTTTGTGGTTCATGTAATCCTTTCATTAACATATGAAGTTAGTGAAAGATAATCCATGATTTATTCTTTCTCTTCTGTCACAACATGTATAAAACCTCTAAATTATTAGATCCTTAAAAAGATGGAAATTATATGATAATTTTTGTCTTAGCCTCCCATTAAGGTGTTTGGTAATAAGTCTAGTAGTGGGATGATTATCGGCAGATCCATAGATCGGGTGGTCATCATACTATTGGAATTGCCATTCATTATATGATGACATAATACAACTTTTTTTAATAGGTGGTCAGGTTAGCCGGCCAAAGTCGGGCTTCATGATTTGTTAGCTAGAAGCATTAAGATTAGTCATGTTAATGGTTGGACCTAACTGGGACCTTCTTTAGCAGGAAGCCCAAAGGTCGATTGAAGTGTTCCTAGGACAAAATAAATTACTAGGAGTTGTTTGAAGAAACAACTGGTTATGAACCTACCTTTAGATGAGCATAGGTTGGCCGACCATAGTCGGGCTCATGCATTGTCTATTAGATTCTGGTACCCACTAAGGGATAAGTGTTATTCTTCGGATTGGAGGTAGAGGCTACCAGTCTGAATAAAATACAAGTCTTTAAGTTTTAAATAATTCATATACTAAATAGTCTTGGTTTTTTTTTTCAGATAATGTCTACTAATCTGTCACTCCGGTCATTATTAGATAATGACAAGCTCATGGGACCCAACTTCGATAGCTGGTATCGAAGACTGAGAATTGTTCTGGAGCACGAACGGATCCTTTATGTATTAACGGATCCGGCACCTGAGGGGCCAGCCCCCACCGCGCATACTGCAGTCAGGGATGCTTATCAAAAGTGGGTCTCTGATCATACTACGGTGCGGTGCATTATGTTGGCAGCTATGAACGACGAGTTCAGTCGCAGATTCGAGGAGGCCCAACCGGAGGAAATCCTTCAAAAGTTGAAGGAATATTTTGGTGCCCCAGACGACGTTGAAAGGTACAGGGTTTCCTTTACCATCTTCAACGCTAGAATGACTGAAGGGTCCTCGGTCACTGATCATGTATTATACATGATCGAGATGATCGAGCGCTTGGCCAAACTCGGATATCCTTTCCACGAGCAGCTTGGGAAGGATGCGATTTTGAATTATTTGCCTCCCTCCTACTTACCTTTTCTAGATCACTATAGATTAACAAGACCTGTAGTCAACTACCATGGGTTGATGGGGTTACTACAGATTTATAAAAAGGATCACCAGCTCCAAAAGAGCTTGGTGAATTTAGTGGGAGGCAGTGCGGCAAGGCGTCGTCCCTTTAAGAAAGGGAAAAAGAAAAAGAATAAAAGTAAAATGGTGCAAAGTGCTGGGCCCAGTCGGATTAAGAAGAAGGCTGACCAGAGTCAGGCAGAATGCTTCTACTGCAAGAAGCCGGGTCATTGGAAGAGGAATTGTTCCGCTTATCTAGATACACTTGACCCGAACAGGCTAAAGAAGAAGAAGCAGCAAAAGGTTGCTGGTCAAGGTATTTATATGATAAATCCTTGTTGTTTTTCTATTTGTGATACTACTAACTAGATATTAGATACTGGTAGTCCTTATCATATTTGCAATACGTTGCAGGGACTACAAGTTAGTAGAAGATTCGAGAATGGCAAGAGATTTCTGAATGTGGGGAATGGAAGTCAAGCTCCAGTCCTGGTGTTGGGAATTGTCAATCTATTTTTTGAGTCTTGTAAAGTTGTTCTTAGTGATTGTCACTATTGTCCATCATTCCTTGTAAATATTATCTCTGTAGGCCAGTTGGCTAGTAATGGTTATGAACTATTAATCAAGAGTGATTTTTGCAAAGTCATTATGAATGATATTGTGGTTATGACTGGACATATTAAGAATGGCATTTATGTTTTATCACAGCCTGTTGGTGTAATGTACATTTCATGCAAACGCCCTAGATTAGATAATGTCAATGATGCTTATCTCTGGCACTGTAGGCTAGGTCATATAAACAAGAATAGAATCAACAGGTTAGTGGGAGAAGGTCTCCTAAACGTTAGTGATTATGAATCACTGCCAACCTGTGAATCTTGTTTACTTGGTAAGATGACCAAGTCACCTTTTACAGGAAAAGGTGTACGAGCCGATGACATTTTATGTCTAGTACATACTGATGTATGTGGACCAATGAATATCGATGCCAAGGGTGGGTATAAATATTTCATTACATTTACGGACGACCTCTCAAGGTACGGTTATGTCTTTTTGATGAGACATAAATCTGAATCGTTTGAAATGTTCAAACGGTATCGTAATGAAGTTGAAAAACAAACCGGGAAGCTTATTAAAATCCTTCGATCAGATCGAGGTGGAGAATATCTTACTAGGGAGTTTCTGATTTATCTTGAAGAGAATGGGATTCTCTCTTAATGGACACCTCCTGAGATGCCCCAGTTAAATGGTGTGTCTGAAAGGAGGAATCAGACTCTGTTGGACATGGTTAGATCCATGATGGGATTTGCAACTCTGCCAACTTCCTTTTGGGGGTATGCTTTGGAATCAGCATGCTATCTTCTAAATAGAGTTCCGAGTAAGTCTGTTAACAAAACTCTATATGAGATATGGAATGGGCGTAAGCCGAGTCTTTCATACCTTCGGGTTTGGGGATGTCCAGCTTATGTCAAGCATTTGGAAACAGATAAACTTGGACCTAGGTCTGACAGGTGCCTCTTTGTTGGGTATCATAAAGAGTCTAAGGGTTATTTCTTCTATATGCCTGGGGAACAAAAGTTGTTCGTCAGTCTTAGAGCTACCTTTTTGGAAAGGGAGTACCTTACTGAAGGTGCTCAAGCTGCCAATGTTGAGCTTACTGAAGTTCAACAGATAGAAGAACCAAATCATTCAAGGACTGCTACAGAACCCGTTATGATAAGATCAAACCTTGAGCCTATTGACCAGTCATTAAGGAGATCTGGTAGAGTACCGCGTCAACCGGACAGATACTACGATTTTCTGGTCCGAGACGGTGATCTTGTTGAGCTCGATGAGAACAACGAGGATCCAATCACCTATATGGACGCGATGCAGAGGTCTGATTCTGAGTTGTAGCTGGGAGCCATGAAATCTGAAATGGAGTCCATGGAAATCAACAAAGTATGGACTTTGGTTGATCCACCTGAAGGGGTAAAATCCATTGGGTGCAAATGGGTCTTCAAAAGGAAACGGGGCGCAGATGGGCAGGTAGAGACCTATAAAGCCCGTCTGGTTGCCAAGGATTATCGTCAACGTTATGGTATTGACTATGACGAGACGTTTTTCCCTATGGCAATGCTCAAGTCTATTCGGATTATGTTTGCTTTAGCTGCATATCTGGACTATGAAATCTGGCAAATGGATGTCCGAACAGCTTTCCTAAATGGTGAGCTAGATAAGGAGGTGTATATGATGCAACCTGAAGGGTTCACATCCACAGATGAATCTAAGGTATGTAAGCTTAGTAGGTCCATTTATGGACTAAAGCATGCGTCTCGGAGTTGGAACATGCGTTTTGATAAGTGTATCAAGACATATGGTTTTGTTAGGAACAAAGAAGAACCCTGCATATATAAGTGGGCAAATGGTTCTGTAGTTGTATTTCTTGTACTGTATGTGATGACATTCTCTTAATCGGGAATGACATCCCTGCATTACAGGGAATAAAGGTCTGGTTGTCATCCCAGTTTTCTATGAAAGACTTGGGTGAAGCTTCTTTCATACTATGTATGAAGATTTATAGGGATAGATCAAGGAAGCTTCTGGATTTGTCCCAGTCTACGTACATTGATACCGTGCTGAAAAGGTTTAGCATGGAGAATTCCAAGAAAGGCTATCTTCTGATAGGCCATGGAATTTCTCTTTCCAAGAAGGATTGTCCGACAACTCCTGAGGAAAGAGAGCGTATGAGTAGGATTCATTATGCTTCGGTAGTAGGGTCCATCATGTACGCCATGACATGTACTAGACCAGACGTGGCATACTCATTAGGAATAGTGAGTCGATACCAATCTGACCCAGGTGAAGCACACTGGAAGGTTGTAAAGACCATCCTGAAGTATTTGCGAAATACCAAGGACCAGTGGCTTCTTTTTGGAGGACCTGACTTGAAACTTGTAGGGTATACTGACTCCAGTTTCCAGTCAGATAGGGATGATAGCAAGAATGTATCTGGCTTTGTTTTTACCTTGAATGGTGGAGCTATCTGCTGGAAGAGTTCCAAGCAGCACACTGTAGCAGACTCTGTATGCGAAGCGGAATACATTGCAGCATCTGATACAGCAAAGGAAGCTGTTTGGTTGCAAAAATTTCTTGGCGAGTTAGGAGTGGCACCTTTCTTGGATGGTTCTGTTCCAGTGTATTGTGACAGCACTTGAGCCATTGCTCAAGCCAAAGAGCCAAAGTCCCATCAGCGTACCAAGCATATTCTATGCCGGTTTCATCTTGTACGAGAAATCGTGGAACGAGGTGATATCGACCTTCTGAAGATCGACGGAAAGGAAAACCTAGCTGACCCCTTCACTGAAGCCATTGGAATTCAAGAACTCAATGATTGTAAATGGAAGATGGGTATACGATACTGTTCTGATTGGCTTCAATCCAAGTGGGAGTTGTTGGGAAATGTGTCCCAAAGCCAATTTCTACTGTACATAGTTGTACATTTGATGTAATTGTATATGAATTATATTATTGAATAAAATATTTATTCTGGTAGTTCATCACTATTTCATCTTTCTGTAATGAGTTCTTGAGTGATGAAGTCCTTAAGACTATTTGTATGTGATTTAGAGAGGATATATCATATAGTCCTAAAATTGTTCGCGACCAAATGATACACTTATTTCAGGATGATAGTATATCAAGGATAGGTCATTGTGTGCCATAGTCGTTGGTTGTCCTCTTAACCAAGGAGTGTAGAGACACTGGTATGGCATGCAGATATTGTGTTTGACATTTCATCGAATGTGACCCATCTGTACTTTTTTTTGTCTAGAGTTTTGATATGGACGTAGTTATCCCTCAGATATGAGATCGTCATGGTAGCTTGCGAGCATCTCACTGTACTTTGGTACTGAACTATCTAGATTTCTAATTCAGGGACCGAAGGTTTTTGGGTACAGTTAAGTACTCGTATAGCAGTGATCGAATCAAGATGGGATTGGCCCCTCCAAAGTGTTTGGAGCAGATATCTTACTGTGTTTCAATTTAGCAAAACCTTGGCCAGGGTAGTCTCTGTACTGTGTTACAGGACTTGTGAGATTGAGACACATTGTTGATGGACTTTAAGGGTTGGGCAGTTTAACCCTAAGTCTTCCTGAGCATTGAGGTCAAAGGGATTAATTACTAGGTTTCCATATCTCCTGGTTCTTGATTGTTGCTCTACAACTTCGACCTATCCGGACGTCGGGTGTCATTGCTAGATGGTGACTTTGACTGGTATTGGAAATGTTCCAATGCTACCGGCTTAGTGTTCGAACCTATGGGGTCACACACCATAGGGATTTCTACTTGATCTAGTGATCGGAGAACGATTGGGAATCGTTCGTGGACTCACAAAGGAAAAGTGTTTTTCTTTACCCAAGTGTCGACACTTGATATTCTTGAAAGTGTCGACACTTGTGTAAGTGTCAACACTTGTTGATTTCGCAAGTGTAGACACTTGATGTCACAAAAGGTTGTGACATAAAATTTTCACTAATGGTTGGTGATGCATGGAGGTGAATTAAGTAATGTGATTACTTGATAGCCCAATTTGATTGAGCTATAAATATCTGGAACAAATCAAATAGGATTTGATTCAAAATAGGTTTGGGTCCAATTAGGTTGAACCCAATGTATGCACACTTGACCCTATTGATTTTAGTTATGAACTGAAATCAATTAACACATTAATCTGAATTTAAATAAGTTTAAATTCAGTTTTGGGGAGTTATGTAACTTCCCATGACCATAACTCCCCATAACTATCATTACCACTCCATTATCATCCATAACTCCCCACTTTCCCTCTCCCTCACCATCTACATAATGGGCTGAAATGGGAGGACGAAAATAAGTGAAAATTCAGCAAAGAAATGCTGGAAAAATAAAAGGGAAGAAGGGGAAGAAGCTAGGCAAGGCTCTAGTTTTATGGGTGTGATATTTTTTGGAAAGAAGTGTGCATATTTGTACCCAGTGATCTAGGTCTTAGGATTGAGTGTTTGGGAAGGGTTCCAATGACTCATTCTCCACCTCTTGAGTTTCTTCATTCATTCGGAGAGTCCGGCATCGAAAGAAGAAAAAGGAGTTCCGATCAAATTGTTCCACAACAAGCTAGCACTTTGAGTGGAAGTAGATTTTGAAAGAGCCCTGGTATGAACCACCTGTAGAGGCCGGACACGTGTGCGGCTAAGCAGGGTTCTTCTTCCTCCTCCTGGATCTTTTGCAGCGGAGAGCGTCTCCACTTTATACGAGGTATGGTTTTACATATATAGATATGTTACTTTGAAATGTTCATAGCTTGAGTTCATGATTTCATAGTTTATAGTAATCATTAATGCAAGATCTTGGGCTAAGTAGCATAGAATAATTCTAAAAGCATGCTTAGATTAAATGTTAATCTTTTTATCATGCTTCTTCTGCATGTTATTTTGAAAAAGTTTAAAATAGAAAGCATGCTCGCTACTAGTTTTCCTTTCACTTTTATCTCCTTCGATCGTCCTACTGACTTGATCGTCGGAGTGTCTTTGCCGGAATCCCCGGTGCAGGTCTTCCTTGTTTTGCAGGTATCGCCCAACGGAGGGACGATATGGAAGAAGAAGACTCCTCATCGGAGAGGCCCACAGGAGGACCACCACAGTACCAAGCCCCTTTCATCCCAACTACGACTATGTTCTCCTTGATCGTCTCCGACCGACAAGCCCGATGATGCTGGCGGGGAGTCCACTCACCTAGGCCATGTAAGAGCTACTGGCCACGGCGATCAAGACGGCAACAGATTACATAACCATAGCTAAATATTAGATCTTGAACTAATTTATTAAAAATAGAATTTTGAAAAAAAAATGAGATATTTTTTTGATATCTCGTAAGCTAAGAATTTTGCCTAATCAAATATATGTGTTTAGTTTTTATAAATTAACTTGTTTTGATCCATCCAAAAAGGTTTTATGACTTACAGGGCAATAAGCTCATCATTTTTTTAAAATTTTTTTTTAATGATGAACCTTGAATACTTTTGGGATTCTAGGAAGTCCCTAGATAGTCACGGGCATTTGTAATTCTTAGATATCTTTAATAATTGGTCTGGTAACAAATTTAGTAAAATTAAAGGTTGTTATTTGATTCATATTAATTAAAAATATTATGATGTTTGTCATCCTAGGATTATATGGTAATGAATAATAATTATGGAATATTATTATATAAACTTCCGAGGATTTAATCTTTGATTCAAGTAGTTTGCATGCCCCTAAAATTAGGTGGGAGTATCATAAAAAATATAAATATAATATAAATATAAATTAGATAATTAAATTTATAACAAAATAAATAAAAAATATTATTAAATAAATAATAAATTAAATTAATTATATATTAATATAATTATATATTTTAAAAATAATAAATATTATATAAAATTATAGATGATATCGATATGTAGTTATTTATCTATATCAATATCTATTTTTTCTTTTTTTAAAGGTTTAGACGTGAATATGGGTATTAACGAAACTTTCATCCATATCCGGATAAAGACATTTACGAAAACGCCAGGGCCCATCCTCTCCCTTCTTCCCGATGCACGCGGATTAGGGCACCCACCGCCGCTTACTCGCCCTCTTGGTGGCGGAGCCTGTGGAGCCTCGCAAAAGCCTATCCCGGAAACCCCCTGCCTGCTCTCTTCCCAGCGCCGGCGATAGCTACTGTCTCGTCATCTTTGCCATGGCGGCCAACCCGGCGAGTGTCGGCGGCAGGACCAGCGTCCGCGTCGTTGTCATTGGCGACCCCGGCACAGGCAAGTCTAGCCTCATCGTCTCCGTCGCCACTGAGACCTTCCCGGAGGACGTTCCCGACGTCATGCCTCCGACCCGCCTTCCCACCGACTACTACCCTGATCGCGTTCCTACTACCATCATCGACACCTCCTCCAGGTCCTATTCCCATTATTGATCCCTTTCCCTCCCTTATGTTGCCTTAATTTTGGCTTTTTGATCTCGAAAATCTTATTGTAGCCCGGAGAACAAGAGCAAGCTGATCAGCGAGTGCCAGATGGCCGACGCCATCGTTCTTACCTACGCCTGTGACCGCCCCTCCACCCTCGATCGCCTCAGCACCTACTGGCTCCCGGAACTTCGTCGCCTCGAGGTTCTTGGCCTCCCTCGTCCACAAAGTTGCCTCCTTTTCGGTTTTCTTTTCGGAAGAAACTTAATAGATTATATATTCTTCTTCTTGATCTGGATGGGCAGGTAAAGGTACCGGTGATCGTGGTCGGTTGCAAACTGGATCTGCGCGACGAGCAGCAGGTGAGCCTGGAGCAAGTGATGTCGCCGATCATGCAGCAGTTTCGAGAGATCGAGACTTGCATCGAGTGTTCTGCCCTTAGGCAGATTCAGGTATGCCTCTCTTCTTTATTGTCTTTGTTTTTGGCTGGCGGGGGGTTTATGGTGTTCTGCCCCCTTTGCTTGAAATATAATCAGTGATATGATATTACAAGCAGTGTTGCAATTTTGTGTGATTTATGTCTTGTCTGGGATTAATCCTTGTGCGTTGCAAAAGATTCTAGTTTATGCTGTGTTGATAATCTATGATCATCGGTGCTGACACTCTTAGCAATACTTGTCCAGTTTTTGATGAAACGATGTCTTGGTATGTGGGTTTGTTTGGATTTTGTACCTTAATTGGGGAATAGTTTTGTAATGTCATGCTTGGTCCCATTTCTTTTTATTATGTAACTCATGCTTCTCAATCGAGGATGTTAGAATGCAGGTGTCGTCTTTCTGCAGGTTCCTGAGGTTTTCTATTATGCCCAGAAGGCAGTGCTTCATCCTACTGCCCCACTTTTTGATCAAGAAACACAATCCCTAAAGCCTCGATGTGTGAGGGCTTTGAAACGGATATTCATTCTCTGTGACCATGACAGAGATGGAGCTCTCAGTGATGCAGAGTTGAATGACTTTCAGGTTGGTTTGCATAATGTTTTGCATTTTCTTGTTCTTTGTTGAGATTATACTTTTTGACATGTTATTAGTTCACTATTTGTTATTGATTATCTCTCATGGTCAGTTTCTAAAACGAATGCCTTGTGATATTTGTTCAGGTTAGATGTTTTAACGCTCCCCTGCAGCCTAGTGAAATTGTGGGCGTCAAGAAGGTTGTGCAAGAGAAGATGCCTGAGGGGGTTAATGAGCATGGCCTTACCTTGACTGGATTCCTTTTTCTGCATGCACTTTTTATAGAAAAGGGCCGTCTTGAAACAACATGGACGGTGTTAAGAAAATTTGGATATGACAATGATATTAAAATAAGGGATGATCTCCTTCCATCAACATTTAAACGAGCCCCTGATCAGGTAATCTTGTTGATTTTTGATGTACTGTTAAACTTTTATTTAAGTAGAAAAGGCACATTGAATATTATTTATTG
This sequence comes from Areca catechu, assembly GCA_021397845.1. Classification (NCBI taxonomy): domain Eukaryota; kingdom Viridiplantae; phylum Streptophyta; class Magnoliopsida; order Arecales; family Arecaceae; genus Areca; species Areca catechu. The sequence goes on from CM038050.1 coordinate 159,484,170, forward strand.
TTTTAAGCTCTAAGATGGTGATACAGGTCATTGTGCCAAGGCACAATTACTTTGCAAAAAATAAGGCTAGCAATTACCATGATGACATAGGAACTTCTTGTCAAGTTATTTGATGATAAATGATGATTGATTATTTTGGACTAAATTTTATTATTTTTTCATGTACAGTTGTTTTTTTACTCAAGTTGAAAAATACACATGTAAGCATGTTTCAAAGGCTGAGGTGGTGAGATAGGGCATTGCAGCAAGGCAACAGTTACTTTGTAAATATGATCAGGCTAGCACTTACTATAATGACATAACATCTTATCTTTAAATTAGTTGACGATTGTAATGATTTTAATGATACAAGGGAAAAATAAGATACTATACAATTGGATTCACATCATTTCAACTTCAAGATTGTTGAATTTTCCAGGTTAATTTTGTTTGGTTTAAATTCTGTGCTGCTCTAATATTTTTGTATAACTTCAGTGATTGTTTGTCAATGGTTGCTTAAAAAGACACTGTTTCAATGTATTAGCTTTAAAATAGAAAACATAACACTTATTCTGAAAGAAAAGAGTTTACCATATTCAGGCTCATGTGTGGTGAATCTTTGCCCCAAGTGGAACACTTGAAAAGAGGGGAGAAAAATGTTGTTCTTTATTGTTGATAAAGGTGCACAAAGTTTCTTAGAACAGATGCACATTTTTTTATAATATTTTTTTTTGTCTTTTCTTGTAGAGCGTGGAGCTGACAAATGAAGCCATCGAGTTCTTGAAGGGAATCTTCTTCATGTTTGATATTGACAATGTATGATTTTCTTTATGTTCTGTTTCCTGCATCATGTCAAGAGTTCTGTCATGCTCATCGTCTCGTAATATTTATCTCTTTCACCAAAAGTTACATAATTTACTGCTTAATTATAACTGTACCAGATGTTTAATGATGCTCTCATAATTTAAATAATTGTGTTTATTAGATGCCTAAGCTTCCGGTTCTTTATTTTTTTGTTTCATATATGGTGTAATTATTTGTTTACCAAGTCAAAGATATAATATTTTACAGCTTAACTATGTAGTGATATGTGTTGTTTCTTACAAGATCCTTGGGATGGGGGTGTCCTCGTTTCTCCATGGAATGGAATGTCCCACTATCATGCTTTGTCTCCGTAGAGAGTCCCATAGGTATCCTCCATCTCTTCCCTTTTTCTTTCCTTTCCTTTTCTTTTTTTTTTTTTCTTTCTATCTTTTTTTCTTGTTCTTCTTTCTTTACTTTTTTTCTTCTTTCCTCCCTTTTTCCTTACCTTCCTTGCTTTCCTTTTTCTCCTTCTTTCTTTCTCTTATCCCTTCCATTGCTTCTCTCTTTTTTTCTTTCCCTGTTTTTCTCTCTTTTCTTCTTTCCATTCCTTCATTCTTTTGCTTCTCCTTCCTTTCTTTCTTTCCTTTCACTTTTCCTTTTCCTTCTTCTTTCCTTTCATTTTTCTTTTTCTTCATCCTTCTTCCTTTTCCCCCCTTTTTTTTATTCTTCTTTCCTGCATGGATGAGGTTCGGGGCCCATTCCCATTTTCTCACAGGAATGGACCGGGATGTCCCCTATCCCACCGGGACTTAAATTTTTGGTTTCTTATGTTACAGAATTTTCCTCATCATGATCTTTGGCTTTGTATCTCAGAAAGTCACTTTTATAGCTCTAGCTTGATGGGCCCGAAATATGTTCACTGCACTCATTCGGCATAGTTTTCAATTTCAATGGACATGCTTTCTTTTCTGGTCTTGAGCAGATTCTGCAAATTTGATAGTTGCAATCCACTGTTCTATGATTCGATAAATATTACAGATATTAGCCACATGTTCCTAATCTTAAAACTGCATGGTTTAAGCTTATGTCTTTTTATTAGTTGGATGACAAGGGCATGATAAAAATACAAGTCTATTTCATCAAGATGATGAGAAAATGACAAACACTTCAGTTTCATTGATCGTGATCAAGAATTACTGTAATTGGGCTAGGATGAATTCCCTGAGATTTATTGAGGTTGGGGCTCCATCTTTGAGAGGAATGCCAATATTTTATCATTGACTATAAGTCAAAACACTAGCTAATCTTGTTTTTGACTTTCTCGCTTCATGGCAATGAAATGGGACAATTTATATCTTCTGCTAGATCTTAGAATTTTTTATTCCTGCAGTTATCTTCATCTGTTCCTTTTGAAGGTTTGCAGACTACTTATCTTCCATTTTTTTCTTGTGCCATTATTTTGAATTGCTGAAGTTGCCAAGTTGCTTAATTCCAAGTAATTAACTTGATAACAATTACGTTGTATAACTCCATGATTTCTTTAATACAAACCTTCAAGGTGAACTCTGGACTTTGACATATTTCCTGTGACCGTCTTCATCTAAACATTTCCCATTCCTCTAACATTCCAAGTCATTATATGTATGAACACAACATCTTGCCTTTTGTATATTCATCGTGTCTTCTATATACAATCTTCTATATAATCTCTTTGCTCATCAGCTTTGCATCCAGGGTTCTAGTGCACTTCTCTGTTGCTTATTTCGTTGCCAGCTAATGTCATTCTTCAATTCTATTGAATTATTTCCCACATAATTTGGGAAAGCAGTGGGATAAGTCTTGTCATTATGGTTTGCAAGAAGTGCTGAACTGGCTGATGCTCTGATGTTTTAAAAGTTATTCATATCCTAAATCTACAAATGGAAGAAAGAAACTTGAACATCTGCTGCTTTTCTCTTTGACAATTTGCGAACCTTTGACTGTTGTATCTTTTCAATGTATAAGGATCTTTCCAGCCACCAGGCAGTATGAGGCTCAAAATTCTAATTTATTTATTAGTTTCCTGTACATAATATGTACATAACTTTTTGCCTCATTTTTAAATTAATAGTAGGAAGAGATTACTTCCAATAAATATGTGTCAAATTAAAGCTTGGAAATGTCAATGTTTTTTTTTTTTAACAAGTAAATGATTCCAAAACTTCTTGTGATTTTGATTTCTATCACTTTTAATCTTTCTTATGCTGAGTAATTGTATTTCTTGTTAAAGTTGCATTGTAGCAGCTCTTTTTTTTCGTTGTTTCAATATCTGCGCATATGCATGCCTATCTCTATGTTTGGTGGATAAGGCTGCATACATTTGACCCGCCCCAGATCCAGTAGTGGCAGGAACCGCATGCACGGGGATGCCTTTTTTATGTGTTTGGAGGACGGGTTGGGTGTGTTTGGGGGGGTGCAGGGGGGTTGGTGGTTGGGTGTTATTCTGCTCTTGTAATCCGATCTTTATAAAGAATGCATGGGCTTTTTATGTTCTGCCTAATAGGTTCCTGTTTTGGCTGTTCGTAATTTTGCTAACAGGATGGGGCTTTGCGACCTGCTGAACTTGATGATCTGTTTTCAACTGCACCGGAGAGGTAAATATGTTTTCTCTTAAAGTAGTTGCTAATTTCTTATATTTTTCTTTGCTTTGTAAGGATTCCTTTCGTTTTCTACTGTATTCAAGTTGCAGTCTGCCAGTCAATGATTCTTTGACCAGGAAAAGCAACATTGCAGGGTGCATTTGATGCTATTATTGCACCTAGTATTTATGGACATGCAGGAACTTTTCATATAGAAGCATCTATTATTCATATAATCAATGTCTACAGAAGTAATTGGTGGGAAATTTATTGTATTAGAAATCAGTGGAAACATTATGGCTTAAAAATCAAGAAAAAATTATCGATTAATCTGGTTTTCTGCTTGAAGTGCCTGTTTATATAACTTTTATCCAACTTTCGGTATTCTTGATTTTAGTTATCCAACTCTGTATGTTCTTGTGATTTTAGTTTTCTTACTATTTTCTTATGTGCTACAGCCCTTGGTCTGAACCTCCTTACAAGGATGCTGCAGAAAAGAATGTGCTAGGAGGATTGTCACTTGAAGGATTTCTTTCAGAGGTGCTTAACATTGATGCTATAATACATTTAAAATGCTTTTGTAGCCTTAAATGGAACAGCAGTTTTAATTTCATTCTTCTTTTGTTCCTATAATACTGATGTAGTTTTGACTGGTTTGTTAAATTTTGAAAACTCAAAAATTTTGATGCAGTTTATTTGTAAAATCCAGAGAACTCGAAAATAATCTGGAATGACTTGTGAAAACTATTAAAAAATACAGTATTTCTTGTATAACTGGTGGTTAAGTTTGTGCCTTTTGTTTATGCTCTTCTGCTCTGCAAGTTGATGGTTGACTGCTTTATTTCAATTAGTGTGTGTTGTTCTAAATAAAATGTTAAACTCTCAAACTTCACTTTTGGTAAAAAAATGAGGTTTTGATTCATTACAACTCCCAGATGAATCATTCTGTTTGCCAACCTTTTTAGATGCTCTTATTAACCTTTAGGCTGGCGGATAAATTAGTGCAGGAATGGTTTGCATTTGTAATGAATGATTTGACTTTTCTGGATAAGAAGAACTATTGAGTTTGATCATACAAGTCATATTGTCAGATATATTTTCATTGAATTTTTTTTTTCTTTTTTTTTGGGAATGATCCTTTAATATCATATTTATTTAACATATTTTTTGTAGAACAAATATGTTAATTAAATACATGACATTTAAACACATAATCTGACATTTAGTTCTAGGTCCACATTTACATGGAAGATGTTTGTGTTTTGCATGCTGGAAATATGCTGGCATTGAGTTGAAGACATCATATTCATGTTTAACGTATGGTATCATGTTCAAGACATCATGTTCATGTTTTACATAATGGAAGTTTGGAAGATCCTTTGCTATTGTATATTCCCAAATTGACTTTCTTTCTCCTACATTGTCTTTTTTTCTCTATAGCTTCACTTTTATTGAGATCTTCCATCCAGGGCTTGAAAACTTAGCTTGAGTTTATTGTATGGTTATTGGCTGAGTTCTTCAGCTTGAACTCCAGATTTCATTCTTGCCCAAATTTGCCAAAGCGTAGAAAAAAATCAGATAAGGGAAGAAAGAAAGAATAAAGCAAGTCAAGAAAATAAACAGGCATGTAGGCATCAAAAATATTTTTGTTCTTTTGGAACATTTGACATATTATTTTAGTGTTTCTTGATAAAAAATGAAAAATTATATATATAAAGCAATGAAATAGTTCGAAAATCTTTTTTACAATAATCTAGAATATAAATCTTCTGTTTTTACCATAATCTAGAATATAAATCTTTGTTTTTGGTGACGATGTATTGCAAAATAATCCAAATATCGTTGAAGTTGAGTAGTAGAATAGCCAAATCCATGTCAATAAATTACTTTGTTATTTTTTTGGGATCCAATTGTTACAGTGCTTCTGGATCTTCTAAACTATCAAAATCTGTGTTATATCATTACAAGAGACCTTTGGAAATTTGAATTCTTAAAAATGGACAGAGAAATTACCTATATGTACAATTAATTTGGCATTAAAAGCCATTTTGAATTATATGTCTAATGCCTACTATAACTATGGACCCGTCTTGTGAAGACCAAAACTTTTCTGCTTTTTGTTTGGACCTAGGTTTTTGGTTCTGGTGGTACCTGCAGGACCGGTAAGAAAATGGTATCTGGGATGGGTTCAGGACACTGATTCTCTCTTGAATCGAAGCCTTCGGTTTATCTTGATCTTCTCACTCCAAAAGTTAGCACCGGTATGATTGGGATAGACAGGGATGTAAGTTAATGATCATACTGCCCCATCTTGGTTCCGTACTGGCCTAGGACCAAACAGTGATGGGACTTGGTAAAGACTATTAAACCCTTGGTTTGAACTTTCATCTAAACTTCTTTCCATGCTTCAATTGGCTTCCAACTCACTTATCCTAGGATTTTCAAGTTAACCATGCATAATTAGCTGTATATTTATTTATTTTTTATTTGTTTGACAAGTTTTAGTTTCAATCTCGACATGATCACTTTGTTTTCTTGAACACTATGCAAAATTCAAACTTATATGGTTAAATCACGATCATAAATATTTCCTCTTTAAGTGAATTAAACAATTAAATGCTTGGATCAAGAAATAAATAAATTTAATACAGAATCAGAATAAAGTGGCTGCCATAATTTTTTTTTTCTTTTTCTTTTTTTTCACATCACTATTAAACATGATATACCTAACTGAAGTTTATATGTACTTGGTACTGCTAATGCTTTATTGCATTAGACTTTTGGGTCTGTAGGTTATATAAGTTGTCATTTTGTTTATACACATACCATATTACCGTCTAGTAAACTTTGCCCAATAAAACAGACTTGAACTTTAAAAAATTATGGTCAGTCTCATCAATTGAGTAAATCCTTGTAAATGCAGTGGGCCCTCATGACACTTCTAGATCCAGCTGGTAGTCTGGCCAATCTTATATACATTGGATACACTGGTCATGCTGCTTCAGCATTTTATGTAACCAGAAAAAGAAGGTTTGATCGTAAACGTCAACAATCCCAGAGAAATGTTCTGCAGTGCTTTGTTTTTGGTCCTAAAAATGCTGGAAAATCTGCATTGTTAAATGCATTGGTTGGGAGGTAAGAGTTCCAGACCCCCTCTAGTTTAACCTGTCTTAATTTTCAATCATCTAAGATTACATCAAGTTTAATAACTTCTCTTTTATCTATTCTGGCATTTGTCTATTTTGTAATTGCTTATCACTTCTGCTTTTTATTTCAGGACATTCTCTGAGAAGTATACAGCAACAACCAGTGAGCGGTTTGCAGCAAATATTGTTGAACTGCCAGGAGTAAGTATGATTTGCGGTAGAAGCATCTGACATTCTTACATAACTCATGCTTTATGTTTGAGTTTCGACATAATATCTGAACATGATATGTAACTCATGCTCCATATCTTAGTTTTTTGAACAGCCTAAATTTAGAGGATCGGATTTTTTTTTAAATAATTTTGTGTGTTCTAAACTGTTTATTTGCAATGACATAAATGTTCATGTTTTTGTGCCTAATTCAAATGCCACACACTAAACTGTTCTCTGAGGTCACTTCTACTCAAACATAAATATAAATATTAATTTTCAGATGTGATTTTGATATTGATGTCTTTAAGCACAAGCCCAACTGATTATATGCATTACTCTGAAACAAAAAAATAAAGCTAAATATATTTTTTAAACTATAAAAATAAGGGGAATTTTAAAAAATCTGAGAAAACATGGAGAAACTCTAGTTAAAGAAAACATGTGTTTTTCTACGAATATGCTTTATTTGTTGGTGCTAGTATAAATAAAACACTGTGTGAGATATCTCAGTATGAAGTCTGCTTGGATCATATTATCATTACCAACACAGAATGGTACTTATTGAAACCAAGGGTCTAAATAGTGGTCTGGAGCTCTATATCTTTTTTTCTTGGGATGTTGTGGTACTGTTATGGTTGGGACAGACCAAGACAATTAGTATCAGCAAGAATAAAAAAATAAACAATTGTCAGTGTGCACTATTGGTATACAGCTAGTATGGACCTGTATGGGCTACAGTTGTGTGGGCTGGTTCAAGAGAAAACTAGTGTCCGACTTATGAATTAGTAACCTTTTCTTGTTGGAACAATTACAGTACGACTGGCACTATTTTGAATAGATGGTATTTGAATCCTTCATCAGCGAATGGAGATCAAGTTGCCCCTAGTTTGAAACGTTTACCTTGCATTCTTTCTTGCTGATGAAAGTAGGTTGTATTTAGAGCTTAAGTATTGAGGACCTTGCCTAGATAGAAGATATTTTCAATCTAAGCTAGTTTCAAAAATGGAATTTCATGGATGCATTCTCAGGATACGGTCAAATCTGCATGGCGCCCGAGAATAAGGAAAAGATCTCTTTTATTACCGACCATGGCCTGTTTTGTTATAGGGTGATGCCAAATAGCTTAAAGAACGTAAGAGCGACCTATCAGTGGATGATGAACCATGAACAAAATCTTCAGAGATCAAATCGGTGCAACACGAAAGTTTATGTGGATGATATGTTGGTGAAAACCACATCTTGGAGAACCATGTAGATGACCTGGAAGAGATCTTCGCTGCCCTTTGTAGGTATCGGATGAAGCTAAACCCAGTCAAATATACCTTCGTAGTGACATCTAGGAAATTCCTCAGGTTCATGGTGTCGTATTAAGGGATTGAAGCTAACTCGGAGAAAATACAAGCCGTAAGGCAAATGGGCACTCCGAAGGAGGTGCAAAGGCTTACAAGGTGGGTTGCTGCCCTCAATCAATTTGTTTCTAGATTGGCTGAACAGTGCTACCTTTCTTCAAAATATTGAAGAACCCGGAGAATTTCCAATAGACCAACGAATGCCAGAAGGCATTCAAAGATCTTAAAGCCTATCTTAGCACTACCTTACTTAGCAAACCCGAGATAGGCAAGGAGTTGTACTTGTACCTAGCAATCTCCCCTTAGGCTATTGGTTTTATTTTTGTTCGAGAGGAAGACCGGTCCAGAGGTCGGTATAATATGTCAGCTGAGTCTTGCAGAACACTGAAATCGGGTATACTTGGCTTGAAAAGCTAATCTTTGCTCTTGTAACCTCGGCCAAGAAGCTTCGTCCCTATTTTCAAGCTCATACCATGGTTCTTCTCATGGATCAACCACTCCGGACCACGTTGCATCGGCCAGACACATCGGGCAGAGCGATCAAGTAGGCTCTCGAGCTTTTTAAGTTTGACCTGGTGTTTTGGCTGAGGTCCTCTATAAAGGTGCAAATGCTGGCTGATTTTGTGATTGAGTGCACTATCCCTAACGAAGAATCGGAGAGGGACGGTCTGATAGGAGAAGACTTGGAGGACTAGTGGGTGGTATATGTAGACTAGTCCTCAAATGCCAATTGCTTAGTGGTAGGATTTATCCTCACCAACCTCGAAGGGGAGGATATTTAGTATGCCCTCCGCTTCGAGTTCCCTTCTAGAAATAATGAAGCTGAATAAATATGAAGCAACGATTTACAACGATTCACAGCTTGTGGTCGGTAATGTGCTGAATAAATATGAAGCAAGAGAAGAAATCATAAAGAAGTATCTCTAGAATGTGAAGGATCTGGTCCCACCCTTAGTTTTAACATCCAACAAGTTTCCAGGATGGAGAACACTTAGGCTGACGCTCTATCTAAACTTGCGGCGTTTGCTCCACACGATCTACGCACAAATCTTTTCTCATGTGGTGGAAGAGCCTACTATCAACAAGCCTACACCTATACTGCAGCTGGATCGTCCCTTGTTGGATTAATCCACTAGTTCAATACCTCCGTGATGGGACTCTTTGTGCCAATAGAAGGGAAGCTCGCAAGGTACAACATCAGGCTCCCTGCTACGTCCTTCACGAGAACAAGTTGTACATGAGATCCTTTTCCCTGCCTTAACATGTCTACAACCTTCGGGTGCGGAGTACACTTTGCGAGAAGTCCACGAGGGAATGTGTGGAAATCACTTGGGAGGCAAAGCCTTATCCTACAAGATCCTGTTGTAGTAGTACTGACCTACTTTGCAGCAAGATGCCATTGACATGGTTATAAGGTGACTAGTGCCAGTGCTATTCAAATGTACAGCTATAGCTGGCCACATCGCTTACGCCAATAAGCACACCATGGTCCTTCACTCAATGGGGTATGGACATACTTGGACTTTTTTCCTAGCTCTTGGACAGCCAAAATTCTTACTTGTGGTCATTGACTACATAAAGTGGATAGAGGTTGAGTCTCTTGCCAAGATTATGGACGCCTGGGTGAAGGACTTTATCTGAAAGTCCATTGTTTGTCGCTTTGGCCTTCTAAGAATTCTAATCACTGACAATGGTCGCCAATTCAGTGATTTGAAACTTGCCAAATTTTACCAAGATCTAGGCATCACTCATTGTCTTACCTTTATCAGCCATCCCTAAGCTATTTGGGAGGCCGAGGTGGCCAATAAAACCTTTTTGTTGGGATTGAAGACCCGGCTTAATCGAGTAAAGGGATTGTGGGTCGATGAGTTGCATCATGTCCTTTGGACCTATCAAACCATGCAAAGTGTGCCGACATGTGAGACTCTTCAACCTTGCTTTCAGGACCGAGACAATAATTCCATTGGAGGTGGGACTTCCATCCCTTCGGATCAAGAATTTCAACAAAGATAGCAACTTGGAGCGGCTCAAGACAAATTGGAACTTGCTGGAAGAGGTTCGAGAACGAGCGGTTGTGAGAATGCTGTCCTATTGATAAAGGGTCGTCTAATACCACAATGCACGTGTTCATGGTGAGCGGTGAAATAGGGTCAGGCTGAGCCGAGCCCTACCTCTATCCAAGCTCGGCTTGAAAATTATTTTCAGGCTTTGGGACGGGCTTAGGCCCAATGATTTTGAAAAAAATCCAGGCCCGAGCCTAACCCGGGTCCTAGCCCGAGCCTGGCCCGAACCCATTTGGGCCAGCTCGAGACGAAATCCATCTCTTCCCCGAGGATTTCTCTTCTCCTTCGATGGAACCCGAAGAATCCTCCCCCTCGTCGCTGCCCCTCCAACCCCGTCGCTACCCCTCCATCCTACCTCCAACCCTGGCGGCTTCAACAGCCTCACCATCGCTGATGTTTTCCACTTCTAGCTCTACGACCTCGATTCCATCTAATTGCTCGATCTCCACCTCCACTCCACCCTTAGCTGCTCCCGCTACTTTACCACCCTCTCCAACCAATGGCACTACTCGGACTTTGTTGAAGATGGGATTTGGCAGCTTACCTTAAGATCTTCTCCATCGATGACCTTCGTCGATGCCTACATTGCCGTCCTTCACATGCTCAATTTTGCTGGTGCAATCTTCTCGATGGGCCATGATCAATGCCTTGGAGATTCGGATGGTGCTAAAGCTCTTCGATGAGGGGAGGTCACGAGGAGGCTCGAGAGGAAAATAAATTTAGGATTGCGCTGGGGCTCAGGTTGGACAATGATAGGCCCAAGCTCGGCCCGAAAATGAAATGGGCTATATATCCAAGCCCAAACAAGACCTGATTTTGTTCAAGCCTAGCCCAAAGCTCGACCCATGGTTGGGCTAACCCAAGCCCATTTTCAATCTTATTCATGGCAAATTCTTTAAGGTGGGAGACCTGATGCTGTGACAAGCCAAAGTATCACAACCAACCAGCCAAGAGAGGCTCTCCCCGAATTGGGAAGGGCACTACCTAGAAGAAGTCATCTGGTTCGGAACATATCGCCTGATGCAGCTGGATGGAACTCCCTTACCTTGCCTTTGGAACTTCGAGAACCTCTGAATGTATTACCAGTAATACAATTTTCTCTTAGTAAAATATTTCCTATTGGACTGTATTTTCACTAGTCAGTAGGGAGTAAAAGAAGCCTTTGATCATCTTTAAATTCAATGGCCTATGATCGGCCTGTTGAAGGAGCCTTGATTGGTTTTAAATTCAACGGTCTTTGATTTGTCCATAAGAGCCTTTAATTGGCTTTAAATTCAATGGCTCATGATTGGCATGTAGAAGGAGCCCTTGATTGGCTTTAAATTCAATGGCCTATATCAGCCCATAGAAGGAGCCCTTGATCAGATTTAAATTCAACGATCTATGATCAGCCCGTAGAAGGAGCCCTCGACCGGCTTTAAATTCAACGATCTATGATCAGCCCGTAGAAGGAGCTCTTGATCGGCTTTAAATTCAACGATCTATGATCAGCCCGTAGAAGGAGCCCTTGATCGGCTTTAAATTCAATGGTCTATGATCGGCCTGTAAAAGAAACTTTTGATCAGCTTTAAATTTAACGGCCTATGATTGACCCTTAGAAGAAGCCTTTGATTGGCTTTACACTCAATGACCCATGATCGACCCGTAGAAAGAGCCTTTGATCGGCTTTAAACCTAATGGCTTATGATCAGCCCATAGGAGCCTTTGATTGGCTTTAAGTCAAATGGCCTTTGATTGACCCTGGCTTTAAATGGCTTTTGATTGGCCTGAGCATCATTGGCGAGGGCTAATTACCAGGACCCTTGCCCAATCGAAATGAAGTTCGCATTAAAAAATCTCAACTGAGAAGAGTTGACGAAAACCCTCGGGCTGTTTGCCACAAGCTATGAACCCTCGATCGAGCAAGGTGAACTAATGATAGGCTCTAAGCCGCCTTAGCTTCTACCTTTGGGAGTAACGTTCTACGTGATGGTGACGATGATTTTGCAAGTGTATAGTCCTGAACCATGGAAAAATGCAAAAAGAATATCTAACTACCATGATAAAGACAATGCACTGTGGATAAAAAGGAGAAACTTCATTGATGTTACCAAAAAAGCCTGAAAGCTGTTACAAAAGTAGGTCGATGGCCATTACAAAATAGTGGGTCGGCATAAAAGTAGACCGGAGTTATGTAACATGAAGCAAAAACAAAAATAAAAAATGTATGCTTCAGGTAATCAGCATAGAAGGGTTGGCGGCTTTCTTGGCCCTAGGAGCTTGTTCTTTCTCAGCCTCCGAATCCTCGTTTAAGAAGGCCAGGTCCAGGTTTGGGAAATGGGCGACCACTACCTTCGGAATCTCGTCCTTCCCCTCGAGGTAGGTCAAAGTGGAGAACGCAATATTTTGGTCCCTGCAGTTTTTGGAGAGCTTGTAAGCTTCCACACCCACTTGGATTGCCGCCTCCGTTCGGGCCTCGAAGTCGACCAACTTATGATGCACCTTTGCCAGTGCATTGTCCAACTCCTTCCTCTTACTCTTTGAAGAGAGTTTTTCTTCTAACTCTTCGACCACCCACTTGATGTGGCCAACTTCAGCTTTGGTGGAGGACCTGGCCAACTCGGCGAAGGACTTGGCCTTAACCTTCTGGAGTCGGCCATGTATCTCCTCCATCTTTTTCTCGGTTGCGGTGGCATGGCGCTACAACTCGAAGTAATCATTCATATAGTAGTGGGCCATTTACAAGAAGAAAACAATGATATGATAATCGGACTAAATCAAGGACAAGGATGATAGGAGTGATGTACCTTAAGGAAGGTCAGTTGAGAGCAGGACTTTCTCCCACCTCTTGGGCATGCCTGGCCGATGCCTACCTCAAAGAGGGTGTCGTCGAACAAAAGCACCTTCTGCTTAGGGACCTTGAAGTGAAGAAGAGTTCTGTACCACTCATTGTCCCCTTCATCTAGAAGTGGGGTGAGGGGGGGGGGGGAGCGAGTCAGCCGACATGAGGGGATGCCCCATGGCTTGAACCCTTAACTCTCAGATCGGTGCTTTACAAAAAGGAAGCACTGAAGGAGCACCCTGGAGGAGAGGTGCTATCTTGCCTTCTTTGGATGTAGACATACCACCACCCGAAGAGACAAGGGTATTTTCTGAAGGATAAGAATGCCCTAAAAAGGGACACGGTCAATTGAACCCCGACCAAGAGACATACCATCATGAAATTGTAGATGTATTGCCATGAGTTCGGTACAACTGCACACAAGATATGCCCAAGATTCAAAAAAGTTGATAAAAAATCAAAAAGTGGGAGTGCGGCCCGGAAACACTCTTCGTAAAGAGCCATTCGGCCCAGAGGGTTACACATGCGGTCAATTGAGAGCGGGACTTCTAGCTCAAACTATGGTGGGACTTGGTACCGATGTCGAATCTGTTCTAAGTTCGCTTCACAAAGTTCGGACTTGAAATCCACCGGAGGAAATTCCTCTTGATTAGAATCCTCGTGCCCGAGGAAATCCCCGGAGCCTCAGTAGGAACCCGATTACTAGCCGGTTTCATATCCAAAGACCACGAACCAACTGAGGAAGAAGCTTCGCTCATCTTCTAAAATCAAATAAAATCAAAGAAAATTGAGAAAAATCAATCCAAAACTGACTACCAAACGAACCTTGTAGGTTCGAATGTGGATCAAACAAAAAGGGGAGAGAATGGAAGCAAAGGGAATGAAACGAAGTGAAATGGAAGAGGACTATAGGAGACCTATATTAGGCAACGAGATCAGGACGGTCACGAAACAAGGTTATCGGCGGGAAGGCAGGTCTTCAAGAGAGAGAAGGAAGATAGGTGCAGGGGGCAAAATGATAGGTGAACTCGAGGCCTTTGCTATTTATAAAAGCCTCCTATGGCTTGGATCCAGCATGGATGAAATTATCACCATTGAATGTTCAACGCATGACAAGCCGAGACAGGCCAAAACTTATTTCTCGCGGATCGTGGGGTCGCAGGCCTCTAGAAGCAATGATTATGGTGCTTTGTTTTCTACGGGTGTAGGTAGCTTGTACCACCTCAAGCGTCGTGCCCCTCTCGGCCACTGTAGTGCATTTAAGGTTGATCTTTCATTTTCTAGCGAAACATGTGACAAGATATTTTCTCGAGCACTAAGCCCGAGTAACTTGATGTGACATCGTCTCAATGTGCCTCGGCCAAAGAGATCCTCGATTATCTCAACAAAGAGGTTGAGGAAAAGTTTTCGCGATGAAGGTTCGCACTTGTCTAACCGACACCCGTGAACTGAATCAATGGACTTGGAACAAATTGAAATTGATAGACTTAGCATCCGACATTTAACCTTCAGAAACCACTACGAGGCGCACAATTTGAGAAAATTCAAACTTTATTCATTTTATAGATAATTACATAAAAAAAGTGAAGAGAGAAAGAAATGTGATTGCAGTAATCACAATCCAATAAACAGGAAAATGTTATCAATGCCCTCGGCCTCGGTCAATGTGGAGGTTGGCTAAGGCATGAGAGATCACCAGGATAGTAAACTGGAGTAGGCATGCCTTGGCTGACAAGGATTTGCACAGCTAAAGCCTTGCACTCTTTGAACCCTATCTCCTAGGCCCTCTTCTTCGCATGCCGAAGTCAAGTGTCAGCGGTGCCTAGGTTTGCCTCGGCCAATGACAACTTGCTCTGTAGTGCCCTGACCTCTTGGCCATTTCTGTTGGTGCACTCCATATCTTCAATGGCCTTTACGGCAACCTTGAGCTTGCCTTTCCAAACCAGAGCTTGTCTCCTCAACGCGAAGGTTATGGGTCCATGCCCTCTCAACCGCATTCCTTCTTTCCTGCTCGAGCACTTGTCGAAAGAATTGGACTTCGACGAAGGCTTCGTTCCGAGCCTACTCCACCTGGCGAACTCTCTCTTACTCTTGACTTGAAGATCCCTTACCAGGGATCCATAAAGAGCCTGTTGGAGCTCACCCCACAACCATCTATTCTCTTCTCTTGTAGACTCGAGTTCATCCTACAACCAATGAACCCTAACGTGTGAATCATCCTTCATGTCTATAAGTTTGGTGCGGAAACTCTCCTTTGGGTTAGTAATCTTCATCCGTGCTTTCACGGTGACCTGGACTTCACATTGGCTGGTGTTTGTCATCCCGCCTCCTTCAGCCTTTACTGAACTCTCGGTGTCGTCCATCATGGCATCAGCATGCTTCTTTTGCCATTGGAATTCTTGCTCCACCTCAAATGCTTGTATCTCGGCCTCGCAAGCTTTCCTTTCGGCCTTCTCTTCAGCCACCGTTACCTTCATCTCCGCTGCCTCGATCGAATCCATGAAAAAGTCAAGGTATTGCCCCAACTACATAATGAAACATCAAGAAAATACAGAGACATATTCGGGAGATATGCATCATCATTCCTGGATCAGTGAGTGGAAGGCCCTATTGCCTATAGGATTCAGGATCAGCCTCTCATATCTTCAGTATATCGGCAGGTAGGAGAAGAGACTGACTGTATCTTCGGCCATTCTTGAACCCTCTACAAAACTTAGAGTCAGCAACTCTATGGCACGTTCCCTCGATGCTTGCTCCCTCAGCGATGGTCCTTCAGGTTGGCTGGACGATGACCCTGTATTTCTTAGCTAGATTGAGGCGCTAGACTTCTGCAATTTCTTAGCAGCCCTCTTCTATTCCCTTAGATCACTCGGATCTATCGGTTCCCGATCCTGCATTGAATGATCAAAGGTCTTGGAACTCCGGTGTCGGAAACTTGCCGGAAATCGCTTGGCTCGCCGGAAATCACCTCTTGGCAAGTGAAAATCTCTCCTCACCAAACAGAAGTGGTGGTAAATGGAAGCGGCCTTGGAGCCCCTTTTAAAGGAAAATGGTGCAATAAATTCTTTCCCTTTCTCGAGTGCCATACATGTGCTGCATGGCGATCCTTCACTCGCCAAGCCGTTCCATAGCTCTCAAGGAGTGCATTAACTCCAGGTCAATCTCGGGATCCCTCGGGTACGTGGCTAGGTCTATCATCAGTCCGAGACCCTTCGTGCTTGAACTAAGGAGCGGGGGGCAAATGATGTGGGTGGCCAACATCTCACCCTCGTCATCCCGAGGTTTCGCAAGCCAAGCTTCATCTCGGACAGTTAGGACCCGTAATCCTTTGGCCAGAGTAATACCGTGCTATGGGGCCCCCCTCGACTTGATCAACCTTCAGCACCGGCATAACTTCACTTCACTTCCGATAGCCAAGGCCTAACATCCTTCGGATGGGGCTGAGTTGCCCCTCAAGTCCCTCGGTCCTGTTGACCCACAGCCTCAGTAAGGGTATCCAGGCCAATTCCGAATCCTTGTGCTCAAGGATAGATAGATTCTCAGGCAGTGCTCTTCAAGGCAACCAAAGGAGGTATCAACTGATGTTCATTTCCGTGCATTTAGTGGCATAATCAAGAGGCCATACCCATAATCTTTAGCAAATCCTCGCGATTAAGAGGAGCGTGACTTGTCTCATGCAATGGTCCACATCACTATTAAGAAGTGCAGCCGACAACGCATAAGAGACAAAATCTTAATAAATGAGAAGTGGACATTCTGGACAAACATAATGATCCTCTAACATTTTACATGACAGGATCTTCAGAGCTATCACTTTTCACTAAATCCACTAAGGATTTTTTCTTTCAAAAATACCCGTCTCCGACCTAGTAAAGGGAATTCCTTGAGAACCCCCAAGGTACGCGACAACTCTCTCGGCCATGCTTTTCTTCCTTCTGTTGCTTGTCACCTGACTTGAAAGCATCGGAGGGTCCTCGTCGGACCTGCCTCTGGCCAAGACTTCCTTGTAGGTATATCCCTTGAGCGCCATTCCTCCAACCACCTCTGGTATTCGGGTGGAAAGCAGCGATAACAGAATTGTTCTCCCCATATTAATCTTTTTTAAGAATCATAGATCAGCATCTGCTTTAGCATTATTAGCCTTATTGTCCTATTTGAGGTGTACTGAACTAAACCAACGGGGAACCATGTTAGTTCTCCCTGTTGGCTCGTTAAACAAGTCAAGCCTAATTAAAAAAGCCACCATGCCCTGGTTAGCCCATTTGATTAAATAGGTCACCCCCATTGCTCCCTTGGGTTTGGGATCAATCGTCCTGTGTCATTTGAAACCTGTCTGTCCCCCTTCTTGGCCCTCCTCTCTCTCCCCCTCCTTTTTCTCTCCCCCCTAGCCCCTATTGACTCTTTTGAAATACTCGCCTTTCTCCCACCTCCACTTGCCACCATTGACACCCTCTCTCCTTTGGCCTTTCTTCTACTTCTTGTCCTTTTCTGGCCATGGCCACCATATCTAGGAGACCGATTAGTGTTGTTAGGTTGGACCGCACCTTCGGACATCTTTTCAGCCTTTCTACAGGTCAATCCATGCCTCCAGGTGAGTCCCTCTCCCCATCCCCCCCCTCTCTCTTTCTCTCGCTCTCCCTCCCTGTGGTTTTGGTATGCTACAATTTGGTACAGTAGACTGGTACTATGCCAGTCGCTGCCTGCACATCTATCAATACTGGTTTTGCCATCCTCGAGCTATTCTTTTCATATTGTACTTTATTTGTTGTATGTGTGTGTGTGGGGGGGGGGGGCAAGGTCCGCTGAACCAGTACCGAGACCCGTACCAGTTAGCGGGCGGTACGGTATGGTACGGTTTGTACTGTACTATACCGGCATGCTAATTTTTTTTAAAAAATAATCTCTCTCCCCCCTCTCGCTGAACCGAATAGGAACCGGTCTGAACCCAGCCCGAACCGGGCGATTCGTACCGGTATGGAATTTATTTATTTTTTTTTTTTTAAATACTGTACCGAATTATATGCGTGAACCGTACCGGATCTTAGCCGGTACGGTACTCCTCGTACCGGGCGGTACGGGACGGTTCCGTGAACCTTGGGTGTGTGTGTGTATTTTAAGTATTCCCAGATTTTCATGTAACCTCATCATACATGTTTTTAGTGCAAGGATGCATACTGAAAATGACACTTACATTTACTTATTTGTTCCCTGAATCTGAACAATACTTTTTTGTTAGTATCACTTTTAAATCTGCTTTGTCTGCATTCTATGATATGCTTAGGAAAGATAATTAGTTTTTAGACCTCTTGGGTTTTTTTGCCAGTGCAATGATGGTTAGCACAAGTTTCTCACCAAGAAAGCTTAACATTGTCTTTGTATTGTATGAACAGATTTAATATAATGCATCAAGTACAAATATATGCTTATATAATTTGAATTTTGTGTGGATTGTCCAGTATTCTTTTGGTTCTGTTTGTGTAATAAGTTGCAGCTTTTGTCCAAGATGTTGCTATGCACATAAGGCAGTAGTAATATGTATTGTCATTCGGTTTTGGCACTGTGTAACCTGTGCACATCTTGGTTCTAAATTTCTTGTTATATTGGACACACTGTATATGTGAAGTATAACTCATAGCATTGAGTGTGGAGCTAATCAATACATTGCTAACAAACTATATTTTTTTGAATCCTTTTCATTTGTAGCCCAGCTTTTCTTTATTTTTGAATTAGATTTACTTGGTTATATGATAATTAGCTCATAAGCATGGATTAGGCACAATAAATTATGACCTCAAGGATTTTTCCAATGAACTAGATTTTTTTTGAAACTCTTAAGATTCAGATTTCTTTCTGAAAATTTAATTAAACACTCCTTCAAAACATGAAAACTCAGTTTTGACATTGTTTGTGCTTGATGTTATCAAGCTTATTAGCTGGAAATATTAGCTTTATAAGATAACTAGCTACTAATTTCATTTCACTCTCTAGTTATCATGAATGTTAATATTCAAAATTTCAAATATTAGATAAGCAAATGAGATTTTTTTTAATAAATACAAACAAGAATGTTATCCATGTGATGCGTGGGGAGATAATGAAAATTGAAATATAAGTTGATAATAATATAAGTATAAATAAGAACTTTAAAATAAAATAAAAAATATATTATAAATGAAATATATTTAATCATTATTGACAATGTTACTGTCAACATCTCACTAACAAAAAGATCAGCAATAATGGAAAAGAGAAGTTAAATATAACATGTGAATTTTTGTACTAGGATAGAAAACATGTGTGCTTATATTGAGGCATTCATTCCTTTTTTATTTAATGCATAAGATTTTGATTCCTTCTATTTTGAACTTGAGCAGTTGTTTTCGTTTTGGTTGGAGCATTCATCTTGTTTCAACCTATGAAAAAAATAGAGAAGAAAAGATTAGTATTGTGCATAGATTTTAAATAAATAAATAGAAAAATAATAGAGCTATAACCTTTTGTTAGATTGATCATATTGCGTGATAAGCTACAAAAGATAATGACTTCTTCAATAGTATACGTTTGAAATATGCCACATACAGCCAACTTATATAGAAGTTAATGTAAGAACTTATATTAATTTGAATAATTAACATGTTCCTGAATAATACAAATTTGATAGTAATTTAAATATTAAATATAATTGTTAACAACTTCAATATTAATAAGTTTTGTATTAATAACTCTGAAAATATCAAATTCAAATATAACATGATATAGAGATCTCAGAAAATATTGCAAATAAAAGGGAAAAATGAAGAAAATGTGACAAAAAAGAGAGAGATGGAAACCCTTATGCGGACCTCGGCTAGGAGGGCTAAGGAGACCACAAATAACCTTCTATACAAATAAAGAACATGGTTATTAAATATTTAATATAAATGTAAGTATAATAACTTATATTAATATGAATATTTAATTTGTTTAAAATAGTTTTAAATTAATATTAAATCTTAAATAATTTCTATAGTACATATTAATATAGAAATATTAAATAAAAAAGAAAATCAAGAAAAAGGTGAAGGAAAGGAAACAAATTATAATAACAACTTATAATATTATATTAATATTAATAAAATTTACATCAATAACTTTTATGTTTACAACTTCAATACTAAAAAAAATTATAATAACAAATCCGAGAACACCATATTCAAATGTAACATGATATACAGGTCCAAGGACGTATTGTAGATGGAAAGAAAAGGCGAAGGAAAGGAAACAAAAAAGGGAGATAGTAACCCTTGGGGGTACCTTGGCTGGGAGGAGGGTGAAGGAGACCGCAAATCTTCTTTTGTACAAAATCAAGAGCATGGTTATTAAATATTTAATATAAATGTTAATATGATTATTTAATCTATTCATAAATAATTTTAAATTGATATTGATATTAAAATTTAATAATTCTATAGTAAATAGTAATATTAAATAAAAAAAATCAAGCAAAAAGATCTGCACCAATATTAATAATAGCATTAATATATCGTAAAATTGATTACAAGTAAAATTAAAAAGCAAAGAAAAGGTGATAAAGAAAAGAGATGGAAATCCTCAGGAATACCTTGGGTAGGAGAAGGGTGAACGAGGAGACCACAAATTTTCTTCTCTACAAAATAAAGAGAAGTAAAAAGAAAAATAAAAAATAGAGAGAACATATCTTATCACAAAAATGTAAAAAGAAATTAAAAAATAGAGAATGGGAGAAGAAACATACTGTTCAATGAGAAAAGATTCTACTCAAAGACAGTGGTGAAAAACCCAGAGACCCCAATGGCCTCTAAAGTCTAAAAGAGCCAGCGGACTTCCAAGTATTAAGGTTATCAATGGTGTATGATGACAGTACCGTTAAATTGGTATCACAATAATTGTTCTATAGAAACTAAAATAAGACCCCAAAGAGCACCAAGACGTGAGAGAGGGGTTAAGGGTAGAAGCAGCATGGTGCAGGAGAATAATCAGAGTTGAGTTTGGTTGTTAATTTGGGTGTTTTGGATGCAACTGTATCAATACAATTGGGGTGGGAGATGCAAAGAAAAAAAAAGACTCCTGATTTCCTTTTAGTTCCTTGTAATGTCGGATTTCCTTTTATGGAGGCAGAAAAATTTGATGCCTCTTGAGAACAAGTGGAAGATGAGGGGATTAGCATGTTGGGAAGTATCATCCAAGTTTTTTTAGTTGGGAATCTAAATAGCTAATAAGAGTCCAAGTGTTTTTATGGAAAAAAACTTAATAACAGTTAAGGTTGTGCAGATTTCCTTTTTCACCTGATTTTTTTCCTACGAATTTCTTTCGATATTTCCTGAATTTTGGGGAGCTCCTCTCCGTTTTATAGGTATAGAGATTTGATCAACTAGTTGCATTGGTTATCATATTTTATCAGAGTCTTCAGCTGCATGCAACTTTTTTGTGAAAAGCAGAACTATTGTTAATTTTATGGATTTAAATATGAGGTCACCAAAAAGTTTTCATGTATTGTCATGATATCTGTGGAGTCACAAGGTTACCTTGATGGATGGAGTATCTTTTTGCCTGCATACTTTGCAAATTTTAAATGCTTATTGTGTTGGTGTTACAAGATTATTTTATTCTATTACATTGATTACATTATATTTTATTTAGATTTTGAGTAAATATACATAATATTGGTGCATTCTAGTATGTAATGCCAGTATATATGCTAAAGATGACTTAGGATGTATTATTAGTTTAGAACTTCATTTGAGGTTCTTATGCAGATCAAGTGTTTAAAGTTTAAACCATTAGAGGATCTTGACTATCTGCTGGTTGAATTTAGTGTAAATTAGATGGTGATATGCTGATCAAGTATATTCTTTCTTATAATTGATGTCTGTCCGTTCTTCCAACTTTTTAATTTTCTTCCCATGTTTTCCTTCTTTCTAATATTAATATCATCTTAGTAGTTGCAAGTTCATTTCTGTTTCTTGGTTCATTTCTTAAATAGTATTTTCCTTTTACTAAAAAAGCAAAGTCATCTCACTGTGTGATAGATCATTTTATGTTTATCATACATCTCCAATTGCTGATCCTGATATTACTAGCTTGTTTCTGTTTTTCATCATTTCTATTGTCTTATTCATGCATCCAGTTCTCATGAAGTCAGTTTTCTTTTTAGGTGCATAAAAACTTTAGTGGGCCATGTGCTTTGTTTATGTTGGTCCTGCCCTTGTAATTGCCATTCGATATGTTGCATTATGATATTTTTCTGGTATAAGATGGTTAAGTCCATGAGTGATTCCTTTTCACTGCATAATGTATAGCATATAGAGTACGTTGTAATATAATGGGTGCATTAGAGAGACCTTGCATGCCATTCTGCTGCAGGGGTTGAGTTTTTATTTCTTTCTCTATCTAATTACATGATTTGGTGTCATTTGTGAAGGGGATAAGAAAGACACTAGTGATGCGAGAGGTACCAGAAGAGGACGTCAAAACGGTGCTGTGTAATAAAGAGTCTTTAGCAGCTTGTGACATAGCAGTATTTGTTCATGATAGGTACTAACCCCTCTTACCAAATGTTCTCGTGTGGCATGCTTAATTGACTAATTTCTATATACTAAACTATCCTACATTTTTCCCTAAACTCCAAAGTGGTGAACATGTGCTAAGTAAGTGTCTGCTATACCAGCATCCAACAAACATTTGTTAGATTTATCCCAATTTTAAGCTTGCAACGACTACCTTTGGATGAATTAGGCTGATATAGATCTTCACTCATCCCATTTGTTTTCTTTTAACATCATTAGTCAAATAATGTGTGCCATGGGTGGTCTTTTTGTCTTGATGTTAATGGATATATAGGTTTATTTCTAATGACTGCTTCTGCCCAAGTGATTTTGTGCATTGGAAGTATGGACTGGATTATGATATTTCACATATTGATGGGATACTGAGTAGTGATTTTTCTTTCTTTCTTTCTTTCTTTCTTTCTAATTTCTTTCTTTCCTTTTAATTTTTTGAATTGGTTTCTACTCTCAAGTGGGTTGGTTTCAGATCTGTTTACATTGTTTAGTGGGTTACCGATCAAGGGCCGCTATGATAAGGCAAAACTTGTCAGTTGGTCCCTTATCTAGATAAGAGTTGTCATGTTTTAGCCTGTTAGGATGGTGGAATTTCCCTTTTCTTCCTTAACCTTGTTTCTCTCTCCCACCACCCTTACTGTTCTAAAATCTAAATACTCTTTATTAACCCTGTAAAATATTTCATTATCTCTCATGTTTGATCCCATATTTATACACTGTTATATTTTTTTAGGACAATCTTGTTGTAGAGTTTCTAGGAAACAACTTATCGATAATAAGTTGAGGCCATCAGTCTTATGTAGCATGGATTTGAGTTTGTGGCAAACATGGCATCGGTTTTAAAGTTTCAATCAGAACTAATTATATGGCCAAAGCCATTCTATTTATGATTTACTTATGCCCAAGGTTCACAATCTTAGAATTCGACCCCATACCATGTTGCCATAGTGTCAATATTGTTTGGTATGTGGGTTGGTTTTGTGTATCAACACTCCGTATGTCTTTCATACTAAATATTAGTTCGATACCAATATGGTATGGTACAAGGATCCAATAATCGATATCGCAACCCATACCAGTTACGAATCGATATGGTACGATACTTTACTGTATCGTATCAGATCCTGTGAAACTGAGAAAGAACCTTTTCCTCTCCCATGGCTACATTGTTTGACCCAAACCGACTCTGTACCGAACCCGAACCGGACTGAATCGGATGAAATTTACCAGTACGATACTATGTCGTACCGGTCTGGTCTGGGATCTTTTGGAGGTCCGAAATTCCAGGCCATTTTTCACGGCCGAACCATACTAGTTCTTGGCCAGTACGGTTCGGCATGCCACGAACTGGACGGTTTAAAACGGTTCCAAAAATCTTGGCCTGATATGGGATGGTATGCACCTATGATGAACCTTGCTTATGCAAGTTTTTCTCCATTTGTTGAATGAAGTATTTATCTAGACCAACATAATTTTTTGCAAGTAATGAAAAAAATTTGGAAACATTGCAATGCAATGCCCAAAGAGATCCTGGAGTAAATTTTTAGGCATTGCTTGGCTATTCTAAAACTTAGATCTTGTATGCATCTAGATTGCCATTTGTTATATGGCCATCAAATAGTGAAACAATACATTTCAGTCTAAACATGACCATCTTTAACATTATCAGTTTAAAATCACTTTATATGATTGCTGTAGTGCAATAACGCCAAATTATACATCCTAAGGTTCTGGGCAATATAGCATTATTTTTTTTTTGTAGTGATATCCATTTACATTCTGGACTAAATTCATTTTTGTTTATTTTTCGTTTTTTCTTGATTTTAATTGTTCCTTAATTTTTGTAAGTTTCAATCAAAACCATATATGTTGCTGAAACAAAAACTTGATTTCTTAAGCAAAAACCAAAGTCAATTTTTTGAATTTTGATATGTGGTGACAGTTTTAAATTTGAAGAGCCAAGGCTTCACTTGGTCCAAAGTATTTTTGTTTAAGGCTGATATCTCCATATTGCTTTGGCCCAAGGTTCGATATTGGGTACAGTGCTGGTACATTAATAATTTGGTATGTGATGGTATGCACCCTATATTGAAAGAGCAATCAAACTTTTTTTTCACTTTTATCTTGATGCATCTGAGTACGCATCGCTACACAACTTGGTATGGAGTGGTACGGGGCCTGTACCAACCTGACTATATGTTTTGTACTAGTTCCAAACTGGTACTATATGGTATGCCCTAAATTGGGCAGTTCAGGGCAGCAAGGCAGTCCATGGGTTTTGAAATTCCTTACTAAATATTGGAAAGTACTAGCAAACATTACTTTGTTCTTTACCTTTTCTTTCTTTTTGTAATAAATGCATATCGGATCTGCGGGATATGATTTTTATATGGACATTTTATTTCACCTTAAGATGTTCAATGGTGGCCTTGCCACGCAACAATTTATTGATGTGATGATGCATATCCTGTATTTGAAGAAAGATCCACTCTGAGGCAGATTATACAAAAGGCAAAAATCATCTTGCATTGAGATATTTCCTGATGCAAATTCAGCTGTCTTTGTTGTTCAGAGAAAGGTTTTTGGTATTATGGAAAAGCAAGAAGCTGGCATCTTGATTAGATCAAATGTAGGCTGTAGAGTGAATATCTTGCAATGGCAAGTTATTATGGGAGCTGTTCATTCTAAGTCACTTTTAGCAGAGTTAGCGGTCATGGTTAAAGAAACACTTAGTTTGCATTATAATAATCAAGTTGTAGACATTGCAAATATATTCCATTCTTGATTTTTCACTGGAGAACTAATCACAGTAAAGAAGATTTCACTTCTTCCAGGAGATGACAGAAAGTGATGACTTCTCAATCAGATTGCAAGCTTTTGGCTGACAGGTGCATGTGCACCAGTGCATGTATGCATGTTTGTGCATTCTTCTGCATGCTTGCATGTGTGTGCATGTGCATGGTGAGCAATCTTATGCTGGTATTTTTTCCTGTTTAGGGATGGCTAAAACGAAAAATTGGGACGTTTAGTCACCAAATATAGTCTGTATTAGTATTTTGTGATGTCCATTTCATTGCTGTATCATTTATAAACTTCAGAGAGTTCTCTTGCGACATTATGTGGCATATACCCTTGTTATTATTCTTCAACCTATGGCTGACTTAATTTATGTATACTTTAATTAGTATTAAGGTGTCACTCGTGCCTTGAGACCTAGGTTTTTAACATAACATTCCCAATTATTTCTTTCGTAATAGTTCTTGAAATGATTCTAATTTTTGGCATTTACAGTTACACAATTGCTTGCTTATGATGTATGCCTTTTTGTTTCCGCAGTTCGGATGAGAACTCATGGACGAAAGTGAAGGATTTGCTCATGCAAGTTGCTAGTCATGGAGAAAACACTGGCTTTGAGGTTCCTTGCCTTATTGTTTCTGCTAAGGATGATCTTGATACATATCCCTTGGCCATTCAGGACTCAACAAGGGTGTGTTATGTTTCTTGTTGCCATGTAACGTTTGTAATTTTGTGATAATAACTGCATCTTGAAATCTTGTTCATGTTCTGCCTTTATATTTGGAAAATTACAAATTTATTCATATTTATTCTCGAGGTCAATAGCATGTTATGCTTAAACCAATATCAAAATCTAGATTGTAGAATGTTTGCATTACATTGTACATCTTAAGGGTTTATTTCTATATCCACACACCCATACACGTGGTTGTCATTTTGATATTATTGATTGTAATTTAATGTTTAATGTGCTTCTTTGCTGTTTCCATTTTCTTTTTTGTTGTTTTAGTCTTGCACTAGAAGCTCTTATGTTGGGTTTTCTCATTGATCTATGCCTCTTTCTTTAATTCATTGTGCACTAAGTAAATAATCATTGTCTTATAGGGTCTCTGTATTTACTTATCTGCTAAATACGTGTTTTGCATTCATGCTGCTTCAGGTAAGCCAGGACATGGGAATAGATACACCTATCCCTGTCAGCATAAAGTTAAGAGATTTCAATAATGTCTTCCGTAGGATAATTACTGCTGCACAACATCCCCATCTGAGCATTCCTGAAACTGAAGCTGGAAGAAACCGCAAGCACTATCGCCGGCTTGTAAATCGTTCCCTCATGTTAGTTTCAGGTATTGTTATTTTCTTGGCAACACCTACCACAGCAAATATTAATTTTGCATGGTAATGTTTAGTCACGCAAAACCACTTGTGCTAAAATTCAGATTTGTATTACATCAGGAAAAACCTCGATTATATATCTATTGATATTAGTTACAATCTTCAGATTCCTAGCTTTCTACTAAGATAGCCATAAAAGTCATTTGACATAACCATTTATGGGACAAGTTTTTGGACCCTGAACAAAATAATATTGTTATTG
This sequence comes from Areca catechu, assembly GCA_021397845.1. NCBI lineage: Eukaryota > Viridiplantae > Streptophyta > Magnoliopsida > Arecales > Arecaceae > Areca > Areca catechu. The sequence continues at coordinate 159,511,134 of CM038050.1, forward strand.
CTGCCTTGAAACTTAGGAATTTTCTGTTGGACCCCACTTTAGGTCATGTTTCTGAAAAGGCAATGCTATATCTGCTGCCCTAAGTTCCTATACCATATCTGGTCCTGCTAGTATGTTGGAAAGTCGATTTTATATTTATCAGATGATTACTTGTTCTTATGGAATTATTGTTTAATAATAAATTTAGCTGTTTGACACTTCAACAGTTCAACTTATTAAGTTTATTTGTTGTCTTCGACCTTCTTATATTCATTGTTGGTTGATTTCTTGTGGTGTTATAAATGTCTAATGATTCCATATGGTCATCCTCAATAGTGACTCAGTTTGTAGACAGGTCCATTATCACTTTAGATTTCATGCTCAAATTGATGTCTGAACATGTAAGCAAGTCTTTATGATATCTAAGCCGCCATTGTTTGCATTTTTATAAGCTTACTCTTTATATCTGTTTCCATGTATCCATGTAAGGGTTATCCTTCCTGTCCAATTTGACGCATGTAATTGCAGACAACTTCTTCTATAATTGTTCTCTTAGTTCACCACCTAAACTTGTGAACTTTTCTCTGCTATGTAGCTGAATCAACATTATGAATTAATAGAAGCATAGACAATCAATGGTTCTCAAGAGTTTGTTCCAAAGATTTAAATAGTGGTGCAGTACTGGCCAAGGATCGCTGAACCGGTACCGGGACCTGTACTGGTCAGTGATCAGTACGGTACTGTACCATACCATACCAGTACGTGTACCGGTCTTAAAAAATTAAGAGTACCATACCATACCGGTATGTGTACTGGTCTTAAAAAATTAAGAGAACTCTCTTCCTCCCCCCTCTCAAGCAAGGATTATTGAACTTGATCCGAACCGAGCCTGAACCAGACTGAACCGGGCCGTACCGGTCCGAACCAACCCGTACCAGACTGAACCGGGCCGTACCGGTCCGAACCAACCTGTACCGGTCTAGTTCAGGCCAGTTTTTATGGTTCGGATACCGAACCATTTTTTAAAGCTGAACCATACCGGTTCTTAACCGCTACGGTATGATACGCTCCGTACCGGACGGTATGGGACGGTACCGTAAATCTAGGTACTGGCCGTACTAGTAAGATACGGGCACCAGCAAACCCCTTGGTAAAAGTCTGCACCAACACATGGTACATGAATTCATAACTCCTGTGGTGCCGGTATGTAAAATTTTGGTTTGTTTCTATATTTTTAATATAATTCGCTATCAAACATGTATGTTTTGCTCTGTCTTTTATTTTCATGTAAAATTATATTTTACAAGTACTGAGTCGTCAAATCTGTGAGTTTGTACAAGGGCAGGAACCCTATTTTAGCACTTTCTCAAGGGAGTCCAGTTTTGAGAATGCATTGGATAATGAGTTATTCTTTAAGACTAGCTGTACCAACAAGCAGTAGGCATTTCCTTTTATTGTTGAATAAAGCATATTTTTTTATTAGAAGAGTCTTTGTCTCTTATCTCCAACATGCTGACTCCATGCTTGAAAGCGTTGACTACTCCATGGGGGGCTTCTCTACATGCACATGCATAGATGTGTCCGATTTATTTATTTATTCTTTTGCTACACAGCTGTATTAATAGTAGTTTTGCTGGAATTTTCCATTTTCTTTGCTTTATGATTACCTGTGCAACAAAATTATTACATTAGATCTTATCGCATTGAAGCTATGACCAATATCAACTTACAAATTAATTTATAATTTTAAAACATGCTTTCTGTTTGATCATTTCTGGAACTCTGATTTGCTGTCTCTTGACATCAAATACAAGATTTAAATATAAGCATTTGAGACCTAGTCATGTGTGGTTAAGAGTAACTTTTCTGTGGTCTCTGGTCATTATTAGTTGTTTTAGCACAGCTAAACTGGTTTGAGATCAGGAAATTTAGATAACTAGAAGGAATGGTAAAATATAAAAATTACAAAGCTTTTTCTGATAATATGTGATGTATATGGTTGCTTTATTTCCTGGGATGCAGCATTACCACGACAATACAGTTATGTATTTGTAGAATGCCATGTATCAACTTATTAGTATCTCTCGTAGTATCTTAGCTCACATTACTCCACATAAACTAGCAGAATTTAGTATGGACAAATGGAGGACTCATATAACTGATTCCAACTAGTTTGGGATTAAGGCATACATGAGCTGAATTGAACTCTGCATAATCAAGCAGTCTAGAGCACACAGATCCACGGTGATGCATTCTGACTTATTTAATATGACCACATTCCCCCCCTCTTCCTTGGGTGATTTGATCAGAAGCTGTTAATATGGTTTACCTTGTGTATTTTCATTAAACAAGACATGGAAGAATGCATAAGCCATGAAGCCAATTGCAGTGAGAGGAAGCCTACTTTCCGGCACTTTTGCTTGGTGTGTGGGTGGTGGTGCAACAAATGTTGCCCTTTTGTTTTTCATATTAAACAGCAGTATTTCAAATTTTGTTCCTCTTTTAAAGAATCAAAGTGTATTTTTCTCTGTTTTGAGTACTGGTTTATGTCAAAATCTGTATAATTGTATAACTTATGAGAACCATTGGTGAAACAGCCCCTTGTTTGCACTTAATGTTAACAAACATTGCCAGGTTATCGGTTTACATCTCTTTTTTTTCTGCTTGAGGGGGGCGGGGTGATCAAAAATTTGTCAATCAAAACCTGACCTGTTTATTAAACAAGTCAATAGTCCATATCTGAACTTGACCTTTTCGTTAAATAAATAACTCGACCCGACCATATAACCTATTTATTAAAAGGGTCAAATCAGCTTAAATAGGTTGTGGGTTTTAACAAGTTAAATGAGTTTAAATAGGTTAAACGAATCTGAAATGGGGTACATAGGTTTTAAACTTGTTAAACAGGTCAGAAGTCTAAACATGAATTCAATATGTTTGATGAACGGTTAGACCGGTTGACCTGTTTATGACCAAAACTTTTCATGAATGCTAAATCTGAACCTACTTACAGGATGTCGTTTGCAGTTTAGGTTGGCAAATCAAGTTATAAATTACCATCCTAGTGATAATCATATTTATTTGTAAAGTTAATAAACACTCCTTTTCAATTCTACTTAGTACCATACTTGATAGTTTCCCTGAGAAAAAAGTAATATATTTACCATCCTCATTATTAATTGATTTATCAGCTGATTGAGATGTGTCCAATAAAGGAGTTCATATTTCGTATCATTTTTCTTCTGTGAGGGCCTGCTTCTTTAGCTGTATTTCTTTTCTTTTCCCAGTGTTGACTTATTCCAATTTTGTTTATGGTTCATTATTTCAGTTGGAGCTGCCGCGGCAGTTGTGGGACTGGCTGCTTACAGGGTTTATTCTGCTAGAAAGAATACGTAACCTGAGGATCTCAATTGGTGCCTCGGCAAAACCGCAGAAGCGTTTGTAGCTTTGCTGCCTTTTTGGATCTGTCCTGTGGCCTATGGTTCTTTTAAGATGGACAGTTCTATCATCAGCTTCCGTCAAGGCCAGAGAAAATATCTAGTTATGATGCTGTCTCTGGTTTTTGCTTTCCCCAGTTCTGCTTTCGAAATGTTTAAATATTGATGCCTTAGCCAGTTAATCGATGGAAAGCTTTTAGTTTTTGGTGGCCTGAACGCTCTAGGCAGCCCTTTCCTTTTTGTTACGTTCTATAATTGTTCTGTTGTCAGATGATTGTTCTGTTGTCAGATGGCTCAATTTCGAGCCTTCGGCTTCCGCATACCATCTCTTGGGCCAGGGATGAGAACTTGTTGGTCATCCATATGGAGCTATATTACCGTTATAGAGACTGCTGCTTGTCACTAGAATATTTTTACCGCTTGACGACTGCTGCTTGTTGCCAGCATATTTTTACCGCCCGCTTGACGAACTCGAGAAGATAGACATAAAAATTAGGAAAGAGGAAGAAAGGAGCGTGGGAAGGCACGGGGTATCCTACTTTTTTATCTTTTGAGCTAGCAAGCCAAATCTATATTGGTTGGATTGTGAGAAAGCCGGCGCATGTGTCATGGAAGTCGGCTGTTCGCCGACCACTCAGCATAGGTGATATGCCGGAGCCATCATGGAATTCCACTTTATTTTTTAAATTTTGTTGGATGTTTACATTCCTGGTGGACATTATTTATCTATTTTAGTTTCATATTAGAATATGGAAAATATATTCTGGCCTTATGTTTTCCTTGCTGGAGTATGGTGATGGGAGCAGCAGTTCTGACCAGAAGGGTGACAAGAAAGTTTAATATGATATAACCTCAAATGACTGATCTAACTAGATCAAAAAGGAAATTGAAAAGGTTTTATATTTAGCAGGTATCTTGGTACATGATCGATGGCAACAAAAGGCAATTGAAAAAGTTTTATCCTTTGCAGATATCTTGGTGCATGATCAATGCCAACAAATGGTCCAACTTTGGTAGATGTCCCATCAGGTGTTTCATGATTGATATCGAAACTTTTCAGGAAGGCACTCTTCATCGAAAATGGAAAACCATATCAAAAAATGCATTTGGATGGGGCATCGTTGGCAGAACATGTGCATTCCTCTCTCAGATTGCAGGATCCTCGAGGTAACATCCTGCTACTCTTTGGCAACAAAAATGAGGTTGCATATCATGTGAAGTCTTGTGCGCTTCTGTGCGGGCGCGCACGTGCGTGGTCCTGGCTAACGTTTTTACATGGAACTAGCATGAAGTAGTAGTTAGCAATCAAGAAAAACACCGTGTGATATTATGGGCGACATTGCTGTAAGCATTCGGTGACCGTATGGAATGCAGCAATGGCGAGACATTTTTTTGGTAGGGTTTTACCGATGCAAGAATAATTCATCAGCTCTCTTAGGCCTCTGTTCAAATAATTTTAAAGGAAGAAAAAGGCAATATCTACTCGGTGCACATTTCACTTTTCTGAAATAATCAAATCCACGCCACCAATGGCCTTATTATTTATTTATTTATTGATCCTAAAAATTAAATAAAAAAAAATAGTAATAAGAGAGAGGCAATATCTTAGCTCTCTTAGTCCTCTGTTCAAAAATCAGGATATACTGGTGGTATCATGCTCCAACTTCAGAGGATATTGCTCAAGCATGGTTTCCAGGATTTTAACCTTGGACCACCCCTCCAAGGGCAAGCCCTTTGGAGAGGGGTGCCAACCAACTAAAATAACGGATGGTAGCAATTACATGAGCATGTTACCTAGATATAATTTGATATCTTGTTTAATTTGCAAACTTAGTCAATGAATCTGCAACAATATTCTAGCATGAGAGGATTGACATGGTCTATGATGATATTTCTATAAAATTACAGAAATACTTTACAAGATGCAACATGATTATATGAATCAATTCCTTTGAAATTTGAAATATCTTGCATTACTACGATAGATAATACTTCTAATTTGCATGTGTATGATAACTTCAAAGACTTTCTTAGTAATTATTGGCATTATGGAAGTGGAGAACTTAGGCCTTCCTGCAACGCCATTGGGTGGAGATTTGGATGCCGTGACGAGAACGACAGCTTCCTCTTCTTAAAGGAGGCTCTCTTCAAGAGATGTCTTATGGTTGTTCTTGCATGAACAATTCGGAGCAGAGGGGAGGCGCTCTCTTTGAGCTTCAAAATGAGAAAGAAGAGGAGCCTGTAGCAAATAAGTACGACAAATATGGCTATCAGATCTAACCACTTTGAGTGATTCAAGCTGATGCCAAACATATTTTTTAGGACGTACTCCCCACTCAATTTTGGATCTCCAGGTATCAAAGGATCAAACTCCAGCCCAATCAAGTCATTCTTATAATTTCCCTACACAACATAAGAAGCCACAGTCAACAGATATATTCTATTGCAAGACGGTAATCTAAACTCTATTACAAGACAATATTAATCTTGAGTGATAAGAAACTATTTTGAAATGAAGACTATCATATGAGAAAAATGAACACTAACTATGAGCATTCACTATGGAATTATATGAACTTTCGCCATCCATTTGCAAAAAATTTTTTTTGTCTCATGTTATATTCTCATAGTTTTATGCTTGGACAATTGATTAAGCTAATCATCTTGCCTATGAAGTGCTGCTTGCTTTAGTTTTTTATAACGTTTTGGGAACCATTTTGCTGAATGTGACTCTACACCGCTGATTTTGAATATATTTGTAAATTGATATTAGATCTTGATGAATGTTAGGGATGCATTATTGATTGATTTCATTTCTTCATAAAGAACTTACGGTCAATATGAACATCATTCAGGATCATGAATAAATTAGTTGAGAGCAGTATTAAAAGATGAGTCAGTGTTGCTTCAGATCATAGAATAACTTGAATTCATGAATCGAGATGGGGTATGCATGCAAAAATATTGTTAGGAGGCAAGCAACCACTAGCAGAAACATGTGAGCTAATCAATATATTTTTATTGACAAACAAATAAATTATACAAAAAGCATGCTTTTGTATCTTAAGAAATGACACAATTATATAAAGAAATTGTCTTCCATGACTTGCAACACTTAAATGATCAAAATAAATAGGTGACAAGGAAATCACCTGAAGGGCCCATGACCCATAGCCGATTAACGAAACTGGATAGCGCCAGAATAGCTTAGGAAGGTCTGGCAGCAACCGGAAGAACCCGGATGTCATCATCATAATTCCCTGTGAAAAAGCAAAAGAAGTGATGAGTCAAAGAATGGTCAAGTATGATGCATTAAAAGTTTGAGAATCGTCACCATACCATGACACCTGCTCCAGTTATAATGCCCATTAGGTAGTTAGGGACAACTGATGCAATAATCATCATGAGGCTCTCTACCACTGCAATGCTACCATAAAGACTTATAATGAAATAGGCATAATGGTAGAAGCCCTTGCGGAACTTGACCATGTAATAGGTTATAGTTCCGGCAGAGAAGGATAAAGCAACTAAGAAAGGTAATGCTGACAGGAAATTGGAGAGTATGTATACTGCAACTCCATAATGCCCATTTTGCCTTTCGCGAATAAACACCTTCATTTCTTCAATAAAGGATGGGAATCCTCCAATGGACATGAAGGTCATGAAACCCGAGATGAAGCCCCCACAAGAGGCTCTTCCTAATATAGCTGTGTAACTTGTCCCTATATCCATGAAGATGCTTCCCACACACACAGCTACCACTATGTAGATTACGATCCGTAGCCAGTAGTAGCCAATGTCTCTGCTCATGTTCACAAAAGATCTCCTCATTAGAGTTGTGAGCTGCTTCCACCAGCTAGCCTGGCTTCCTTTATCTGATTCCACAGTGTGCCCTCCCTGCATTTTGATGTGTATCAAATCACCTTGTAAGAACTAAATAAAAGGATCATGACTAGAAGCAAGTAACGAACTAAATGCACTCCCTAGCCAGTTGATCTACAGTCTCAAAGTGATCCTCAGAGTTGTATGCCAATTCCCAATTGATTGGACATTCAAGATCAAACTGCATTGGAAAACTATAATGAACTGCTTATTGTAACAAAACTTTAATTCAGCTTGAGCAAGATGCTTACCATCTTAGATATCTCTTGAATCCGAGTTCTAGCTATCATTGCATATTCTGAGCTCTTATATTTCTCAATAAGAATTTCTTTGATCTCTGTGGTTCCTAACTTTGACAGAGGATCTGAAGATGATTGTGTCTCCTTAACAAACAAAAAAACAAAGTTCAGACAGTTATCATATCCCTTTCTTTTAAAAAAAAACCGTGAAAGGAAATTATATAGATAAAAAGGAAGCAGGTAAAGATTATAAGAACCAGTTAACATGCATACCACTAGAATTTTGATCGACCCTTTTAAAGTAGCATTCACACGGTCGAAATCGGAGTTTATACATCGAAGGAAGTGATCAGATGGATTTCTTCTACTAGGACAAGGGAACCCAACTTCTGCAAAGAACTGTATCAAATGCCAAATCAAGGCAATCAGTAAAATTAAAGCCTTCAATTTTGCATTGAAAACAACTGTGCAATGCCTGCAGCCATTTCTTTTCTTAACACTGCTCCTGTATTATTACCTTTGTAGCCAACTTGGCATCTCCAAAATAAACTGTTTCTCCACTGGACAAAAGGTATAGATCATCAAATAGTGCAAAGACTTCGCTGCTTGGCTGGTGGATAGAGGAGATGATGGTCTTGTCGCCGTCGCAGGCCATCTGCCTCAATGTTTGGATTACAAAGAAAGCTGAAGCACTGTCAAGACCACTGGTGGGCTCATCGAGGAAGAGTAACCGGGGCTGTGTCAGAATCTCTAGTGCAATGCTGAGCCTTTTCTTCTCTCCACCACTGATCCCTCTCAGGTGCCAATTTCCGATTGCCCGGTCGGCGCATTCTTGCAGGCCCATCTCCTCGATGGTGGTTTCCACCACAGCTGCCACCTCCTCCTTGCTCATGGTTGTAGGGAGCCTCAGATGAGCTGAGTAGGTGATTGTTTCTCGGACGGTAAGGGTCCCCAGTAACACATTTTCTTGTGTCACATAGGCCTGCACAACACCAAAGGATTCTGAGAATTACTGCTTATTGAGCACAAGGGAATGACAAGCCTTCCTATAAGAGGAGAGACATTCAACGTACACAAGGAATGTAGTCAGAAAACCAAGTGCAATACCAAAAGTTGAGATAGAAATTATGATAAATATATTAGTTCAAAATCTTGGTTGATAGTGGAGGATCTAAATCAATATTTCAACAGAATTAGAATCTAAAATTGATGATGCACTTTGGATCGCTTATAATTGAATGAAATTGCGTCCCTTTATGCCATACAATCCAGTTCGGTAGTTTGTTTTATGAGACATTGTTATTGCTAAGCTTTTTGCTATATCAGTTGTTCCTCTGGATTACAAAAACAAAATTTGATGGGTTCTGATTTTATATATTAAAAACAAAACATCAAGTCTGAAAGGGGTTTTTTTTTCCACAAACATGTTGGACAAACCTAACACCTAATAATACTCTTTAACAACCAAAGCTATGTAAACTTGATTCTTTCACCTTTCCTTTTCACCAAAAGGTATTTTCACATGAGTATCAAACCGGTGTTTTTACATCTAAAATTTATGAATTCAGGGTATTGCAAGCATACTTGAAACCAGGATCTATCCAAGATCCACATTTGCGATGAAGCATGAAAGAACAACACCTAATATAATACAATATATCATGTCAACTAGTCCTATACTTTATCTTTTACAATCTAGTACATCAATTAATCCTTGTTGACCTTTATTTATAAGTGAACTTTGTTAACTGATAACCAGTTAACCATGGTTTGCCGTACCACTGCATACTGCCCCATTAATCTGGATGATACCGCCTCCATAAACGGGAGTACCCATATTGTACTAGAATGATACCGGTATGGGATATAGTATCAAGATTATGAACCTTGCAATTAATTATCTGAAACTGTGTTATGGTCATTTATCTAACCTACTTCAATTTGGCACGTGGTTTTTTCATAGATGTACAATTGACATATCACAGGAGAAAAAAGGACATCCGTATATGGTTCCTCTTTGAGGAAAACGGGTATTGCAGGAAATAACCACTCAAAAACTAGGTTTTGTAAAAACAAGTACTAAATAACTTGAATTCTTCTTTATAAATGTTAGAGGAGGCTACTAGATGGACCTCTCTATACACGTGATATCAAACACTATATATGACTTAGTTTTCTGCATCAAATGGGCTTCTACACCTTTATCTTATAACTTAGATCTTTTCTTTGTTAAATTATATGTTGCGGTCTTCAATTATTTTAATCTTTCTTTTACTATATTTTTATATTCTTTTTTATCTTTTTAGACATAATTTTTCAATCCTTCATTTGATATCTGTATGAATTTTCAATTTTCTTGAAATCATTTGAAACAATGACAATAGATTAGGATCAATTTATGAAAGCTTTAAGGATCAAAATAAAGCTAGCGGGATGACCGCAGTCACAGATAGAGCTGTCAATGGATCGGGTTAGGATCGGAACCTACATATCCAGATCCGGACCCGATCTTAGCTATTGGACCCGGACCCGAATACCCGACAGATCTAGTTTTGAAATACCAGATCCGGACCCAAATGGATCCCGGATATCTGGACCCAAATTGAAGGCTTTTTATATTAAAACTACTATTAATTTTTAACCATTAGATCTTTGATCTAACGGTTCATAATAATATTAATATATATAAATATATAAGTATATATAATATTATTTTATATAATCGGGTTTCGGGTCTGGATATTTAATATCCAGACCTGGATCTATTTAATTATAGTTAAATGGATCCGAGCCCGGGTCCGGATCCGGATAAACGGGTCCAAATTTAATATCTCACCCGGACCCGTTGGATAAATACCCGCGGGTCTCGGGTCCGGACCCGATCCATTGACAACTCTAGTCACGGAACAAATTTTAAGCCCTTCAAAAACAGAAAAACTAAAGAATATGTCAATATATTTTTAATTGATGGCAGCTGAGCATTAATTGCCGACACCTTAACTGCTGACTGTCAACCAATAACTAATGTCAAGCAACAGACCAGCAATCTAGATGAAATTAAATGCACCTGCAGTCCTATACCATTTCATTAGCATTTTCTTAATAAAAATATAAAACATCCTATTAATTACCACCAATCCCTTCCTCATTCTCATTCTTTCACTCCTGGAATTTTAAAAGTAAATCTTAGCTGATGTCTTAAAATTCTGATGTCCCTGCTTTTAGGCCCAAAACATACGAAATCAGTGTCTCGTGTCCCAAAATACGGAGCAAGTCATGCCATCATACATACCATATCCTTCAGAGAAGACAAAAAAACAAACACAAGAACCGCAAAAACAAAGGTTGGAAGCAACATACCACAACTCCGTAGTCTAGCCTTCTTTTCTTGCCATTAAGTAGAACTCTCCCGGTCAAAACAACATTACTTCCAAGCCTCCCTGTTTCCAATCAACCAACCACCGCCTCTAAACCCACAAGCAACAAAATCATAACTTAAAGCAAACAACACGCATGGATCCCAGTTACTACCTGCCAAGGAGTCGAGGAGCGTCGATTTGCCGGAACCCGACGGCCCCATTATCGCCAAGATCCGGCCAGGCACGGCGTAACCGCTCAGCCCCTGGATAAGCTTCTTGACCGGCCGGCCGCCACCGTAACTTGGCAGCGCCGCCGTGAGGTCCTCCCACACCAAGTAGGCTGCCGGCGTCTCCGCCCAGGTCTTCGACGCCGATGGCCGGGCTTCCATCTCGAGGACCATCTAACCCCGCACTCGTAGACTGCTGCAGAATCCTACATGCAGCAGTGCAGGGGGTTTTATCGAGTTTTTGTTGGACCCGGTCCAACTAAAAATTTCGCGCAGTTGAAAGCGAGGGTGGAGTGGTGTGCAATAAAAGCACTGATAGCGAGAAGAGTAATTTGTTGACGGGTTCCATTTTTTTTACGTTCCATGCTCACGAGAGAAGAGTGAAGTCAAGAGCCATAACGGGATTATAAAAGACTACTTGGATTCTAATTGGAGGAGATGCGAAGAAGAGATTGAGAGAGAGAGAGAGAGAGATTTAGTGGTAATGGATGCTTGAATGGTGCATTTAATAACGGAGTGAGGGGTGGTTGGACGTTCGAGATAGCCTTGTTATGGTACGCCTTCTCGCATTCCAGTCGTGGTTATGGAGCCTGGAAGCACCCTTTTAAGATCTTAGCAGGATAAGGACAAATAAAGAAAGAGAGGGAAAAAAAAAAAAAAAAGGAGGCCTGGTCAACCTTTATGGCGGTTCAGACTAGTGCGCTGGCATGGATTCTGTGCGTGTAATACATGCATAAAGAGGGAAGGGTGGTGGTGGGGTTTAGGTGGTGGATCTCATTAAGAACTCACTCCATGAGGAAACCAAACTTCACAAAAATATAGAGGTATATATATATAAACAATAAAATTATAAATATAAACGAGACTGATCCTTTCAATTTGGTCAATATTAATTTTTTTAAATTCAATTTATTATTGATTTCAGAAAAGCTTGAATCGAAAATTTGGTCCGATTTTGATCTATACTTTTGTATAACTAATTCAAATCAATCCAAATTGTATATATATATATAAATATATATTTAAACCAATCTGACTTTTTAACTCATATGCACGAAGACACATACATACCTATATGTATATATATTTAATTTTTATTTTTATTTTATACTTTCTTCTATATATAAAATATTTTTTTTAAGAAAATATTTTTAAACTTGGCTTAGGCTCTGTTTGGCTTTGCTATTAGAAGTAGAGTTTTTAAAATTTTTGGAAGTAGGGTTTTGAAAAGTAGAAATTTTGAAAGTAGAGCTTCTATAAAAAAATTGTATGAAGTATTTTGAAATTTTAATACATATTTGGTAACTAAAACAAAAAAAAATATTTTTAATATGATAAAATGATAATAAAAGATATTAGATAATATTATATAATATAGAATATTATACTATATTATATTATTATAATCATAATATAATATTTAATCTAATCTAATAAAAGATTATAATATAACATATTATATTATATTATTATAATATTATTAAATATTATTATATTATATTACTATTATAATATAATAATGCTATAATATATTTATTAGATTTAATATCTAATATGTGTCCTAATTATCACTTTATCGTGTTCAAATTTTGAATCAACCATATATACTGAATCAGAGTTCGATTGATTAAAGAAAATTATTCCTGATGAAACTGATAAAAAAGAAATAGAGTGAAACTCTAACTAAGATTTTAGTCTTCTGATAGTAGAGACATATGTAGCTATAAATGGTCCATTTTCTCCAACTCTTTTAATAGCGATGAACGGTTTCCATCGATCGTTTATATAAGATGAAGAGGGTGAGGAGAGAAAAGACCGGTCATCTTATAATGAAAGAGGGATATCTCAAGGACTATGCGATCTATAGATCGAAACAATGGTTCAAGATATGTCTTCCGTAATTTATAATTTTGTATGTACATAAAAATACGATCCAGGTATAAAGAATTAAATATTTATGCAACATGTGGTATTAGAGTTATGGTTTCATGCTTTATATTCATGCAAAAATTTAAAATAAATTTTGGTTTAATTTTAAAATATTAAAATTATATTTTATATTTTGGAATTAAATTAAAGATTAGGAAATTAGTTTTGATTTTCTTGTGAAATTAAAATAAAATCTTTCTTGTGGGAAGATCCCGATTCCCTCTTCCATCCGGTCACCCACTAGGTGGTCCATCACCAGGTCACCGTACCGAAATCCATATTATTATTATTATATCTTATTTATTTATTTGTATTGGATTATAGTTTAAATAAATAAATAAAATAGAAAAGTGGGAGAAACCGGTGGTCTTTCTCCCTTTCAGTGCCGATCTCTCATAAATCACCGGCAGTCAAGAAGAATCCATCATGGAATTGAAAGTCGACAGGGGGCATCGGAGTGAAGTTTTTCTTTGGTGTCTCCGTCGTCCAAGAAATCGAGCCACTATTTTGGGCTCGTCGATGATTAGCAAAAGGTTGCTGGGGATCGTGGTGGACCGATAACTCACTGGTGCAACCTTGTCGAGGAAGAAAACCAACTGTCGACCATGTTTTTTAGTATTTTTTAGAAAGAAATTGATGTTTTGATCTCTCTTCCCTGGCGACTTCTAGGAAGCTCACCGATGGCTGAGAGATGGCCACCGGACCTCTCGATCGGCCGGTGATGCACCCGGTGGAAGGAATCCCTACCTTGGGCGGCCATTAATGGCAGTTGAAGAAGGATTTTGGTGGAGAAGAAAGGGGAAGAAGGGGGTTTTAAATGTGTTTCAGGTTTCGGGTATTAACCCATTTACAGCCAGCATCCATTAATTGAAAGTCCATTTAATAAAATAGATTGAGCCCATTCACATTAGGTCAATTTTAATTTAGATTAAAGAGATTTTTACATTTTAGCCCCTGTAAAAGTTTAAATTACATATAAGTCCAAATTAAAATTATATTTAGGTCCCTATTAGTTTTTTTAATTCTTTTTTATAGTAAGCCCTTATATTATCTACTATTTGTAGTTTAGTCCTTTCTTATTGAATTTTATTAAAATTACTATAACTTGCTTGTTTTACATCTGATTTGAGTGATTTTTGAACCGTTGGACTCGTAATGGTTTGAAGAATATTTTGATTGAGTTCTTCATGAATGATAAAATATATAAATATTTTTAAATTATTTATATATAATTTTGCTTACTATTATTTTATTTAAGAGTATTTTCGTGTAGCCTTAAAAGGTCTAGAGCACTCTATGAATTTTGAGTAGACGAGTCTTTGAAGATTAATAGTTTTCTCTTTCATTATATTTTAAAATTATATAAAAATATGTCTGTTATAGTTGATTCAAATGTGACCGTAATAAGATATAAAATTAACGGTTATAGATTGACCAACTTGAATTGCATAAAGATGGGGAGTTCTATACCCCAAGATGGGAATAATCTCGAATTTTTGTAATCGTGATTGGTTAAACCACTGAAGGTGTAACTAATATAATATATCATAATTTAAATATGAATTACATGTTTATGTCATAATAGATCATAATTACTGTTATTGCTTACATTTTCATATTATTGTTTATTATAAAAATTTTATATTTGTGATTTATGTAATGCATGTCTTGGCATTATTATGTTTAAATTTATGATTAAATTAGTTACAGGACTCATTATATACTATAGTTCTTGTCCAAATATATTTTATAGTTATATAATAAGTGTTATTAGCATAATTGTTATTTTTAAAATTTGTATCATGAAAGTACTGTATGGATATTCTTCTATTTACAGCTATGATCTCTATTTCACTCATCGCATCTAACCAATATTCCCATATTGAATGGATCAAATTATTCTAATTGACACGAGTAGTTTCTTATTATTCTAGGATGTCTAGATTTAGATTTAGAGGATGTCTAGATTTAGATTTAGCTCTTCATAAATCTCAGCTTGATCTACTAACTCCCACTAGTTCTCCTGATCAAAAGAAATTATATAAAAAGTGGGAGCATTCTAATAGATTCTCTCATGATCATTAAGAGCTCTATAGTAAGAAACATAAAAGGATCTATTTTTGATAATGAATTGGCTTCTAGGTACCTTTTCTCTGTAGAGCAACAATTTATCAAATCAAATAAAGCCCTAGCTAGTACCCTGATGAACAAGTTAACATTTGTAAAATATGATGAAATTTCTTAAGTACGAAAGCACATTATGGAAATGCATGATATAGCTGGAAAACTGAATGACCTAGAAATGATAATATCTAAAAATTTTCTTATCTAGTTTGTTCTCGACTCTCTTTATCACAATTTCTCAATTTAAAATCTACTATAATGCAAAAAGAATTCTAGTCAATGAATAAGCTTATATCCCAATGTATGTAAGAGAAAGAGAAATTGAGACAGGAAGGGGTTCCAGTTGTTCATATAATTTTTGAGAAGTGATTTAAAAGAAAAAAGACAAAGAAAGGAAATAAAGGACCTAATAATCTACCAAAGAAAGGTTCACATAAATTAAAATATTTTTTCTGCAACAAGGAGGGACATATCAAGAAAGACTATGAAAAAAGAAGGAAATGGTTCAAAAAAAAGGAATTCCTTTCAAGCCAAAAACTAAATAATAGAGAACGGTGGATCTTTAAGGAGAACCAGATGAAGTCCAAAGTTATTTCAATTGGAACCTATAGACTTATCACAGAAACCGATTTTCAATTAGATTTTATGATGTCCTTTATGTTCCTTCAGTATCTAGAAATTTAGTGTCATTAGCAAAACTTGATTTAGAAGGTTTTTTATTTACTTTTGTAAATTCAAATTTTAAATTAATAAAAAAAAAATATTTTAGTTGGTACTAGAACATTATGTAATGAATTATATAAAATAAATTTAATTTTTTTTTTTTTACAATCTTTACTTGTTTTAAATGTCAATGTTAGAATGAAACGTGATATTAAGAGTTCTTCGATGTTGTGGCATAGGCCATTAGGTCACATATCAAAATAATGGATAACTAGATTTGTTAAGAAAGGTGTTTTACCAAATTTAGATTTTAGTAATTTTGGTATGTGCATTGATTGCATTAAAAGAAAATAAATTAAAAGTAATAAAAAGCATGCCACTAGAAGTCAAGAACTTTTAAAATTGATACATACCGATATTTGTAACTATTTTTCACCTTGTTTTGGTGAACAAAGATATTTTATCATATTTATTGATGATTTCTTATATTATGATTATGTTTTCCTATTACATGAAAAATCTGAAACTTTGAAAGCCTTTAAGGTATATAAAGCTGAAATAAAAAATCAATTGAATAGGAAAATTAAAGTTGTAAGATCTAATAGGGGTGGTGAATATTATGGTATATATGATGAAGCTGACCGTAATCTTGGACTTTTTGCCAAATTACTAGAACAGTTTGGTATTGTAGCACATTATACTATGCCAAGAAATTCCCATAAAATAGTGTGGCTAAAAGGCGCAATCACATATTAATGGATATTGTAAGGAGTATGGTTAACAATTCATCATTACCTTTATATTTATGAGGAAAAGTCTTGAAAACCACTATATATATCCTAAATCATGTTCCTAGTTGATACGGCTGTATCTGCTGACATGGAGTCCATCTGGATGCCGGCTATCAACTGGCAGGTGGAGGTGCCACCTGAGCATGGTGCCCAAGCGAGGAGCCGAAGTGAGCCCCCCTATCGAGATCAGCTCCCGATTGGGGTCCATCTCATACTACCATCAATTGAAGAAAGGAGGACAGAGATTCAAATCATGGTGTGGAAGGGGGTTGTCTTCATCAAGACCCCACCGCTGGGATGGTAAGATTGACAGGCGACGGCCTGCCGCCTGAGGCCTATGGAGGGAGATGCCTCATCGAAGCACCAGGATCTCCTCAGGCCCCGGTTTACACCAATCAGGAAGAAACGCCTCATTCGAGGTGCAGTGCCCCTCGACCTATTGTCTGCATCACCCATAAGAAAAAGGTCGCGCCAGAGAATTCAGATCCTGAGGCAGCCACCCGCATACCGATGCTCTACCAAGCTTCCCAAAACATGGCGACCAACCAGAATGTCAGAGCCAGCGACATAACTCCCTATCACGAAGGGAGAAAGGGGAACTCATGCACAGTCCCCGAATGCTACCAAATGTCAACTCTCAGGACTCTCCCAAAAGGGGGAACATCTGGGAAGCAAGCCTCTGAGGCTACCAGAAAATTCGTCGGAAGAATCCCACGAGCACAGCCAACCCTGCTCAGGCTCTCCTTCTATGCTGACACTCCCTTCTCACTTTCTCACTTTCTTTTCTCTAAAAGACAACCTCCGAACATGGAGACCTTACTAGGATCCACTGAGGGGGATCTGTTCTCCTGGATTATCCACTGACTTGATCGTCAGAGTGCCCTCATCGAAATCCCTGGTCCAGGTCTCTTTTCTTTTGCAGGACCAGGTAGCATGCAGGATTCCAAACGAGGGCGATGCCCAACGTCACATTGGAGCTACAGACCATGACGATCCAGGTGGCAACAGATTGGTGTGCCAGATAGGGGGCGGGACGCGCAAACATCAATCAAACTAGTCCCCCCATCATAAAAGCAGCTCTGCTTGAGGCATGGTGGTGACACACATGTGGGAAGCCTCCACCAGCCGTGTGGGAGGCCCTCCTTCTCACGAAGACCCATGCAACCCAAAGGGGGAGCTCCCCGCTCCATCGCAACCACTCCCGATGGATGTTTAGCTCACCGCGCTCGCCCAGCAAATGCAGACTCTGATCATGGTCGTGCGGTAGTTGTAGCACCAGCATCGATCTCGGCCACCCAGCAACAACCAGAGACCCCCACGGCCCTAGGCGCTAGACTTTGCGATCGCTTGCACTCCTTCCAAGGCAGGCCACTACAACCACTGGACATGATTGATCCCCAGGTAGCCTCCAAACCCCGGTAAAGTTATAGAGGAGCGGGTCGATCGATCGAGAGAGCCAGTCCCCAATCTTGAAGCGCGCCACCCTCAAGCACCATAGACGCTGCCACAGCAAGGCCCCCCATCATGACCCTCCTCAGCAGTCACCTCCATCCTCTCTAGCAGCCTCAGCAGAAGGTTCCACTGATGAGGCTATCAGGTGCATGGTAGAGAAGCGCCTGGAAGAATAAGAGCGTAGGCTAGTGAAACTATCCTGCCAATTTGCCAACATGCAAGGCTCCTCCCACGAGCCAGTGGGCCATGATGCCCAACCGCCCTTCTCCTGAGAGATCCAAGAGGGGCCAATCCCGAGTCGGTTCCGCATGCCCCAAGTGGATCCCTATGATGGGACCGTCGACCCCCTGGATCACTTGGAGAGCTACAAGGCTCTCATGAAAGTCCAGGGGACAATAGACGCCCTCCTCTGCTTAGCCTTCTCCTCTACTCTTCGGAAGGTTGCTTGAGTCTAGTTCACTCGCCTTGAACCCGAGAGCATCAGTTCCTTCGCGGAGCTGAAAAGAAAGTTCGTGGAAAACTTCGACACTTGCCGGAAGGTACCCCGAGAAGTCGATAGCTTTTTTTCCATCAGGCAGCAGGACCATGAGTCCTTGCAGGACTATGTGGCCCGCTTCAAGGTTGCCGCACTGGAGATCTACAATCTAGACGAGCCCATCACTATGCTGGCACTAAAGAGAGGGCTCCAGACTTTCCGCCTGACCTACTCCCTGGACAAGAAGTCATCGAAGATATACTCTGACCTCCTTCTCCACGTTCACAAGTATATTCGTGCTGAGGAGACGGACCGCACTATGAGAGAGCTGGATAGGAAGCCTTTGGAGGAACAAACCTCGGGGGAAGCCCAAGGGGCATGCAAGCTCGGGCCAAACCCAAGTTTCCGAGCGAGGCCCAAGTCAAAGAGCGGTCCTGTTCCGGAAGAAACATATACTCCTCTCCTCGCCTCGAGGTTGAAGATTCTCATGGAGATTGAGGATGAGTGCTACCTACGTCGCCCTCCCCCACTGGGGCCGTCCGATGGCCATGACAAGATAAAATACTATCAATTCCACCACAACCACGACCACGACACCAAGGAATGCCGCCACCTCAAAAGAAAAATTGAAGATCTGATAAGGAGGGGCTACCTCGAAAAGTTCATGGGGGGCAAGACCCTGGCGGAGCCTCAGGCACTTGTGGCCTTTCTTCCTATCCCTGCAATTAACAATTGACCCACCGAGAAGCCCGTGGGTATGATATGTTGGGGGATAAACTCTTCCCAGACCGGGAAGATCCCTACGAAGTAGTCGAGACCCTTCCCCCTAGAGCATATTACCTCACCAACTTGACGGTGCCTACTTCGTGCGGGCCTGGAACGATAAAAGTCTACGGACATACCACCAATAATGTAAGGCTCCATCTTTTTAATAAAAGATTCCTTTCAGTGCAATGTTGTCTTTGCCTTGTAGGAAAACCATCGTTCGACCCCAGGCGTGGCAATCCAAGCCGGGAAACTTCTGAAGCCCCGTACCTATTGCCATACTCACAGTCCAGAGATGTTAGCGGGACACCCTAGAAGTTTTGCCATCTACCACCTAACTCATAGTTTAGCAGTCTAAGCCCGAAAACTCCTGAAGCCTGGCACTTTAAGCCCGGAAACTCCTGAAGCCCAGCACTCTGAACCCGAAAACTCCTTAAGCCTGACACTCTAAGCCCGAAAACTCCTGAAGCCCAACACTTTAAGCCTAGAAACTTACGATGTCTGTCACTTTAAGCCCGGAAACTCCTGAAGCCCGGTACTCTTACTCCGGAAACTCCTGAAGCCCAGTACTTTAAGCCCGGAAACTTCTGAAGCCCGGCACTCTAAGCCCGGAAACTCCTAAAGCCCGGCACTTTAAGCTTGGAAACTTACGAAGCCCGGTACCTCAAGCCGGGAAACTCCTGAAGCCCCACACCTGTTGCCGTGCTCACAATCCGGAGATATCAGTGAGACACCCTAGAAGTTCCGCCATCTGCCGCCTGACTCATAGCTCGGCACCTCAAGCTGGGAAACTCCTAAAGCCCCCACCTGCTACCATCCTCATAGTCCGAAAATGTCAGCAAGACACCCCAGAAGTTCCGCCATCTGTTGCCTGACTCATAGCTCGGCACCTCAAGCCGGAAAACTCCTGAAGCCCCATACCTGCTGCCATTCTCACAATCCGAAGATGCGAGCGGGACATCCCAGAAGTTTCATCGTCTGTCACCTGACTCACAGCTCGATACCTCAAGCCAAGAAACACTTGAAGTCCCGCACCTGCTACCATCCTCACAGTCCGGAGATGTCAACGGGACACCCAAGAAGTTTTGCCATCTATCGCCTGACTCACAACTCAGCATCTCAAGCTGGAAAACTCATGAAGCCCTGTCTATCACCATGCTTACAGTCCAGAGATGTCAGCGGGATACTCCAGAAGTTTCACCATCTACCACTTGATTCATAGCTCGGCACCTCTAGCCAAAAAACTCCAGAAGTCCTGCATTCAACCCACTGGGCCCCCAGTTCGATGATGGCAAAGCAGGGCACTCCTGAAGGCCCACACTCCGTCGACCGGACTTAGAACCAGCGAGGATAATTTCGAGACTCCTCAAGTCAAGTTCCCTAACTTGATGGTCTCCCAGGGCTGCTCAGGTCCCCCTCAAGCCATTCGCCAGCTCTCGGCTCAATTGGAGAGTTTCCAAGACAAGCACCTGCTGAAGAGGTTTAAGGTAACTATAAAAACAAGAACTCAATGAAGCAAACAGGACTTCAATGATATTGCATGAAAAAGATACATCATCAAAGGGCCCCTCGACAGGTCAAATGGTCCCAAACAGATTCCGGAAGGAAATCGGAGCCTATCCCTCTATAGGCTCCTTCCCGGGATGATTGATAGGCACGCCGGCACCCCCTTGGGCCTCTACAACCCCTGCCGGTGGAACTTCCTCAATAGCAGGAGCAGGATCCACCTCAGCCGTGGTAATAGGAGTCATGTTCTCCCTGAGCCTTCACCAAGGCCGCCCGGGACCATGACCTCGTCCAGCTTCAGCTTTGGGAAGAGCTGGGCCACCAGAGATCTGCAGACCCCGAATCCTTTGATGAAGGAATCTATGGCCACCTCCCAGACTTCATCGAAAAATGCCACCGAGGCCTTCAACATGGGCACTGCCTCGGTGGCCTCCTTCTTGGCAGCCTCCATTAGAGCCACCGCCCTAGTGGCTCTTCCCTCGGTTGCTGACAACTGAGCCTGCATTGTCTCCAGTTGTGCTTGGAGGCCACTCCTCAACTCTTCCACTCGGGCAGCTTCGGCTTTGAGCTCCTCCACCCAGTGGGAAGCCCGATCTCTTTCTCGAGCCAAGAACACTTCGAGGTCCCTAACCCAATTTTTGGCATCGACCATCTTGGCTTGGAAGACCTTATCCCTCTCCTCCAAGGCCCGGGCCCTGTCAGTTTGCTCCTGGGCCTTAGCCGCTAGTGATGCCCTTTCCTGCTCTTGCTGGGCATCTCTCTTTCCCCCTAGGTGCAGTAGTCACAGACGAGAAGAATGTCGGTCCCGATCTGCACCATCAAGGGTGTTAGCTATGGCAACCAGATTGAAGCAACAGAAAAGAAGAAGACTACTGTGAAGAGGAGGGGAAGGGTGCCAAGAAGGGCCTCCACTAGCTTCCTGCCTCCCCTCTCACGGCGATCGCGTGACTGGACCGCGAACTCCATCATGCGCTCTACAAGCGCAAGATCTTGGATGATCGTCGAGTTTGGTTTCACCCTAGGTGCTGCCCTCTGGACAGCAGCCCTCCTCGGTGCTGGGGGCACTACCGCGTCCGGGGGAACCGCCTCCGAAGGCATCTCATCCAGCAAGGGGGAGTTCATTGCCACGAGTGGTGGCGTCGTCAATGGTCACTCCGTCACCCCTTCTCCCTCTACTTCTATCTTGATGACTATGGGAGGCTGGACTGCAATGGCAGCAGCCAGCCTGGCCTGTACACTCGTGCCAAGTTCTCAGGCCGGAGCTGGGCTCGTTGCCCTGAAGGCCCGAGGCTAGCTCGACCGCTCGTCCCGCAGGGCCAGAGACTGAAACAGGCCCCTCCCCTTGGCTGGGCTCGACTCGGGCCCTCTTTGGTGGAGCCTCCCCGGGCCTAGACGATAGGCCTCTCATTTGGGTGTACTCCAGAAGCTCCTCCACCGAGAACTTCATGCCTACAGGAAGAAGAAGATAAAGGTCAGCATCAGCCCAAAAAGGACTCATGGAAGAAGAGGTATTCCTCTGGACTCACCTAGCCCCTGGATTGGGTTGATCTCGACATCGAACAGGTTCTACTCTGACAGCAAAACCTCGAGAGAGGGGATCTGATCGAAAACAAGCTTATCGTATATTTTTTGATTAGAGGCCTCGATCTGGGAGTTATGGTTTGGGGTCCGGTCTAAATCACTCTAGACCCAGTCCACCCCTTCGACGGAAGCGAAGAAGAATTTACTCTTCAATCTTTTGATGGAAGAGTGATGCTTAAACTTTATGCCCTTTAGGCGAGGAGAAACAAACCACTACCCGTCCTCAGTCGGGTGGCATTTCAGGATAAAGAAGGCCCTGAACAGGAAGAAATGTGCAACAATCTCATGGAAGTGGCAAAAAATAATGAAGCATTTAATGACCCTAATGGCGTTGGGGGCCAACTGGGCATGAACAAGACAATAATTATTGAGGAAAGAGAGAAAGAAGGGGTGAAAAGGCAAGTGAAGGCCCCCGAGAAAGAACTCCTCGTAGAGGGCTATTCGACCTGGGCCATTAGAGGTGACCCACTCCCTTGGTCCCAAAACCGAGAGTTGGATGGAGTCCGGGATCCCGTAGATGGCCCGGATCATAGAGAGGTCCTCCCTGGTCATCGTCGAAGCGATGCCAGAAGGCCCGATCGGACAGGAAGACCTGGAAGAAGCAACAGGAGCGGAAGAGACAGGAGGAGCAGGAGGAGCCCTAGGTCCACCTATGACTACTCCGGTCGGGTGAAGGTTTCTACGGATGATGAGAGGAACCTCCTCCTGTTCGTCAGAAGATGGAGTCCTCGGTCGAGAGGGCCCTGCCTCATCTGGGTTTCAAGAAGAGTGATGGTTTTGACCGGAAGAAACCATCCGAGATCAAAGAAAGAAGGAGGTGTACAGGGAAAGGAGCCCTAGGAACCCTGCAGGAAAACTCAGCCTAGCCAGAGAAGAAGGAAGAAGACCAAGGAGGACTAACCTGGTTATTGGAGGAAAAGACAGCCGGGAGAAGGAAGAAGCTCTGGTCCGACGACGAGTGGGAAAGTTTTGAAAGGGGAGATTAGGGGAAAGCTTACTCTCTTTTCAAAGTTGCCAGACTACAGCTGTACATCCTTTCAACACTTTCGCCACCAGATGGACACCATGTGACAACATCGACCAAAGGCGATGCCCCGATGCAACGGAAATAGCCTTGGGTCATACATCAACCATTATGCTTCCTCGGACTCGCTGATGTGGCGCCCCGATACTGGCTTCAAGGCACGGTGCATGAAGTGGCGATGATCGTGGCATTCAATAGTGCCAGATTTTAGCCTTTCCACGTTACCTCCGCAATTACTTCCTTAGCCCTGAGTGCGACATTTTGTCAAGGCTTGGGAGCAGGAGGCAAATGAAGAAGCGATATTACTAGGTCCCACTAGGATCCAGCCAACAGAGATTGCAACCATAAGCTCTGTCTCTTTGAGTCCTTCCACTGGGTTGGCTCCCCCTAGGTCGAGACTCCAATCGAAGTCGGACTCCACCTTCTGCTGGGTTGGCTCCCCCCAGGTCGAGACTCCAGCCGAAGCTGGACTCCACCTTCTACTAGGTTGGCTCCCCCAGGTTGAGACTCTAGCATAAGCTAAATTCCTCTTTGAGTCCTTCTGCTAGATTGGCTCCCCCCAAGTCGAGACTCTAGCCAAAGCCGGACTCCACCTTATGCTGGGTTGGCTCCTCCCAGGTCGAGACTCTAGCAGAAGCCAAGTTCCTCTTCAAGTCCTTCTGCTAGGTTGGCTCTCCCCAGGTCGAGACTCCAGCCAAAGCCGGACTCCACCTTCTGCTGGGTTGGCTCCCCCCAGGTTGAGACTCCAGTAAAAGCCAAATTTCTCTTCGAGTCCTTCCGCTGGGTTGGCTCCTCCCAGGTCGAGATTCCAGTCGAAGCTGAACTCCACCTTCTGCTGGGTTGGCTCCCCCCAGGTCGAGACTTTAGCACAAGCCAAATTCTTCTTCGAGTCCTTCCGTTGGGTTGGCTCCCCCCAGGTCGAGACTCTAGCCGAAGCCGAACTCGACCTTCTGCTGGGTTGGCTCCCCCCAGGTTAAGACTCAAGCAGAAGCCAATTTCTCTTCGAGTCCTTCCACTAGGTTGGCTCCCCCCAGGTCGAGACTCAAGTCGAAGCCAGACTCCACCTTCTGCTGGGCTAGCTCCCCCCAGGTCAAGACTCCAGCAGAAGCCAAATTCCTCTTCGAGTCCTTCCGTTGGGTTGGCTCCCCCCAGGCCAAGACTCTAGCTGAAACCAGACTCCACCTTCTGCTGGGTTGGCTCCCCCTAGGTGAGACTCCAGTAGAAGCCAAATTTCTCTTTGAGTCCTTCTGCTGGATTGGCTCCCCCCAGTCGAGACTCCAGCCAAAGTCGGACTCCACCTTTTGTTGGGTTGGCTCTCCCCAAGTTGAGACTCCAACAGAAGCTAAATTCTTCTTCGAATCCTTTCGCTGGGTTGTCTCTCGCCAGGTCGAGATCTAGTAGAAGCCAAATTTCTCTCCGAGTCCCCTCACTGGGCTAGCTCCCCAAGGTGCGCATCCATGGAGGGCACCGTTGTGGCCTGGTACTTGGTTTCAAACCCTGAAGGCCCCTCAACTAAGTCACGGAAGTAAGCCCTTCATGGCCCCTAGCAGGCCTCCTTTGGAGCAGCTATAGCAGAGAAAAGAAGGAAAGGAAGACATAAGACGGTGCAGTTGGAATACAAGATGTTTCAGACGAAGGGAAGTGGAAGGCTGCATCAACTAAATGTTCTTCACTCTAGGGGTAAATACTTAACACCCTGGGAAGCCACAAAAAAAAAGAGAGAGAGAAGAAAAAGAAGGAAGAAAAGAATGAAGGAAAGGAGACAAGAAGGAGAAGCACATAATGGTCAAAACAAAAGCCTTCATTGATCAAAAGTCTCTTACATCCTACGGAGGTTCCCGACGGGTCAGGAAGCCTCCCAGAGATCTAAGTTATAGATAAGAAGGGATCCTCCCTAGTTATGGATCCTACTTCCGGAATTAGCTGGAGGTACGCCAGTCCCTCCCTCAACTGAGCTTCCTGGGAAGGAGGATGATAATGTGTCCGCCTCTACCGCACCGTCCTCCCCAGGAGTTCGCCGGGTCTCCAAAGCCCGGCATTGGTCCGTCACCCCGAGGATGCAGGTGCCCTTCCTTAAGTGAACACCCAAAAAGGAGTATAGCAATGCATCCTCCTCGACCACACCATCCTTCTTGGATTTCACTGATCTGGTGATTCCAAGAGCAGCTGTGGCTACCCCTCGTTAGGCCACTCTCAGTAACGCAGTAGAAACCACGGCCTTCTCCACGATGACTGCGACCGTGGCCATCCCCCCATTCAATTGCATGACCAGGCGCACCCAGGAGGTTCGTAGGTAAGCTGCTCCCATTACACGGGCAACCACCTTTTCTGCCCCCCAGGGCCTCTCCACTTTCTCCTCCTTCAGGGGAATCTCGAGCTCAATGGACTTCTTCTCCGACCAAGATGCCCCCGCCAGGATGCCGGCCGAACATTCCTGGAGAAATATCGTGCGGCCTCTCCGCCCTTTGTTTAGGGACCTGAAGCTCACCAAAAGACCTCCCGCCAGGAAAGAAGAGTTAAAGAGAAAAAGCATTGGAGAAAGGAGGAGACTCTGCGAAGGCCTATCCACCTATGCTTAAAAAGGCAAGGGATGGCTTCTCTGGAACAAATCCCGCCACTCCCTCTTACCGATTGAAGGTATGTGCCTCATTAATTACTGGACCAACCAAAAGATGCCACGTACTGGTGCCGGGCAACCTGAACGCTTCGTTCCCAAAGGATTCGTATTGATCCAGGAGAAGCATTTATGACCACCATTGGAAAGCTGAGCGCCATGAAAGCCCCATCAATGCAAAGGCATGGTCTACGAAGCACAGGCGCGCAGAGACATCGGTAACATAAGAGACATCCCAATCCATGTCAGCATGATCATTACTCTCCATGCCCTGAGCACCGTACCATCTTCTGGGCTCGAGAGTGGGGGACAATTGATATGGTTGTATCCGCTGACATGGAGTCCATCTGGGCATCGACTATCAACTGGCAGGTGGAGGTGCCACCTGAGCATGGCGCCTAAAAGAGGAGACGAAGTGAGCCCCCCTGCCGAGGTCAACTCCCGGTCAGGGTCGAGCTCATACTGCCACCAACTGAAGAAAGGAGGGCGATGGAGATTCAAATGATGGCGGGAAAGGGGATTGTCTTCATCAAGACCCTGTCGCTGGGATGATACAACTGATAGGCGGTGGCCCGCTGCCTAAGGCCTACGGAGGGAGATGCCTCGTCGGAGCACCAGGATCCCCTCAGATCCTGGTTTACACCAATGGGGAGGAACACCCCATTCGAGGCATGGCGCCCCTGGACCTACCGTCTGCATCACCCACAAGAAGAAGGTTGTGCCAGAGGATTCTAACCCTGGGATGGCCACCTGCATACCGATGCTCTGCCAAGCTTTCCAAAACATGATGACTAACCAGAATGTTAGAGCCAGCGACATAACTCCCTGCCATGAAGGGAGAAAGGGGAGCTCATGCACGGTCCCCGAATGCTATCGAATGTCAACCCTCGGGACTCCCCCAAAAAGGGAAACATCTAGGAAGCAAGCTCAAGGGGCAACACTGCCTCTTTATAACAAACTTCAAGGGGCCTCCGAACGAAAAGGAGAGAAGGAGGACAAGCATGCAAGGGGCAAGCAAGGTAATCATCGACACACAAAAGGGGAGAGCAAACCAAACGAAACGCTTTGAGGCAATCGACGAATTCGTCGGAAGAATTAATCCCACGGATATAGCCAACCCTGTTCAGGCTCTCCTTCTTTGCTGACACTCCCATCTCACTTTCTCACTTTCTTTTCTCTAAAAGGCAACCTCCAGACGTGGAGACCTCACCAAGATCCACCGAGGGGGATCTGTTCCCCTGGATCACCTACTGACTTGATCGTCGGAGTGCCCCCGCCGGAATCCTCGACCCGGGTCTCTTTTCTTTTGCAGGATCGGGTATGCACGCAGGTTCCATATGAGAAGGGCGACACCCGACGCCACATCGGAGCTACAGGCCATGACGGTCCAGGCGGCAACACTAGTAGAGCCATTTCTAAAATTCCTTTTGAGTTATGGATGAGTAGAAACCATATTTAGCATATTTACATGTTTGGAATTATCCTATCGAAGCTCAATTATATAACCCACAAGAAAAGAAATTGGATCCTAGGACTATTAGTTGTTATTTTATTGGATATCTAGAAATGTTGAAAGGTTTTAAATTTTATTGTCTATCACACACCACAAGAATTGTTGAAACTGGAATAGCTAGGTTCATTGAAGATGGTGATAACTGTGGGAGTCGTGAACCATGTGACATGGTATTAGAGGAAATAAGAAAATCTTTTTTCATTACAGTAATACCTAGAAATGTTTCACATAAAATTATTTATCTTGGGACTGTGGAACATCAACAAGAGACTGACACACCACCTCTCGATTAGCCTATCAACGAACCTGACTCAATTGAAAATAATCATAATAGCACTGAACCTAGAGTATTACGGAGATCTACTAGAATTAGGAGATCGACTATTCCAGATAATTATATTATTTATTTACAAAAATATGATTATGATATTGAGATTATGGATGATCTGGTTTCATGTAAAGATACCATGAATAGTGATAATTCTTAACTTTGGTTTGATACTGATGTGACCGGGTCGCTGACGTGGAGCAGGGAGGCTGACGTGGAGCCCTCATCGGATGCTGTGCTGGATTCCCATCATGAGTCCCTTCGCCGGGCTGAGCTCCCCGAAAGCAACGGGGTCGCCAGCCAAAGCCGAGCTCCGCCCTCCGCCAGGTCGGTCCCTGCTAGGTCGGGATGCCTAGGCCGTAGCCGAGCTCAAGCCCCACCAGAGGCAGACCTCTCGAGCCCGAGGTCATGCCCCATGACCTGGAGTTGAGCTCAAGCCTCCTCCGCCATGCGGAGCCCCTTCGAGGTCGGGTCCCCTGGGCTGGGCGCACCTCGCCCACCTCTGCCAACCCGAGCTCGGTCAAAATTGGGCCCCACTGGCCCGGAGTCGAGCTCGGCCCTCCTCCGCACAGCCGAGCCGCCGCGAGGCGGGTCCGCTACAAGCGGGCGCCATCTTCCCAGCTCAGTCCCCAGCACAAGTCAAGGCACCAACCACCGAGGAAGCAGCACCTCCCCTCCGAGGATGGTGGCGGGCCTCCCGAGGATTGTACGACGGCATCCGCCACGCCGCCATTAATGCCCACGGCCGTCGACCATACCAGAAAGAAAGAAAGCTCACGTCAAGGCACCATCCCCTCCGCCGACCTGTCGTACGACCGGAAAAAAGACCCCACCGGAGAGCGCGGGTCCCGAGACCGGTGGCCCGCCAATCGAGGTCTTACCAGGCTTCCAAAAGAGGGGCAAACAGAAGGAATGTTAGAGGCATATAGAAGCTTCCCCAGCTACCTGACACAAAGGAGGCGTCTCGTCTACGGCACGATATCCCGTTGTACCTGTCTGACAGTATAGAAGGACCCCGAGGTAAGCCAAAATAGAAGACTCGGCCAAAGTAAGAAAAAGGAAAGTAACAATCAAACAACAACAACGACCACAACAAGAAAAAAGAGGAGAAGGGGGAGAGGCCAGAGAGGAGGGCAAGACCACCTCGGCCATCACCTCTCCCAGCTCACACTCACACTCTCATACACTCCACTCACTCCTCCTAGCGTGGAGCTCATCCAGAGGGGCTCGACCAGGAGGATCTGTTCCCCTGGATCGTCACTGACTTGACCGTCGGAGTGCCCTCGCCGGAATCCCCGGTCCGGGTCACTAACGTTGGTTTTTTACAGGTCCGGAGGCACCGGAGGCTTACCCGGCAGGCGGAAGCGGAACCCCTGACACCACCAGCAGCTACGAGCTACGACGATCCGGGCGGCAACAGATACCATGAAAGATGAGATGGAATCAAGAATAAAAATCAAGTCTGGGAACTCATCGAATTACCTAAAAAGTTTAAGTCCATTGGTTGTAAGTGGATTTTTAAAATCAAACGAGACTTCAAAGATAATATCGAAAGATATAATGCTAGACTTATAACAAAGAGATTTACTCAAAAGGAGGGCATCAATTATTTTGAAACATCTTCATCTATTTCTAGAAAGGATTCATTCAGAATTATTATAGCATTAGTGGCTTATTTTGATTTAGAGCTACATCAAATAGATATCAAAACTGTGTTCTTAAATGGGAATTTGCAAGAAGAGGTATATTGGAACAGCTAGAAGGATTTTCAATACAAGAACATAAAAAATTAGTATATAAATTAAAGAAATCCATATATAGTTTTAAACAAGCTTTCAGGTAATGGTACTTAAAGTTTAATGATGTCATTGTTTTCTTCGGATTTAAGAAAAATATTACTGATCAATGTATTTTTCTGAAGGTGAGTGAGAGTAAGTTTATATTTTTGATTCTATATGTGAATAATATCTTACTGACCAGCAATGATTTGGATCTGTTATATAAAACTAAAAGATTTTTTTCCGAACATTTTGATATGAAAGATATAAAAGACGCTTTATATATTCTTGGTATAGAAATCCATCGTAACAGAAGTAAGAAGTTACTTAGTTTATCCCAGAAAAATTATATTACTAGGATCCTAGAAAGGTTTGGAATGTTAAACTGCTCATCAAGTAAAGTATCAATTATTAAATATGATAAATTTAATAAATTTTAATATTCCAGGAATGAGATTGAGAGAAATTAGATGAATGATATATCCTATGCATCTGTAGTAGGTAGTCTGATATATGCTCAAGTATATACTCGTCCTGATATTAGTTTTACTCTGAGAATAGTTAGTAGATATCAAAGTGATCCAAGCATGGACCATTGAAAGGTTGCCAAGAAAATGATGTACTATCTTCAGGGGACTAAAAACTACATACTCACTTATAGAATGATCGATCAATTAGAGGTGATCAATTATTTAAATGCAGATTATACTAGTTGACTTGATAGCAGAAAGTCTTCATCAGGCTATATTTTTTTTATTAGTTGGAAGACTAATCTCATGGAAAAGCGCAAAATAGTGCATTACTACATGCTCTATATACAAGTTGAATATATAAGCTGCTATGAAATTTTCTCACATACTTTATGATTGAGAAAATTTATCTCAGGGCTAGGAGTTATGGATTCTATTTCCAAGCCATTGAGAACTTATTGTGACAATTTTGCTGTAGTTTTGTTCTTCAATAGTGACAAGATTATCGATGCAAATAAGCACATTGATGTTAAATATCTTGTTGTAAATGAGAGAATTAGTAGTCATCAAGTATCTATTAATGTTATTGGTACTGCTTATATGTTAGCGGATCCATTGACTAAAGATTTAGTATCCAAAATTTTTAAAGAGCATGTAAAACTTATGAGTATTTATTATTGGGATATTTAATTTATAATAAATACTTATTTGAGATCTCTTAATAGTTTATTGACTACTATTACTTCTGTTCAGTTATTGTTTATATATATTATGGTTGACTTTTATCAAAATTAATGTAAACAGAATGGTCATTTATATGACATTACAGTGAAATCATTATGACAGGCATTATGATTTTGATAGTTTATGTACTCCAGTATATAAGACTAGATTAAGTGAGAATGGTTGATGTCATGATACATGGAAGAAAATATGTCAATCGGGATGTATGACTGCCATGATCTGCATCAATGGTTTTTTATTTAATCAAAGTGTAAATGATATATTAAGGCATAGACAATTAGACAAATTTTTTAAAAAATGAGTGCACTCTTTGGATCAATTTCAAAATTTGATTCAGTACTATTATTTTATTTTAAAAATTACTATATTTTATTTTTATAAAGTAAAATATTTTGGTATAATCAAAAATTATTTTAAGTGATAATATATGCCAAGTGGGAGAATATTAGATTTAATATCTAATATGTGGCCTAATTATTATCTATCATGTTCAAATTTTGAATCAATAATATGTACTGGATCAGATTTCAATTGATTAAAGAAAACTATTCCTAATGAAACTGAACAGATAAAACAAGAGTGAAACTCTAACTAAGATTTTAGTCTTCTGACAGAAGAAATATATGAAGCTATAAATATAGAAGTTACCTAGCTCTTTTTCTCCAACTCTCATAACAATGATGAATGGTTCCCATCGATCGACCATATAAGATGAAGAGGGTGAGGAGAGAGAAGATAGTCACCTCGCGACGAAGGAGGGACATCTCAAGGACCGCATGATCTACAGATCGGAATAATGGCTCAAGATACATCTTCCGTAATTTATGATTTTTTATAATATAACATATTTTAATGATTACTAAATATAATAATACTATAATAGATTATACTATTTATAATATATTATAATATTAATTATTATTATATTATATTATAATAATATAACATGATATGATACAAGATATAATAATAAGATTTTATTGATGGTATTTTGATCATCCAAAAATTTTATTTAAATGAAAACAGCTTTTTGATATTGGTCGGAAAGTACTTTTAGGAAGAAGCTCTAGAATCAAGCTTTTTCTAAGTATAACTTTTCAGCTTCCTGGCAAAACTAAAATAGCTTCTTCATTTGTTTACCAAACATTATTGTGTTGTCCAAAAATATTTTTGGAAAGCCAGAAAGTACTTCCTGACACTTCAAAAACTTAGCCAAATAAGTTAGTCTATTTAACCCGATCTATTGAATCAAATTTTTTGGATCAATTTCAAACTATTTTTTGTAGATGGTTAGATTTTAGTTTCAATTTTTGGGAACTAGTTTAAATCGACTTGCTTTCGAGTATACTTACAAACCGACCTATCCCGGCTCACGCACACACCTACCAAAGAGTTATTGGATTATCTTCACATGAGCATGCAATGTATTTAGTAATAGCTACATAAATTAGCTGACATTCTTTCTTGTTACGAAACAAAACAAAACATGTAGAAGCAAGAACAACTTTACTCGTAAAAAAGTATAATTGTGACCACGTCTAGGGAGCAAAGTCACAAGATTAAACGTGTAAAGAGTAAGCAAAAAAATGGTTATATAGAAAAAAAAATATATCATTATGATGGTAGCACGGTTGGTAGAGGCATAATCCTGCCTCTCTTCGATCACGGATTCGAGACATGAGCCTATGAATGACTCGATTAAATTCCAGTTCGCTGGAAGTACATGACTGGAAGACGGGACGGCTGCTAATCCGGTGCCGTAGTGGTGGAGACGTGGACAAGCTAGGAATACATGACTGGGGGGCGGGACGGCTGCTAATCCGGTGCCCATAGTGGTGGAGACGTGAACAAGCTGGGAGTACATGACTGGGGGGCGGGATGGCTGCTAATCCGGTGCAGTAGTGGTGGAGACGTGGAAAAAATGCGACCCGTATCGAATAATTGCATGATGAGATGGGCCCAAGCGGGGAGCTACACCGGAGATTTATCCCCCAACCCTTATTCTTTATCAAAAAAAAAAAATAACTATTACGTTCCCTTCCTGAAAAATGCTAAGGGTGCTTCTCAATGTCTCGAGAAGTTTCTTTAGTCGCATAACATTAGTCGTACAATTAATTCTTATTTGGCACCTCCTTATTCAACCATCCTATTTATTGCAATAATCTTGCAAGCCATGCCAATCTTGTCAAAAAAAGGAGAAATTATTTTGCATATTTATAGAATTTTATAAGCCCTTAAAATAGCAATTGATATCATATGCCACAAAAAAAATAATAAATAAATAAATAAATAAATGCTAGATAGTTCAAGAATCCATGTAAATATATATTTAATCCCATATTGACCATGCAATAAATAAATTTTGAGTAGGATCGAGAAATACAAATAATATCTTCTAACCAATATTTTTAATAAAATCTTTGTTATTTAAATAGTATAAGAGCAAATATGAACCATGACCCATATGAATTATGGAACACAATAGCGGTCTTATTAAAACTGATCATAAGCTTATTGTGATATTTACAATTGAATTTGTCATACTCGTAAATAGATTTGCTAGATAGTTCGAGAATCCATGTAAATATATATTTAATCTCATATAGAATTACCATATTCGTGGTTAAAATTTGAAAGTATTTCTTGATATAGGATTGCCTATCAAGGAACTTTTTTTTTAACATTTTTCTTTTTCTTACTTGAAGACATTTGATCACCAAAAACATATTGCGGAAGTATTCAAGGTTACTCATGTACCAGATGCATGAAAGATAAAAATTTTAATAGTCGGTATGATTTAAATTTTATTTAATAAAATTTATTATTTATTAGATTTATTATTTTAAATTTATTTAAATTTATTTCAAAATCTTGATATTCGAAATTTTTTTTCTGAAATTAAGTCAGAGAAATATGGTACAGGTTTTGAAAAAAAATTCACTCCAAAACTAAACCAAACTTTTTTTATTTTATAGATATAATAATAAATTATATAAAAAATATAATTTTGAACAAAATAAAAGATCAGAAAAGCTTGATACATGATAGTCATTGAATACAGACAGCATTACTTTAGTTATATATAATATGTAGTTATCGTTGAGCTAATAATATAATAGACTGATTTGCAAAGCATGCATAGGGTGCACAGCCTTCATTTCAACAAATAGATTTCTTCCCTTCTCTATATTATGTCTTGACAGCTGATGCTATGGATGTAGGTGTTGTAAGATTTTAACTTTCTCATGATGTATAAAAAAAAAAAAAAAGAAAAAAAACACTTCTTGATTTGCCTGGTAATAGGCATATTAAACCAATCTCACATCACCACATTTGCTGCTTCAAAATTTCAAATTAAGTTCCCACCAAGCAGTTAATAGACTTTGGCACTTCAGAGGAGGAAGAGGAGGTCTTAAAAGAGTGGTTGCACCCCTGGGCAACGTCACATGAAAAATGAGACACCTTTTTTTTTTTTTTTTTTTTTTTTTTTTTTTTTTTTTTTTTTTTTTTTTTTTTTTTTTTTTGAAACATAAGCTACCGCTAAAGCATGAGAATTTATTAAATGAAACAAATCCAGTGGACCGATCCAAATCCGGAGCAAATATATGATGGATGGTAATTGGTAGGCAGTCCTCATGATTTTGAATTGTTTAAATAGAAGGGAAGGGGGTAACGCGGCGGGTGATTATTGGCCTCGTCTACCAGGTCTGATCCATCTAATAATTAGACGTAAAACATAATGTGGGACAAAGATATGTATGGACCGTATCATTGTTTTGATACGTCGTCTCTTTTTTCTTTTTTTTTCACCGTTGATTGATTGATACGGTGGGGTTGGTGCTGAATATGACTTTGTCTCAGAGAGGCTCGGATCTACTCTTAAGGACAGTGCTGTGGTCGTCTGCACGCCTCAGCAACATATATCTGTCCAAGTTCTCCACATCAAATTTCTAAATCGGGTACCATCTAATCCAAATTTTACCTACAACAAATCCAGTGGACCGATCCAAATCCGGAGCAAATATATGATGGATGGTAATTGGTAGGCAGCCCTCATGATTTTGAATTGTTTAAATAGAAAGGGAAGGGGTAACGCGGCGGGTGATTATTGGCCTCGTCTATCAGGTCTGATCCATCTAATAATTAGACGTAAAACATAATGTGGGACAAAGATATGCATGGAAAATGAGTTATATGGTGGACCATCATCATTTAGTCTGCAGCTGAGCTAAATTTTTGTGAAGGCAGTTGAGTTAAAGAGAGATTGGCAGGAGCAAGGCTGGTTCATGGACCCCCTCCTAATTCATTTGGTTAACGGTACCAAATCATCTCATAAAAGCTCATGAAGCACTGGTTAGTTCGGTCTACAAAATAATGCAATCTTTTTTTTTTTCTTTTTTTAATTTTTTAGTGTGACAATATACTACAATCTACTAGTACGTAAGTTTCAAGCATTACATCTAACTCTCTTTTTTTTTTTTCTTCTTCTTCTTTTTTTTTCGTGTATTGCATCTAAGTCTAATATTTTAATTCTTTTACCGTTCTTGAAAGACTAAATTAAGCAAGGAGTACCATCCCCGTTTGCAAGCGAAGCCAACCCACCTCGCCACGAGGGTGACACCTCCCATAAAGACGGGCCTCACCTCCCCCCTTCATCATCTACAAAGTTGTCGGTGGGTCACAACGCATGTTATGTGACCACAGGCCATCTAAAGAATGATCCTGGACGTCTAATGTCCGTAGCCCATCGGCAGTGTTGAAAACGAACCAGGTGACATCAACATCATGACTTATTGTGCATCAACTAACACCATGACTCTTTAGTGGTTTGATCATGGTACACATCCATAAAAAAAATCTCTTCAGGAATCAACCCCCATGAGATGAGAGTGTCGAAGCAAGATTTCAAATTTCATGAGACGGAGCTATCTCGATTTTTTTTTTTATGAAACGGGATGTATCAGCATCCCTTCCCGATACTTGGGATAGAAAATATTACAAGATATCTCGATTGCGATGCTGGAATGCTTGCGAGATGTCATATATTGGATGATACCCCGTTGCGGTATTACATGAGATATCCCGTCGGGGCTCGAATCCTTGTGTCGAAGGATTTGATGATGCAACCCGAACTAAATTATCAGATTTAGGGGCTAATCAGGCTCATGCGCTATGTTTGTCATTAGATCAAGGCAATTTTGGATATGGAAGATGAAATAAGTCACAAAAAAAAAAAAAAAAAGCTACAAACCTCATTTTCCAATTAAAACCGTCAATAGATGCCTACGAAGAAAGTCATATAAAACGCCAACTCCAATTCTACGAACCTGTCATCCTCATCCGAGATCTCTTTGAAATTTCTAATCGAGATAAGGCCTCGGCTCCATTGCAATAAATAAAGCTACAATGAAATAGGTAGAGAATCAAGGTTGGCTTCATCCTTCTTTTTTTTTTTTTTTTTTTTGTTGGAAAAATCGTTACTTTCTCTTGAAGCAACCGATCAATAATACTCCAAGTAGTCCAGAAATTGTTCTCATCCTCAAAATTTGCCTCTTTTTTGTTGTATTAATTATTCTCCGTGTGCTTAACCAAGCCTGAGGAATGCAATATTCTCTCCCAACTAAATGAAAGAAGCAACATTCAATCAGAAGCCCCTTTAATTTGTGGGCTCGGTTGGGCATCTTTCCCAACCCACCACCATATTTCCAGGTGGTCAGGAGCAGTATATTATTCTTATTTGTGATGGCCAGTGCATGATGGTATAATAATATATTAATGATTAAAAATGCATGAAACTGATGAGATATCAACAGATTACTGGTTAGCAACCTCGCTTTGAATATCTTATATAAAGACAAATTCTTCTACAGATACAAGAATGTATATGGGATCGTTGTAACGGTTGGCAAATTTAAACTCAGGCACTTGAGTGGTATTATTTAACTGTAGAAGAACTTTTTAAAATTTGTGGATCACCACAAAGGCTTGGAGGACAGCACCTAAGCTGTAGGTTGTCTCGGGCTCCCACAATGCCCATCTAAGAGTGAGTAAATGCCATGACAAGCATTAACAACGTTACTAATTATGGATGGATTAAATGCAGGTTGCATTAATTAGGTATATTACTGCTGATACCTGTTACTTTTATAGTTTAGGATGAAGAACCAAACAATACTAGCATACAACTCGTGCAATATTTAGGGAAACATCTTTTATATTATTAATATATTATTCATTTTAAAATATATTATAAATAATATTTTTGGTTAAAATATATTTTTTTATTAAAATATATTAATACTATCAATATTAAATATTCTTTTATTTTTTACTTTTTTTAAAAAAAAAAAACTTTGGATACTTTTTATCAAAATCCTTTAGTTATTAATGGCAATCTCATAATTTCGCTAGACTTTTGATCAATATGAAAATGACCTCTTAAATGCCATAATTTTTAATTAATTATACAATCAAAAGATTTCCAGGTTTACCAAAAAAAATAAAAACCACATATGTCCACATGATGTCCAGGGACATCTTTTATATTATTAATACATTAATATATTATTAAATATAAATATTTTTTTAAAAAATAATATACATAATAAAATTATCATTTTCTACTAAAATATATTATTTTTATTTAAAATATTATTAAAATATTAGTGTTTGAATATTATTATTTTATTGTTTTTATTGGGATATTTTTTATCAATTTTTTTAGATATTTTTTATATTAGAGAGAGAGAGCCTTTTATTTTATTAATGGCAAGTTAATTTGTAATTTCTCAAGCTTACATTAAATTCCTTTTTTTTTTTTTTTTACAGAAAGTCCTTTTTATATTCAATTACTTTTTTTTTAAGATGGACCACTTTTCTCTCTCCTACTCCTCGTAGTCTCTTAAATGCCATTATTAATATGGAACTCTTAAATACCATAACTTTTGATTAATTATGTAATTCAAAGATTTCTAGATTTATTCCAAAAAAAAAGAAGCTAAGTACATGCAATGGACCAAAGGCCCTCTCTTGGTTGAGCCTCTCTTTATATATAATAGAATAATCACTTTTATTGAAATATATTATTTTTATTAAAAATATTTTTAGATATTAGTATTTAAATATTATTTTTTTATTTGGATTTTTTAATCAAATTCTTTAAAATATTTTTCATGTTAAAGAAAAAGCATTTTATTAATGACAATTTTGTAATCTTTTTAGCTTCCATTAAATTATTATATTTATGGAGAACTTTTTTTTATATTCAATTACCTTTTTTGAGGTGAACCACTTCTCTTACTTTCCCATCCTCCTCACGGTCTCTTAAATGCCATAACTTTTGTTTAATTATACAATTATACAATCACAAAACTTCTAGATTTATTTTTTTAAAAAAAAAGAAACTAAGTATGCAGGGTGGATGAATTCTCTCTCCTAATTGAGCCTTTCTCTCTCTCTATATATATATATCCCTCAAGGAAAGAAACAACCGGTCACCATGCCACTGAGAAATATAATTGAGGTTTGCATTGAATCTCTCGAGGAAAGAAATAACTGGTCACCATGCCACTAGGAAGGTAGTAGCATCATAATCTCCCACTATTTTTGTTTGGAGAATTTAATGACCGGTCTCCGAGTGGACCTAATTTAAGCAAAAACATCCTTATTAAGAGCCGTTAATTCTCACTTCACACCTCAATTTTTTTTAAGAAAAACAAAAACCATAAAAAAAAAAACTAATGCATGCTTAGGGCCGGAAATGGAACGGTCCAGAATTTATTAGGCCAGCCCAAAAATAATATTTTAAAAATTTTTGGATCGAATCCGGACATCCCTTTGATCCGAAAATTAAATAGACTCTATTTTACAGCCCGAAAACTAGTCCGATATGCTTAAAATCTGATCCGAAATCTGAGCCAATTTCAGACCGGTCTGAAATTTATTGAGCTGATCCAGTTCAGTTTCAGATAATGAATTTTGGGCTGATCCATTTTTAGCCCTACATAACCGGTATGCTAACATACAATCCGCCTACTCCAATTTCTTAAATTTCCGGTCTCTCTAAAAGCATGCAAGTCCGGCATGGCGATGGATGGGGGAGGGATCGGAAATTTAAAAAGCTGGTCCACAGCCCCTCGTCAGTCTATACAGATCAAAGGAGGGACTGCATATTAAATATATATATATATATATATATATATATATATATATATATATATATATATATATATATATATATATATATATTACATAATTCAACTGATCAGATTTAATGCTCATTGTATTAGTTTTTTGTTCTCATGTATATTTTATATCTGAGAAGCTGAAATACCAAATAAGAAAGGTTTCACGCATGGCAGCTGAAGTAGTTGTTATAGACTTATGCTTTTTTTTGTTTGACAGACTTCCATTAAAGTGCTAAGGCAAGCTTAAGCCATAAGAAAGCTGGTGCTAGATTCTTCTTGAAATTTAATTTTAACTATAAAACAAACATTAATTTGGAAGTATCCAATCTAGAGCAAGATTGCGTGCAAGGTGCAAAATGATGTCTTTGATGCCTGCATGTGATTTACGGTGGAGATTGAGGACTCGTGTGCATTTTACATGCAAGAAGAAATCTTTTTAGCCAAATAGGAGCCGAGAATCATCAAGAAATAGGAAGATAAAGGGTTTGTTTATGCAATATATGCCCTTTATTCATTTCACTAACTTCATTTTTCATTCAAAAAAAAAAAAAAAAAAAAAATGAAAGCCAATCCAAACACCTATTATTTTTGTATGCAAATTTAGACAAGCATCATAAACTCTCAAAATCTAAGTCTCTAAGTGATGGTTGCATATAAACATCCACTTTTCTTGATTTGTTTAAGGAATCAAATTCACCATGAGCTTTTACAATCTCAGGAAACAAGTACACCCATCCCCGGAAAGACCTTTCAGTTCCACAAACTTCAAGAAACCATCTCTGGGGAGAGGTAGTTTTCATTGTTATAGATGGCTGATCCACTCATACATCAAGGACTTGGTTTTTGGGAAAGGAAAGAAAAAAAAAAAGAATCAGCAAGTAGAGAAAAGAAATGAAATAAAATTTAATTTCTCAACTCGTGATTGGAAGTTTAACGGAAGATAAAAAAAAAAAGAAATGAGATGGAAATTATAAAAATTTCTCTTACTTCCAATTCCTTTCTCTCCAATTCCATTCATTTTGGGAGAGATATATATTTGAAAGAATTTATTTTTCCTTCCATTCTCTCAATTTTTTTTTTTTTTTTTTTTAAGAAAACTCTCAACGAAGATAAAGAATTAACTCTCTCCTATTCTTTTATTTTCTTTCCTATTCCCCTCTGCCAACTAGGGTGTAAAATGAGAAATAGAAAATTTAAAACAAAATTGAAATACCAAAGATGCACCAACCGACAGTTTCAAGAGCCCAACAAGCAGTGAATCTTTACAGTGTGAAAAAATTTATTCTCTCATTCTGAATGAACTCTAAACTCATAAAAAGTGCAGATGTTAAAACTTGATCCACTCATGTCCATCCATAAAATTTAGGGAACAGAAATGCAATGCTTGTTGAATAGTTAGTAATTTGGTCCAAGATGATTTTACCGCAAAGCCTACTCCAGGTCCATGATGGTTGTAAATTTCAAAGAATATATTCCTGCATTAAGGGAGGAAAACAAGAATAAATTAGTGGTGCATTAGTAAGAGGGTGAAAATATGTAGCAATACACTATGAAAAATAAAATGGATCCATAAAGACCTTAATTCTTTTCAGAAAAAGAAAAGATGATACGAGAACAAAACTTAGAGGATCTGGTGAGCCCAAGGCTTATCTTATGATATGAAAAATATAGATGGCAGTCTTAATCCAATCATAAAATACAATGTATTTGATGAAAACATATTTTGCTTTAAAAAAATGATATTGATACCAAATATGAAAAGATAGTAATGCAAATGTGTAAAATAGCATTCAATTAGACTCATGGTGAATGTAAAATAACACTTTGCCAAGCATAGTGAAAATTCATCGTAAAGACCTGTATGAATATGTATTTAGTTTCATATTAATAATTTACTAGAAATATCTTAAATATTTAGTTAAGATCGAAGAATCTAAATAATACATTCTAGCTAATTTTTTTAGATGAGGTTCTAAATTGTTATGAATAATATCAGAGCCGTCCCAACTCATAGCTTATGTGGATTAGAGGATACTACAGCACAGGTTCATTGAGGCTAATTATGGGCTAATTATAGAGTTTATAAATGGATTTACATGATTTTGGATTATTTGCTTAGCGAGAAAGCTTAAATAAAAGAAATATATGAGAATTCGTCTAGATGGGTATCTAGTCCTATATCAGTTTTTTGCTAGAAAGGTATTAATTACTGATGTGGCACATTCGCTGACATTGAGCTCCTGCTGGCGGTCGCACTGGCAAGAGATTTGCCACCTCGACATGGTGGCCAAACAAAGAGCTAAGACGAGCCCTCCTGCCGAGGTCAGCTCCAAGCCGGGGTCATGCTCATAAGGCGAGCCCCCATCTGAGGCTAGCTCCCGGCCAAGGTCATGCCTATGCTGCCAAGGCGAGCCCTTCGGCCAAAGTCAACTCCTAGCTAGACCTGTCAAAATGGACCAGAGCCCATGGGCCAGCCCATTTGGCCCTATAAATGGGCCGGGCCGGGCCGGGCTAGAAAAATTTAGCCCATTTATGTAAGTGGGCTTTTTGGCCCGTCCCTTGAAGCCCATGAGCTCAACAGGGTTAGGATCGGGCCAGCCCATGGGCCAAGAATTTTTTTAAAAATATATATATTAAAATTAAAAGATTCAAAATGAAAAATGGCAAACAGGTTATGGATTACCAGGTCCTCTTACCAGAGTAAACCACGGTCCACGTTAAATTAAAAGTTTACAACTTTAAACTTAAAATGGAAAAGTATTTTAATTTTTTTTCTCAATCTTCCGCGTCGTTCCCACTTCCCTTCCCTGTTCGCAGTGTTCGGCTGTTCCCATTCCTATTTCCACTTCGATACGACGATACTCGATAGTTCCGGGTTTCCGGCGATTCAAACTTCTTTCGAATTTTCGATTCATCGGGAGTTCGGGACTGGCCGACCGGGACTTTGCTGCTGCTCTGCTCTCCATTCCGGCGAAGGAAGAAATAGCCGGTGATGCCAGAGGTGATGCCAACTCTTTCGCGACGTCGATAGCCATCATCGTACTGCTATTGGTGACCAAAGCTTCTTCCATGCTGAGGTGAGGGCTATATACTTATATGATTTCAATGCCCACGGCCCTAGCCCACAGCTCTAATGCTAGCCCACGGCCCTAGCCCACAATCCTAGCCCACGACCCTAGCCCATGGCCCTATCCCACGGCCCATATAATGGGCTGGCCCAGCCCTAGCCCACGACCCATATAGGGTCGTGCCGGGTTGGATTTTTTTAGCCCATT
This sequence comes from Areca catechu, assembly GCA_021397845.1. Lineage (NCBI taxonomy): Eukaryota > Viridiplantae > Streptophyta > Magnoliopsida > Arecales > Arecaceae > Areca > Areca catechu. The sequence continues at coordinate 159,553,475 of CM038050.1, forward strand.
TGTGCAAGTGGGCCTAGCCCGGCCCGGCCCATAAAATGCAAGCCCATATGGGTTAGGACTGGGCCGGGCCGGGCCAGCCCATATTGATAGCTCTACTCCCAGCCGGGGTTGTGCTCATAGGGCAAGCCCCCCGTCTGAGGCTAGTTTCCGACCGGGGTCGTGCTCATGCTGCCAAGACGAGCCCTCCTGCCAAGGTCAGCTCCCAGCCAGGGTCGTGCTCATAGGGCAAGCCCCCTATATGAGCCCAGCTCCCGGCCGAGGTTGTGCTCAAAGGACGAGCCCCCCGTTTGAGGCCAGCTCCTGGCCAGGGTCATGCTCATGCTGCCAAGACGAGCACTCCTGCCGAAATCAGCTCCCAGCCGGAATTGTGCTTATAGGGCAAGCCCTCCGTCTGAGGCTAGCTCTGGGCCAGGGGCGTGCTCATGCTTCCTAAGGCATGGCTCCTAAAGCAAGGCTCCTCCCTACCTTGCAGATGTCAGAGTTCCTGCCAGCATCAAAGAAGGGAAGGATCAACAGAAATTTAAACCATAGCAAGAGGATTCCCAGCCACCTGCAACCCCTGGGAGGTGGCACACGCCCTGCCATAAATTCAAGCTCTACAACGCACCACCGGATGCTCTGTGCAAGGTGTGCTCCTCCAGGCCTCAGGTCCTGTAGCGTGCACCACGTTGACGACCTTGCAGCCGGGGGCTTCAACTCTTGCAATACAAAATCTGAACCTCCTCTAAGAGGAGTATTCCATTAAGACCACAGGTCCTGCGATACTCTGACGGTCCCCCACCGTGGCTCAGGGCTTAGTTGCACGGTGCCTGCCCCTCCCATGAAGAACTGCACCACCAAAGAGACAAGGTCTATGCCATGCCAGCGAACACCCCCCAATAGAAGGATCTCCTTCAAGGGATCGATCCGAAGGGGGGAAGAAGGCGGGCAACGGAAAGACCCTCTCCAAAGGGGGCACTAGGAAAATGACATCTCAGGGAAGCCCCAGACCTGATCTGGGCCATCGTTCTCATATAAAATGGGAGAAAGAATATCCGAGGAAAGAGAGAGGAAGCAACTGGTAAGAGACAGTGAGCTAACGGGAAAGGAATCAGCCAGGAGAACCTCCCAAGCTCTCTGATCCCAACTCCACCTTGTCTTTACATCTTTGTTCTGTCTTTCATCCTCTACGCGAAGAGTCCCCAAGCTCTCCGTCATAGAGATTTTGTTCTCCTAGATCGTCTCACTAACTTGACTGTCGGAATATCCCTGCTGGAATCTTCAGTCCGGGTCTTCTCTATTTTGCAGGGCAGCCAACCCAAGAGTGCACCAGAGTAGAGGATTAAGCACCCTACAGGAGCCCAACACGTCCACAACATGTTAAAGCTGCAGGCCTCGGTGATCGATGTGGCAATAGATTGGCGTACCAGGAAGGGGCGAAGCATTAGAACTCTAGCGACCGTGGGAAGTCCAGCAATGGGTCCCCCACCACCAACAAAGCTTCTGCAGGAGACCCAAAGCTCCATGGTGACAACCCGAGTGCACGAGGCTTCTGCCAGCAAAGCAGGGGCCCCCCATCAAGGTGATCAAAGCCCAAAGAGGGGGCTCCATGCTCCACCATCATCGCATCCGGCGAATCCCCAGATCATCACGCTAGCCCAGCAGGTCAATGCCCAGGCTACGACGGTGCGCCAGCTTCATCAAAGACACTGGTCCTTGGCAATACAGTAGCAGCCAGGGATGTCAGCGATCCACGCCGCTGACCCCCATACCAGCCTGCGGTCCTTTCGGGAGGGGCCATTGCATGCGGTCTCCCATCCGAGAGGAGACCATTAGGCGATCGAAAAGAGGCGGCACGATGGCCCGACCAGCTGGGGGAGCCGCTCCCCGGTCTTGGACCATGGTGCACACTCCCACCAATGATGTCGGCATGGTCAGGAACTCAGGCTAGAGTTCCCCCACTCCGCACCTCCTTCACCCCTGACAGCCTCTACCGAGGGATCCACTAACGAGGCCATCCGTTGCCAGGCGAAGAGGCACCTCGAAAACTAGGAGCGCAAACAGGCTGACCTCTCCCGCTGGTTTACAGAGATCCAGGACTGCCCCAGCGAGCCTGCGGGTTACGACACCTGCCCCCATTTCTCCTGTAGAATCCAAGAGGAACCGATCTCCAACCGGTTCCACATGCCCCAGGTTGATCTCTATGATGGGATGACTGACCCCCTATACCACTTGGAAAGCTACAAAGCTTTTATGAGGATCCAGGGGGCTATGGATGCTCTCCTCTGCATCGCCTTCCCGACCACCCTACGGAAGGCTGCTCAAGCCTGGTTCTCCAGACTCGAGTCGGAAAGCATTGACTCCTTCCAATTGGAGAAAAAGTTTGTAGCACACTTTGATACATACAGGAAGGTGCCACGTGAGGCTGACAGCCTCTTCTCGATCCATCAGCAGGATCGAGAGTCCCTCCGGGACTATGTGTCCCGGTTCAAGGTCGCCACCTTGGAGATCTTCCACCTCGACGAGCCAGTCACTATGTTGGCTCTGAAGAGAGGGTTGTGACCTCCTGCTTCACTTACTCCCTCGACAAGAAGCCTCCGAAGACTTACTCGAAGCTCCTTCTCCGGTGTTGACTCTGGTCTTGATTTTGATGATTGACAAAATGTTTAAGTATATATGAGTACTAATTGTATTTTAAGTATATTTTTCAGATCTTAGTACTCAACCATGTTGAATGAAGAAATACTTGTATTTCAGTTGAAAAAGTCCTTAAATTAATGGAAAATCAAGTATATGGACTTTGGAATTAATATGGAAGAACTTGAAGAGGTTAAAGTTTCAATTTGAAGATGTTTCAGCAATTGCACAGAAAAGTGTCGACACTTGGAAATGAAGTGTCGACACCTGAGGAACAAGTGTCGACACTTGAAGAGTGAAGTGTCGACTCAAGGCCTGAGACAAACAGAAAACTTCAGAAAGCACTTTCAGTCAAGTATCGACACCTGGAGCTGAAGTGTCGACACTTGGAAGTGAAGTGTCGACACCTGGAGAATGAAGTGTCGACACTTGAAACTGAAGTGTCGACACCTGAAGGTAAAGTGTCGACACTTGAACAGTAACGGCTAGTTTTCTGGGCTACAGAACTTCTTTGACTTGCTTCCAAACGGTCATATTTTTCTCCCTAACGGCTATAAACGGTCATTTAAGTGTTGGGAGGCTATATAAACATCAAAAATCAATTGGGGAAGTAATCCTTTGGTGAGATTTTTGAATATTCTTCAAGGATTCAAGAGTTGAGTGGTTCAAGAATTCAAGCTTCCAAGTTTCAAAGAAAGCATCCAAAGTTCACATCCTCAAGCATCAATCAAAGGCTTCATCAACTTGAAGACAAGATCTTCATCAACTCTCAACGGGCTTCAAAGAGATATTTGCTTTATTTTAGAAAGCTTTATTGTATTCTTTTATACTTGCTTTTACATTGTTTTACTTAAGGTTTTTGGTGAGCCTTGGAAAATCAAAGAGGTTTTTGGTAAGCCTTGAAAACCAAAGTGATTGTTGGTGAGCCTTGAAACCAACTAGGATTTTACTTGTGAGCCCGAAGCCAAAACAAGTTATTTAGGTTCTTGGTTATCCCGTAAAACCAAGGGTGGTTGTTGGTGAGCCTTGAAACCAACTAGGATTTGACTTGTGAGCCCGAAGACAAAACAAGTTGTAAAGGTTGTTGGTGAGCCTAAGTTATAAAACCAAACTTAGTAGAATTCCCAAGGGGTTCTTGGGGAGTGGATGTAGGTGATTGGTTGGCACCGAAGCACTATAAATCTTTGTGTTTGTGTGATTGTTCTCCTTATGCTTTTATTTCATTATTTCCGCTGCATTTATTTGAAATACACAAGCACTTAAATTGCATTAGCATATACTTGCTTTAGTTCATCTTTTAAATAGTACAAAAGTTTTATAAAACCCAATTCACCCCTCCTCTTGGGTTGCCTACGTGGGCCTTCATCTGGGCTCACAAGTACATCCGCACAGAGGAGGCAAATCACACCAGAAGGGTGAAAGGAACCAAAAGTAGGCTATAGATATGCATTTTAAAACCTTTTTAACATGCATTGCAGCAGAAGAGTAAATATTAAACTATTTTAATCTAAACATGATATAGAAACTACTTTCTACATAGCCTACTATTGTAATATGACATGAACAGCAATGTATAATATAAAATATAAACCTACTGTATCAAACCTTTTGATGCACACCTTTTGAAGATACAAAGCAACTCCTTGCAGCAATGAAAGATGGAATGGATGATGCTCTCGAATCACCAGTTGAAGAGGTGGACGAAGCTCTACAAGCCACACAATCGTCTGGCCTCCACGAGTAGTTCACACCGTGGACTTGCTTGACCAGCGCTTTCCGAAGTGCTAGCTATGGAAACACCTTGGTATCTGATTCTTTTTCCTCGAATGTCAAGACTCCTCACGCCGCTGAAGAACACAATGGAGGTGGGAAACACTCTGAAAGCAACCCTTCCCAAACTCTCTTTCCCAACCTAGAGCACTAGGCAATCGCACACCCAATACCCTTAGATCTCTCTTCCCAACTTTAGGTAGAAAACCATTTTAGCTTTCTCTCCTTTTTCTCTCAATTTCTGCAAAGCTTTTCTATAAAAAACCTTTCATTTCCTCTCTTTTTCCATGTCCTAAACAGCCCCTATCTTATAGGAGAGAGTGAGGAAGGTGGGTGAGAGTTATGGGGAGAGTTATGGAGACAGTTAGTGGGGAGGGAGTTAAGGATAGGATTTATCAGATGGATAAGGTGCACCAATTTTGGCTCAACCAATTTTGGCTCAACCCGAGTTGACCCAAAACTAGTCTGAATCAAATCCGATTCGATTCGAGCTAGTAAATTTGCAACTCAATAAAATTGAGTTTAGAAGCAATCATATTGCACATTAGTCCTCCAAGACATCATTAATAATTGATTAGAATAATTTTACAACTTTTGTGAAGCCAAGTGTCGACTTATGAGATAAGTCCATGTGTCGACACATAGGTAAAATTTTATCTTATAAAATTTCGACCCCTAGATGATTCCCAATCATCAATCGGCTATTAGTTCAAGTAGTTACCCCTATGGCATGTGACCCCATAGGTTTGAACACTAAGTCGGTAGCACTGGAATAATTCCAGTACCAATCGAAGTTGACATCTAGCAATGACACCCGACGTCCGGATAGGTCAAAGTTGCAGAGCAACCATCAAAAATCTCAGGCATACGGTTACTATATAATTCATCCCTTTGATGACTTAATGCTCTGGATGACTTAGGGTTAGACTGCCAACTCTAGATCAGCTCATCTAAATATATGTCTCAAGTTTGCAAGTTCAGTGACTCTTCACTAGAAATACTCTAGTCAAGATTTTGCTATATTGAGACATCAATGTGTCATTCACTCCAATGAATTCAAAGAGTTCAATCCCATCTCGATCCTACCATTGCTCCATAAGTACTTGACTATACCCAGCATCCTTTCAAGACTGAATTAAAAATTCGGGGAGTCTGGTGCCAAAACACAGTGAGTTGCTTACAAGCTACTGTGGTGATCTCAGGTATGAGGGACACATATATCCATATCCCTTCGCGAACAATCCTTTGATAAAAAAGGAAGTTCCGTTAGGTGGGTCACGTTTAGTGAAATGTATACACTCCACTTGTATGTCATACCAATGTCTCCACATTTCATGGTTAAGAGGATAACCAACCTATATGACATACAACAACCTATACTTAATACATAGTCGCCCTATAACAATGTATCATTCGATCATGAACAATTTAAGAACTACTCGATATATTCTCTATATCGAGTACAAGAAAGTTCTAAGGACTTCATCATACAAGAGTTCATATTAAGAAAAATGCACCTGTGATGAATTGCCAAAAGATAACTTTTATTTATATCAAAATTTATATCTAATATACAAATAGCACAATCGTCTACAGCCTAGACGATTGGCTTTGGGACACAATTCCCAACAAAGGAAGCTTGACAAGAGGCCCTTAAGAGGCAGGATGTTGGGGAAACATCTGCTCCTCAAGCCTAGAAGATGGCACCGGCCCCACGGTCGGGGTCGAGACCTAGAGCCAACCCCACCAAAGAAGAGAAGTTTACTCCTCTCCTCACCCAAAGAGCGAAGATTTTGATGGAGATTGAGGGTAAGCGCTTCCTACACCGTCCCCCTCTTCTGAGGCCATCCACTAGATTCGATCGGTCCCGCTACTACCACTTTCACCGAGACCATGGCCATGACATCAAGGAATGTTGTCACCTGAAGAGAAAGATAGAAGACCTGATCAAGCATGGCTACCTCGAAAAGTATGTGGAGGGACGAGCTCCCCCGGCAGCCCAGAATGAAGAGCCCTATCCACTCACCATTGACAATCGGCCCATTAAGAAGCCGGTAGGAATGATCTCCTAGGAAGGAGGGAGAATCCCGAAGAGGGCAAGAGGGAGAGAGGAGAGCGATGATGTACTCCCCTGCATGGAAGAGGGGTCGACCGGGTTGCATAACCCAAATAATGATGCTGTCATTATGAAAATGACAATAACGAAGCATCTTGTAAAGAGAATCATGGTTGATAGTGGAAGCTCTGCAGATATCCTTTTTTATGATGCTTTCATAAGGATGAACTTGTCTGCTAACCAAATAAAACCGATATTCATGCCCTTAGTGGGCTTCACCAGAGATTCAGTTGGAGTTGAGAGAGAGATTATACTCCCAATAACTGCCAGGACCCCACCTCGGTAAAGGACTGTGCTGACAAACTTCATCGTCGTGAGAGTCCCTTCACCTTACAATACAATTTTGGGGCAACCCAGACTCAACCTGCTCGATGCCACCATCTCTATAAGACATCTCCTCATGCAGTTCCCAATCCCTTGGGGGATCGGGGAGATAAGGGGGTCATGCCAGCCAGTCCAACACTACCTACAGACTATCCCGAGGCCGCAAGGAGCCAATCCAAACCCAGTCATTGACCAGCCGAATCCGACGGAGCTAAAATTGAAGGGCGGACCCGTTGAGCCCTTATTGTCCTTCCCCTTGGGAAAGGATCCCTCGAGGATGGCGCAGGTGGGAGCCCTGCTGCTCGAAGAAGAAAGATCTTGTTTGCTTGATTTCCTGCGGGCCAAGGCAGACATCTTTGCCTGGATCACCATCGATATGCCCGGCATTCCTCCAGAAGTGATCACTCATAAGCTGACTGTCGATCCCAACTATCACCCAGTCCAGCAGAAGAAAAGAAGCTTCACCCGAGAGTGGTAGAAGGCGATCGATGAAGAAGTTGAGAAACTTCTCATAGCAGGCTTCATTCGCAAGATATGGTATCCTAACTGGCTTGCTAATGTGGTAATGGTCAAGAAAGCCTCTGGGAAGTGGAGAATCTGTGTTAACTACACCGACCTCAATCGAGCATGCCCGAAGGATAGTTTTCCACTCCCCAAGATTGACCAGCTAGTAGACGTGACCTCAGGCCACGAGTTCCTCAACTTCATAGATGCATTCTACGGATACAACCAAATCTGTATGCATTCGGAGGACGAGGAGCACACAGCATTCATGACTGACCAAGGTATGTACTGTTACAAGATGATACCATTTGATCTCAAGAATACAGGGGCCACATACCAGTGACTGGTCAGCAAGGTCTTCAAAGACCAGACGGCCATAACATGCAGGTATATGTAGACAATATGCTCGTCATGAGCAGCCTAGAGTCAGATCACATTGCTGACTTGGTGGAGGCTTTCGACAACCTTCACCTCTACCAAATGAAGTTGAATCCTGTCAAGTATGCATTCGGCATCACGACGGGAAAGTTTTTGGGGTTCATGGTCACCCAGAGGGGAATAGAGGCCAACCCTAAGAAGATCCAGGCAATCACCGACATGAGACACCCCGTCTCCAAGAAGGAGGTCCAGCACCTGAGTGGACGCATCGTGGTATTGAGCTACTTTATCTCACGTTTCGTCTAGCGCTGCCAGCCCTTCTTCAAGGTGCTACAAAAGATGAATGACTTTACTTGGATGGAAGAGTGCCGAGAGGCGTTCGAGGGACTGAAGAAGCTCCTCGCCTCCCCACCACTATTGTCCAAGCTGGAGCCTAGAGAAGAGCTCATCTTGTACCTGGTGGTCTCACCTGAAGCGGTCAACTCGGTGCTGGTCTGCACTATAAGGACGGCTCCCAAGGCCAGACTACTATGCTAGCAAGCTACTCCGCAATACAGAAACCAGGTACATCGAATCCAAAAAGATCATTTTTGTACTAATAATGTCTATTTCCAACTGCACCCCATTGCTATCCTCACCGATCAGCCTCTGAGGGCTATCCTGAGCCGCCCTGACATTTTGGGATACCTGGCCAAGTGGACGGTGAAGCTCAACAAGTTCGACATTACCTACCACCCATGACTGGTGCAAAAGGCCCAGGTCCTAGCTGACTTCCTGGTGGAATGCACCTAGGCAGACGAGGACTCGGAGGCGATAGACCGACAAGCTGAGCCCGGGCTGGACCCGGCCTCGGAAGCGATGACGTGGATCCTTCACATCAATAGTGCATCCAACACCAGAGGGAGCGGAACCGGTCTCATTCTTACCAACTTCGATGGGGTCATTGCGGAGTGTGCATTGCGGTTCCTCTTTAAGGCGACCAACAATCAAGCTGAATATGAGGTGCTCCTTACGGGGCTAAAGGTATCCCACGAGTTGGGCATCAGGAGATTGAAGGTTGTCACCGACTCTCAACTTGTGGTGGGCCAAGTCTCTGGCGAGTACAAAGCTCGAGATCCCATGATGGCAAAGTACTTGGACAAGGTTCACTTGTACATGCGAACCTCCGACACTTCAGCATCTTCCATATTGCACGAGCGGAGAATGCTCAGGCCGATGTCCTCTCCAGACTAGCCACCCTGCCGGAGTCATTGTTGGGGCATACCTTCGTCGAGTACCTCAAGGCCCCGAGCTACGAGTCTGTAACAGAAGTCCAACAAGTCACCTTTGAAGCTAACTGGATGGACCCCTACATTAAGTATATCACCACCGGCACCCTACCCGAGGATCGAAAGGAAGCCGGCTTTTTCAAGAAGAAGGCTGTGTGGTATGTGATGATGGACGGGCATCTGTACTAGAGATTTTACTCCTACCCCCTACTGAAATGCTTAAAGCCCTCGAAAGTTGCCTATATGCTCCAAGAAATACATGAAGGCATCTGCGGCAATCATGTGGGGGACAGGACCCTAGCTTATAAGGCACTCCGGCAAGGATACTTCTGGGAGACTATACAAGAAGATGCTATCGATTTCGTGAGGAAGTGTGACCACTGCCAATGTCACGCCCATATCCAGCGGCAGCCAGTAGCTCCACTCTCCCAACTATCAGCTCCACGGTCATTTGCCTAGTGGGAAATGGACATCTTAGGTCCCTTCCCCACTATGTTCAGTCAATGAAAATTTCTGATTATGGCCATCGACTACTTCACCAAGTGGGTCGAGATTGAACCCCTAGCCCGGATGACGGAGGTGAAGGTCAGGTCCTTCTGAAAGTTTGTTATCTACCGATTTGGGCTGCCGCACTCAGTCATCACGGACAATGGACGACAGTTCGACAATCAGGCTTTTGAGAAGTTCTGCGCTAACCTCAACATCCATCATCATTTCACCTCAGTGACTCATCCTTAGACCAATGGAGAGGCTAAAGTGACTAACCGGACCATCGTACAAGGGCTCCGCACGAGGCTGGATGAAGCCAAAGGTCGATGGCTGAAGAACTCCCGAGTGTGCTATGGGCTTACCATACTACACCCCACACGGTCACCGACGAGATGCCCTTCAACCTCGTTTTCGATGCTGAAGCTATGATTCCGGTGGAGCTTGGCCTATCCACACTACATGTATAGTAGTACGATGAAGTTGAGAATCCAGCTCGTCTCCTCCTCAACCTAGATCTGCTGGAGGAGACGAGAGACAAAATTCGACCCTGGATGGCAGCCTTTTGGCAAAGGGTAGCACGCTACTACAATTCTCGCATAAGGCCTAAGGCATTCCATCCAGGCGACCTCATCCTCAGGCGGGTGGAAGTATCCTAACCGGGAGAATGTGGCAAACTTTTTCCGGACTAGGAAGGCCCCTACAAGGTGGTCAAAGCTCTACCAGGTGGAGCCTACTACCTCGCTAGGCTTGATGGTGCCCAATTCATGTGAACATGGAACGCGAGCAACTTAAGAATGTACAACCAGTGATATAAGACTTCTTCTCAATCATTAAAGTTTTTTTTGGTGCAATCTTGTCTTTCATCTGTGCAGGAACGTATCCATCAGACTCTAAGTCTGGTAGACAAAGCCAGGAAACTTACAAAGCCCCACAACTCAAGCTGAAAAATTTATGAAGTTTTGCACTCTCAAGCCGGGAAATTTATGAAGCCCCACACTTTAAACAGGAAAACTTACGAAGCCCCGCACTCTCAAGCTGAGAAACTTACGAAGCCCAGCACTCTAAAGCTGGGAAACTTATGAAGCCCTGCACCTCAAGTCGAAAAACTTACGAAGCCTCGCACTTCAAGCCAGAAAACTTACAAAGTCCCACACTCTAAAGCCGAGAAACTTATGAAATCCCTACCTCAAGCCGGGAAACTTACGAAGCCCCGCACCTTAAGCCGGGAAACTTATGAAGCCCCGCATTTACTGCCCTACTCACAATCCGGAGATGTCAGTCGGGAGACCCCAGAAATCCTACCATCTATCGCTTGACTCACAATTTGGCACCTTCAAGCCGGGAAACTTACGAAGCCCCGCATTTGCTGCCTCGCTCATAGTTCGGAGATGTCAGTCGGGAGACCCCGGAAATCTTACCATCTATTGATTGACTCATAGTTTGGCACCTTCAAGCTGGAAAACTTATGAAGCCCCGTATTTGTTGCCTCGCTCACAGTCCAGAGATGTCAGCTGGGAGACCCCTGAAATCCCACCATCTACCGCTTGGCTCACAACCTGGCAAGGCGAGAAGATCTAGAGGTCCTTTACCCGAGCTTGCATGATTTCAAGACCGGGAGAATGGGAGCGGAATGTCCTCAAAGACCTTCATGCTGGTCCTAAGGCCTCAGAGCCAACCTAAAGTAACTAAGGCCTGGAAAGGCCTGCACATGCGGTGACTGAAAAGCCTGCTTGCTCACCATGCAAAAACATAAAGGACTCCATCATACAAGAGTTCATTTCAGGAAAATGCAAATATGATGAACAGCCAAAAAGAATAACTTTTATTCATTAAAAATCATATACAGTTACAAGATAGCACAACCGTCTACAGCCTAGAGATTGGCTTTGAGACACAATTCCTATCACAAAGTTCCTGCCAGCAGCAAAGAAGGGAAAGATCAATAGAAATTCAAACCACAGCAAGGGGGTTCCCAGCCACTTGCAACCCCTGGGAGGTGGCGCATGCCCTGCCATAAATTCAAGCTTTGCAATGCACCACCTGCATGCTCTGTACAAGGTATGCTCCTCCAGGCCCCAGGTCCTGTAGCATGCCACCACGTTGACGACCGTGCAGCCGGGGGCTTCAACTCTCGTGACACGAAACCTGAACCTCTCCTAAAAGGAGTATTCCATTAAGGCCACAGGCCCTACGATACTCTGACGGTCCCTCTGGGAATAAAAATATCCCATCGTGGCTCGGGGCTCAACGGCACGGCACCCGCCCCTCCCACAGGGAACTGCACCACCAAAGGGATAAGGCCTGTGCCACACTGGCGAACACCCCGCAATAGGAGGATCTCCTTCAAGGGATCGGTCTGAAGGGGGGAAGAGGGCAGGCAACGGAAAGACCCTCTCCAAAGGGGGCATCGAAAAAGGACATCTCAGGAAAGCCCCAGACCTGCTCTGGACCATCGTTCTCATATAAAATGGGAGAAAGAATCCCCGAGAAAAGAGAGAGAAGCAACTGGTAAGAGACAGACGGCTAATGGAAAAGGAACCAGCTAGGAGAACCTCCCAAGCTCTCTGATCCCAACTCCACCTTGTCTTTACATCTTAGTTCTATCTTTCATTCTCTATGCGGAGAGTCTCCAAGCTCTCTGCCATAAAGGTTCTGTTTTCCTAGATCGTCCCACTGACTTGACCATCGGAGTGTCCCTACCGGAATTCCCGACCCGGGTTTCTTCTGTTTTGCAGGGCAACCAACCTAGGAGTGCACCGGAGTAGAGGATCAAGCACCCTATAGGAGCCCGATGCATTTGCGACACATCAGAGATGCAGGCCACGATGATCCAGCCAGCAATAATTACTTATATAGGACCAAGAAATCCAAATAATATCTTTAAATTAATCTTTTTAATTGAGATTTTGAGTGGTTACAATCTTCTCTAATGCAATTACTTTGAGTTCAATATATATAGTTAGACTTAGCTCTAGTAATAGAAAACATTATTCTATTGACATCCTCATTGTTTTCTTATCAACTTATTCTGTTGATCAACTTGTCCATCTTTATTATTTTCATGTCAAATCTACTTCATAGATGTGGAGTGATGATCATCGATCATTGGAGTGGCCTCATCCTTAATTGTTGTGCTTCATCTGATAGAAAACTTTTATCATCGTCTATTAAATCTTGTTGGCTCAATGTTACCACTATGACATCAAGATGTAGAAGGCATGAAATATAAAAGGGAGGGATGATGTAACAGCACCTTCCTTAGGTCGTGGACTTCTGAAACCAGCAAAAATTAGTGAGGTTTGGGCTTTCGATGGCTAGGATCAACCAATCTCCTTCAAACCTTAGTGCCTTCTCGACAAAATTTTGAATATATGCATTTAGTGTTCAGGATTAAATGGCGCACCATACAAAGGAGATCTCATGGTGTTTTTTTCACCTAAGAACAACCACAGACTAGGCTTTCTTTGAAGCTAGGGCCGGCCACAAGATGTGAGGCATGGAACAAAGAGAGTCCCCGGAGATTGGGACTCTCTTGCACTAATCCAAGGAAGCCACGTGCATGAAGGCAAAATAGGGTGATGGGGGCGTCGCTTGCTGGGTTTCTTATGGTCTTAGGATGTATGAAATAGAGTGATAGGGAGAGGAGAAAGGGATGATTATAGTTTGGAAGAAAAAAAGATTCATCACATATATTGAAACATCAAGAATCAATATATATACAAGAACTTTCATGGTCTAGTCTAGACATATGATTCCAGGCCGAAACCAAACAACTCCTATGCTAACTCAAAATATGAAAACACTCCTCCAAGCCCTATGTACACCTATCTTCTTATATGTTCTCACCCCCTTAAACTCAAACCTAGTCCAAATATGAATTAGACCATCAAAATTCCTGAATCCCGGGCTTCGATGCATGAAGGCTGCATACCTTCATCCTAGGACCTAAACCAATCCTAGAACCTCCATTATAGCCCCATGGAGTGTAATCCTTGATCATTTCCTTGGCCACCAGAGGCTTGGGAGTACCCCATAGATGATTGGAAACTTATAAATTGGGATGGCACCACGAATGGGAAAAGATGATCCTAAAGAAGGCATTCCAAGACTTTCCAAGATAAAAAACAGCAACCTCAATTAAGCTACAATCAACAAACTACATTATTTATGAGGCTAAGCATGTTATGTAGCCTAATTTCTTCGGTAATCTTTGTTGGTGTTTTCAAATTATGCCGCTGCAAAAAAGAAAATTGAAAAAAAAAGGCCATGATGATGATAGGCATTTATTTAGCTACAAGAAACTAAAAAGGAAATATTTTAAAAGAAAAATGAATTCGAGAGGACAAAAGAAATCTTTGTTTCCTTCTTTCCATTCCCTTATGAAGAGTTCAAGGTAAAGAAGATTTTCTACAAAATAAATTGATGATATATATTAATTTATTATCCTAGATGTTTAATCAAAAAACAAATGAGGAGTTCATGTGAAGTGTGACAATATTTGGCCAGACCTCAAATATGGATAGTGCCAGTCCAAAGATGAATTACATCCCACCTTTAATATGGTACTCCTTGTAGTAATGCCTGCCAATGTGATCATAGTGTGTTGTGTGCACTCAAAAACTTACAAGCTTCCATAAGAGCTTGTAAAGTTCAATATGTTTTTGTGGAGTATGGTTTTGTAATGGCCATTATAAATTGTAATATTTTTGAAGCCCCCATATTATGGTAGACATTCATATCATGTATCCAATTAACAAACATCAACTAGTTGTCATCCCATTCCACTGGACATCCTATAACTAAATTAGCAAATGCTGTTGGACATTTTCACTGCTCTGTGAACAGTGACATAATCAAAAAAACATCACTACAATATTAAAATATCAACAAATTTCCATACTATGAAAGTAGTGTTCTGAGCTAAGAAATTAGCAGCATTGACTTGAGAAATTAACCAAGGCAGAAGGCCCAAGCCCAGAGTAACTTGCACCATCCCACTCAATATGGTATTATCCAACTCCCCTCCTTATAATGCTACGAAGGTTCTCACTAATGGAGAGATTGGTCACTTTCTCTCTGCTAATATTTCACACTAAGAAATCAAATACAAAGTTTAAATTTTGTTCGGAAGTACTTAAATTAATGCAAAAAAATATAAGCCATTCTTTAGTAGTTAGTATCAGCTCTCCAATGCTTTCAAAGCTAGATAGTCATTAGGAGCCTACTTGTAGACCCCTCGCCAATATGGATCACAACTCATAGGATGTTGACGAGGACAACTAAATTAATGGCATCCTTAATAGAGGCCAAGCCATTAGTGGATGCATCCTTGCATACGTTGATGTTATAAGCTGGATTAATTGAAATGATTTGATGCTCGACAGAGTGGCTGAGGCGACCCATGAAGCTGATCTATCTTGAAGTCTATTTGGTTAGGATATGTTAAATTACATAATAATTTGACGATCCTCGTCGATTTGAAAAAAATGACTACGAAGAAAAATAATTTTTAATATAAAATTTGGATTGTGAAAAAATAATCAAAAAAATAATGCTGAAAAAATATTATTGCGTATGGTTAGAGATAATCCTATATAGGAATATAGCCAGATTTATAAATATGTCCATCAATATAAAATAAACTTTTAATACTATGATAGTATTATCATCTTTAATTAATTTTTATATAATGACTATAATCATATAGTCTTTTTGCATAATATCATCTACATTTAAATTTTTTTTGCAAAAAATTTTTATTTGATGATTTTTGAAAGATATCAAAATAAATTCAATGATTACATATGCACTCTACTTTTTAAACTTTATCCTTGATGTTTTGGTTACCATCAATATCTCATTTTATTGGAAGTATTTTTGACAATCATGGATTGCCGCAACTCAATAATTTACTAAATACCATTCCTCTATGGTATTTGTTGTATATTCTCTCTTCAAAAAATAAATATGGGATCTATCAATATTCAAACCATCTCTCTGTTCTATTTATCATATCAAACATGATGATCTAATATAGAATTTATTTTTCTATACCAGATTTATCCTGATCAAATGGATCCTCGGGAATTATAACTCTATCATTCGGATGTTTGAAAGAGCACTGGTTTTCTGGCCGCCATTGGTAATGGTTGTTTGGCCATTATTGCTATTGTGGCCTTTTCTGACCATTAGTGGTGCTGGTATTGTATCCATCATTGAAATTCTTACTTTAATCAGCCTTTGCATTAGCACTCTGGCCAACACTAGCATCGATATGGGTATTGGTGTTCTAGCAAGAACTAGTACCGCTATGAGTAATTATATTCCTGCTAGCGTTTGTATTGGAGTTAGTATCCTGGCCAACATTGGTATTAGGATCGTGGCTAGCATCTGTGCTGGAATCCACAATGGGATTAGAATTATAGCCAATAATGATATCGGTTTGAATCCCAGCGATGATGGTGTCATGCCCCGAAATCAGTATCGAAATTGGCTATACGACCGGTCACACAAATTCTAGATTTTATTCCGGATATCATGTAAGGCTTAAAATTTTTTTCATTATAACCTTAATTCTTCATAATATTATTGATCACAATTCAAAAAAAATTACCTAACACAAGAAAATATTACAACATATATGGTTACAATTTCAGTCATCCTTTAATCATCCAAATGATTGTAATGCCTCTCTAACTATTCCTTATTTTTTTACGAATCCAATCCACTACAAAGCTTGAAGATCCTGCACAACTCTGAAAAGAAAAATAAATAGGGGTT
Source organism: Areca catechu (assembly GCA_021397845.1). NCBI lineage: Eukaryota > Viridiplantae > Streptophyta > Magnoliopsida > Arecales > Arecaceae > Areca > Areca catechu. The sequence continues at coordinate 159,569,720 of CM038050.1, forward strand.
GTGAGCTTTACAGCCCAATAAGATCTCCAAACAGTTACCATCAATAATATTATAGCTTAAAAATAACAGGAAAACAACCATTATCAGATCATGTAACTAAAATAACTCAAATATCAAGTTTAACAAAAACCAATGACAATATCATATTTTTTCTTAGTGTTTCCATTAGTTACCCTTTTATCTTTAGGGTTCTGGACTAACCATGGTCATGCTCCAGCCCATGACTGGCAACCTCACAAGCGACCATGCATACTGTGGTCGGTCATGCTCACGTACAAAGTCGTGACTCAGGATGTGTAACCACGGTGCTACCGTGGCAAGGCTAGTCCAGATACCATATTTACTTGATTAACTCTTCATCAATGTAGTCAAAACATGCCTTTTACTATTATCAATAATCGGTGTCGTGGTCCAACCAACTCAATAACCGGTGTGTGGTCCAACCCACTCAATAACCGGTGTCATGGTCCAACCCATTCAATAACTGGTGTCAAATCATGTTGTACTTTATGCTTCCACATTATCATGTCAAATCATATCATGATGTTATACCACATCATGGTGTCAAGCCATAAACTCTCAAATATTTTAATGACTAGCATCACTGTCCAAACTATCAAAAATAACTTTGTTTGATAAACATAGTATCCGAAAATTTAAATAATAACAACCATAATCATATTGTCCATCATGAAAACTCAACTATACCATGCAATAATAAATCATGCATGCCAATGCTCATGTACTCGGATCAAAACTATGCCATGTAAAATGATATGTAGAACTGGTAATCATGTCCAGAATTCTTATCTTTCTAGAGCTAATCCAAAATATCCGAATCGGTCTGTATCCAAAATCCGCGCAATATCCTTCTGCTCAGAAGGTTGCTCCCCCTACAATGATAAATTTTAAACATAAACAAATAATCTTCAATCAATTGTAAAAACCCAAAACATTTTTATCAGAATTTCATCAGTGGTCTTCCTGTTGATACCCTCTCTTCCTAATTTTTCAGAAAAAAAAAAAAGACTTTTCAATTCTTCCCTTCAATATATTTATTTATTTTTCTTTTCTCTCTCCTCTTTCTCTCTTTATATTCTCTCTCCTCTTTCTTCCTTCTCTTTTTCTTTCCTCTATCTCTATCCTCTTTTTCCCTTCTCTTTCTCTCTCCTCTTTCTCTATTTTTTTTTTCCTTTTTTTTCTCTCTCCTCTTCCTGGCTCTCTGCATTCGAAATAATTCTTAGCCAAAACCGTCACAAACCTCTTCTCAAAAGTCCAAAATCATCAAAAATCTTTTCGGGCCGTCAGATCTGAGATCGACATCTCAAATTGTATCAAAATACGAATCCAAAATCTTTGCCTAAACTCCATCAAATTAATCTCAATCATTTGATCAAGTAATCGGATAATCCATATTACGTAGAAATCTCATAGACTGCGGTGAACCGCAAGAAACGACCGGGAAAATTCATGAAAAACGACAGGGGGAACGCCTCTACAGGCACCCGTGCCTCGCGCGCTCGCACGACGGGCCGAGCAGCGTCTTGCGCGCCCGCGCGTCTCGCTTCGCCAGCTCGAGCTCGCCCCCGTGCATGCATGCCCGCGCCGCTCGCTTGCCCATGCCGCATGCTCGTGCCTAGGCTGCGCGCTGGGCCAAAAGCTTGAGTCTGGGTCGGTCCAGCCAGGTGGGCCAGCCTGGCAACAAATCCCTTTTTATTTTTCTAGCCATTGCGAGAAAGATAAGGATAGGGAAGATTGCATGTATTTGTATAAAGTTAAGAGGCTAGATTAAGACATAATCTAGTAGCTGGAATTATTCTTGGAAGGTGTTATGGTAGGCTTCAGATGCTGGAGGTCATAAGAATAAGAGATTGACCATTGAAGAATGTTATATATATATATATATATATATGGGGCAGGAGGGAAGTCTACCCGATAGTTTTATTAAAATATAGTTTTTACAAATTAAAAGGGTAAGATAGTATATAACTAAAGAAAAAATCTGACTCTTAATTCCCGAGACTGTTAAAGAATATTGACTAAAGGAGGGGAGTCTTGATCTTTGAATTGTATCATGGATTGACCACATAATTTGGAAATAGCAAAAAAGCCAACTCATGTAATTTTAATATAAAAAATATATTAGTGATTATTGCCATTCTTTTCCTTATAGCAGCAAGCATTTTTTTATCCTCATTTATTTTTCATTTAATAATGTTTTCCTAGATCTTCTAGAATCAACATTTTTTTGCCACCCTTTTTATTACGGGTATTTTACTATGTTAATAACTTTTTAAAATCAGATTTTATGTGTGACTCATGGTCCATTAATACCTAAAGATTGTTTTAGGAATAGCATTCTTTTTCTTACACATTCACTAGTTGTATAATAATAATAACATTTTTTATTCAAGTAAGGTCCAAAAAAATAGAAGTCCTTGGATTTTTCTAAATGCTAGAGGCTCGTCAAGACTCAAGAGGTATACTCTTGTGTTGGAACCCAGCAAAATTGGTTATTCAAAGAAAAAAATCTTTTTCCTACCGTATCTCGGTTATTTGAAAAGACTGGCTAGTTAATTCACTTTGAAATTTTATGGATCAATAGATCACTCTCAAAAGGCTGAATTCTAAGAGGAGATTATAAACTTAAAAAATACCTTCGATGGACCTTGGATTATCGAAGGGAATTCCAATGTGACTTTGAAAGTCCATGAGAAGATTGACAACCCTCAACCCTATTCTATCACTTTACCTTTCAACCATTCATAAGATCTTTCTAACTCATTAATATTCCACTCAAAGGCCAAGATTTTACGTAGAGCAATCATTGAAAAAGTGATGCAGGACGACGTAATTGACATGTAGATCAATTAATTTAAAAAGTTGGATCGTTAGTCGTTAAGAAACGATCGCTAGGCTGGCTTAGCTAAACTCAAAGATAAATCAAATTAATCGCACAAATCCAATTTTTGTCCTTTTTTTCGTATTTTCTTTCCTTTCCTTTCCTTTCCTTTTTTTTCTTTTTCTCTTTTCTCTTGTTTGTCTTTTTTTTTTTTTTTTTTTTTTTCCTGTTTTAGCTTGAAGTCGGCAAAGGGGTCAACACCTATGCTTTCACACTCGTGCAAGATTTTTCACCAGTGACGGCTTTAGAAAGAAGGCGGAGGCTTGGGAAAGAGGGTGGCAAGGCCCTATTCCGGTGATTAATAGTGGCACGGGCACAACGAGGTGGCATAGCGGGGAACAACAAATCGAAGGTCATCGTCGACTATGGTTTTTTCTTAGATTTGAGGAGCGAGAAGGTTGTGGGCATTTTGACAGTGATGTTGGAGGAGCTAGGGATGGTCTCGGTCGAAGGGATCAAGGGGCTGTGTTCTTCTTGAGCCATGGATGATTGATGACAGCGAAGATGGCGTGAAGCCATTTGGAGATGATGAAGTCATAGAGAAGGGATGAGGTCGATCGATGGCATCGATTAGAGGGAAGGATGGGATGGATCCGATCGGTGGTGGTCTTTTCACAGGCGAAAGAGGGAAGATAGTTAAGGGGCATTGGACAGGAGGGAGGTGGAGGCCAGAGCGTTGTTGCCAAAGCGAAGGTGCTTGAAATCGACACGGGCGGCGGCAGTGGGTTGACGACAGCCATGGGAGAGGGCAGGGTGGCTCTGATTCGGTGATTGTGGACGATGAGTCACCAAGGTCGAATGAGAAGTGGCTCAGAGATTTGTTCGGTCAGTGGTTGTTGGTGGTGATGAGTTGAAATAGGGGATTTGAGAAATAAGAAGAGAATAAAGGGAGGAGAATAAGAAAAAATAGAGGAAGGAAATAAGGGGAAGAGAGAGAGGAAGAGTGGAGAGGAGGGAGGGAGAATAAGTAGAGGAGAAGGGAAATAGGAGAAGTAGAAATAGAGGAAGAAGAAAATAAAAGGAGAAAGAAGAAGATTTGGGGAGGAGGGGAGAGAAAGAGGAAGGAGAAGAATCGGGGGACTAAGAGATAGAAGAAGAGGAGAGAAGAAAAGAAAGAGGGGAGTTAAAAAATGAAATTTCTTTATTCAATATTTATCGATGCTTGAACTGATACATGGGACTTTTTTAAATAGACCCTAGTCCTCCATGAATTGATGACCAAAACTTTGGGACTTTCCAATAAATTGGAGACCAGATAAACTAAAATACTAAGACTCAAGTCAAACTGAAACAACTAGCCTAATCTAAAAATAAATCCATACTGATCTGGAATAATCAAACTAATCTAAAACAGACTCCAAACTAATCCAGTGTTCATGCTTTGAGATCTATGCATAAATTGGGTACAAGAATAATAAAAATAAAATAATATGCCCAATCCTCATACATCCAGAAAAAATAAAATAAAAATAAATGTATAATCTGCTTAAGAAAATGTTGATTATGCATCGAAATCTGTGCTGGATGATATCCTCATCAGAAGTCCAAGTATAGCAAAACTTGATCATTTATTGTTCTCTCATAATTGGGATGAACTCTTTCCTAATGCTTGTCAGGAGCTCTTATCCAATCCTTGCTTGGATCACCCTCCTGTTCACTCTCTTGCATGTCCCTTCCTATCAAAAAGGGGCATTTTAGATTTGATAAAAGCTAGATCTTAGAGGAATCCATTAATGATGTAGCACCATGGCTTGGAATTCTATCCCTTATCGTGATGACTTAGCCATGAATATAGTATTGAAATCAAGAGTTACTAGAACTACTCTACAAGATAAAGGAATCTAATCGAAATATTAAATTTGATATTCTTTTTGGAAGTCAAACTCTTAATAGAAAAGAGGAATTGGATTCTCTCTCTCTTTAAGATTTATCAAAAGGAGGAAATTTATTAGAACCAAAGGTCAAAAATTAGTTGGATTAAAGAAGGTGATAGCAACACTTCTTTTTTCTTAAAATTGCTATGTACCATGAAAAGGGCAATTGGATTTCTTATATTATTTGGAAGGATCAAACTTTCACCAATGCCATTGGAATTAAAAAAGCTCTTCTTTTTTCAAAGGCTTGTTTTTAGCTGGGTCTAAATCAACTCGTATATATTTAGATTGGAGCAACATTTGTTCTTTTCTTGAAATAGATCTCTATTCTCTTGAAAAGCCCCTCTCCATGGAAGAAATAAGAGGGCATGTTTTTAGTTTTCATGGTGATAAAAGTCTAGGACCAAATGGGTTTAGCATATGTTGTCTCCAATACTTCTAGGATCTTCTTTCTTTTGATTTTTTTAATCTCCTCAAGCACCCTTATGAGTACAATCTAGATTTCTCTAGGCTAAATTATACATATTTTGCTTCATTCCTTAAAAAGATGTTGCATTTTCATCCTTTGACTTTCGATTGATTAGCCTCATTCATAGTTGCATTAAGATAATCTCAAAAGTTCTAGCCAATAAGCTTCAACCTTTCATGATTCTTTGATCGATAATGCTCAAACTGCATACATGAAAGGGAGATCTATTTTGAACACCTACTAACTACTTGTAAAAGCATTCACTTCTCAAAAGAAAACTTATATTAAAAGTATTCTTTGTAAACTTGACTTTTGTAAAATTTCTGACAAAGTTAATTTCAATTATCTTTTCACTCTCTTGAATATGAAGGGTTTTCATGAAAAATGGATTAGTTGTGTTCAAAATCTTCTATTCTCCTCTAAATAGCTATCCTAGCTAATGGAGAGGTAGGTAACTGGATTCACTTTAGGAGTGGTATTAGACATGGAGATCTTCTATTTTTTTCTTCTTTTCTTTTTAAACTTATTATGGGTACTCTAACAAAGCTCTTGAACAAATCCACTCTTGCTAACCTATATCAAAGCCTAGGTAACCCGTGGACTTTTGGTGGTACAAAAATTTTGCAATTCATCGATGACACTTATTTTTTTTCTTAGGCAGACCGATATAATTTCAGCTCTCAAAATTATTCTTCATTACTTTGAAATTATCAACAGGTTTTGGATTAACTTTTAGAAAAGTTTGATGATGCCTTTAGGCCTTGATAATAATCGAATAAATTCATGCTTGTCCTGGTTAAATTGTAAACTTGATCGGCTACCCTTGACTTACCTTGGACTACCTTTGAGCTGGAAAGCTTGCAAAAATTGATTGAATGCCTTTAATTACAAAATAGAAGCCAAATTGGCTACTTGGAAAGGGAGACTTCTATCATTTGTAGGCTATCTTATTCTTCTTAATTTGGTATTAACTACTTTATCTATTAAAGCTCTTTTTCAAATTACCAGGCTAGGTTATCAAAAGTTTTGACTATATTAGAAGAACCTTCCTTTGGAAAGGCTCTATTTCAGCTAATGGATTGACTGTAACATGAACTGGAAGAAAGTTGCTTGGCCAAGAGTGAAGGTAGTCTTGGGATAAAGACCTAGCTAAATTCAATAACACACTCTTTGCTAAGTGGGGCTAATGACTTATTGACAATGATATAAGCAGATGAAGGAAAATATTGCTTTTTCTTACTTCAAAATGGTAAAAATTTTTTATTTTTTGGAAACCAAATCATTATTGTTTTCATATTTGGAATGACATAATCAGTTGTCTACTTGCTATAGGCAATAGGCTAAATATTCTCTTTTAAAAAGATTGTTGGGTCACTAATCTATCTCGTGAAGTCATATTCCCTAATCTCAATCAGATTTGTAGATCAAAATCTGGTGTGGTGGCTAAATTCTATAACTATAGGTCTAATAAATAGAGGTTCAATTGCACTCGATCTATCTCTTCTTCAGTCTAAGAACTTGTTCATTTGAAGGTATTCAATTGAATTAGCATTTGGATTTGATCACATGTCTTCTAAGTGCATCAATTAAATTCTCTTTCTCAGCTTTCTGCCCCTTCATTAACACAAGAGGTATCAAATAAGAGTTGGCTACTTTTCTCTAGCAAATCAAAGCCCCTTTGAAAGTAAAGTGATGCATGTGGCTTGGATTGTTTAACAAGTTGAATATTGTCAAAGAAGCCAAGTAAGTATGTAGTAGGGTGTTGTCTATATATTGTACCATAGAATCTTGAAATAACATCTTTCTCTCTTGCCTTTTCTCGGTGCCATCTCCCATTCACTGGATGTCACAACCTTAAGGGAGATCTATGGGATTTAACAAAGTGGAAAAAATCTTAATTCCTTAAAGATTTTAATCAAACGATCTTCATGCTGATCGTGACAATTGTGTGAACTTGTTAACTGGTGTAAAATAATTAAATCTTTTTTAAACATACCACCTCTATAGCATCCTCTATCCATAAAATTATATATATTTTGAATGATTGGTTTATGCTCTAGGATCAGAAAGAGCTTTGCACTTTTGGAAAGATGTAGGCTAATTATGCATCTTTTAAATGATTAGTCTATTCCCTGTGATTAAAAGGAGCATTGTGCTTTTGGAAAGATGTAGGCCAAATTAAAATCCCTTCCTCCTATTATTAATAGCACTTATGGCAGTTGATTTAAGCCTGTTGGTGATTGAAGCTTTCATTTTGGTCTATCTTTATTGCTAAAAGCATTTGACCATTTGGACTGATTGAGCTAACTATTTTATTTTTCTTTTTTTGGTTTCTTGTTTTAATAAGAATCTGGTATATAATATCTCCACTTTACGACCTTCTTATTTTGTATAATCTTTATTTCTTCTTTTATAATTAATGTTCTTTTTAATAAAATGGTGGCAATGGTATATTCCCATTGCTTCCTTTTCCTAAAAAAGATAATAATATTTTTTTAACATTGAAATCTTTAGTTTGTTCATTTTTTTTAAAATACTCCATCACTATTATTAATGACAATATCAAGTGATATTAATTTCTTAAATATCCGAGCTTGGGCATGAACTCAATATAAATCTATTCTAATAACTTAGCTATAAATAAGACCAGACTAAAGTTATGCACACAAATTGAATAGGAATATAAAGGAAGGAATATAAAGTTGAAAATAGTAATTTAGCTTTCCTCTAATATTGAGAACTCCCATGCATGGCTACCAAATACATCTTGTTCATGGGTAAGAAATGAGAAGTTGCTCCATGATTTCATGATCCTTGCAAGCCTTTCTTTTCTTTGCCATTGCTTCACTCATATAAAATTTGCTTTTGATGCCAAACCATATCAAAGCATTGACTTTTCAAATACCTTGCACAAGGCAACCAAACTTGTCATGCCTCCTCTATTTAAAAATATGTAGGAGTATGAAGAATACTTATTCATTTGTTAATGCAATTAAGATGCACCTATTTCAGTTGCATCCCAGATTAGGGCTAGCAATCAAATTAGATTAGGTCAAATATAGGTCAGGATAAAAATCCATCAACCCAAACCTAACTTATTTATTAAATAGTTAACCCAATCAAACTTGCATAACTAATTCATTAAATTAGTCAAGTCAAGTTAAATGGGCTAAAAAAATTAATTTTAAATGTATTAAATATATTTAAATAGGTTAAATAGGTTAAATCGATCATGTTAAATAGGAAGAAAATATGTTAATAGATTTTAGATAGATTAAACATATCTTAAATGGGTCAAATGGGTTAGCTTATAACCCAACCTAATTATTTTATAGATCAAAGTAGGTTAAATGGGTTAAAAGTCTAAACTTAAATCCAACTCATTTAATAAATAGGTTTAGATAGATTGACCTATTTAAAACCTAAATCCGTTTATGTCAAATTTGAACCTGTTTAAACTATGTTATTTGTAGATCAAGTTCATAGATCGAGTAATAAATTGCCACCCTTAGCCCATATACCATCCAGAAGTTTAATACCATTAATGAATTTCCTAATAATCTATTTGCAATATGTAAGGAGAGCTCTATCTTCCAAAATAAATTAATTTCATCTTAAGCATAAAAAATCCTAGCATTAGGATGGTACCAATATTGATATCATCCAAGAAATAGAGACACAAGAAGGAACTCATCAATTATTTATGCTAGAATGAAATAGTTTTGCCTCAACCAAGGACAAAATTCCAATGCCATAGGTATCTAAATATCTTTGTAACCCTTACCAAAATTTTAAGGCTCTATTCATCCTTCTACCATCTTTAAAGCCATTTCTACTATAATAAGCTCTAGTCACCCAAGAGGCCAAAGTAGTATCAAAGTGTTTTAGTAGCCTCCAATCATATTTTGTTAATAAAGCTTTGATACCATTTTGGAGATTGATAATGCCTAGGCTCCTTTCATTGTTTTAATAAATATTGCTAATTAGTGAGGAAAGCATATGATATAAAACTTATACTTTTTCAAAGAAATAAGTTCTTAATTTGATCAACTTTTCTAGAACCTAAGGATAATTATCGAGATAGATATTAACAAAAGTTGGCAATGATGGGAGCATAACATTGGCAAGTGTTAAATACCCTCCAAGAGATAAGATCCATCCTTTCAATGCAGCCAACATTTTATCAAATCTTTCCATAAGCATTCACAAATCCATTCTTGAAAGAATGCCATCAAATAATAGAAGCTCAAGATATTTGACAAAAAAGTTCCTAGTTTACAATGAAGTAATGTAGCAAAGTATATAGGCTCCTCTACCGCTCTAATTAATTTCTAAGATAGATAATGATTTTTTTAAAAATTAATCTTTAACCTATATAATACTTCATAGCTATAAAAAAAAATCTTCAAATAAGTGTTCTAATATTTGTATATATAGAGAGATTACATATCTATGTGACCATTGGTCAATATCCGGCTTATCCTCTAAGAAGTCCCTACCTAATATAAAGAGCAAAGTTAAAGAACCTAATAAAAAGATAACATCCAAACTATCATACAAGTAACAAACTACAACAAAAGGATAAAGTACAAAAAGCTAACAGAGAGATTATTACTTCCAAAATCTCATCCTCAACCAATCAGCATCTAGCTAATAATTCAAGATAGGTGATACATGTGAGTTTTCAATCAAGAGAAGATTTCCTTGCAGCACCTAATTCACTAAGAGATCTGCTATTTAATTTGCTTCCCTATTAACATGAGAGATATGAAAATAAGATCTTGTTGACTTCCAATCAACAATATCCATTAACAGAGCTATTCAGAAATAAGTAGATTATGAATAATATTGAATCTAATTAACCACTATTGTTGAGTCCCTTTCTTATCAATTCCTATCAATATAAAGGGTATTCACAGCATAACACATCTCCATCAAGGCAATTGTTAGCTCTTCCAATGCTATAGAAGTTTTGGATAATAATTTACCTCCTACTATGAGCATTTTACTATAATAGTCCCTGAATACAAAGATTGTTGGCACTTTCTATATAGACACAACTATATATCAAAGTTAATTTTGAACACACCAAAGGAGACAGATTACCACCACACAAGTTTGGTTGGAATAGAAAAAATAAAAGTAGTAAAGAAGGCACCCTGAAGCCATGACCGAGTGTTAAAATAATAAACTTTGGAGAATATAATAGCATGTTAGCTATAAATATCTCTTATAAGAATCATTGATCTATGACTTAGGATTTTTTTAAGCTCCAAGCCACCCAAGCAAGCAAGGCTTTGGCCATTTCTCTACCTTGGTAAATGAGATGACTTTTATTAGCAACTACAATGAAAATGATATAAAGTTTTTACTATATGGTAAAGCTTGTTGCTACCAGTAATCCCTTATAAAAGCAATCCACCAATACATAAGAGCTGTTTTTAGGCACATGCAGAAATCACAAAATAAACTCCACTTAGAAAGATGCCCTAGCTTATTTAATAAGCTTTTAATGGGTAGTTTATTCCATAAAAGGTGCCACCAAAATATTTTGATTCTCATAGGCACATTGAGTTTTCAAACTCATTTGAAATTAGCATTCATTATCAAGAAGGATAACTATGATAATAAAGTATATGTATCTTTAATAGACAAATAATTAAGATTAGAGTTCCCCCAACATAGTTGATCAGGCCAAGCATCCAAAGGAATAAGGATAGTGCTTATAAGATTTATCACTTCAACCAGAAACAAAATAACAAGCAACTTAAAATTCAAAGTTTTGTTCGGCAAAATAAAATTCTAGACTTGCAAATCCTCATGGAAAAAAATCTTTTTCAAATAAGTTTGCCAGGAACTTAAAGACATCATAGAGATCCAAGGATGAGAAAGGATATTAATAGTGAGCCATCCCAAAGAGGGCATTTGCGATGGCCGAACGATGAAGAGAAGGGCAATAGCCCTATCTCCGGCCATTTTTCTGGCCATAGGAGCTTCTTCGGCCGGCGGTGAGGTCTCTGGCGATGGCTGACGGCGACGGGCATCTCTCCGGCAAGTTCCAGAGCAAATGGAGGAGGGCGGTCCATGGTTCTGCCCATGGACCGGCGATAATGGCTGCAGCCGGTCCACTGGGCATTTCACGAACCAAGCGGTCGGTTTACTATGGACCGGTCTCTTTAAACTTCATGCAAAGTTAACATTTCTTTCAAAATTTCATTCTGGGCTTGTTCGAACTCCGAATTGTGTGTCATTTATGCCGTTGGACTCCTAAAATCGAGCTCTTCACGTTTATGAAGTCAATTTCTGCAAAACACCACATAAAAATATCAATTTTAACTAAATAAAGTTAGATGAATTGTCATTATTTTAATAATTATCACACCTCCCAACTTGAACTTTGCCCATCCTCGAGTAAAGAAAATGAATGAGCCTTGTGTGCTAACTTGGTCCATGAAATGAAAATTATCTTACTTATACTAAAATCATAGGATACCCGATAAGACCATTAAAAGCGTACTTCATTGGATTACCAATTCCATCCATTTCATGGTAGAGTGAAGTCCATAGAAGTTTTAAAGAGTTTTTCTTTTTCCAACTTTCTATCTCACTCTCTAAATCTTCTAACTTACTTTGGTTTTGGTGTAATATTTATTTAATTACCCATTCTTTCTTTTTTTTTCTCTTTTTTCTTTTTAAATCGTAAAGTCAATGTAATATCCTGACATCTTGCTTTCTAATTAACCCTTGCAGCGAGCTTTAAGCCAATGACTCCCAACCAGTTGGCTTTAGGGCATTAGGTGTAAAACACCCTTCGGGCTTACTGACTCGAGTCAAAAAGGCTTCAAGTCAAGACTGACCCTACAAAAGATTTCTTTACATCCCCACCTTTTGACGCAAACAACAACGCTTACTTAGGTGAGAGGGCCCGGTTACTCAGTGAGAGATGCTAAAAACCTTTATTATTAAACTTGGAACTTTTTATGATGCCTATACTAATATAAGTAGGATTCTTTAATAAGATTGATAGGCCGAAGGATTTGGAATTACTCAAAAAAAAAAATTTGGTCTACACTCTACCATTTATAGGGTTTTCTTGAGAAATCATCCCTCAGTATGTCTAAAATTGTCTAAACCGTTAATCACTCCTCATTTAACGAGCTTGATTATTTTCAATTCGACACAAAGCTTGTACACAAAAATCGATTAAAGTTTTACTCGAGGATTAGATTAATTTAATTATCTCCCCAACTTAATTTTCATTATCTCCAATGGAAGAGGATACTAGTAATGTAATGGCATAGAAGGATATCACCTGGTAGGGTATGAACATTAGATGTCTTCTTATCACCATGTTCCTCGCAATCTTTTTCCTCCTCTAGATTTATTCTAAAACCAAAGAGCACAAGGTTAAAACTAAAAGCATGAACTAAGGTAAGAACCGGGCTGCCTCCCAGGAGCGCTAAGTTTAAAGTCTTCAGCCATATGCTAAGAGAGAGTGTTACTGGTATTGAACTTAGGTACATCCCTCAAGAAAATTTTTAGAAGACAGGCCAATCAGGAGGCCTTGTCAACATGGCAAAAAAACGTTCGTAGAGTATTCGAAGATGACGATTATCCTTAATCCAAAAAATATAGGAGGTAAGCTTGCTAGACCAAGATTGAAAAATTTTAGAACAATTTTGTTGAAGATTAGGAAGGGAGGGTGTGTGTTGGGCCGAGAGTGATGGTGGGGGCTTGAAAATTTTTCGATCTCTAGAAAGGTCTACCCTAATCCCATCATTGGATATGGTATATCTTGATATCATCCCTTCCTGATGGCACTTTATCTGGGTTAATTGTGGGTCTGTCTCCATACATGGTTTCAGAATAAAAGATAGATTTTGGAGGCGATCTTCGAAAGTAGTGCCAAATATAGAAAAATCATCTTTAAGATCATTATCCCTCATTTCATAAACAAGATCATTATCCCTCATTTCATAAACATCCCATCCAACAGCTTGTCTATGCATCCTTGGAACACCAACTATTAGGTCTTCCTGATTAGAGATCACTGGTAGGGTATCAATAGGTGTGACAGGAAGCGGTGTCAATTCTAAATCTGGTGGTGATTCTAATGGAGGAGCTATTGGGGGGCTAGGTGTTGGCTCAACTTGTTCCGTTGAAAGTGAGGTGGGTTATCCCTCCTTATGATATCTTCATCTTCATTAAAATCATCTACCTCACACTGAGCCATATAGGGATCTAATGAGTTCTGGGGATAACTAGGAGGTATGGCTTCCCTTACTGTGTTATTCTGTTGTGGTTCATAGGGTGCCTTAATTAATTCTATTATATCATCAAAGGAAGTCATCTGTGAGTAAGATGATGATGGAAGTAGTTCATCCCACCAGTTTGGTTTCTCTGCCTCAGTCGAATCATATAAATTAAGCTCATTGATAGATTGCTGCTGAGGCATGATTGATTGTTGATATTGGGCAAATCTATTGACTTCTGGGTTAGTCTGAGGAAGAGGTGAGTTCTGACTAATTTTTTTAATTCAGTCTAGTGCTTGTAAAACCTTTTCTTGAAAAGATAGGCTATAAGGAGTAGGAGAAGGTTGATAATCTAAATAGGGTGGATCGTAATAAGAAGCATCTGCGAACCAAGATTTTTGGTGTATCGGGATAACTACTGGGTGTAGTTGCCACGAAAAATCTAATTGAGCCCCCCAACCTGGGTTGTAAGCATCAAACTTTAAATTTTCTCCTGGTCTATAAGCCATATGAGTTCGATCTTGATAAATTTGGTCATACCTAGACTCAGAAAATTGGTACATGGTTGGGTATTTTATTTTATCTTATTTTATTATTTTTAAAAAAAGAATGAGGAAGGAAAGAAAAGGTCTAAAGGAAAAACTTCTAACAGAGTCCTAGACCAGAGAGAAGAAAAGAAAATATTTTAATTAACTCTTTTTTTTTCTTTTTTTTTTCAAAACAAGTGAAACGATCAAAATCACTATCCTAGGGTTAACCAGATCTAGACAGCTCATAACTGATCCAAGGTTACCTTCGAGCACTCCAAGCCCAAGATTAACTAACTGACTTTGCCAAGTATGTGTAAGGTTGGTGAGGGTCCCTCCGTTGCTTGCCTTAGACACCAATTGAAATTGGCCAGGTAAGTGAACAGAACCAATTAAAGAACCGCCTTCCTTCGGGCTCTTGTCCCTGAACCACTTTCCTTAGATACCAAGTAGCTAAATGATCCGAACCCGGTCCAACTCTAGGGTTTCCTTGTCCTATTGGGCTCGAAATTCCTAGGGTTGACGTCTAATTGATTTTAAATTTAAGGTTTGGATCAATGCAAATCTGGATGGTAGTTTGTGGGCTAAGGGTATTGAACTCCCCACCTTATTTGATTAATTGGGTTATGCCCTAAGTTGATTATGGAAAAATGAGACGCAGCAAACAGGTGTCCAAGTTGTCACACAAACAAAATTAATCTTGTTACGGCCGTAACGATGACGTGGTCGGGCTCAGATACCGCCAAATATGATCGAGCAACGTGGAGGTTTCTCCGGCTGAGTCAGCGCCACATTGCCAAGGCCGAGCTCGACAAGGCTACTCCGCCAGACGACTTCCTAAGACAAACTGCTCTCGCCGAAGTCGAGCTCGGTTCGGCGCTCCTCTACCACCTCGCCTGGCGCCCACCCAGGAGGGGTCCGCCTAGGCCGAGGTCGGCCGATCCTTCACTCCTTCGCCAGGTGGCCCCCGGAGACGGGCCCACCTCGGCCGAAGCCAGGCGACCTCCTGCCACCTCGCCAGGTGTCCACCCAGGAGGGGTCCACCTAGGCTGAGGTCGGCCGATCCTTCGCTCCTTCACCAGGTGGCCCCTGGAGATGGGCCCACCTCGGCCGAAGCCAGGCGACCTCCTGCCACCTCGCCAGGTGTCTACCCAGGAGGGGTCCACCTAGGCTGAGGTCGGCCGATCCTTCGCTCCTTCGCCAGGTGGCCCCTGGAGACGGGCCCACCTCGGCCGAAGCCAGGCGACCTCCTGCCACCTCGCCAGGTGTCCACCCAGGAGGGGTCCACCTAGGCTGAGGTCGGCCGATCCTTCGCTCCTTCGCCAGGTGGCCCCTGGAGACGGGCCCACCTCGACCGAAGCCAGGCGACCTCCTGCCACCTCGCCAGGTGTCCACCCAGGAGGGGTCCACCTAGGCTGAGGTCGGCCGATCCTTCGCTCCTTCGCCAGGTGGCCCCTGGAGACGGGCCCACCTCGGCCGAAGCTAGGCGACCTCCTGCCACCTCGCCAGGTGTCCACCCAGGAGGGGTCCACCTAGGCTGAGGTCGGCCGATCCTTCGCTCCATCGCCAGGTGGCCCCTGGAGACGGGCCCACCTCGGTCGAAGCCAGGCGACCTCCTGCCACCTCGCCAGGTGTCCACCCAGGAGGGGTCCACCTAGGCTGAGGTCGGCCGATCCTTCGCTCCTTCGCCAGGTGGCCCCTGGAGACGGGCCCACCTCGGTCGAAGCCAGGCGACCTCCTGCCACCTCGCCAGGTGTCCACCCAGGAGGGGTCCACCTAGGCCGAGGTTGGTCGATCCTTCGCTCCTCCGACAGGTGGCCCCCGGAGACGGGTCCGCCTCGGCCGTGGTCAGGCCGCCCGTACGGAGAAGGTCCCAGGGAAGGAGGCGCGGGCCCCGAGGTCATCCCTCGGGCCGTACGCATCACCGACGGCGCCCCGTACGGATGGCGGCGGCACGCGAAACACCATTTGCATCGGCCCGACAGGTCCCGCAGCCAAGAGGCGCGATTCTGACAAAACAGGCCCCATAGACGGATGGCGCCCACACTTGGGAAAGAGAGCGCTCTCACTGGGCCCGAGGTCTAACCGGCCGCCTTACCAGCGCCGCCCCCCCCCCCCCTTTCTGTCTTTGCCTTTTCCCTGTTGGGCTCGGCGGACGAGGTCGGAAAGACGCATGGCCCTCCTCACCGAAAAGGAAAAAGAGAAAGGAACGGGGGAGTGGAGCCTCCCAGGAGGAGAAGACGGGCGAACGACGGGAGGAGATAAAAGGAAGGAAGCTGGGGACAACAAGGTAAGCGGACAAGCCTGGGGACAAGGAAGAAGCAACGGCAAAAAGCCTCGCTCCGAGAGTGAGATCCGAGGTCTCGAGAGGGGATCGCTTGGCGTGAGCCCGGCAAGGAGGCCCGGCCGAATTTCTGGTCCCCAGAGCACCTTTCTTACTAGTAAATTCTCTAGGTCTGGAACCCCTTAGGGGGTCCGTCTTGGAGAATCTGTTCCTTCTCGTCGTCTACTGACTTGACCGTCGGAGCTCCCTCGCCGGGATCCCCGGCCAGGGTCTTCTAACCCCTTCTTGCAGGTTCGACGCAGTCAGGGAGGCTCCCTCGCCTGGCGGTCAGGGGGGATCCACGGATCCGATGAGCGGGCGCGGCGACGAGAGCGGCAACAGATTGGCGCACCAGGTAGGGGGGGCAGGACACCAAATCCTAGTGGGAGCCAGCTTTCTGCAGGTGTCGCGCTCTCTGACAATGGCGATCACTCGTGGCCGCGAGGCGTCCACCAGCCGTGTGGGGGAGGTTCACTCCCCTCCAGGGGCCCACAGCCCGGAGAGGGAGCTTCCAGCTCCCCCTCCTCTTCCACCACAGCCTACCTCAACGGACGGACCCCTTGCGGCCGTCATCCAACAGCTGCAGACCTTGACCTCGGCGGTCCGGCAGCTTCAGCATCAGTAGCGGTCCCTGGCCACGCAGCCGCAGCCAGGGACCCCCGCGGCCCGAGCCGCGGGGCAGCGTGGGAGCCTGCGCTCCATTCAGGGTAGGCCATCCCATCCGAGGGCCGTCTCCAACCCCTGTGGGAGCCACCAAGCTCCCGCTAAAAGAAACTACTCCGGTTCGGAGGATCACGAGAGCCGATCCCCGGCCGACGAGGCCGAAACGGTGCATCGCAGCAAGTGACGCCGAGCCCTGACTTCGCGTCGAGATCGATCGGCGCCCCCTTCACCTGCATCCTCGGTGGAAGACTCCACCGACGAAGCCATCAGGCGCCAGGCCAAGAGGCGCCTGGAGGAGCATGAGCGCAAGTTAGCAGAGTTCGCCTGCCGATTCGCCGACCTGCAGAACTCGTCGGCGGACCCGGCGGGCTACGACTCCCGTCCCCCTTTCTCTGAAAAAATCCAGGCGGAGCCGATCCCAAAACGGTTCCGCATGCTGCAGGTGGATCCCTACGACGGGACCACCGACCCTCTGGACCATCTGGAGAGCTACAAAGCTCTCATGAGGGTCCAGGGGGCCACCGACGCTCTTCTGTGCATCGCCTTCCCGGCCACCCTCCGGAAGGCCGCTCGAGTCTGGTTCACCCGCCTCGGGCCCGGATCCATTTGCTCCTTCCATCAGCTGGAAGGAAAGTTCGTGGTGCACTTCGACGCTTGTCGAAAGGTGCTGAGAGAGGTGGACAGCCTCTTCTCCATCCGCTAGCAGGATCAGGAGCTGCTCCGGGACTACATCACCCGGTTCAAGACCGCAGCCCTGGAAATCTACAGCCTGGACGAGCCCGTCGCCATGTTGGCTTTGAAGCGCGGGCTCAAGACGTCCCGCCTGACCTACTCCCTGGACAAGAAGCCGCCCAGGACGTACTCCGAGCTCCTCCTCCGCGCCCACAAGTACATCCGAGCGGAGGAGGCCGACCGCACCCGTCGAGAGTTGGACGGGAAGACTCTGAAGAGGCCGCCCCCGAGAGATACCCCGGGGGCTCGGAAGCCCGGGCCATCTGCCGACCCTCGCCCGAATCCAAGGCCGAGGGGCGAGGCCACTCCCGAGCGGAGGTTCACCCCTCTCCTCGCACCTCGGACTAAGATCCTCATGGAAATCGAGGGCGAGCGCTATCTCCGTCGACCTCCTCCTCAGAACCCGAGAGCCACCCGGGACAAATCGAAGTACTGCCAGTTCCACCGCGAGCACGGTCACGACACGGAGGAGTGTCGCAACCTGAAGCGGGAGATCGAGGAGGTGATTAGGAGGGGCTACCTCAGGAAGTTCGTCAGGAACGAGGCCCCCTTGGAGGGGCAGCCGCTCGCGACCTTACCGCCCGTCCCTGCAATCGATAACCGCCCAACGGAGAAGCCCGTGGGCATGATCTCACATGGGGTCGGTCGAGCGGCGAAGAGAGCCCGGGAAGTCGGGAACCCGGAGAATGTAATCCCTCTCGAGGAGGGGAAGGGTAATGATAATGTAAACAACGATGCCGTGGTGGTCGAGATGACCATCGCGAAGCATCCTGTACATCGAATCATGGTGGATAGTGGAAGCTCGGCTGACGTACTTTTTTACGACGCTTTCTCTCGGATGAACTTGTCCCATGATCAGCTGAGACCGGTGCACACCCCCCTGGTAGGTTTAACAGGGGACTCCGTGGGGGTTGAAGGGGAGATCACTCTCCCGGTCACCACCGGATCCCCACCCCAGCAGACGACCATCCTAATAACATTTACCGTCGTCAGACTCCCTTCGTCTTACAACGCCATTCTCGGGCGTCCCGGGCTCAACCAACTGGATGCCACGATCTCCACAAGAAGGTTGTTGGTACAGTTCCCCATGCCTTCCGGGCTCGGGGAGATGAAGGGGACGACCCAGCCAGTCCCGCTCTGCCTCCAGACGGTCCCGAGCGCCCGGGGTGCGGAGCTCGCCTCCGATATCGACGACCTCGATCTAAGAGAGAAGGAACCCAGGGGAGGGCCCGTAGAGCACCTGCTAACTTTTCCCCTCGGTTCGGATCCGCTGAAGACGGTGCAAGTCGGGGCCCAGCTCCCTGAAAAAGAACGGACCCGCTTGCTGGAGTTCCTCCGCGCGAACGCTGACGTGTTTACCTGGTCAGCAGCCGACATGCCGGGCATCCCGCCCGAGGTCATCACGCACAAGCTAAACGTGGACCCAAGTTGCCGTCCGGTCCGCCAGAAGAAGAGGAGCTTCGTCATGGAAAGGCAGAAGGCGATCAACGAGGAAGTGGAGAAGCTCCTCGCCGTCGGTTTTGTGCGGGAGGTCCAGTATCCCAGCTGGCTGGCAAACATGGTCATGGTGAGAAAGAGTAGTGGTAAGTGGAGGATCTGTGTGGACTACACCGACCTCAACCGAGCTTGCCCAAAGGACAGCTTCCCTCTTCCAAAGATCGACCAGCTGGTCGACACCACCTCGGGACATCGCCTCCTGTCGTTCATGGATGCCTTCTCCGGATACAACCAGATCCGAATGAGCCCGGAGGACGAAGAGCATACCGCCTTCATAACTGACCGTGAAACTTTTTGCTACAGAATGATGCCATTCGGCCTCAAGAACGCTGGAGCCATGTACCAGCGTCTCGTCAACAGGGTTTTCAAGGACCAGATCGGCCGCAACATGTAAGTGTACGTAGACGACATGCTGGTAATGAGCAAACCCGATTCGGACCACGTAGCTGACTTGGCGGAGACGTTCGGCAACCTCCGACGTCATCAGATGAAGCTGAACCCGGCGAAGTGCGCCTTTGGCGTCTCCGCCGAGAAATTCCTAGGATTTATGGTGACCCAAAGAGGAATTGAGGCCAACCCGGAGAAGGTCCAGGCCATCCTAGACATGGAGCAGCCCGCCTCCAAGAAGCAAGTGCAGCAACTCACCGGCCGAGTTGCGGCCCTCAGCCGCTTTATCTCCAGGTTGGCAGACCGCTGCCGTCCTTTCTTCAAGGTGCTGAGAAAGATGAACGACTTCGCTTGGACCGAGGAATGCCAGAAGGCCTTCGAGGCGCTGAAGAAGACGCTTGCATCGCCACCATTGCCGTCCAGGCCCGAGGAGGGGGAGGAACTCATCCTCTACCTGGCGGCCACCCCGGAAGCCATCAGCTCGGTCCTGGTTCGGGCCGATGGCCAAGGAGTCCAGTGGCCGGTGTACTATACCAGCAAGCTTCTCCGCGACGCGGAGCTCAGGTATTCTCGGCCCGAGAAACTCATTTTCGTGCTAATAGTGTCTGCCCAGCGTCTCAGGCCTTATTTCCAAGCGCACCCCATCACGGTCCTGACGGATCAACCGCTGAAAGCGGTGCTCAGCCAACCCGATACTTCGGGATGATTGGCAAAGTGGGCACTGAAGCTCAGCGAGTTCGATATCACGTACAGGCCAAGGTCGGCCATGAAGGCGCAGGTGCTGGCCGACTTCCTGGTCGAGTGTGCGGGCTTGGGCAAGGAGCCCGAGGAGGGCCCCTCAGGCCAGCCGCTGGAGACAGGCCCCAGTGAGCCCGGCGAGGATGTTTGGATCCTCCATGTGGATGGAGCCTCAAACTCCGGCGGGAGCGGGGCTGGGCTCATCCTTGCCAACAGCGACGGGGTCGTCGCCGAATGCGCACTCCGTTTCCAATTCCCCGCGACAAATAACCAGGCGGAGTACGAAGCACTTCTTGCCGGACTGAGAGTCTCCCGCGAGCTGGGCGTAACCAACCTCAAAGCTTTCACTGATTCCCAGCTCGTGGCGGGACAGGTCTCCGGGGAGTATGCCGCACATGACCCCCAAATGGCGAAATACATGGAGCTCGTCAAGGCGGGCGCATCCAGATTCCGGCGCTTCAACATCTTCCACATCCCCCGCAGGGAGAACGCCCGCGTGGACACTCTCTCTCGGCTGGCGACCCTGCCGGACTCGATGCTGGGCCGCGCTCACGTGGAGCGCCTTGAGATCCCAAGCCTCGAGGCACCAGCGGAGGTCCATCAGGTCAGCCATGAACCCAGCTGGATGGACAAGTACGCTGAATAAATCACCAGTGGCACCCTGCTGGAGGACCGCGAGGCGGCTCGCCTTATCAGAAAGAAAGCCGTGCGGTTCGTCCTGATGGACGGGCAGTTGTATCGAAGATCCTACTCCTACCCCCTCCTCAAGTGCGTGGGACCCATGGAAGCCAAGCTTGTGCTCCAGGAGATTCACGAAGGCATCTGCGGGAACCTCGTGGTGGGCAGGGCATTGGCGTACAAGGCCCTCCGTCAGGGCTACTTCTGGGAGACAATGAAGGAAGACGCCGCTAACTTCGTGAAGAAGTGCGACCGGTGCCAGCGTCATGCCACGGTGCAACGGCAGCCCTCCAACCCAATCTCCCAGCTCTCAGCTCCCTGGCCGTTCGCCCAGTGGGGGATGGACCTCTTGGGCCCATTCCCGCCGGCGTCTGGACAGCGGAAGTTCTTGATAGTGGCCATCGATTACTTCACGAAGTGGGTCGAGGCCGAATCCTTGGCGAGGATCACCGAGGCAAACGTCACCAAGTTCTTTTGGAAGTCGATCGTTTACCGCTTCGGCCTCCCCCACACCATGGTTACTGACAATGGGCGCCAGTTCGACTACCGGGAGTTCGAAGAGTTCTGCAGCGACCTCGGCATCAGGCATCGCTTCACCTCGGTGGCGCATCCCCAGACTAATGGGGAGGCCGAAGTCACGAACAAGACCATTCTTCAGGGCCTCCGCACGCGGCTGGACCAGGCCAAGGGCAGGTGGGTTGATGAGCTCCCCAGCGTCCTCTGGGCATACCACACCACCCCGAGGACGGCTACCGATGAGACCCCGTTCAACCTCGTCTTCGGAGCCGAGGCAGTCATCCCGATCGAGCTCAGCCTACCCACGCTGCGTGTGGAGTAATATGACGAAACAGAAAACCCAGCCAGGATGATGCTCAACCTTGACCTTCTCGAGGAAACGAGGGACAAGGCCCGAGTTCGAATGGCGGCGTATAGGCAGCGTGTGGCCAGGTATTACAACTCCCGAGTGCGGTCGAAGGTTTTTCATCCCAGAGATTTGGTCCTCCGGCGCGCTGAAGCTTCCCAGCCACGGAAATGCGGCAAGCTCTCGCCCAACTGGGAGGGCCCATACCGGGTGGCAGAAGCCCTCCCTCACAGCGCATACTACCTGGAGGAGTTGGGAGGTGCCAGGTTCCCCCGGACGTGGAACGCCTCTAACCTAAGAATGTATTATCAGTGATGTAAGGTTCCCTACTCCCGTAATAAAGTCCCCTCGCTTCAAACGCTCTCTTCTCACTTTGAAGGAAAACCGGCGCATGGCCCTGGGCTCGGCATGACCGATCATGGCCGACGGCCGAAGGAATCGGGAGATCCTGGGCTTCGGCCTGGAAGGTGGCGCAGAACCCAGTTCGCCCACGCTAGCCCGGAGAACAGCTCGGCAAGCCGCGCAAGGCTTGAGAAAGCCTGCGGCCCCGGGGTTCAGTCCGGAGATCCTGGGCTTCGGCCTGGAAGGTGGCGCAGAACCCAGTTCGCCCATGCAAGCCCGGAGAACAGCTCGGCAAGCCGCGCAAGGCTTGAGAAAGCCTGCGGCCCCGGGGTTCAGTCCGGAGATCCTGGGCTTCGGCTTGGAAGGTGGCGCAGAACCCAGTTCGCCCACGCAAGCCCGGAGAACAGCTCGGCAAGCCGCGCAAGGCTTGAGGAAGCCTGCGGCCCCGGGGTTCAGTCCGGAGATCCTGGGCTTCGGCCTGGAAGGTGGCGCAGAACCCAGTTCATCCACGCAAGCCCGGAGAACAGCTCGGCAAGCCACGCAAGGCTTGAGGAAGCCTGCGACCCCGGGGTTCAGTCCGGAGATCCTGGGCTTCGGCCTGGAAGGTGGCGCAGAACCCAGTTCGCCCACGCAAGCCCGGAGAGCAGCTCGGCAAGCCGTGCAAGGCTTGAGAAAGCCTGCAGCCCCGGGGTTCAGTCCGGAGGTCCCGGGCTTCGGCCTGGAAGGCGGGGCAGAAACCACGTCGCCCACGCGAGTATGAAGGTGATCCCAAAGACGGACCCGCTCAAGGCCTACTCTGACGCCACGTGGTCCAGGATGTCCCAACCTTCGATTTGAGCAACGGAAGGGACCAGGCCTACGATCGTTTCAGCACTCCACATCAACATCTCAAAAAAAAAAAAAAAAAAAAAAAAAGAAGAAGAAGGAGAAAAAGGGAGATGGGGGAGTGGAGAAGAAGATGAACTCGAGGCTTGGTTAAACAGTGTCTTCATTAATCTGAGCAACAGTGCAAGCCGGGAATCCCGACAGGCCGGGAGTCCCCAAAAAAAAAGAAGAAGAAAAAGAAATACAACTGCGACAACGGAGCAGGGCAAGAAGACGGTGGCTCAGTTTGGTGTAGGGTCGGAGCCCTCCGCCGGGGGCGCGAGCTCTGCATCCTCGCCTTCTGCGGCGGCCGGCTCTTGAGGCTGCTCCGGAGCCACGGCTTCGCTGGTCGACGGGGCCGCAGGAGTGGCGTCGGCCGCACCGGAGGCTCTGCTCTCGGCTCCTTGCCTCCTACCTCCGAGCACCACCCCGCTGAGGTCGAGCTCGGGGAAGAAGGCCCCTACTTTCTCCCGGCACATCCGGAACCCCTTCAGGAAGGAGTCCACGGTGGCCTCTCGGACCTCCGACGTGTACTCGTCGGAAGCCAGGAACTTCGAGATGGCCTTCTGTGCCTCCCGCTTCGCGGCCTCCAGGAGTCCGTTGATGTACGCACTCCGGTCCTTCGCCGCGTTCGCGTCTCGCCGAGCCTCCTCCAGCTGGCGCTCCAGCCACTGGGAGTGGGCCTGAAGACGAGCCCTCTCCGCCGCGTCCTCCTCCGTGCGACGCTGGTGGGAGAGCCTCTCCTCCGACAAAGAAGCCTCCAGCTCCTTGTTCCGCCCCTCGGAACGTGCCAGGTCGGTCTGGAGGGCTTGGTTGCTGGCTCGCAGCTTGACCCCCTTTTCCATGAGGTCCTTGACGTCGGCTGCGAGCTTGCCGAGCTTCTTCTCCTTCTCGGCGTCCCTCTTCGCGTTCCCTACGAGGAAGTTCCTCAGTAGGAGAACGTCATTTCCAATCTGCACAAATAGAGCAACCGGGTTAGGAGAAAAGGCCACTAAAATCATGAAAGACAGAGAAGAATGAGCTCGGGCTTACCGTGAAGAGCTGCGGGAGGATCCCGAGCAAGGCGTCTGCATAGTCCCGGCCGCCCCGAGCTCGGCGGTCCCGAGCTGTGGAGGCGTACTCCATGACCTTCTCCGTGAGCCCCTTGTCGCGGATGACTGAACACCGGTGGGTGATCACCGGTGGCGAAGCTGTCAGGTCGGCTCTGGCGGCGGCTGTCCCTTCAGCTGGGGTCGCAATCGACGGGCTGGCAGAGGCCACGGGCTGCACCGTCGGAGCCGCGGCGATGATGGGACCGGCGCTGGACGGAGCCTCGGGCGGTGGAGCCCCCTCGACGGCAGCGCCACCAGGTCTGGCAGCCGAGGCATCAACGGCCCCGCCCCGAGGCAACCTGGGCGGGGGAGCAGTGGCCACTGGGCTGGGCGTGGTCGCCGGTGCAATCTCCCGGCCCGCCTCAGTACGAGCCCTCTTGGCCGCGGGCTCATCTACCTCCGGGATGTCTCTCTGGGCCGCGCCCTCCAGAAGGCTCTCCAGTGAGAACTTCATACCTGCAATGCAAAAGAATAGAAGGTCAGCCGACTCGGTCATGAAGAAAAAGAGTGCAGAAGTCAAAGGAGGACCGAATCTCACCCGACTCACGGATGGGACTGATCCCGGCCTCGAAAAGATTCTGCTCCGAAAGCAGAACCTCGAGCACCGGGACCACGTCACTCAGGAGTAGGGAGTAGGCCTCCTGGTCCGCCGACTCAACCTAGGAGTTCCGGTTCGGAGACCGGTCCGGTTCACTCCAGGCCCAGTCGACATCTTCGACCGAGGTGAAGAAAAACCAGCTTTTCCAGCCCTTGATAGAAGAAGGGAGGTCGAACCGGAGACACCTGGGCCGGGGCGAAATATACCACCAGCCGTCATCGGTGGAGTACTTCTTCAGGGTAAACATGGCCCTGAAGAGGGAGAAACGGGCAACGAACCCGTAAAAGTGACAGAAGACTATGAAGGAGAAGATGACCCGGATGGCATTGGGAGCCAACTGGGCCGGAACAAGCTGGAAATGGCTGAGAAAAGAGAGGAAGAAGGGGTGCAGAGGAAATCGAATACCCCCAAGGAAGAAGTCTTCGTAGAAGGCTATGCGGCCGGGGCCACTCATGGTGATGCGCTCCCCGGGCCGCGGAACAAATAGACGAATCGATCCTGGGATACCGTAGGCCTCCCGGAGCAAAGAAAGATCGCCTTCGGTCATGGTGGAAGCATGACCGGAGGGACCGGCGGGAAGAAGAGGCGGAGCAGGAAGAGAAAGAAGAGGCGCAGCGGGAGCAACCGGAGGAGACCGGACCCCCCTAGGGATGCCGATGGTGACACCCCCGGGTTGCAGACACCGACGGATCTCCTCCGGGATCGTTTCCTCCTCTGAGGAGGAAGAAGATGGAGTCCTCGGCCGGGATGGACCGGCCTCGTCCGGATTGGAAGAGACATAGCGACGACGCGCCATGGCAAAGAGGAGGACAAGGATTCAGAGAGGAAAAGAGAGAGGGGAACTAGAGAAGGATGGAGGCACTCACCGAAAATACACCAAGCGAACGCAGGGCAACGGAAGTTAGCCTGCAGCGAACCGCCCACGGAGCAAGGGGAAAGGCCTCATTCTGGAAAGTCCCCTTTTTTCAAACTCAGTCGACAGCGGTCGTACCCGTCATTCCGCCCCGAGCCACTGAGCGATCGCCACGTGGATGCACGCCCGACACCGACGCCTCGTTAGCAGGGTAACGACCTCTGCCTCGAAGCGACGCATTTATTACGGGCAAGTGGGCGACGCGTGGCGGCTTCCTATAGGGTTTCAGGCGCATCGAGCCGCGGCGACAAGGACCGTGGCAATTATGATGCAAGATCTTTGCCTCCCCACGTCATATCTGCATTTAATCCCGACGTTCCGTTCTACGACGCCCCAACGGAACGGCGGGCTGGGGGGCAACTGTTACGGCCGTAACGATGATGTGGTCGGGCTCAAATACCGCCAAATATGATCGAGCCACGTGGAGGTTTCTCCGGCCGAGTCAGCACCACATTGCCAAGGCCGAGCTCGGCAAGGCTACTCCGCCAGACGACTTCCTAAGACAAACTGCTCTCGCCGAAGTCGAGCTCGGTTCGGGGCTCCTCTACCACCTCGCCCGGCGCCCACCCAGGAGAGGTCCGCCTAGGCCGAGGTCGGCCGATCCTTCGCTCCTTCGCTAGGTGGCCCCAGGAGACGGGCCCACCTCGGCCGAAGCCAGGCGACCTCCTGCCACCTCGCCAGGTGTCCACCCAGGAGGGGTCCACCTAGGCTGAGGTCGGCCGATCCTTCGCTCCTTCGTCAAGTGGCCCCTGGAGACGGGCCCACCTCGGCCGAAGCCAGGCGACCTCCTGCCACCTCGCCAGGTGTCCACCTAGGAGGGGTCCACCTAGGCTGAGGTCGGCCGATCCTTCGCTCCTTCGCCAGGTGGCCCCTGGAGACGGGCCCACCTCGGTCGAAGCCAGGTGACCTCCTGCCACCTCGCCAGGTGTCCACCCAGGAGGGGTCCACCTAGGCTGAGGTCGGCCGATCCTTCGCTCCTTCGCCAGGTGGCCCCTGGAGACGGGCCCACCTCGGCCGAAGCCAGGCGACCTCCTGCCACCTCGCCAGGTGTCCACCCAGGAGGGGTCTACCTAGGCTGAGGTCGGTCGATCCTTCGCTCCTTCACCAGGTGGCCCCTGGAGACGGGCCCACCTTGGCCGAAGCCAGGCGACCTCCTGCCACCTCACCAGGTGTCCACCCAGAAGGGGTCCACCTAGGCTGAGGTCGGCCGATCCTTCGCTCCTTCGCCAGGTGGCCCCTGGAGACAGGCCCACCTCGGCCGAAGCCAGGCGACCTCCTGCCACCTCGCCAGGTGTCCACCCAGGAGGGGTCCACCTAGGCTGAGGTCGGCCGATCCTTCGCTCCTTCGCCAGGTGGCCCCTGGAGACGGGCCCACCTCGGCCGAAGCCAGGCGACCTCCTGCCACCTCGCCAGGTGTCCACCCAGGAGGGGTCCACCTAGGCCAAGGTCGGCCGATCCTTCGCTCCTCCGACAGGTGGCCCCCGGAGACGGGTCCGCCTCGGTCGAGGTCAGGCCGCCCGAACGGAGAAGGTCCCAGGGAAGGAGGCGCGGGCCCCGAGGTCATCCCTCGGGCCGTACGCATCACCGACGGTGCCACGTACGGATGGCGGCGGCACGCGAAACACCATTTGCATCGGCCCGACAGGTCCCGCAGCCGAGAGGCGCGATTCTGACAAAACAGGCCCCATAGACGGATGGCGCCCATACTTGGGAAAGAGAGCGCTCTCACTGGGCCCGAGGTTTGACCGGCCGCCTTACCAGCGCCGCCCCCCCCCCCCCCCTTTTCTGTCTTTGCCTTTTCCCTGTTGGGCTCGGCGGACGAGGTCGGAAAGCCGCCTGGCCCTCCTCACCGAAAAGGGGAAAGAGAAAGGGACGGGGGAGGGGAGCCTCCCAGGAGGAGAAGACAGGCGAACGGCGGGAGGAGATAAAAGGAAGGAAGCTGGGGACAACAAGGTAAGCGGATAAGCCTGGGGACAAGGAAGAAGCAACGGCAAAAAGCCTTACTCCGAGAGTGAGATCCGAGGTCTCGAGAGGGGATCGCTTGGCGTGAGCCCGGCAAGGAGGCCCGGCTGAATTTTTGGTCCCCAGATCACCTTTCTTACTAGTAAATTCTCTAGGTCTGGAACCCCTTAGGGGGTCCGTCTTGGAGAATCTGTTCCTTCTTGTCGTCTACTGACTTGACCGTCGGAGCTCCATCGCCGGGATCCCCGGCCAGGGTCTTCTAACCCCTTCTTGCAGGTTCGCCGCAGCCAGGGAGGCTCCCTCGCCAGGCGGTCAGGGAGGATCCACGGATCCGAGGCGCGGGCGCGGCGACGAGAGCGGCAACAAATCTAATTGTTTTTTTTAAAAAAAATTTGTGATTAAGTTTCTAATTCCCTAATAAATTATGAGATATCCAGGTAATATTTTTTTGATTTTGAAAAAAAATAAATTTACCTAAATCAATATAAAAATAGAAAGCAAAAAGCATAATTCTTTTTGCTCAACCTTTTTGTACCCTAGGACAACCATTCAACAACATAACTTCCCAGTTATGCCAGGGCAACCTTATATCAGGGCACTCAAGATTAGAAATTTTAATTTTTAATTATTTTTTAATTTTCAAATTTAATTTTTTTTTTGAAATTCGAATTTAAAATTTTGAAATTTGATTTTTTTTTTTGATTTTTGATTTTTTTTTATTTTTGATTTTTTTTTCAAAATAACGTCAAAAGTTCCTGGCAACGGTGACAAAAATCTGATGTGCATCGCAACGCACCGATTTAAAACCTTAAATATACTACTCTAAAAGGTAGAATAGAGGGAGTAAGGGTCGAACCCACAAGGACTTTAGGTTATTTTGAAGAGAAAGCTAATATTTAACTAACTAAAATAGATAATGAAAGAATATAGATGCAATAAATAAAAATCTCGAAATTCCAACTGGTTACTTGTAGGTGGGCTGGCACTCCACTTCTATGTGATTTGTATGTTCTGATCTAGATATCACCTATTCTTGGCGATGACGGCCCATACCTATTCGATCACGTCCCGTTCCCCTGGAATATAGATTAGTCAGAAATCAGATACATATAAATTATAAAAATCCTTTTTAGAAATAATTTATTCCAAGAGCACAAACTGTTCCTATCGAATACAGCTTGTCCCAAGAACATACACTATGCCTAATAAGAATGAATGACTCATAAAAATATTGACAAGAAATTCAGGCTTTTATTTCATAAAAAGTAAATACAAGAGATGAAAATAAAATAAAATAAAATAAACCCCCTGTGCCAAGCACTACAATGGAATCATGAGAAGATGATCTAGCCTTTTATCCTGTATATCAGCTTCGTAGAAAAGAAATACGGGAATTGGAAGTGGAATGGGGCACAGAATGGAAGTCTCCCGAATCCTCCCTTGGAGCGGAGAGTGAGGGAAGGTTTTATAAATGGGAAAACATCGTGTTGGGCCCATGTGGGAACCACAGTGATTTCTTATCTCAATCTACTTTTCAAACTCGATGCTATCTCCTTATCCTCGCACCCGTTCACGCGATACTAGAAAACTCCTCCGCGTCTGCAAACTTCCTCCTTATCCGAACAAATTCTTTCGCATCCATCTAGCATCGTCCGACCACGATCCTCTTCTCTCGACACACACTTCTTCCCTCCGACATGAGACCGAAAGCGATGAACGATGGAGACTGGCCGTAGAGGGAGAAACACTGTGAAAGAAGAGGTCCGGTTCATCAGTGATGGGAGAAGATGGACCGTCGGCATGGGATAAAGAAAGACTCCGATCGGCGGCTTTGAAGACAGTGATGATGAGGAGAATGGGCCGGCGGCATTGGAGAAAACTGATGAATGGTGGCTTTGGGAGGTGGACGGTGGTCGGCGGCGCGAGATCTGGCTTCCTGGCAGCGAGGGCGGTGGTTTCGACAGTGAGGGCGTTTATGGTGGCTGAACGATGAAGAGAAGGGCAGCAGCCCCATCTCCGGCCATTTTTCTGGCCATAGGAGCTTCTCCGGCCGGCGGTGAGGTCTCCGACGGTGGCTGACGGCGGCAGGCATCTCTCTGACAAGTTCCGGAGAAAATGGAGGAGGGTGGTCAACGGTTCTACCCGTGGACTAGCGGTAATGGCTGCAAGCGGTCCACTGGGCATTTCACGAACCAAGCGGTCGATCTATTATGGACCGGTTGCTTTAAACTTCGTGCAAAGTTAACATTTCTTTCAAATTTTCATTCCGGGTCCATTCGAAGTCCAAATTATGTACCGTTTATGCCGTTGGACTCCTAAAATCGAGCTCTTCGTATTTATAAAGTCAATTTCTGCAAAACACCACATAAAAGTATCAATTTTAACTAAATAAAGTTAGATAAATTGTCTTTATTTTAATAATTATCACCTTCAAGTGTGACTGGGACTCCTCGAAGTTATCAAATTCCAGCTGGGGTCCATCAGTGTCTTGAGTTTTCTTCTGGACTGGACTCAAAATGAAACTTACAGGACTCAAAATGAAAAATATCTCAATATGAGCAGACTTATGACTTGACTCAACTTGACTTGACTTATCCTAAGACCGATCCCAAAATCCTAATGGTATGGGTGACTCTAAATATAGGACTCAAATATAGAAAGGTCCAAAACAAGACTCAGGGACCAAAATATAGACTCAAGTGGGCTAAGCCCTTATTACAAAATTGGACTGAAATACTCAAAACATTACTAAGATAACCACAGAGGATTGAGAGGTCTCTGTCTTATTCTGGTGCCTCTAGTGTCTGCACCAAGAAAAGGGCCATATATAAAATATGGCAGAATGATAGTTTAACTATCAAGTACATTATGTTGGCCTCTATGAGCAATGAATTACAGAGGTAACATGAAAAAATGGAATCTCTGTCCATACTACTCAATCTTAATGAGCCTTATGGAGAGCAAAGTAGGATGTCTGATATGAAATATCAAAGCAATTATTCTAAGTACATATGAGTGAGGGCTCATCTATTCAAGCCCACGTACTTAAGATGATTGACTTAATCACTCACTCAATTAGGTCAATTAGGATTTGTTATGGATAGAGAGCTTAATCAGGACTTGATCCTGCAATTACTCACTGATTCATTCTCTTAGTTTTTCATGAACTATCACATGAACAAATTGAACATTTCATTACCTGAGCTGCTTAACATGCTTAAGATAGCTGAGAGCTATTTTAAGGGAGATAAGACTCTTCTTCTTCTAATTAATTGGAATAATAAAACAATAATGAAGAAGGGTTTAAAACAAAAGTGAAACCCTAAGAAAAGCATCCAGAAATGAAAGATGGCAAATAAGCTCTCTACTGATGAAATCTATTTTCACTGTGATAAGCAAGGATACTGGAAGAAAAACTACAAGTCATATCTTGATAGTTTGAAACTTGATGCATTAAAAAATTTATACATGATACAAACTAACTTGTCATTGAGTACTTCAGCTTCTAATTAATAGGTATTGGATAACACATGTGGATCTCATATACGCAAGTTTTGCAGAGACTTCAAAGAATTAGGATCTTGAAGAAAGGTGACTTCAGCTTTATGATGCGAATGGTGAAGCCATTCAAGTAGAAACTATGGGCTCCTATCTATTATTATTACTTTCGAACAAAATTTTAAAATTGAAAGATGTTACTATGTTCCAAATATTATTAAAAATATTATTACTATACCCTTGTTATTATAACAAGATTTTGAAATTAATATAAAAAGTAGTGGATGCTCCATTTTTTATTCTAATAATGTCTTTGAAAGTGGTTTATTTATTAATAATCTTTTAGTTCTTTTACTCAAAGATAAAGTTTTACTTATTAAAAATAAGATAAAAAATAGAGAAGATGTTAATGTCACTTTTCTCTGGCATTGCCGATTAGGTCATATTAGTAAGTCTAGGATAAACAAGTTATACAAAGATAAATTCTTTGATCCTTGTGATTATCAATCTTAGAAACTTGTGAGTCTTGTCTCATGGGTAAAATGACCAAGTCTCCACTCACAGGTCATGGAGTAGGGCAACTGAGTTATCAGGACTAATACATATAGATGTACATGGACTAATATCAACTCAAGCCAGAGGAGGATACTCTTATTTCATCACCTTTACTGATGATTTATCTAGGTTTTGATATATGTATCTTATAAACCATAAATTCAAAGTCTTTGATAAATTTAAAGAGTATCAAAGTATATTTGAGAAATAAACTAGAAAAATTATTAAAATCCTTCGATCAGATCGAGGAGAAGAATACTTATCTAGTAAATTTCTTGATCATCTAAAGGACAGGCATTCTTTCAAAATGGACATCTCCATATAGACCATAATTAAATGGTATAGCAGAAAGGAAAAATCATCCCTTATTAGACATGGTAAAGTATATGATGAGCTTCATCGATCTTTCTATATCTTTCTGAGATCATGCCCTAGCGATTGCTGCTATATACTAAACAGGGTACCATCAAAATCAGTAGCTAGTACTCCATATGAATTATGGAAAGGCAAAAGGCTAGGTCTTAAATATCTTAAAACTTTGGGTAGCCCTGCTTATGTTAAAAATATGTTTGGACATAAGCTAAGTGCTAAGGCAGATAAATATAGATTCATAGGTTATCTCGAAGAAGGTATTTGATACCTCTTTTATCATCCCACTTAATAAAAGATTTTTGTCATTAGGCATACCACTTTCTTGGAGAAAGAATATATCCAAGGAGGCAGTGGGAGGATACTTAAACTTAGTGAAGTTCAAAACCAATAGCCTATTCCTATAGACCAATAGCCTACTCCTATAAGCTAAGTGCTAGGATTGATAAATATAGGTTTATAGGTTATCTCTCAGAGGGTATTGGATACCTCTTTATTCATCCTACTGAATAAAAAGTTTTGTCAGTAGGCATGCCACTTTCTTAGAGAAAGAATTTATTCAAGAAGGAGACAATAGAAGGATACTTGAACTTAGTGAAGTTCAAGACCATTAGCCTACTCCTATAGATAATTAACCTCAAATTTCTTAACCACAAGAACCTATTAATCAAGTACCATCACAACACACACCTCTTCTCCGTAGGTTAGAGAAAGTGTGTGATGCACCTCTCAGATATGACTTTGTCATTGAAAATGACAATAAAGCCATCTTCATTTAAGATGATGATCCTATGACCTATACGAAAGTTATCAAGAGTAAAAACTCTGACAAATGGCTTGATGCAATGAAATCTAAAATGGATTTCATTTATTCTAACTAGGTTTGGACCTTAGTTGATCTACCTAAGGGAGTCAACCCAATAGGATGCAAATGGGTCTTCAAAAAGAAGATTTGAGCAGATGACCAAGTAGAAACCTACAAGGCTAGGATAGTGACAAAAGATTTTAGACAAAGACATGAAATTGACTATAATGAAATATTTTCGATAGTAGCTATGCTCAAGTCCATTAGGATTTTGCTTGCTATAGCCACATACTATGATTATGAAATCGAACAAATGGATATAAAGACTATCTTCCTTAATGAATTTCTTGAAAAAGAAGTCTCTATATCACAGCTAGAAGGGTTTGTCTCAAGTGGGAGATGAACCAATTATGCAAGCTTAAGAAATCCATTTATGGATCAAAACGTGTATCGAGGAGTTGGAACATCCACTTTAATGAAATAATCAAGGAAATTGGTTTCATAAAAAATGTGGATGAACCACGTGTGTATAAGAAGATAAGTGGGAATGTCATTGTCTTCTTAGTATTGTATGTTGATGACATACTTATTATTGGAAATGATATTTTAATATTGCAATCAATAAAAGCTTGACTATCTAAAAAATATTATATGAAAGATTTGGAAGAAGCATCCTATATACTAGGTATAAAGATCTATAGAGATAGATCTAAGAGGTGCTCGGCTTATCCCAATCCAGGTACATTGACTTAGTATTGAAAAGATTCAATATAGAAAAAGTAAAAGGGATTACTTGTCCATGAGTCAAGGCATATATCTTTTTAAGAAAATATCTCCTAAGACACTTAAAAAGAGACAAAAGTAAGTAAGATTCCTTATGCTTCAGCTATAGGATCAATCACATATGCCATATTATGTACCAGGCCTGATGTTGCTTATGCCTTAGGCATAGCAAGCAAATTCTAGGCTAATTCAAGGGAGGATCATTGAAAGCTATGAAAAATATTTTTAAGTATCTTAAAAGGACTAAAGATATTTTTTTAATATATGAATTATCAGATTTAAAACTAGAATGCTATACCGATTCTAGTTTTCAATCAGATCCAGATGATAGTAAATCTATATCAGGATATGTCTTTACTCTGTATGGAGATGCAGTGAGTTGGAAAAGTACCAAGCAATAACTGTAGCTGACTTAGTTATTGAGGTAGAATATATAGCTACTACTGAAGTCACTAAGGAAGCTATCTAGATGAAGATATTTATCTCAGAGTTGGGTATAGTTTATATAATACAACAACCGGTGCCACTTTATTATAATAACACTGGAGCTGTTGCATGAGCTAAGGAATCCAGTCTCATCAAAAGTCCAAACACATCTTAAGATGCTTTCATCTTGTTCATGAAATCATTGAAAGACAAGACATGATTATAGAATGAGTAGATACAAAGAATAATATAGCAGACCCATTCACTAAAATCTTTTTTTAACAGTAGTTTTATCATCATTTAGATTGTATGGGGATTAAATACAAGGTCGATTAACTTTAGTGCAAGTGGGAGATTGAAAGAATAATGTTCTAAAAGCCAATCATATTTATTACATAATAAGGATGTTTTTTATAAAGTTCTTCTAACTCATGTATAATATTATATTAATAAAAGATATTTTGATTCATTATATGCTATGTCTTATACATTTTTATTTTAAGATTATGATGAACTCCATAGATTAGGACAATGGATTTAGGATTATGATGAAGTTCATAATAGTGAGATCTAAGATCTTATAAATCCTAATATAGAATATTTCTAATCGAAGGATCATCGAGTCAAAGATTGATGTTTCTAGAAAGACTAGCATATTCTATATATGTTCGATGGAGAGAGTGGTTGGTCTTACAACCACTTATATAAAGATACTAATACA
This sequence comes from Areca catechu, assembly GCA_021397845.1. Classification (NCBI taxonomy): domain Eukaryota; kingdom Viridiplantae; phylum Streptophyta; class Magnoliopsida; order Arecales; family Arecaceae; genus Areca; species Areca catechu. Next base: position 159,604,551 of record CM038050.1, read on the forward strand.
AGGATATGGATGCTCATCAAGGTATGAGTTTACTAAATTGATCCATCATGAGAACATCTTATGGAAGTCTTACTTTTAAAAGATGATTCTCTTAGTGGGAGTTGTGCAAGTAATCCTTAGACCTGAGATCATCATGGAATCTTATACACATGAATCCATGTTTTGGTTCACACTCATTTATGACTTAGTCATGTACGGGGTGTTCATGAATATGGTGAATTGTATATGAAAGTTATGAGTAGGTCAACAAGGAATAGATCACTCTTAGTAATAGAAATATTTATCTCATGTAATCTCATCAAATGATGACTTATAAAGTCTTTGATCAAAGCAGGATGAAATTAAAAAAAAGTTTTCAATCTTTTATTAGTTGAGTCTTCATTAGTGACTTGAGATTTAAATGAATAAAGTGTTAGGGTTTGATAATTTCCCATATCTATTGCTTATTTAAGAAAAGGAAGATCGAATGATTGAATTACATGGTAACTTGTCTCTGAAAGATATTTTAGTATTTTTTATTAAATTTTTCATCTTCTGGGTAGGCATGACACGTTGCTATATGTCAATCATGTCTTATATGCTTTCATGAATTAAATTAATTAAATTCATGAGTCAATTTAAAAGATGGTTCGAATGGATAACTAGGGTTAGTTCGATTTGATCTAATTTGATTAGTTGATTTCTAATCGAATTAAATTAATATGAACCTAGACCTACTACTGGCTAGATGTGGAGTCTAAAGGATTACACATGCTAAGGAATTGATCAAGAAAGTCAATTATATTTTTGTTAGGATGATAGGATCCTAATTGGCTAGCTAATTAATATACTAGCATATGTTGGCTAGCCTAACTCCTAATCTAATTAGATTGATTTAAATGATTGCTATTTGGACTAATTAATTTGAGTAGAACTTAAATTGAGTTGAGCCTTAAGTGGGACAGCCAAATTGAGGTTTATGTTAATTTTATAGCTCTTATCCATGCTTTGAACCAAGAGTCCCAAGGGCTTGGAACTCTTACTACCAATATTAGTGTGCGCACAATATAAGGGACACAAAAGGACCAAGAGTCCTACAATTAAATCACCTTTTTTTAAAAAGCTTATATTGGTTTTGTCTCCTTAATTTTGATGAATAACAAAATGTTGAGTATATGTTTGGACTAATGTTTCAATTACAGTATGAATTTCTGGCCTTAGGTATACCAAAAGAGTATCAAGTTTACAAATTTGAAAGCAAGAAGTTTTTCATGATAAATTGATCTTCTAATCTTGGAATATTGTCAAAACAACTACTTTGGCTATTGTAAAGAAGTATCTAAAGGATTCATGGACAAATCTTTAAAAACTTTAGAGTTTAGCACATATTTTTGGATGGCACTGATCAAGTGTCGACTGAAGAGGTCGACTCACAGGCCAAGTATCGACTCATAAGATCGACTCATGAAGAAAATTTAGAAGTTCCAGAAGACCGGCATGTAAATTTTCAACCGACACGCCAAGTGTCGACTCAAGAGGTCAACTCACACTTCAAGTATCGACTCAAGAGATCGACTCATCACCTGATACAAGTTTTGGGACAGAACATCAGGTTTTCTGGATTCAGCCTAAAGTGTTGACTCACGAGGTCGACTCACGCTCCAAGTGTCGACTCAAGAGATTGACTTATGCTGTAATGGCTAGTTTTTTCAGAATTTCAGAATTATCTCCAAACAGCTCCAAACGGGTATTTTTTTAATTCCAATGGTTTTCAACAAACTTTTGAGTAGTTTTGAGGTATTTAACACTCACCAAACCTCTTCAAGTCAACAAGAAAGACAAGAATTATAAGAGACAAACTCTAATCATTTGAAAAGACAAGAAAAGAGCTTTTAAGAGATTCCTTTGATAAGAAGGCTTCCATTTTTGAGTTGTTGAGCATTCAAGTATTTGGCCATAAGTGTGCATTCAAAGATTCCAAGAAGAAGACAACTCAAGCATTTAAGAAGAGCTACGTCGACTTTAATTTTCGCTCATTTTAGGAGATATTCCTTGTGCTCATTTATGTTTACTTGATTTCTTTTGTTGTTGCTAGTTTCAAAGGTATTGAAACTAGTGTGAAAGGTTATTGGTGAGCCTAAGAGATAAAATCAACTTGGGTTTGACTTGTGAGCCTAGATAAAACAAGTTGTAAAGGTTGTTGGTGAGCCTAGGTGATAAAACCAACATATGTTTTGACTTGTGAGCCTTGGAAAACAAGTCGGCTGTAATCTTGGATATATTATAGTGAAAATTTCCAAGAAGAAGCTTGGAGAGTGGATGTAGGTGTTAGGGTGCACCGAACCACTATACATCTTGTTGTTTATGGTTGCTTGTTTCCTTCTCTACTTGCTCTTTACCTTGCATTTTTTTTCTCTTCTGCTGCATAATTCATTGAGCACAATTAGGGATGGCAACAGGTCGGGTTTGGGTCGGGTCATCCAAAACCCATATCCACCTCGCTAAAAAATTATCCGTCCCATACTCGCCCCATACCCGTCTCGGGTCGGGTATAAAAAACTCACGTATGGATCGGGTTGGGTCGGGTATACCAGGTCTCATAAAACTTAGTTTATTTAAAAGCTAAATGGGTCGGGTCGAGTTGGGTCAGGTCGGGTATATCCGTCCCATATCAAATTTACTTAAATATTTTATAAACATAATTTTTTTTATATATAAACGGGTCAGGTTCAGGTCGGGATGTACCACTATCCGTACACGACCCGAATCCGAGTCATTTTTTTTTATATAACCCATATCCGTTTATAAATTATGCGGGTCAGGTCGGATATCCATCGGATCGATAAAAATTGCCATCCCTAAGCACAATCACTTAGTTCATAAACTCACTAAGTAGTGCACATAATTGCTTAAAATTTTTAAATATCCAATTCACCCCCTTCTTGGGCTCCATCTTTGAGCAACGGCTTATCTCCTTCTCTCTCTTCCTTGCCCCTTTTGGAATAGTTTGACTAGTCAAATAATTTCAAAATAGGCACTAATCCTATCTTGGCATGAAGGGGTGTGTCGCTTAGTTTTATGGTGCATGCAGAAGGGACCTAGAGTCATACCTATCAATCACCTTTTCTAGATAATATCATTTATGTTATACGCCTTTTAGGATGGTTGACCAAGTCTTTAGTTGATTAATTAAATGCTTAATTATTAGATTATTCTGAAAAGTTGTGATAAGCAACTCTTAGTACAAAGTATTTATGAAACACTATATATTTACGGTGTTTGATAAGTTTATTAAATATTCCAATTTAAGCCTTAAAATAAATAATAATTAATCTATATTTATTAAGAATTAATATTTTTTATTAGTATTTTGTAGAAAAGGAATCTATGAGTTGAAAGAGGTCATTTTTTGGAATCCAACAATGCAAACGGTATTCAAATCAGAGTTCAAACGAGCTCAGAATCGAAGTTTGAAGTTTATTAAGCTTGGCATGAATTTTGATGTAGTTGGTCCATGATGGATCGGTCGCTTAGTCTATAAAAGCCGGGCATGGTTCTTGGCGGCCATGAGTCTATGGCCCATTTCGTGGACCACCTCCCTTTCATGATAATTTTTTGGTGATCCAAGCCAATGCTGCCATTCGTCCACCATCCGAGAGCTTAGTTATCGCTAGAAGGCCTACCGAGCACCTGTCCACGACCGAAAAAACAAAATCTGATTTGCTAACCATGACCGACCTCCTTTCTAAACACCGGCCCACCTCCCACTGTTACTGCAAGCCACCAACCTTCTTCCCATCTCCGTCAACCACCGAGATCGCCCCTAGCCATTGAGAGCTCATCATTGGTCGGAGAAGCCACCAAAGATCGATCTACTCCTTCTCGATTGCTGTCACCACTCTGTTGTCGCTGATTCACCATAGCACCACCTCTTCTCCAAGATACCAAGACACATTTCATGCATCATCACCGGCCTGCCACCATTCAAGCTCTGCTAGCCATTGTCATCTTCCTCTGCCTAAGGTTGCTGGCTCGCCACTTGTTGTCGGCCATGGCCATGCTCCTCCTCGTTCTGCATCATCTCTACATCACCATCTTTTTCCCATTTTCGCCAACACCACCGCTCGTCGACGACCACCCGCCGTCCATTCATGACTGACCGGGAGAGGTCATTGAAACTAGTATAAGATGGTATTCGAATTAGAGGAGTCTTCAGGCATCTAGAATTTGGATCGAGATGTGGTTTGCCTATGAAAAGGAAACAAAATCCATAAATCAATGGCCAGTACCCCATCAAGCTACAAAGCAGATGGCTGAGACTGCTCCATGTAAAGTACTGTCGATTTTGAGCCAAATTGACTCCAAATTTGATCGAGAGAAAGCTCCTGATGAGATCTATAAAAGGAGGACCCAGGCAATAGTCCATACATGAGTTCCTATAGCATAATTTTATTTTCTTTCTTTTGTAATTTAGTATTAGGTTTGAAAAGAGAGAGTGAAAGAAATAAAAAAAAAAGAGTTCTTCAGGAGAGAAGGTGCGGTGATAGAGCCCAAATCTCCAAGAAGATGTATCCAAGAGCCATATGTGATTGAGGTGCAATTTGTAGAATAGTACAGGTATCATTTTATTAATTTGTGTAATTATTTTTTTTATATAATTGAATAAATGCTTTTAATTTCCTTCTCTTTTCTATTTAATTCTCTAAATTAATTATCTAGGTGGGATGGATCATGATCTTAACAAGATATGGTCCATGCTTAATATAGATAATTGATTGTAGGATTTTTCATCTACTTATCTTGTTAGGATCTTTTCAACTTAATCATTAGATAGCCTATACTTATGGGACGGGCCATGATCCTAACAAGATATGATTTATACTGAACAAGATAGCCTATATTAGATATTAGTTTGAAAGATTTTAAAATAAATATGGATTTTAATTATTTAGATTATAACAAATATATAATTTATATTTGTGATTACCTGAAAACCTGAAGATATCTTTTTATTATATAAACCCCTCAATCTTATTTTTAATTTTAATTGATTAGTTTTAATCAACCCATCATCTATCTTTTTTTTTAAATCTAAATATTTATTTTTTTATTTTTTTCGTAAAATAATTATTCTTGATCTTCGAGGATACGATCCCTGCTCACTCTAGCTATAGTAGTGAGTTAGATTTTATTTTTGACTACCTACGATAGCGATCAAATTTTGACACCATTTCCGGGGATCAAGACATGATTATTTTACAAAAAGAAAGAAATTTATTTTATTTTATTCTAGTTATTGCTCTCTTTAGTTTCATTGTCTTTTTTTATTTTAATTGTCTTAAGTATTAGATTTTCTTTTATTCCTGTTACATAAAAAAAATAACTTTCTTTCTTTTCACAAATCAACTCCTAATCTAATTAACTTTTTCTTTTAATTAAACTACCTTATATAATCCAAAAGAAAACAAAAAGATACGTTTCTATAAAACTTAATTAATTTAAGGAAACAAATAATAAATCTTAAAAAATTTATAACTTTTTTGGATACCTTGTTTGATTTACATTACATATTTATAAAATACCTTAAGGGCATAACCCCTAAACAACATAAGGTATGGATTTCATCATCCTTCTTTGGTCCACAAACCATCACCCTTCGTACTACATAACCCAACCCTTTAATTTAAAATCAATTAGACGTTGGCCCTAGAATTTCAAGCTCACTAGGACAAGAGACCTTGAGAGTTGGACTAGCTCAGAATTAACTGGTTAACTGATATCTAGGAAAAGGATTCAAGGATGTACAGCCTTAAAGGAAGGTGGTCCATTTTCAACCTGGCTAATTTATTCAGTATCTAAGAAAAATAATGGGGGGACCCTCACGGACCTTACCCATACCTGGCTAGTGGCTAGTTAGTATCTGACTTCAAAGGCTTAAAGGCAACCTTGGCAGTTATGACCTATCTAGATATAGGTTAACCCTAGGATAGAGAGTTCATTGTGTGATAACTTATTTGTGCTAACAAAATTTTAACCTAATTAAACCACCCTTCTCTATCATCTATAGATTTAGGATCCTCTTGGTCTCTCATCTTTAGAATTTTTCTCTCTTTTTCTTCCTTTTTTCCTCTTTCCTTAAAAAAAATAAAAAAAAAATCTACTAAGATAAAACGATGATTCGTCAAATACAGTCTAAACCATATAAGATTACAAGGTCATGGATTCCTCTAAACGACCAAAAAGCTTAGTGGATTATTGCTACCCAGATCCTATCGAACATTCTCAAATCCTACAAGATTATTGGTACATAATTGACTCTGTCTGATGGTCTAGAATGAGATTCCAAGCTAGCAATTTTATGAATCGACCATAATAGATTGATATGCACTCTAAATTCATGAGATTCGAAGATGCATACAATCACACAAGGAAACTTAAAGAAACTAAATTGGTATCTTTGATCCATAGGATTGAGGAAGTCCTAGAATATAAAGGATATACCCAGTTTCACCATGTGCCAGCACCTATGTGTACGGCATGTGATGCACCAGATCATGTTGTAGAGGAATATCCTTACCTGATGCATCCAATCCAAAATGGGTTTACACAGGGGAGTGTAGCTAATGATAAATATACAACTGAACCTTATGCACCAACCTATAACTCAGGGTGGGATTATCATCCCAATTTTATGTGATCATAAGATGCAACGCTAGGAGCCATAATTTTGATCAGCCCTATCTTAAGCCTAGCCAAGTACTGAATAATCAACCAGGTTTAAATCTTGAGGAAGAACCCAGTCTCCTAGAAAAAGTTCTAAAAGCTCTGGCTAAATCTCGTGCTGACCTTGGTGCTACAATTGAGAGCACCAATGATACCTTAAATATTTTAATGCAGACAACGAGCCAACATATAACTCCTAACATCCAAACTATTGCCCTTTTGGATGTGCAATGAAAGCCATTAGCCATAGCTATGAGTTGAAGAAGAGCTACCTAGTTAGCCCGAGAGTAACCCTAAGGGACAATACCTAGCTCAAAGCTTTAATATCCCTATAACTGTCCCCCAGCAATCGATTATGACTCTTAAGAATGAATTGGTCATAGAGCAATCCTGTACAACCAAAAAGACCGACCTAGATAATTTGACTAAGGTAGAAACTTATGTAAAGAAATCAGAAATGAGGGACAAACCACTTTCATCACCACCCAACTTATCTATGGTTCCAATCCCAAGAATCCTAGAATCATCTATTATTTTTAATGGGAATGAAAAACAAATAGGTGCAATGATGAAATTAACTGAGACTTTCTAAGGATCACAAATGCATAATACAATAGATGAAGTCATGCATACAATTTTTTTCTATAATTCGTTAAACCCTAATCTAGCTCACATTGAGGTGGATGATCTTGATGTAGAGGGATGTATCTTAGAAATGACTAACCTAGTAGAAACATCCTACCCCAACACCACCCTACTTTGGATAAAGAAATATGAGCCATCACCCAAATCCCTAATAGCTCCCTCATTAGAATCACATGACCTAGAATTGAAGTTACTCCTTATCACATCCACCTTTACCTTACCATGAGTAATATACAATAAGGATGTTCAAATTATAGGTTCTAAAAGCATATAAAGAAGCTATTGAATGGAACATTGTGCATATGAGGGATAACGATTACAAAATCTTCATATCTAATTTTTCTATATTTAGCATTACTTTCGAGAATTGCCTCCAAAATTTATCTATAGTACTGAAATGATGTATGGAGACATAATTGATATTGATTTGAAAAAAGTGCCGAGTTATATATCATAAAGGGCTTATACCAAGATCTAAATTATTAGCCGAATCCCTCATGACTCTGGTTGAACCTTTGCCTATGAAGGAAGAGGCATCAAATGAGGATCCTGAGGTACTCCCTTGGTACATTGATTACATGGATCTAGGTTCCTTTGAACTTGACTGGTACTGAAGTTGTACCTAGATCTAATTATAAAGAAAATTTTGTTTGCTATCAAGGGAATAAGCCACCTAATAGTCCCATGCAAGAAATACTCTGAAGCAAAACCCGAATCACATATGGAATTACAAACCTATGTCAAGATTCGGGCAGGAATAGAATGAGAATCCTAAGTGGTGTGGATACCAGGGCCAGAAAAGATCGATAGGTCGAACCCACATTCCTGTGGATCACTTGTGAATAAAGCCCTGAACCCAAATCCCTTTTACCAAGTTGAACCATTTGTTTACATGTCTATACATTTTGATCAATTTGATCAAGTTGGGCTTAGAGTTGGTTTTTAGTTGGTTAAATCATGTGATTAGTTAGTTAGTCGAGTTATGTAATACAAGGAGGACCCAGGTCCAGATCCATGTGACTCCATGTGCTAGCTCGAGATAAGTCATGTGACTCCATGCGCTAGCCCAAGTCACTTGTCATATGTAACCACTTCATGGCACCACCTTTTCAAAGATTTTGGACAACATCACATGACATGTCTGGACATCACTTGCCACCTCATCGGGACAATATCATATGACATATCTGGACATCACTTGCCACCTCATCGGGACAACATCACTTGCCACCTCACCTACTTTGGTCGGCCACATACATACATGAATTAGCGCCACTTATTTTTTTAAGAGGAGTAAAGCATAAGGAAGCCTACCAAGTTAGCATCCACTCTTCTCAACTTGTCGCTAATTCCAAGAGGGAGGACGCCACCTAGCTTCTTATTGCCCATCTTAATGTAATTCTGTCTCAAGGGGACACCAATCAAGGAGAAGACCAAGGAAACTTCATACTTCAGAGTTCAAGCTACTCAAGTTCCAAACTCAAGAATCCAAAAAAAACTCTTGAGTCTTCTTCTATCCAGACTGAAGAGTCCACTATTCTGCAGGAGCCTACATCATCCAAACTCCAGAGTCCAGCAATCAAGGCCATCGATGAAGTAATCTTGGCCCTTCATCATGACACCTCATCTATCCTCATAATTGGCACCCAATTTGGATGAGAATCTCATGATGTCACCCACCTTGGAGAGAGTCCCATATCAGCCCAAGAGTAGGAGTCCAAGATGCCCAGAGCAAGGATTCCAAGGAGTTATTGCCTAAGGGACACCATTGCTAATCTTTGAATCCCTTACTTTACTAGTTGATGGTCTATAAATACCCCATTAACCCCTCCATGTATTATTAATGAATTATTGATCAAATAAAGTGATATTCTGTCCAATTCCTTTGCTGTATGCATCGCGAGGTGTGAGGCCCTTTTCTTTTGTTCTTCGAAACATCGCGGGGTGTGATGCCCTAGTTATCCTTCCTTCCATCCAGAAAACCCTAAAACCACCACCTTCCATCCCTTCCCTTCCACTTTTCCATCTTCTTCCTTTCTTTTCTACCTTCTAACCCGAGTGATTTTCTTTGTTGAGTGATTGCAGGTGATCGAGGATTCAAAGTCAGGATGCTCTTGCCTTGGAACCAGCATCGTGGAAGATCGGAGCCCGAAGATCAAGAGCTTGAAGCCCTGCTGCTAGATTCTTGAGAGTCCAGCCAGATCTTCTTCAAAGGAAAATATCTTCATTGATAAAATTCAAAAACCCTTTCCTACTTTTTGATCTCTGATTCTTTGCTAAGTAGACCCTAGTTTACGGTGGTTTCTTAGCCACCAAATCCTATTTTTCAAGTTACTTGGTAGATTTGCTCTACGGGTTATTAACTAGTAGACTAGTTTCCTTAATTATCTCATTTGAGTCTTTAAAAACTGAAAATTATAAAAAAAGATTAATCTTTATTTTTTCTCTGCTAATTAGGTTAATAATCAATCGATTAAGTTTTTATAATTGTCCTGCATCACTAAGAGGTCTGGCTGAAGACGTTAAATTTAGTGCTTGTTGGTATGCAACTTAATCTTTTAATTGATTTTTGCTTTAGTGATTTTTTTTATAGGAATAAGAGACCACTCTTTATAGATGCACATGGTAATTCATGATTAAAAAAATGTGAAGTATCAAATAAATTAACTAATAAACGAATATTTTCACCAACTAATAGGCAAAGATATATTCTATCCCATTCAAAAATTATATTAATTATATAGGTCATTACAGTAATTAAACGATACGCAATAAGTGCTTTGAAAAAAAAATTGACAATATTTTTCTTTAGTTCTTTCCATATGACTAAAGATGTGTGAGGAGAACTAAAAAAATACTATCCGAAATATATCTCGAATCTTATCCATACCGTTGATTACTATAGTTACATATAAAATTATTTGTAATTCTTAAACTATCCAAACTAGACATTCAATTGACTAATGTACATAATTCTTCCATTCGTACAAAAAAATAAATGTATGGATGCTATAGAATATGTACATTAATCAATTGGTGGATCTATATTTCTATACAATTGAAGTTTTGTAAAAATATATTTGGTAATAATAGAACAAGGATAAAGCAGTAGTATACATCCCTTGATCACCACAAACCTACTCCCTAGAAAAAAACATCTTTGTAACCTATAAGCATGATATAGAAATTCAAACTTATATGAACAAATGATATGGATAATTGCCATTTATCAGGAGAATTTAAGTGATCGTGCTCAATACCATATATAATACATGCCATAGAAAAGTGAGAACCATTTATCTCTGAGACAGATGATGTAGCAGCTATCCAGTACGGTATAGTGCCATGCAAAGTAAAAAAAATAAAAAAGAAAGGAATAAAAAAAAAGAAGCATATCACAAAGGATCTTGGTACGAGAATGTTTACCTTTTTTCCTATCATATACAAGGAATGTTTACCTTATTTTTCTCTCTCTCCCCTATCATATACTAGGAAAAAAATTAATGTGGAAGCATAGAGAAATAAGGAACTCTTTTTTCAAAAAAAAAATATTGAGGTGGAGTTCGGCTTCAAGATTTAGAGCTAGGCGTATGAAACAAACTTCAAAACCTTTCCTATTTATAATAGTATAGTAGATATTGCATGATTAACGGCCTATTTACCTAAGCTATTCATTTTTTTCTATAAGTAGTTTTGATATTTGAACCTCATCAGTATTATAGGCCAGTCTAAACTAAAGATTTCCAAATAAGCAGTTCATAAGATTGAACCTAAACATTATATTAAAGGCATGAATAATAATAAATTGCATACTAAAGAGGTTTCAAAACAATATTAGCCAAAGGTATTCGAAAATTTATTAAAATATACTATCAACAAATCTTAGTAAAATCTTACCATTTAGAGTTCATCAATATATTAGCTACTTATTGATGTTGAATCTTTATACCTCAAATATTATCTGAAGGCATTGGAGTTAAAGAGCAAATTATTGATCAGACATAAGAAATATAAACTACTTATTTTTTTCAACAAGCAGTTTCTATTTTTGAACTATATCAATATTTGAACTTTGCCGAGGGATCATGAGTCAAAATTTTTTAAGATAATATAGAGTTTCAATTAATGTAAACCATTATTATCTTTTAAGAAGTTTATAAGGTTGGTCCAAATTATTACCATAAAGGCACCAATAAGTTTGAAAAACATACTGGATGGGCCTCGGGATGAATGCTCCACCAAAGTGTCTAAAAAATTTATTAAAGGCATTTTCAATATAAAAGTCTCATTAAAGTACAAAAAGAAACTCTATGATCAAATATTTTAGTATGGCTTCTTAATAGCAATATTTATCTTTGGGTCCTGATTAGCCAATAATGACAATAACTCCATGAAAAAAAAGTACTAGTTAACAATGATGATAGACCAAAGCATCAAATATATTCTCGAGACGTAGAAAGCATCAAAATAGGCATCGAAAGCATCAAAATAGTTACAAATTAGAAGCAAAACAAGGGCACATGTCACCACAAACTATTCAGTAAAAGAACAAATATTTTGATAATTGAAAATAATTAATATATAAACATATTGATATGCAAACAAAGTAGTACAAGCAGTACTCAAGTTGGTGGAGTAGGTAATAAAGGCATCGCACTAGGTGGTAGCGAAGGTCCTAATTATGATAGTGTCATGGAAGTAGGGACCAACATCCCATCATAGAAAATAGAAAGGAAGTCATGGAAAACGATGTCCCCTTATGGTTTGAATAGGATCACTTCAAGGAGCCTACATTGGCCATGGTGGAGCCCACAACACAAGATGATGGGTTTAGGATTTACATGTTCTTTCTTTTATCTACTGGTAAATGGAGGCAACCTTATCCCAAGAAATTAAAATATTAGTCACTTAGAAAAGGATCCTTAAATAGGATAAAACACGGTGTGAATTAGGCTTGTGTAAGAAAGGTGCTGAATTTAGAATAGAGTGCTTTACATAGAAATTGCTTTCTTCTTAGTGTTTGAAGCAAGAAACTTATGAAAAGAAAGGGATAACTCATTATGAAGGGAAAAGTACAGTCCTAAAGAAAAAAATGGAATAAAGGAAGAGATACGGTTCCTAGATTAATAACCATATACTATGGTTAAAAGATATTTGACAAGCTAGTTTATGGTACCTCAAAGTTGCCATGTAGTCTTGAGTAACTAATAGAGATGTTTGTAGTGCAAGAACTATCAATATTAATTTAGTTACTTTTAGCTGAAGTAATATAGTTATCATATATTTAATTCTTATGATATCTAATGATAGAAGTTTTAAATTGTTACCAGACAAATCAATAGAAAAGCTTAAAATTATTGGTACAACCTTGTGATTAATATAGGCATAAAAAATATCAAAATAGTTATAATTCAAAAACAAAACAAGGGCACATGCTACCACAAAATCATTGGAAAAAAGCATAAATAATCAGATAGAGGCACACTAAAATCTGATCTTGTTGGTTCCTCTCGGTCAAAGATCCACCTTTCCCTCGTTCTGGATTTCCATCTACTCCTATAAAAAACATACTATTTTATAAGAGAGAATGGTGCAGAGAGAGGCCTTGGATAATAGCTACAAATGCCTCTTTCATGCGCATCTCACCATATGCCAAGCAAGGAAGAAGGGAAAAAAGGGGAAGGCGATATCGAATTTAGCCATATAAATCCAAAGACTTGGATTTAGCGATGGGAAATGATGACGATGGTGCAGAGTAGCCCCGAGATGGGGTCTTGCTTCGGGTTCGAGATCATGATGGTGCGAAAGATTTGAGATAGATAGAACAGGAATTCACTGATGAGGAGGCCAGAAATTGGAGGAGGGAGGTAGGAAGGGAGGGAAAGCCGGGATTAGCAAGTGAGGGAGGTTAAGAGAGCATATGGTGGCTGGGGTGGTGCCGGAAAGCAGCGCCGACGGGAAAGAGATCAATCAAGTAGGATTTGGGGGAAAGAAATTAATCATGCCAGGAAGAGATGCCGGGTGGATTTTATAGGAAACTCGATGATTCTTTAAAGCATCATTGAAACCCGACTTAACCTGGCACAGAAAAAAAAACATCGGCAAATCTCGTGCTTTATTTTTCGATGCTTTTAAGCATCGTTATTTTCCGATACTTTTAAGTATCGCTATTTTTTGATGCTTTAAAAAATATCGACAGGCATGAGCGACTTCCCCATCTTGGCATCAAGAAAAATCAATTAGCTTTTACCCTATCTATTATAGTAATTTGAAAAGGCGACAACATCAAGAAGAATTTAAATTATATTATAAATTTTATATCATTATAAAATAAAATATTATTATTCATCGAATGGTTTTTATAGACTTATCAATATTATATCACCTGGATTTCAAAATATTGCATCTTTTTTTAATCATCCAATTTACATGCAAAGCTAATAAAGACCACCCACCCGGCGAATGAGCAGACCATGCATATTTCTCGAGAAAATCTAAGATCACATCAAAATTTAGACTCTTTTCATGTCACTATTTTCTTGGATAAATTAAATTTATCAAATCAATTTACTTAGAATATATACATCATTAGAAATTAGAAGATAAAATATCCAAAAAAAAAATATTAGCTACGCTCATCCACAAAATAGATCTAATTTGATCGACTATATGTTGCCATCCAATTAATTTTTTATCAATATATGTCATTTCATAAAATTATAGAATTGCTTTCATTTTCTAATAATTTTATCATAGGTCATGAGTGCTGGCCTATGAAAATAGTGAACTACATAGTTTTGTTTAAGGATGATGTAAGAAGTATGCAAAATTTTTTTGTTGCATACGGCCTGCCATTCTAGGTAGTCTACTACTATTCTATCATGGGTATCATGTGGTGCCATTGCATCACTCGCAGACAATCCGGTACTAACCACAGAGCATCCTAGGGAGACCATCTTCCCACCACGTTGACTGTTCACGTGATATCGGAAGTTTGAAATTTAAAAAGAAAGACTCGTTCCGAGGCGACAGCAGTATATCCATCAGGACTTCCAAAAAAAAAAAAAAAAAAAAAAAAAAGCTTCCGCATGAAAGAAATCACCACCGTCCGTCCGAAGCTTCCCCGGATCATTTTCACGTCTACGGGGGCTTTACAGGGGAACGAATCTCACCTGGGTTCTCGGTTGAACCAACGCATATTTGAACGTGGTTTTGTACCGTTGGATTCCATTGGGATTGCCGTAAATCCCAATTTCAAAGCAATCCAACGGTGAAAAATCACGTTCGTACATGCGAACGTTCTCACCGTAGCATAGGCCCTGTACGATTTATTTCCTCTTTCTCATCTTTTACCGCTTGCCTTTCCTGTTACCTCGCGGTAAAAAAATACTCCCGCCATGGCCCAAGATCTCCTCCTTGGGAACCCCTCGAAAGAAACCTAATTGCCCCACGTTTCCCATTTTCCGTCCCCATTCTACCTAGGGTTTTGGAGTTCCGATCTCCAATGGCGGATGAGACCGCCTTTCGGAGGTCGCCGCGGGCCTTCAAACCCCTCAGACCTTGCTTCCATTCCCCCCGCAGAGGCGCCGATCGCAACGCAGCCTTCACCGATCGGGCCGCCGTCAAGAATGGCGCCGCCAATCCCTTGCCGAGGATACTTGGATCCTCGAAATCCGGCGTGGATTCTTTCCGCAGCAATGGGATTTCCTTGGATCAAATGGAAGCCGCTAGCAATGGCTTAAGGCGGTCGCCGAGGTTCTTTAGTTCCCGGGGTCGCTGCTCCGGTTCCGCTGCGAGCAATGGGAGTCCAAAGGACCCATTTTTAGCTCGATGGGTGATCGATAATGGCGGTTTGAGGCGGTCTTCGAGGACCTCCGAAACAAAGAGTACCAGATCGAATGGTGTAGCAGGCCATGGTGTTTGCAAGGCTCCTGCTGCTAATGGAAGGATGGTCGGGATTGACCTTTTGAGGCTCTCCCCTCTATCGGTTGGTGAAGATGGGAAATCGTCCAAACCAAAAGATGCTTTGAAGTCTAAAAGGCTTGAGAATGGGAAATCTCCGGAGCAAAATGGTTCGCCACCGACTAAAAAGCTGAAAGTCTGGTCAGACAATATCTCGGCGCCTCCTAAATTGACAAGAGCGTTTTCTGCCTCGAAGAATGTTAACGGGATCTGCTTCTTTGTCGGGGACCCTGTGTCGGAGGAGGAGGCAAGGTGGAGGTGGCCTCACCACTATGTAGAGAAGGTAAGCATGCTACATTGCAACAAGAGCTCGTCAAAAGCTCATATCTTGACGTCTCATTATGGATTCTGAGAGCATACTGCATTGTCTCTAGAACTTGTCAAAGATTAGATCTTGGTCCCTTTTTCACAATTTCTTGACCTAAAATGCTGTTTGTATTGCTTTTTTATCTGTTTTTGGTTACTCAAACGAGCTTGCTTATGGTGAGTGTAAAAGCTGACACTTTTATGAGGGAGAATTTTTTTTTGATCCAAATAATTTTAATCAGAGGAGCAAAATTTAATTTTCAGAAATCCCCAGATATTTCAGTGTGGGGCTTCTGACTTCTCCAACCATAACTCCTTTTCGCAGCTGGGTTTGGTTCAGAGCTGAAAGGCTTTGTATGGAAGTAACATTTGTAAATTCATGTGCAGTTTTGATCCTAATGGAAGTTGGCATTCCTCCTTTACGTCCATAGGAGCAGAATTTCATGGGTCATTCATACCCACAAGATTTTACCTTGGCGTGACAGCATACTGCTACTCCTTGATTAACCTTATAAAGGTCTTCTACTGGTCAACTACCATCATCTTATGTGATAGTACTTTAATTGGACTATTCTTTGCACTGTTGAATAAAGCAGTGATGGTCTTATGCTGTTGTACATGGGTTCTAGTGGCATTTTTTGGTGGTCTAATGGTCTGGGGTCGGGTCTTTGATCCTCTCTTTCTCTCCAAAAGGTTCAGTGTAGACTTTCGTGGACTCATTGGGGCCACTTTCTTTTGGACTGGATTAATTGCAAATATATAATGCGAGTCATCTAGGTCTAGACTCTTACCTCTTTTCACTGACATAGTCTAACCTTCGAGTTATAAATTAACTTTTTCTTCAAATTCTAGGCCTGTGGTTTGTATTTTTTGGGAAATGTGTAGGTTCTCTTGAGGCTTGGATTCCTTCTCTCTATGCCAAGGGTCATGAAACTTCCAGCCAAGGCTTTACATACTGGACCATACAAGTCCATACCAGGTGCATGTACCATATTGTACTCGTAGGGACTGGATATGGTACAAAACAAATATATGGTATGGTTGTGGTTCCAACTTAGCACCTTTACAGTGTATTGGTATGATGACATTACCTTACCGTGCCATACCATGTCGGTAAGGTATTAGCATGAGGCTTGGTATCAAGACATAAAAGCATGCTTCTGGCTCCCTTTGGTGTTATTGTGTTTCATGGAGTTTCTCGCATCATGAATTGTATGGGCACCGTGATGCATCCTTGTGACTTTACCATGTTGCATACCGACCTTCCACTTCTATAAACCAGGAAGTCACAATTTTGCTTCTTTCTTGCCCCTAAAGTTATGCTTTTAAAGCTTTCAGAAATGTAAAAACAAATGTTTCTTAATTTTTATGCTTCTTAATGCAAACTAATTACTAAAACTTCTATCAAGAAAATGGTTTCAGATTTTAATGTCATTACTTTGATAATCTTTTGTTTGACTCATGACATCATGTCTTGATTTTGAAGGGTAAAAGAAGCAAGTGTCAGAGCAGAAATGGAAAGTAAGCAACTATTAATAAACTTAATTTTCTTTTTTGGCAGCTTCTGTGCATCTTTTATTCTTTTGACTTATGTTTTTATATCTATTCGTTTAGTGCTGAGGATGAAGATGAAATGATCTTAGATGTTAAATGCCATTACTTGCAAGCTAGTATATGTGGGTGTATTCTTGATATCGGGGATTGCACATATGTGAAGGTGAGCCATTTCATAAGACTATCGCAAGAATTAATTGACTGTCTGGTTTATCTTTTTTTTTTTCACGAATGGTACAATATGATATATTTTCTTTACAAAATGCAGCAGTGCACCTCCCTGATGTGAATTGCTTCCTTTATCTTAATGGTGTTCTCCATCATGTGGTATAAATTGTAAGTTAGAAAAAATGGAGTCAATTAGTATATTTGGCAACCTAGATCAACAGCATGACGCCATAAAAGTTTGTTCTTCCTTGGTTTTAGTAAACCTGTGTCGTCTGGCCAACATCATACATATAACTGCTTGTTGGTCATTGAACTAGTGCAATAAGAGATCGACTACAGTAAGTTTGGGTGTTCTGTGTTATGAAGAGAGTGCTATCATAGAAGCAATTATATGGACCAAGGGACATATTTAATTTGATCAGTTGCTGGCTCCATATGAAGTTTAAACTGTTGCCCAACAGGATATTGTGTTTTTTATCTATAGAATATAGGACTTTTTATCAATCATTCATCATTCATATCTTTAAGCCACATCTTTAAGAAAAACATGGAAATAATGAAGCACAGGCATTTTGGTTTATGGTACAATCACTTGAATTATGATGGATAAGGTTTTGATCATCATGTGTCATTTTGGCTAATTACAGTGCTTCTGGTATAACAAGGCTGACATGTTTTTTAAGGAATAATAAAAGCTGCATGCTGTTAATGTCATACAGGGTGAAAAGGGAAAGGCAAATTATGTTGGCAGGATCTTGGAGTTCTTTGAGACAGTAAGAGGGGAATACTACTTCACAGTACAGTGGTTTTTTAGAGCTGAAGACACTGTGAGTTCCTTGTTACTTCTGATCTTTAATTTTCAAATTCAAATATCTTCTACTTGATTGTGGTGCTTGTATATAAGACAAACATACCATCAACAAGAATTTCAGAAATTAATATTCTTGGTGATACACCATGATTTTAACTTTTGTTCATCTTAGATTATGAAAGTGCAAGGGGCATCCCATGACAAGAAGAGGCTGTTCTATTCTGATTTAAAGAATGACAATCCGCTAGACTGCATTGTGTCCAAAGTCAGAGTTGCACAAGTTCCACCCTGTGTATGCATCAATTCTACTTTTTCTTATGTTGTCAACATATATAAATCTTTTCACTATCTTGTTTATGTTTATTTATTTATTTTTTTACTGTTGTATTTCTTTTTCATGATTCATATATTTTAGCTGATAAAGTTGGACTTATTTGGTCCATACAATTAATTCATTTTCTTTTGCAGGTAGACTTCAAGTCTAAGCCTCTTCCTTCATGCTACTTTTATTATGATATGAAATACTCTGTGGATTATTCTACATTCTATACTATGGAAAACGGTAAGTCATTTTGCTTGATTAAATTAATGCCTGAAATTTATAAGATCTGTTGAAATAACTTTAGATGTGTGTGGTTAACCATCTACCCTACTATAAACTAAATAAAACAAATGAGCATTAATTTTTTGTGTGTCTCTTTGCCAACCTTTGTTTGACATTCCCTTATACTAAGGAGTAGATCATTTGTCAAAACAAGCTTTCGGTGTTCTTCTCTCAGAAGTTAGGCATCATATTATTTCATCACAAGTGAATATATTGTTATTTATGTATGATATTGACAATAAGCTCTATCCATAGATATATGCCTTAATATATGTCGTTTAAATTTGCTCACTGAACCATGTGTCATGGTACCTTTTGTGTTACAAATACATATGTTATTTGTGAGTCTATTTTTAATTATTTTGAAATGAAGATTTATAGTAGAGTGAGTAATCAGTTTATATGGCAGGAATTGTACAAGGCCACAAGCCATTTGTTTTGGTCATAATGCTTTGCAGCTATTTATAACACTATTTTAAATTTGTAATATATATTATATCTATTGTTACCTTTGTCAGAATCCATGCAACTTGTTCAGGGTATATATTGAATGCTAATGTGTGGCTAAGGAAATTTAAATAGAAGACACCGAGCTTCTACTTTTAAATATTTTAGAGCTGAAGATGCCATTGGATTAACTAGGAGATCCTTCCCGACCATGCAATAGGTCGGAGTGCGAGATGTGGATTGTTGGGAAACCTCGCACTTATCCCCTATTCAGAGTGGCATGCAAGGGACTGGAGGGAGCAATGGTGGATCAAGCAGCAGGTAGTCTGAGGATTCTGATCAACATTTGATTGCAAGATGCTTAGTTCAAGACATGACAAATGGGCCTCTAGAACTAGCCATGGTGTTAAGACCAGTAGTGGAGGTAGGGCAAGTCAATTGGTGAAGGCTAGTTGGGCCTCAAGAGGGAAACAGAGAGGTGCGGTCAAGTAGGGCTTTAAGAAGTCCAAATTGAAGGAGAAGGTGATGGTTGGTCTGGTAGAGACGGTTGATGATGTGCAAGTCCAGGACGATGATAGCAAGACACTTGAGTCCTCAAATCTTAGTTTGCCTAGGTTATCTTGTGATAATAGTGATGATGAAAATGAGATCCAAATAGATGATGGATTTAATGATCATGGTGGTTAGGGTGGTGGAAATGAGGCATATGGAAGGGAAGGCAAATCTTTCTCATGCTATGGAGGACCCGAACCATGGAGCCAAAACCAAATCTAACTATCAAGGCGAGGAGCTGCTAGCTTATAGGAGGAAGGGGGCTAGATTTGTTGAAAGATGCGGCACATAGGCTATAGATATTCTAAATCATTTTCAGGAGCCAAGAATAACAAAGAAACATTGACATCGAGAATGCTTGGAGTTTATGACATGGATGGAACAAGAAGCTCAGAGGGGCATACTGGAGTCTAAGCAAAGTCAGGTCATTATCATCGTCAACCAGGGCAAGATCCATTGATGCATCAAATAGTTAGAGTGTATGCTATGGCTCTTCTCCTTCTATGTACTATTCAGATATCATATCTTGATTTGTACAGTTCTATACAATATCCACCTTTATATGGACACATTATGGATTGCAATATGGTGTTGTGCCTCATTATCCTAAGTAAGGATGGCCGGTCTTTTAACCCACATACTATTAGGAGGGCTATCCTAGATAATATCAGACACAATATGAACCAAAGCTTGTTGAATCATACTGAACCAGCTGGTTTGAGGCATACCGAACTGGACCTGTCAGTTACCAGCGTAGTTTGATGCATCAGTTAGAGATATAAGCATGGTAAAGTGTTTGGAGGGAGAGGGAGGAGTGAGAGGAAGAGAGAGGGGAAGCGAGGGAGGGGGGAGAGTGAGAGGGCTTGAAAGCCCTCTCGACTTGTTAATAGGGGTTGCCCTTGTTTGATTTCAAAATAGGGGAACCCAAATTTTTTTTTGCTGATTTCGGGGGGAGAGTGAGAGGGCTTGAAAGCCCTCTCGACTTGTTAACAGGGGTTGCCCTTGTTTCGTTTCAAAATAGGGGAACCCAAATTTTGTTTTCATGATTTTGATATGAAATCAGCAAAAAAAAAAGGTACACCCCAAAATGGCATGGTATAGACCTGTACCATACCATGTAAGTTGAGGACCACAAGGGGCCCAGTATCTCTAACCTATGATATGAAATCACCAAAACAAAAATGGTACATCTCAAAATGGCACGGTACAGACTTGTACCATGCTGTGCAAGTTACGGACCGAAAGGGACCTAGTATCTCTACCCTATGAGCAACAGGGATGTGCTTAGTGTCCAGGTTAGTGTTATAATCCAAGGTAGTGGTAAGCATTAAGCAACTTTTCATGTTGTCCAACAACATAAAAACAAAAATTGCTTGCTTTTAATAGTTGCTAGAATTGTTATGCTATTGACTTGCATGAAATAAAGTCCATGTAGAGAGAGATCCTTAATTGGTTGGTTTTGGTTACTAGAAAACAACTTGATTATAGTAGGGCTTGGATTCGATGTAGATCCTTTGAGCCATTTAGTCAACATGGGTTAGGTCATCCCATATGCTAATGGTAACCTCCTCTTAGGAGGGTCATTTGGTTTGAACATCAGGTTTGAGAAGGAGAATCAGCTACAAGCCACCAACTCTCCCTTGACCCACCACAAACTTATGGCAATACCCCCAAAAGCCCTATACAACCACTTCCATTTTGTATGATAATCCCATTTCCAAAAGATCTGCAATCAGACCATTTGGTATCTCCATGTAATTCTAATAAGATTTGATTTGGTGATGGCTTCCGCCATTGTTGTAAAATAAGGGATTCTAGCTTTTGAAAAATCTTTCTCTACATCTCTTGAAGAGAAAAAACATGGGAGGGCGAAGCTCTTTGACTCTATTTTGGCAATCTTCTGGTCATTAATAGGAAGTGGCATTGTGGTTATTCTGATCTCACCATCTCCTTGCAGTACAACCAGCTCCGTTCTCCTCCATCTCCTTCTTCCTCTTCAACTTGTGCTTCCACTCCTTCGCCCTCTCCCCTTCCTTTCTTTCCCTTAACATTCTTTTGCCTTTGCTCTTGGGGACCCTTAACCCCTTCACATTCCCATCCATGTTCTCACTACAACAAAACCTAAACCTTAACCCTATCTTAAAAAGTCTATTGCTTCTGGCTTCCAAATGAATTAGGTGAACCCATCTGTGAAAGGCCCATCCACAACATTGTTTCTTTCTTTCATTCTCTTATTTAATCAGGTTAATGGGTAATGTTTCATTTAGAGCAGATTATGGGTCGGGCCTCGGGCCTAAACTTTATTCATTTTTAGTTGGCTCTTGGGCCGGGCTTATTTAAAATTTGAAGTTTTCTGTGCCCAAGCTCAGCCTATGATCGGTTCTAGTTTTGTCTATATAGATTAAATTGATCTATTTTAGGCATGGATTCAATAACAATCAAATGGGATGGTACCATTGGTATTGTACCGTTCTGACATGAAATCAACACTGGTACATAGTGTCCACATTGGTGCATACCAATGATATCCTACCACCTGTACTGGTAGGTACTAATGGTTTTTCATTTTTTTGTTGCTATCTATTTCAGTAGTTAATGTTAGTACCAGTGTCATACTGATGCTATACCATTCTTAAGGAAAAATAGTATGGGTTTCAAGCATGGTATTTAAAATTTTCATGTCTTTTTACATTAATGGTTAGGGTTTTGGTTCAGGGATTTTTATTTCACATAAATCTGTCCTAATTTAACATGATCTGACCTGATCAACACCATCCTAGGATAGATTTGCAATTATATAACCATTACTGCATGTATGTCATAAAAAGTTGCACACTTCCACATCCAACTACAAATCTATAGGGCAAGAGTGGAGACAATTCATTTTTTTTAATAACAATCCATCTAGCAGAGGGTCTATGCCACATTGAGACAATCATGGAAGTATACTCAAAGCATGAGATGCATGGTCCACTTCTGGTAATCGAAGCTGAGGCAATATATGCATATGATGATTTTGACTATGATCTAGTAATTAGATTGCTGGCTAGACACTTCTTGTTTCAAAGAACTTGGTTGGTAACAAGCCATTGTTGGAAATTAAACCATGAGCCTTTACAGAATAGATTGTAAATGTTAATATACATGCATATGCCTTCCCAATATATTTAGGCTTCTTGTTTCATTTATTCTTGATTATCTTAACTTCCTTGAGGATCTTTGATGTATTTTTGGTTGAACTCATTTCGCCAATATTGTCAAAAGGCTTCATTTAGTCCATATAATTTTCAGATTATTCAGGGGAAAAGAGTGATTTGTCCCTATCTAATTGCTCAAGAGCTAACCATACCAATGATGCTAAGACAGAGCCAATCGTAAAGCAAAAGGATAGTAGTTGTGCATCTGAAAAGAATGAGCTAGCTTTATTAGATCTCTATTCTGGTTGTGGTGGAATGTCAACTGGACTTTGCATGGGAGCTCATGTTGCTTGTGTGAACCTTGTGACGGCAAGTATCTTCCAACCAAACTCAATGCTTACATGTACCATCTTTATTTTTCATTTGACTTTTCCTAAAACTTTGTTGTGATTCTTCGTTACACTGACTTGTTACTGCTTTCACTGTAGAGATGGGCTGTTGATGCTAGTGAAGCTTCATGTGAAAGTTTAAAACTAAACCATCCAGAAACTCAAGTATGCTGCATGCTTATACTTTAGTATGTTGTTAGCTTGATTTCTAATATCTATTGATAGCATGTACTGATTTGCTCACTAAATAGGTTAGGAACGAGACTGTCAATGATTTTTTTGACTTGCTAAGGGAATGGGAGAAGCTTTGCAAACGTTATGTGGTTAATATTGGTGAAATGAAGGACAATACTTTTTCGAAATCAATTGTAAAAGATTCTGGAAAAGAGGCTCAACTTAATTCTGCAATTCCTGCTGGAGAATATGAGGTGTTGAGACTAGTTGATATCTGTTATGGTGATCCCACTGATGTGGGAAAGCATGGATTAAAATTTAAGGTGTGTAGTCTCATCCATTTTCTATTATTTGTATTCAAGATATTTAATGCCTTTTATTTTACTTTGGAGTCTGGATTAGGGGTACAAATGAGTCAAGCTACTTGCGAGCTACCTAAGCTTGGCTTGACTGCAATCGAGCTCAAGTAGCTCAAATAGTTTTTCAAGGCGAGTTTAGATAACAAGAAACTTGACTTGAAATCTCGCGAGCTTACTTGAATTTATATATATTTTTGATAATTTAGTTTTTATTTATAATATATATATTAATATATATTATAAGTAGGCTAGGGCTCGAACTTAAGCTCACATATGGCTCGATTGATACTTGAGTTGATTTAAGTCGAGCTTGAGTATTGCCTTTTTTTTTTTTTATTATTATTATCAATCTGAGTTCGAGCTTGGGATATTAGGACTCGATCGATCTTGAGTTAAATTTCAAGTCTAAGTATTTTGAATGTAGTCAAGCTTGAGCTTCAACTACTCTACTTGACTCGACTCGATTGCACCCCTAGTCTAGACCCTTGAGATGGTCAAAGCATATTGATTGGTTCCCTTAGTTTTTTTTCCCTTTGAATATATAAAGATGAGATGCTTTTGTATTTGCCATATCACATCTCCCTTTTTATTTTTAACTAGAATACACTAATAAAAGTCTTCAAGATAAGGTTATTTTGATTTTCTCCATTATATAGACCTATTGTTGACAAATAGAAAACTATAAAACTATTGGTGTTTTCATCATCATCTGATGGCATTTGCTAGGATGTTCTGAAGGGCAGAAATGTCATTCAATGAAGAAAAACATGCTGGCCTTCTGATTCAACGTGGATAGTCAAGAAGATCTATCTACCAGCAACCACCTATAGCAGCCATGTGCATTGTTGGTGTAGGTAATTTTGTAGAACTTCAGGGCTATTCCATACTGACATTAATGGTTGGTGCAGCTATTTTTTTTGGAAGTTGACAGGCCTTTTTTGGAAGCCTATTCTTGCCCTTCTTCTTTCCCTTTCCATCAATGCTTCTCCTTCACCAAGAGCCCGTGATGCCTCCCCATCGCCTTCACCCTTTGCCCTCCACCTTTCTCCCCATTGCCTCAGCCCTTCACTCCTTCGTCCTTGTCATCAAGAATGATGACATCGAGAAGACTCCTTGACTTCAAATCCCACGAGTTTGGCAACCCTGACCCCTCCCAAGCCTTCAACGAAGTTGCTGCCCCTGGCTCTTGGCACCCCATCCTTGAGCCCTCCTCTCCATCCAACATAGTGACCCCCACAAGGCCCTCCACCTTTCCGATGTCCATGCCATGATCTCCGTTGACTTCTTCCATGACCCCGCCACCATGGACTTTGCTGCCTTCGACATAGAGAATACCATCTCCTACGGTCACCCCAACACCTGGCATGCCCTCCCCCAGTCCTCCCTCCTTCAAAGTCTCCTGCCCACAAAGCTATCCTAAGTTCATAGAGATGCCCTCACCTTCCTTTTCCTCTGCCACCAGTTCACTGTTGAGGTTAGCAACATGCAGTCCAAGATAAGCCCAAAAACCTCCAAAAAAATGTGGAGAGCTCATCGGAGAGGCTTTAAAGATGATTTGGGGGAAGGCAGATGAAGAAGGAAAAATAATAAAAAAGTAATTTTTCCTAGAAAATAATAAAAATAGAGGATGATAACTAATGAAAGTAATAAACTATTTTTTATGGAAAATAATAAAAAGATGAACGGATTGGCAACCTTTTAATGACAATTTTTTAAATACCCTATTCTATAGGATAGTCAAAATTAGGTTTTTCGAAACCATCCCGAACCACCCGATTTGGGGCGCATCATATCGTACCGGCCAAGAACTGGTACTATTCAGTCCTAGAAAATTGTTCGGGATCCCGGACCATCAAAAATGACCTGAACCAGACCGGTACAGGTCGGTTCGATTCGGTATGGTACACCTGGTTTACTCCTGTTCGGGCTCGATTCGGCCTGGTACGGGTCCGGTTCAGCGATTTTTGCTTGAAAAGGGGGGAGAAAGGTAGTTTTTTCTCAATTTCACCAAGACCGGAACATGTACTGGTACGGGTCCTAATACCGGTTCAGTGATTCTTAGTCAAGATGACTCCTAACCTTTTATAAAATAATATACAGGAGCACCATAGCTAAACCCTTGTCCGACATGACTTAAAATTTTATTTTTGTTGATGGTCATTTTGTTGAGTCTTTGTTTACTAATTTTTTATTATGTTCTCAAAAGTGAAATGGAAGATCTTAGAAAATTATATGCAAGTTCTAGAAAGACCAAGATTTACCATATATACCATACTGAACCGAGCGATATGGGGGCATACCACATTGTTTGGTACTGGTATGCTATACAATGGTGAACCTTGAGGAAGACTATCAGAAGTTGGCATGAATTCTGGATGTTGCTTTTAATTGTAATGAATGACAAAAGAAAAAAATATAAATTTGAGGTTAGGACTTAGGATGGCTTATCATTATAGCTAAGGCTTTTTTGCATGTTGACAGTATTGTTAGTTTTCCATCCTAGATTACCAAAACAAAATGCATGGGTCTAAATAAATAACGACAATTGCAAATAATCTCCTCCATCCAATTACCTTATTCTTTTTAATCCTAGAATGTTCTAAATTCACCATATTAAACAAGTGTGTGTGGAGAACTAGAATATAATGTGCACTAATGGAGGGTAAATTAATGGAGAACTCTATGAGATGGTGTGCCACATAAGTGGCAGTGAAAGCCTAAAAGAGACGTGGGTGTTTTGAGAAAAAAATACATAAAAAACTTACATTGATGAAGCATGTGTCCTTGAACAAATTTATGTCAATGGACTCATGAAGCTGACACATGGACATGTAATAGGCCTGTTTGAATGATAATCAAATTTAGTTGAGTGCAAGGGCACAAATTTGGTAATCAGTTAATGCAACACAAACATATGAATGAGCATTTACAGTTGCTCTCATATCTTGATATTGATATGAGATATCAATAAAAACATGCATAACTTTATCCATTTTATTCAAGAGAAGGTTGCGTTGGAAATGGCCATGATCCCACTCAAGGTTCACTGACTCGAAAATGCACCCCATGCCGGCTGGCTAGTGGTACAGTTTCGTACATCTCATAACGGACCATACCGGACCCGAACCAACATGGAAATGAAAGTGGCAGAGATGGAGAACCAGAGAGGAAAATAGAGAGAAAAAGAGGGGGGAGGGAGGGAGAAAAAGAAAGGGAGGCCGGCGGTGGCCACCGAAGGGCTGCAGTTGCTGTCGAAAGGCCACCGAGGCCTCTGGAGCTCTGCCCTTTCTCGGAGATGGGAGTAGAGAGAGAGATACAGAGAGGGAGAGAAAATGGAGGGGAACATGGCACCTTGTATTTTGCTTTTTTGCATACCAATATGTACTATGTGCAATACCACCTTGTATTGTCAAACCATGAGTACACAGAAGGGCATACTGTGTTACATACCATGGTGGTACATGACCAATATGCAGCTATAGCATGGTACTTCAAGCCTTGCATTGATTGATGAGAATAGTTCTAGATTATGCTAAATTGGGTTTTTGGATGAAGACTTTAAATGATAATGCCTTCAAGAAAACAGAATAAAGACATAGTATATGAAATGTAATTTTGGTGAAAATGATAAAGAAAGTGTGGCCCCAATTAAGATCAATGGACTGAAGCTACCGCAAAGTGATTAGTTTTTCTTTGTAAAATTTATTATACAAAATAATAAAGAGCTAGTAGATTTAGAACTTGTTTGACAAAGTGCAAGATGCTTTCAAGGTATTATAAGATAATGCATACCTTGGCAACTCAAAAGAAAATCTTTGTAGAACTATAATAAAGTTTACAATGTTCTATGGCACAAGATGTTTGACAATAAAGACGGTCTCAGAGAACAACTTAAGTTTAACGAAAATAAGAATATTAAGATGGATATGTGGTATATTTAGGAAGATAGTGAGAAATAGGTATATTAAGGAACCTAGAAATATTATAAATTTGTTATATAAAAAATAATGCTTGAATAGGAATTAGAGATAGCATGTTTCCACTTCTCGTGGAGGGTTTTTTTTGACTTAGTTAGGCAATCATATTTTTTTTTCCCTTGTAGTAGTCTTTGGTGTTAGTACAAGGACACTAACATAAAACACTAATAGGTGAGAAGCGAGTAGGCTCTCTTGGGTTTAGCACAGGTATAGGTATAGCCTCAAGCTCTTAATAGCCATTAACTAAGGCATATCTATGATATGCCCTCATATTTTCCACTAGGTTTTCTTTAGATCATTTTGAAATAGTAAAGGAATAGAACTCCATAAATACTCATCAAAAAATTTCCACCATCTAATAGGCACCCACTCATTCAGCCAATTATTCATGAAAGATAATTGTGCAATTCATCATTTTTTGAGAACTTGTTAAGTATTTGTTAGTATGTCTTGTAATGCACTCTCCTATCCAAGGTTTTAAATCTTGTGGGATGAGGTTGTCCTGTTTTTTCCATGGAACGGGATACACTGTCATCCTGCTCCATCCCGATACTTGGGATGGGAGATGTTTCAAGATGTCCCAATTGGGATGCTGATGGGACGTCCTGTCTCGGCACATGAGATGGTACCCTATCCTGGTGTCCTATGGGATGTGCCACTGGGACCTGAAACCTTTCTTTTATCTACCATAGTATAAGTTGAATGCAAGAATTTTTTTGCCTTAACATATATTCATTCAATATATTTAGAATCTTGCATTTATTTTGGAGCTTATTTTTAAGTTTAAAGGCTCCTAAATGGCATCCTAGTCTCATGATTTTTTTTTGTTCAAGATCTTTTATATCCTCAAGGACAAATATGGTAGATTTTATTGTGCATGCTAAACTTCACTAGATATGATTTACTTGAGGCATTGTTAGGTAGAAAACACCAAATCTGATACATGATTTTTGGGTTACAAAATGCATATATAAATCAAAAAGGATGATCACATAATTTACATAATTACACTTTTTTATTTCATGAAATTTTATTTTTTGATTGTCTTGTCTATGAGTTTAAATGGAAGGTTTTAAAATTTATTGCTAACCTTTAATGTCTGACATGTTTAGGTTCGTTGGAAGGGTTACGGACCTAGTGATGATACTTGGGAGCCAATTGAAGGATTAAGGTATTGCCACTTCATAGGTAATATGGTGTCAGATCTACAGGCTTGACCAATCTCTATTTTTTGACCATTTCTCAGCAATTGCGAAGAGAGAATACGGGATTTTGTAATAGAAGGCTTCAAGTCAAAGATATTGCCACTTCCTGTAAGTGTTTTTAGAAACTCTTTTAATAAGCTATTACTTCTTTTAGCTTTTATTATCTCTTATC
This sequence comes from Areca catechu, assembly GCA_021397845.1. Taxonomy (NCBI): domain Eukaryota; kingdom Viridiplantae; phylum Streptophyta; class Magnoliopsida; order Arecales; family Arecaceae; genus Areca; species Areca catechu. The sequence goes on from CM038050.1 coordinate 159,633,715, forward strand.
AATTAACTACTCCAGGGTGATGTAGATGTTGTATGTGGTGGCCCTCCATGTCAAGGTATCAGTGGCTATAATCGGTTTAGAAACTTCGATGCACCATTAAATGATGAGAGGAATCGACAAATAGTTGTCTTCATGGACATTATACAATATTTAAAGCCTAAATATGTCCTAATGGAAAATGTTGTTGATATATTAAAATTTGCCAAAGCTACACTTGCTCGATATGCTTTTAGCCGCTTAGTTTGTATGAACTACCAAGCAAGGCTAGGAATCATGGCTGCCGGTTGTTATGGCCTTCCACAATTCCGCCTGCGAGCTTTCTTATGGGGGTGTCATCCTTGCGAGGCAAGTTTATAATTTGTTGATGCTTTCATAATCCATGACATTATGACACTTATATTCCATAGTTAAAAATTCTTTTTTGTCTTGTAGAAACTACCCCAATTCCCACTCCCTACACATGAAGTGATTTTGAAGGGTGGCGCTCCACTAGAATTTGAGGTATTTTTTAATGCAGCTTCTTTTCATGATTTTATATAGTTGAGATCTTCATGACAAGATATAATGTAATAGCATGCATGCATTCCATCAATGCTTTTGTTTTTCCACTTTGATACATCTCCTTATTCATATATGCATGTAGTTTCATGCATGTGCTCCCAGAGGGACAAGACATGCCTATTTGGTGTCTTATAAGTAAATATAAATGTTGCATGTTCTTATGTGAACAAGTTTTTGCTCCAAAACTTGCCCCCAATTTTTTATGAAGATTTCCTTGGGAACATTCTAAACTTGAGAGGTGTTTCATGGTAACCTTAGACATTATTAGATAAAAATTGCCATTTGATTGGATCATTATAATGTCTAAGATAACATCTTGTTATATAAAACCATAGGATTACCATTGTAGTTCTATGACTTTGTCTATAAAGAAGTTGCTAGATTTTTGTGGAAACTCAAGTCTTGCTCCTTTTTTTGGCAAGTTGAGAGATCTTTTGTCAAGTCAAAAGCTTTAACTAGGAACTAGTAGATTTGATGGTTTTTTCAACAGTTAATGCATAATGTTTTAGATGATCTTTTATATGTTGTTATTTGGTGGGTTTTGATCCAAGTACCACCTTCTTGAACTTGAACTCGTTGGGGTCTAAATTTTGACCAACCATACCATCCACCAAGTGGGTTGAAGTATTGGTAAATATTAAGTCTTTAGACTTGTAGGATGTATAGTTTGGGTATGGATTGTGTGCTAATCAAGATATCAAACTAGTCCACTTTGAGAAAAAAATAGAGGGATGAGGATCATAGAGGTGATGATAATGTATAATGCAAGGTGGGAAAATGGTGATAGAACTTTTAGGTGGAACCAAGTTTTTAATACATCACTATTGTTCAAATTAAGGTTTCCAGTACTGATATCGGGTCTCGTACCGGTAATTGACCAGTACAATATGGTATCGATACCATATTATATCGTGTATTGGTACAGTGAGGCGTGCCGGTTTGGACCGGTATGCTAATTTTTTTTGGATCTTTTTAGGATTAATTAAATATTTTAATGTCTAAATAAATATTTGTTGATGCTAATTGATGTTTGTATCACTTCAAAATACTACGAAATATTATCTAGCCTCCAGCGATAATGTATTATTTTTTAAGAATTTTTTATAAAATAAGATTAATAGTAATTAATTGAAGTGAAAGGTGAAATATAAATATAATTACATACCGATATTTAGAATCGGGTTGAGTATCGATATCTATAAACATCAGGATTATTAATATACTCAGTAGGAATAGTAAATATCTCTAACCAGGCAGCATGATAATCTTGTAAGCTTATCCCAGGAGGTATGCATAATAGATCGTAATTCATCGCAGATCCTTCGTTGAGATCCTGACTCTGAGAGATATTTAGAGATTGATATTATGGCTGTGCAGGGGCCCATCCAAATATACCGGTAGCAAAATCAGATCCGTAAGATGTTCCAGGTTGCATGGGATAATAATCACTAGAAGATGATGTGTTGGATGCACTATATCCATATCCATATGAATCACAAGCTCCCGGTGCCTGCAGGTAAGAGAATCTAGAATACGAGGATGATCCTGATACATCCATGGATCTTACTCTATGTGCAAGATTTGCAACTGCATCATATCGTGAGCTATCTCGCGGGAGCCCGTCGTCTATATGGAATCGTATCATCGCGGACTCTACCAACTGGTACATCATGATCTATATCCTGTGTGGCGTGAGTGAACTGCAACTCACCAGTGAATCGAAGATGAATGGCCGGCTGTCTCCTGTCTTCTGGTCCCTTCCTGATCACTAGATCTTCCACTATTTAAAGAAGTACTAGCACTATCTCTAGTATCTGAATCTGAATAAACTGAGTGCTCCAGTGAAGAAGCAACTGTCTTTCTTTTTCCTGTCTTTGGACCTAATAGATGATGGAAAGGAATGATGTGATGTATCCGTTGGAGCCCTGTGAGGAATATTACTTCTTGCCCATTGTTTAGCATCCATCTAGCCTTACTAGCCGTAAAACTAACTGATCGAGAAGGTGATCCTGGCTCATCAAGCTTTGGCTTTTACTATTGATTTACGATCTATATAATTATCGGATTTTCATCCTTATCAATATAATTACTTGCAATAGGATCAGAGTATTTCAGTTCAACTTCGTCAATTCATTTTAGTCTCAATTTTAAATTATAGTATATATATACAAGATCGTTGAAACTTTTCTGTTTTAGACTATTCCTTTGCTTTGCTTGGAGTGGAAAAGGTTGAAGGAAGACTATTCGCACTCACATTCACTAGATGACACCGTTTGGAAGAGAATCTTGACAGTAAGAATTTTAAATATTTTGCTGATCCATCAAAATGCATCCATCATTCAGTTACAAAAGACATTAAATCATTTAGAATTTCAGATTCAGCAAAATTCAAAAATTACTTTGAATCTAATATTAAACTTATTAATACCTATCAAGATTTATCTTTGATTTACTTCTGATAGCTACATTGGATCCAAAAGAATATGCCTTTCTTAAAAAATTGTCTGGAAAAAAATTATTATCATGTGTTACTTGTTGAAATTACTGCTAATGAAAATTACTCAACATTTCAACCTAACTTGTTTTAGGCACAACTGCAATATTTAGATTGGATTCCATCTTATATGTAACATTGCATAGGACAGATATAAGCTGATCATCTATGGCAATGCCCGGTATGGAGTACTGGAATCTCGAATTCAGATAGTAAGCTGTACGTACATTTTTAGAATTAATTAAGTGCACTTGTACAAATATAATTAAATTTAAAATTTTAGAGCGTTCATGATTTACTGCTTATTTGTTAGATGTAAATCTGAATTCATTTGATAATTTCACTGTCCATCAATGATCCGGATATACTCATTGGCATGTGTTGGATCTGCTTTTTGGATCTTTTTCTGTCATTTTTATCATGTAATAAAGGAAGTCCATCTGAGCATATCGCTCAGAGTCCACAGCTCGAAATATCTCATATGGAGGCTTGATAGCCTCCACTTTCTTTTTGGCTCGCTACCTGAATGTCTATCTCATCACTAAATTCTTCACAATGCTTTTTTCAGTATTTGTCTTGGCATATCTGTTCTACTATCACTCTTGACTGACAAACATTTGATGCAGCTACACTTTCTTGTCAAGAAGACTATCAAGTGCTATATAATTTGTAGCAAACCGTGTGACTCATGGTCTCAATATTTCTCTTCCAATAAAGATTCTCATCAATGATAAGATCCATGTATGGTTATAGATGAATTTGGTGATAGTCTGTACTAATTCAATTATCTTCAGTACCTTACGGATCTTTTCAATATCTATCAACATGAGGTCAATACAATATATAGCACAGGGATCCAGAAAATATACGGTCGTTGTTGCATCAAGAGTGCCCTACAGATCTATACTGTGGTCCATTTTCTGGATGTCCTGCATGATATTTTACTCTCCCACTCGATCAATCACCTCCATAAATTTAAGGATATAGTTGCTGTCGTGTACTTGATTTGAAGTATCAATCAATAGAGTTATGAAAAGTTTTTCCATCACAATAAGTCAAGAAATTGATGATGCTTCGTCTAGCAGGACTAGTCTAGCCATTATACATTACTGTCAATCCATATACGGGCCACTTACTCTGATAGGAGGCAATCTAATTTTTTAGCTCCTTATTGCTGTTCAGAAGCTTATCATAAATATTTCTTGATCTTAGAGGATTTATACTTGTACCAGCAGCCTGTATAGATACAATAGCTGAGTGATAATATGGATTGTCTATTACATATGCTGGGATGACTGAAATAAAATCAGGATCCAATAGCCTACCACATATCCTTCTTTTTATCATTTTTCAGCATACTATCAATCCTCTGTTGTTTGAAACCTCTGCTCGAAAAGATATGTGGATCTATGTCGTGGATAGTTGTTCTTGTTGGAATGTCCGTGGAAGACTTTTTCTACTGCCAAATGCTTTCAACATGGATGCAATATGGTTGGTGCATTTCCTAACGGGCTCTCTAACTGAAGAAGTCCTTTAAACTGTCTTAAACTCTCCTGCAACACTTTCAGAGCCTGATCGTGATCCTGATTCAAAAATTGATGATGCAAATCGCTCTCTGTTCGTACAAGCTTGCCTGGATGGTAGCATCGATCTGTACCTTCTCATCGGAAGGAATATATGTTCCCTCTAACTTTCTGGATTGATAAAGTGGTTCTGTGGCTCTACGGTCCACCTCTACCTTCTTTAATACATTTTCTTTTCTTGCTTGGAAATCAGTAAAATACTTTTTCATCAATTGATGGACTTTTTGTAGACACTGTCGGCATATAGATACATTAGAATAGCCACTAACCAAGTGTTGCTTCAATTTTGTTACCCTACCATCTTTGAACTCCATATTGCATCATTTATATCTCCAATGATGCCAACCCAAAAGCATTTCTTCATGCACCTAACCAATGTCACGCTTTGGATCCTTCTTTCTCCTTGATGGATCCATTCCTGAATATTTAAAAAGCACATAAGCTCAATAATTACATAAATTAATTAATATTTTGTTTATTTGATATTTTTATTTTTTATTTAATTATATATATATATATATTTAATTTTTTAGATTTAAAAATATAAAAAAATAGAATATTATAAAAAATAATTTGATTTTAGATTCATGTAGGATTCTATCATAGATGCTACATATATATATATATATTTTAAATAGTAAGCATGCATGAAAGATCACTTTTTCTTCAATATTAGACATAGAGCATTATTCATAAAATGCATCAAAATTTGGATAAATTGACACGAAATTTATAGTGAAAGTAGCTTACAAGATATAGAAGAATAATCAATTATTGCAGTTTTTTTAATTAATTAATTTATTTTTTATTAATTTTTTAATCCAAAAATATTTTTTAATTTTAAAAATCATATACTTAACAAAAAACACATTATCTTAGCCTCGTGTAGATTTTTTATAGATCTACAACATACTCTAAAATCATGCCAAAATAAAAAATCTTGATAGCATTTTTTCTTATTTTTTTATTTTTTACGAATTTAAAAAATAGAGGGGAGAGGGAGAAAGAGAGAAGGGAAGGTTTTGTGTATCTCGAATCCACTTTCTTTCTTACTATTTCGGTGTTTGATTGGATTGAAATACTGAAAAAATTTGTTTTAAAGACTTCTTTTTCCTTTTCTATCAAAACTGAGAGCTCGAGAGGCTCTCAATTGCTTAATATCAACCCCCTACCCATGTCACTGTAGCACATTAAACAATATTTGAACTGGACTGAACCTGTCCGAACTGTGCCTGAACCGATTGGTTCGGTGCGGTTCGGGCTGGTTCATTATTATATTTTTAATTTTGGAATGGGAAGAACCGATTTTATAAGCCAAACTGTGCCGATTGGATGTCGGTTCGGTTCGGTTCGGTTTGGCTTGAACGGGTTGGTTTGGCACGGTTCGGCACAGTTCGTTGAACTTTGGTTACAAGTGGTTCTTAAACATGTTTTAGATCTCTTTTATTGAATTTTCCTGCTAGGCTTTGGGACTGCCATAATTTCATGTGCTAATTTCAATACTACCTTCCATTACAGCGCAATGTTGTTGGTTATGATGAAGATCAAGCACGAGCACTGGAGAAGGCCCTTGTTCTGGAAGATGTTCTTTCTGATCTTCCAGCAGTAAGCCAAACTTGTAATATGGAAAAGGTCTTTAATTCTTGATGGTCTCAAGCAAACAAATCTAATCCATTCGACTCTTTATTTTAGGTGACAAATAAGGAAGTCCGTGATCAGATGCCATATGGAAATGGTCCGCAAACAGAATTCCAGAGATATATTCGGTCATCAAAGTTTGGTACGTTATTTTTATTGTCAAAAATGAGAAATGTAGTTAATACTTGGACTGGATTAGATACTTATAACATGTTATTGCTTTATTGTATTTTTTGAAATCTATCTCCTTCTTAAGTTAATGCTATGATAGAATTTCCAAGCTGGAATTTCATTAAAACCATAACCATGACTGTCAAACCTTGTTCCAACTCCCAACTACATGGGTCAGCTTTATGAATCACAATCCACATCTTATATAGGACTACCTCTGATGGTATTTCAAGCATTTTGATATCCTTTTTCACAACTTTCATCTGTTCTACTGCAGGATTTCTCCTTCTCCTCCTGACTCCTTCCACAAAGACTAATACAAATATCCTTACCAATGCCCCATCAAAATTTTGTTGTACATGCATGCATTCACACTTGGTTCTTCATCACTTAATCCTTAATCGCTACATCTGTTACAACTCCTCTAAGCTCTGGTATATATATTCATCACTCTACTTCTAAACTTAACTTCCAAATCAGCATCCTCATTTTTGCTAAATTCAACTTGTTCTTTGGGAAAACTTCATTGCCAAACATTGTACAACTTTACATTTCTTATTCCAGTCTTTGAAGTTCTCTCGAATTGCCAAGATATGTGTTGGTTACATAATAGTTCAAACTTCAAAAGCATTTCACTTCATCCACCTTATACTAAATAGTTCTTCATTTATCTCTCCATTATTTTGTATAATAGATTCTAAATAGTGAAACCAATTTTTCAATTGTATCTCTAGTCCATCAATCTTAATCGGAGCCTTTCGCTAAAGTTGCCTAACATGTTCTTTGTTTTTCTTTTATTGGTTCTTAAGACCCTATCTTTTGATGCCTTCCTTGTAAATCCAATTTAACAATTAACATTGTTGTCTTATCATCAATTAGAATGACATCATTAGTAAAAAAACATATATTATGATGTTGAATGTTATTTTGTCAAGGATAAGGCTGCAAATGGGTCGGGTTGATCCATGACCTGACTTGGTCTAACCCGTTTAGACCCGGTTCTATCCATTTTCAAGGATCCGTGGATCTGGGTCGAGTCCTAAAACTGGACCGGTTTCTTTTTTGGATCGGGTCTGGGTTTATTGAATTCGGATCCGATTTGTCTTGAACCTGGTAATACTATTATGATCTAGACTTATTTTGACTTTTAAGCTATGATTTAACACTTTTATGGATCATATTTTTAACATAAAGATAGATTTATAATTATTTTTATATTTTAATTTATTTTGAGATTATTGTTTTTTGTTTCTTTTGTATAATTAATAGTAGTTGGCTATGCGATGATTAAAATATAGTTGTCTATATTTGATCTAGATTCGATTCAGATCCAAATTTTTTAGATTAAGACTAAGTGATATGTGGACTCGATTCAACTCGAATAACCTGTTAGGTCAAAAATTTTGGCCGTGGACCCGATCTGAGCCAACCCGATCTTTTATCTGGTTGGGTCCGAGTCCAATAATAGGACTCGATTAAAGAATCGGGTCGGGTTGAGGTTATGACCAGGTCTAACCCGACCCATTTTCATCCCTAGTCAAAGATGAATGCAAAATGATATAGACTTAATGAAGTTTTTTAGGGTAGTTGTGCTGCAACCTTGTTGGTTTGTAATGAACCAAGCGGTTTGTGCTGAACAGCTTAACATTGCAAAGCATGGTCTTCTCATCTTTAACCAGGGTCTTATTATTTTTTTCCCTAAGATGGAAATGACTCATTTTAAAATTCAATAACTGTTATAATTAGAGGACTGTCTTGGACCAGCTAACTGCAAATTTTCCTTGTTTGGATAATTGACACCAACTTCTAGCTTGCTACTGGATGTTATTACTACATTGTGCATGTTTCATTCATAGGCCTTTAGGCTCTGGTATTATTTTATTGCATGTAATAACCTAAAAATTGGCTACCTGGCATAGGGTATTAAAAAATAGATGGAACAAGGAATGCTAATATTATCAACAACTGTCTATTAAGAAGCTGCTTATTGAGTTGTACAGGTTCTTATACATATTGGTTGTATTGTCTAATGAGGTATTTGGTTTACTCCGAATCTCACATAAATTTTTGTCTAAATTAATTCTTATAGGACTTTATAGTAATTAAAGATAACTATCAACTAACGTTTTACAAATAAATTGTCACACGGTTAAACTTGTCATGGAAAGGATCAAAGTGGACCCAAAAAATCCTGCCAACCATCATCAGTAGATGTCTACATCTTTTATTGTTATAAATTATGATGCATGCGTTATCCAGAAAAAGTTTGCTGAACCTAATTTCTATCATCAAGTTATGCTCTCTCTTGATATATATGTATGTATGAATTCCTATATTTATGCTCTCTTGCTATCTAGAATTGATTCCTCATGAATTGCTAAATGCTCATGCAATGAATTCTAGCTTTTTTCTTTGGCCTGCTTTCCCTGGTTTTCTTTTCACCACCTATTTGGATAGATACATATGTATATTCATGTCTATCAAAAAGTTTTATTTTTTTGTCAATGTTCCTTATTGAAATATTGCTTTTCTTCAACATTTGCAGAGACGTTGGGATTGACAGCTAATTGTATAAAAGGTTCTCAATCTATGTTGTATGATCATCGCCCTCTACCTCTAAGTGAGGATGATTACTTACGAGTTTGTCAAATTCCACGGCGAAAGGTTGCTTTAATGGATTCAGGATCCATTTTCAATTTGAAAAATTAAGATCTTGTGATAAGATATTCTAAATAATTTTGTAATACCATAGGGAGCAAATTTTAGGGACCTCCCTGGCATCATTATTGGCCGTGACAATACCGTTCAGTTTGACCCAACAATGGAACGGATGCTATTACCATCTGGAAGGCCACTGGTAAGCATGTATTACTTGCTTGTACATTGCATGTCAGAGGATATGGTTATGTACAACCGAGTTGACTCCTAGAGCACTTGTATTAGTCAAATTTCTTATAAAATTGTTGTTTTTTTTTTCTTTGCACAGGTTCCAGATTATGCCATGAACTATTGGGAAGGAAAGTCATTAAGGTTAGTTTACATTTTCAATGAATGAATTGCATTTGAAGTATTCTTGATCCTTTTTTAATATGTTGTTTTCTAGATACTAATGAAATGTATTGTAGACCTTTTGGTCGACTATGGTGGGATGAGATAGTGCCAACTGTTCTGACCATACCTGATGCTCACTGCCAGGTAATGTCTGTTACTGGACTTAAATCTGCGTAATCTTTTGATCTTAACTCTAAGAATCACAGACTTAGAACCCCCAATTTTTTAGGCTATATTACACCCTGAGCAAGATCGAGTTCTCACTGTTCGAGAATGTGCAAGGTTGCAAGGCTTTCCTGATTACTACAGATTCTGTGGAACAGTAAGGGAAAGGTACTCTTATCTGTTTTTTCATTTTCTTCCTGCAACCTTTTTAAAAATAAATTGTATTTTTGTTGTCTATGTGAGTTTTGGGCATGACTCCCTCCAGTGACACAGCATTGAGATGGCATGCTTAAAATGCTGTTGGCAAACTTTTTGCTTTATTTTAGAGCCACCGGTGGTGGAGGTCACTTTACGTTTTCGATTGGATAAGAAATCTTCTTTGTTCTTTTAGTTTAGTTTGCCTTGAGTCCACTCACACAGTGATTTATTGTTTATTTGGATTTTCTTGGGGGACTGAATGAGTTTAGCTGTTCTTAGTTGAGTTTGATCAAGTACTTTGACTAGTAGAAACTTGTTTGTTGTTGGATGGGTGACTAGGATGTGTTTAGATTGGATAGTGGCCCTGTCACTATTAAAAGGTGTCTATTTGTAGGTTGATTTTTTTTTTAATCATTTTTTTCAAATATTGACACAATTTAAAGATTTTCTTCATTTTTGGTTCTGTTCCTAGAAAATTTGTCCCCTTTTGGTTGAATGGCTTTTCCCTCTTTCACAAAAAATGACTACTTCCTACATTTTCTGCATTATTATAAAGGGGTATTCCATCAGTTTATTGTGATTTCTCTTGTGCTGGCAGCTAAAGGGAAAATTTCCGGAAAAGCATTCTATGGCTCAGAATGTTGGGCAATAAAAAGAGTCCAAGCAAAGAAGGCATGGTAGAAATGAGAAATTTTAGATTGGAAATTGTAATCAAACAAAGATGGTCGATGACAAATTGATAGAGTACCAATTCTGATGCTTTGGGCATGTCTAATGATGGATGAGGATGATATCATATGGAGAAGTGGTTGGATGTATGTGGATGAGTCTAGGAGGAAGGAGGAACCTATGTTTCAAAAGGATGGAAATTATGAGTTTATAATGATCGATTGGATAGGGAATTCAGAAAACTGGCCTTGTTAGTTGGGATAAAGCTTCATATTTTGTGGTCTAGGTTTTTCTTTTATTTTCCCCGAAATGTACTCTAATAATTAAGGGGGAATCTCAATCATGCAAATGTTGCTTTAGAGAAAACATGACACACCTAGTTTACTCTTTCATCATTCTAAGGTGTTAGCGGGAATGTTGTGGCTTAACTTTTAGAAATGAAAGGTTGCCAAAAAAAAATGACACTATTTGTGGCTTGGCCAAAAAGAAAAAAACTAGAATACTCATAAATATTGTAGACATCCTTAGGATACATATTTATATTGATTTTTCAAATATCAAACTAGTCATGTATTTTAATTCTAAGATGTTAAATAATGGTCAATTCAATTCTCAGGTTCTTAAATCAACCTTTGCTTCCCTTATCTTGTTAAATTGTTTTAATGTTTCAACTAGAGTAGTTGTTCAAGTTAATCAAAAATTCAAAACTATTGGTTCAATTAACATGTAAGAACTACAAGCTATCTTGAGAAATGGTCATTGCTTATGTTCAATTATTCTCTAAAACAATTACATCAATTTTTCCTTTAACTTTTGTTTCTTTTTTATGACCATGTGATGTAAGGTAGTACGTTAAGTCCCCGTTTGGAATTGCTGTTGGTAGTAAAGCTTTTGGAAGTACAGCTTTCAAGAATTAGAGCTTTTGGAATTAGAGTTTTTATAAAAAAGTTGTTTACTATTTAGTAACCATATTTATAAAGTGCTTTGGAACTTTAATGTATTTTTGCTAACCAAAATAAAAAAATAGTTTTGGTATAATAAGATGACAATAAAAGACATTGCATAATATTGTATAATAAACAATAATACAATATATTATTATATATTAAAATAATATAATATAATATAATATTATTAATATATAATATACTATAATAGATTATATTATATGTTTATAATATGTCATAATGTTAAATTATTATTATACTATATTATATTTATAGTGTAATAATATAATATGATGTGATATAAGATATAATTATGATATTTATTGATGGGTATTTTGGTCATCAAGTTTTTATTTAAATCAAAACAGCTTTCCAATTTTTCACCAAACATCTTTGTAACATTCAAAAGTGCTTTTGAAGAGCACGAAAGTATTTTCTTGATATTCTAAAAGCTTAGCCAAACAAGACCTAGTTCACGTTTGCATATCTAGCTTTGAGTTAGTGTATGATTTATGAATGATTATCATTAGATATGTGGACATCATGATCTTTTCTTTCATAGATATACAAAGTTTATAGACTCCTGTTTAATCAGATATGCAGCCTCATGTCTCTAACACTTGAGAAAATGAAAACAAGGGAAGTTCATCATATAAAATATGGTAGCGCAGGCATTAGGTTCACTGTGTATTTGGGAACATTCCTTCAAGGCATGCACCTGCAACTCACATGATGTTACATTTAATGTATGCACAAGTAAAATTAGAGCAACAATATGTGAAGTTAGATAAAAGTGAAAGAGAAGCAATAGGAGTGTTGCTCACAAAATGGGTTTGCATTTTATTAATTCCAACTAGCAAGTGGATAGGAGACTTGCCTCTTGACTGTGGCCAGTGAGTGGTGTAAAGGGCAACCTATGATGTTTAGCCTTTTAGGTTTTGATAAAATTTGGGCATGTTGAAATTGCAAATGGGCTTTTATCTGAAACTAATTGGCATGCACTCACTTTCTCCTTGCATGCATTCCCTTTCATTAATCTCTTTCTTAAAATATGAGTGAATATGAGAAAATGGGAGGCTACATATCAATTCCTAGTTTCCTGCTGCCATTCATCATAAAGAACAAGGGATTGGTCATGTGCAATACATGGGGCTAGTGAGGGAAGTGGAGATCAAGGTTTTAGATCCCGTGGGATGGGGCTTTCCCAATTTTTCTCTAGAATGGGACGTGCCACCATCCTATCTCGTCCCAACACTTGACAGGAGATGTTCCAAGATGTCCCAATCGGGATGCTGGGATGTTCGCCGGACGTCTTGACCCGACACAAGGGATGGTATCCTGGTGTCCCGTGGGACATCCCACCGGGTGCTGAATCCTTGGTGGAGATGCAACATGACTAATCAAGGTTAGTGATGTAGATTTTGTGTTGTTGTAATAAAATTGCATTCTGATGTTACCATGCTTTCAAATGCTAGAGAGTATTGGCGGGTAAGAAAGATTTGTAAAACTGACTCATGGATAGATCAGGCTTGTTCTTGAATTATGGATATAAACTATAAGCTTTAAATATCTGAAACTATAAGCTCTATATATCTAAGTTGATACTTTTCATTGAATACAGGGATTATGTTTCTGTTTGGCTTAAACTTGTTCCCTTAAAGATGAGAGTAGTTTTCTGGACAAGCCTTTCTTGTCTTTATCTCCATTTTTCCATGCTAATACATGTCTGCAAGAACCTTGGAGGTCACTTCCTGGTTGCATTGGTTTAAACTTTAAACAGTCTGATCACCAATAATGTTGGTCAAGCAGTCCCACTATGACATTTTACATTTCCTATCATGCTGTCTCTCGTCCAAAGATGCTTTGACCAGGTAATCAGTACAAATTCTCATGGTTGATGTAAAGACAAACTTTTATAAATCCAAAGGGTTGCCGATGTTTGTTCTCTTCGGAGACATCTGGTAAAATTGAAACAATAGAGAGAAGATTAGCATGCCCCCTATGAATGGAGGACATGCACAAAACTTGCTTAAGGTTGTTTACTTGGTTACAATTGCATATCATGATATGCATGAAGTTCTCTAGCTATTTGTCTGAAGGTTTGTGGTACCATGTATGTGCCTTTATTACGGAGGAAAATTTGTCGAATGTCATCCCTTGCTGTCATTGATGCTGCTGCTTATTCCTTACCCCGCACTAGGACCGAAAATGGTTCGGTCGGTTCGGTTTTAAGTAATTTTTTGAAACCAAACTGACATTTCGGTTTAAAAGGTTCATAAAACCAAATATTTGATTAAATACAATTGGTTTCTTCAGTTCAATTTTGTATCTGTTCAATTTGTTCATGTAGCTTTTCTAAGTATTTGAATGGTTTGAATGGTTTTTCGGTTTAAGCGGGTTGGTCGGTTTGATTTTTTAAAGAATGAAAAGAGGGAGAGAGGGAGAGAGAATTAAGAAGGCAGAAAGTCATTGAAAGAGGAAAGGTCATAAACGGGAAAATGAAAGTAATAGACTTAAACAATATTCTAAGGGATGGGAATATAAAACATGTAATATAGATGTGTCCTTGTATATATAAATATATAAAATGATGCTGGCTAATCTGTTCTGTTCGGTTTTAGCGGGTTACATTAATCAGTAAAGCGATAATCGAACCAATATTTCAGTTTTTCTGTTTTATTAAATCGAACCGAACTAGTTAAACCATCAAACCACCATATTTGTTCGGTTTGGATCGGGTTGAGCGGTTTAAATGGTTTGATTGGAATTTTGTACACCCCTACCCCACATTCATGCTGTATGATTGTTACTTTCATAACCGTCTTTCAAATGGTTGTTTTAAGGTAACCAAGCTGTTCATAAACAGCTTAAGCTCAGCTGCATAACCAGCTCTACTTGAGTTTGCTGGATTATGAATCCAGCTAAACTTTTTTTCAGGTAAAGACTCACAAACAAACTGAGCCTGAATACCTTGGGCCAGCAAAAATGGATAAAAGCTCCAGCTCAGCTTGATGACCAGCTTGTTGTGTTAAGAAAGAAGCGAAGCTTGAACATCTTGTTGGTGGTATAACCATAAAATTTGAAAGTTGGATTAGGAAAAATAAATGGAAAGTTGAGAATTCTTAAAACTGTGAAAAAACATTTTTGATGTGCTTGAATTGGAGGTGTGCCACGTGCTCCCTTAAAAGCAAGATTACTCCTCTCATCCAGGTGTGATCAACAGGTATGCTCCCAAGGTACAACTGATCTTGATAATGTTTGAATGCCTCCAAGCACTACATGAGGGTGTGGATGTAGATGGCCCAATGACTCCATCAAATCTTCTAGAGAAAAGTATTGCAATGATTTGAAAGATCTAATAGTAGAGTAGTGGTGCGGAAATTGTGGAGGAAAGGAGAAAAGGATTGGAAAAGGGCATGACTTCTCAAAAGAATGGGATCAAGGCAACACCTTACTTTGTAGCTTTCTTGTTGTTATCTCTTCGAACTCTGGTGGTGAGATTATTAGAACCAGACAGTCAATATGGCTTTACTATTTGTTTTTCTAATAACCGACATTCAGAAGTCAAGGAGATCCAACAGCTAGTCCATGGAGAAACCAATTAGAGGGCCTCCAATAGCTAGTATCCCATTGACTTCTGTGATTATCAGAATCCAATGCAAAGTTGGAAAGCTGCCCAAAAAGGACATGACACATGTTCCGCACGTGCATGGCCAACCAGCTGGCTAGCGATGCTGCCATGCCCAAGCACATGAATGGCATGGCATGGTGAGCTAGCCGAGCTGAGTGCACACATGTGATGTTTGGCCTAAAGGTCCATGAATCCAACCTAGCTCCACTAGTTGGACAAGATATAAATGCAAGTGGTCTTGTGTTTACTCTTTCATTGTGGTACTAAGTAAAGGAACAGGAAAGAGACCTAAGAAGCTTCAATGATTGAACTTTTCCAAATTGATCTGGTGTTTTGCCAAACAGCAAAACCAACTGAAAATACCTCTAAGCCAGAAACTTCCATACAAATTTCAGAAAATTATTAAATAATTAGAGATCATCAATCACATCTGATGTCAATCTTGGCTCAAGCTTGAATACAATTTTTATGTAAACAGGAGAGCCCGAGCAGCTTAATACCCAGCTCCACTCCTTTGCACCCTTTGTTTTATCTACTTATACATTTGTAGTTGTAGGTCGTGGCTTGCAATGGTTGCCCAAATATTGGACTCTTTGTAGGTTGTTTTTCAGAGGAAATACCTTTTTTCTTTTTCTTTTTTTCTTCTCTCAAGAGATCATTCTTTTGTTGAATTATTTGTTTGTATCTGTGGACGTTGACATTTATTTCACCTTTTTGTTATTTTTCATGCATTGCCTCCATTGTGAAATGTAGCTGTAATATTAGAAAGCTACTAGTGTAAATATGCTCAAATTTCACTTGAGCAACGTGTGATGTTTGCTCACCAGTAAAATTCCAATTACTGAGTTGCTGATTTTCTAATTCTATCATGAGAGATTAAGGACTTTAGTTGGTTGTCTTTACTTCCCATGCCATCTAATGTTAATCTGTCTGGAATTCTCATGTTCTGAAGTCAATGCAATGAACTTGCAGATATCGTCAAATTGGCAATGCTGTCGCTGTTCCAGTTGGTCGAGCTTTAGGGTATGCAATGGCATTAGCATGGCTGAAGAAAAGTGGTGATGAACCCCTCATGACCCTCCCACCCAACTTCTCACTCTCGCACAAACTTCAGAATCTCTCTAGCCCACCTTTTAAAATGACATAGCAATCACCTCTCCTCCCTGTCTCTATCTATCCTGTAACTTGGACTTTTCTCCGTGATAACCCAGGGGGCATTATTTTTCTTACAGTTTGCTCATTTGCCATTCTACCTCTTTGACTCATTTTTCCCTGTCACCATTGTTAGCAAATGCGTGAGTTATTTGGTAGAAATAAAAGATGGAAATGCATCTCTTTCTGTGCTCCATCTGTTCTCCATGATTTTTTGACTTTGTTAGTTGAACCATTTGAACATTGAGAAAATTTGCACTCATGTGCTCTCACCCTGGAGCTTTTCCTTCATCAATTCCTTTTCATTAGTGGAACTCATCATCTGCACCAGCTGAGATCACAAACTCTTGGACTAGCCATACGAAACTGTCCAGCATTGTGGATTTTGTGGGATTGCCCATGACTCCAATAGTGGTATGCTAGTTGATCAGCTTAGGGCAGTGAATTCATTAATTCTTAAAAAGACTCCAAAATGAAGTTGAGGGGAATTGTGGTGTCTGATGAAGAGCACTTTCTTTGCATTCTTGTATTTGATTTTTCATTTGATTTAAAACTAATTCGGAAGTATGGGCAGATGGTGAGGATGTAAAAGATAACTTGTATGGACATATTAAAGCAATTATTTGTAATAATCATAGCATTGCTATTTTTGGTTGCTCAAAGAATAATGTGGAGGTTGACCTGATTGTTTTGTTCAAGATCCGTAAATCTTGATACCAGGTACCATTTAGTATGTTACCGGTTCATCATGGTATGATCTAGTATACACATCCTCGTACTGAAATAGCTCTCTAGCTATTGTTCTCATTTTTTTTATCTCGGTACACTTTGATGTCTCGGTAAAGGATGGTATGGAGTATGTACCGATCTGAATGTGTTTCATATTTGTTCTTACCTGATATAGTACAGTACGTTTTGTACCAGATGGTTTGGGGCAGTATAGCATCCCATAATTTTGTTCATTTGTTTGGAAGCTATTAACCTGTAATACTAGATTTATAGAAAAATTACTAAGCTTACCGTGGCATGATATTACCATAAATATGTAGGTGGAGTAAAACCTATGTCCATGGAAGCTGCAAAGGGAGTTAGTTTGCTCTGTTTTAATTTGCTCCACAGCACTTGCATAAATCCTGGAAACTTAATATAAACTGTTTTATGACTTGGTTTGCCAAAGAGTATTGGTATGTAAATTTTGGTAATTCGTCTTTAGTTATTAGATCAATTATGCTTGGAACAGACTGGACAGAGAATGCATGTGGCTGTTAAATTGAGTAACTGCTGGATAAAAAAGGTGGCAATCATATGCTAAAGAAATGTGATATAAAAAATTAGTCAACTTATAGTTCAAAGTCTTATTCAAAGATGAGATAATTTTCTTGGCTTGCACCTATTATGAAGCCTATAGGGGGAACGGTTAAAGAAAAGATTTTTTTTTTAATTTTCGATGTAAACCATTCTTAATATGTGAAGTTGCATGAATATTTTCATAAAATTACTTTTTACATGTATATATATATGTTTTGCATGCATATATGTTAACAATATTTCAATCATTTAAATTGTAAATCATTTATTTCTTAGTGATGTTAAATGGTATACATATATATGCAAGAAAAAAGAAAAAAAAAAGTAGGGTATATATGTAAAATAAGTTTTTTTTATAACGATATGCATATATATATATATATATATATATATATATATATATATATATATATATATATATATATGAAAGAATATTTATGTAAATTTTAATAGGATGTGTGTGCCCTTCCAAAAATAAAAAAAATCTTAATGAAAAATGGCTGTGTTTTGAATGGATGCTAATGGTGGGCTCTTGGATATTATATGTTGCCAGGTGCACACGTATGGGATATAAATCAAATTAATTAATAGTAGCACCTTTATGCCTGATACTTTCAGTGATTCGTTTTCTTGATATGTTTTTATTTGAAGTTTTTTTTCAAAATTATATTAATTTAATAAATATTTGTTAATATATATATATATATATATATATATATATATATATATATATATATATATATATATATATATATATTAATTTTGAAAGAATATTTATGTAAATTTTAATAGGATGTGTGTGCCCTTCCAAAAATAAAAAAAATCTTAATGAAAAATGGCTGTGTTTTGAATGGATGCTAATGGTGGGCTCTTGGATATTATATGTTGCCAGGTGCACACGTATGGGATATAAATCAAATTAATTAATAGTAGCACCTTTATGCCTGATACTTTCAGTGATTCGTTTTCTTGATATGTTTTTATTTGAAGTTTTTTTTCAAAATTATATTAATTTAATAAATATTTGTTAAAATAAGGTAGTTTAATATATATTTATCAAAATAGGTATTCGATGTCGAGGTGGAGGTCATGTATCATCCTGCGATTTCATGAGTGAAAATGCAGGTTCATCCTATGATTTTGTGTAATTGAAATCACATGTTAGACCTACGATTTCATGTTTGTTAATTATTTAAATTATTATTAAAAAATTAATTATTAAATAGATTTAAATTTTATATTTATTAATAAATAAAATTTATAAATTTTGTAAATATATATTTTGTATTCTAATTTTAAAATATTTATTTTGAAAGTAATAATTAAAAATTAACATTTTAAAAACTTTATTTTTTATAATAATGTGAATAGTAAAATAATTATTATATAAAATTTATTTTACATTACAAATTCGATAAATTTATTAATTAATTATATTATTTTTGAACATCTTAATATATATTGTTACAGCAAATTATAATATAATATATGTTTAAATATAAATAAGTTACAATATATTTATTATAATAATTAATTTATATTAATTAATGTAATAAATTTATATAATTTAAATATGTAATTTTTTCTTCCTCTTCGGTCTCTTTAATTAATTTAAAATAATATTTATATTAAATATATATGAGTTACAGTATATTTATTATAATAGTTGATTTATATTAATTAATATAATAAACTTAAATAATTAAAAAATATACTAATATTAATTAATATAGTAAACCTATATAATTTAAATATGCAATTTTTCTTCTCTTCGATCACTTTAATTAATTTAAAATAATATTTATGTTAAATATATAAAAGTTATAGTATATTTATTATAATAGTTGATTCATATTAATTAATGTAATAAACTTATATAATTTAAATTTATAATTTTTTCTTCCTTTTCGGCAACTTTAATTAATTTAAAATAATATTTATGTTAAATATATATAAGTTATAGTATATTTATTATTATAGTTGATTCATATTAATTAATGTAATAAATTTATATAATTTTAAAAATATATTAATATTAATTAATGTAATAAATATATATAATTTAAATATGTAATTTCCCCTTCTTTTTTCGCCACTTTAATTAATTTAAAATAAGATTTATATTAAATATATATAAGTTACAATATATTTATTATAATAATTGATCCTTTTTAATTAATGTAATAAACTTATATAACTTAACAAACATATTAATATTAATTAATGTAATAAACTTATATAATTTGAATATGCAATTTCTTCTTCCTCTTTGGCCACTTTAATTAATTTAAAATAATATTTATATTAAATATATATAAGTTACAGTATATTTATTATAATAGTTGATTTATATTAATTAATATAATAAACTTATATAATTTTAAAAATATATTAATATTAATTAATGTAATAAACTTATATAATTTAAATATGTAATTTCTCCTTCCTCTTTGGCCTCTTTAATTAATTTAAAATAATATTTATATTAAATATATAGAAGCTATAGTATATTTATTATAATAGTTGATTCACATTAATTAATGTAATAAACTTATATAATTTAAATATGCAATTTTCCTTTTCTTTTTGGCCACTTTAATTAATTTAAAATAATGTTTATATTAAATATATGGAAGTTACAGTATATTTATTATAATAGTTGATTGACATTAATTAATGTAATGAGCTTATATAATTTAAAAAACATATTAATATTAATTAATGTAATAAATTTATATAATTTAAATATATAATTTTTCATTCCTCTTTGGCCACTTTAATTAATTTAAAATAATATTTATATAATATTTAAAGTAATCATAAATTAGGAAAAACTTAAAAAATAATAAAATCTTATTTTATTATATATGCAAATTTCTAATATTAAATATTAAAAATAAAAATATTAAAATTAAAATTTAAAATATTATTATATAATAATATATTATATGTATAGATTACTTATATTATAATTAAAATTAGTTAGTTTTAAAAGTTGAACTTGTCTGACATTGTAACTATCTTTTTTTATTTCCTAAATTATATATAGATTAAAAAATCCCATCTCATCTGTGAAAATTTTACATTATTAGGATTCAAGTTAATAATAGCAAATACAAAAGTTCATAATAAAATTTTATAAATGTATACATAAATAAATAAAAATAAAGATCCTAAGTCCTACTGGATGGCCATCTCCTTTTGCGTGTAGGCTGCTTTCAACGAGACATTAGCTCTACTTCACTCGATCCTTGATGCTCCGTCAAATGCTTTACATCAATGCCTACTGTGTAAATACCTGCTATGTCGATCCCTTGCTTATATACTGTCCTCCATGTACTGAGTAATCCTGATGCATCATATAGTCTAGTGCAATAGTTTAGTCAAAATGTGCAGTAGCATCCTCAATAGATGTGAACTATCTCATGTCCTCATGAAGATAGCTGGCCGTAGACATGTACAGAGTAAACTCTGTCATTGGATATGGAGAAGTACTATATTGTCGAGTACCTCATCTGTGCTGAGTTAGAGGAGATGTTTCCAATGCTAATGCATATGGAAAAGGCGAAGGAGTTTCGTCCTCTCTATTATTGTTTTGAGCAAATGCTCCTAACTCGATACGTGCATGCTCGCCAACAACATGAAGGTGCATGCTCGCCAACAACATAAGGGATGGAATGAAATATCCCCTGAATGGACAATGAGACCGTCGATATGGAATATAACAGAACAAGATGATGTATCATCGTGATGCCACTGCTCTGAAATTTTTAAGCATCTAATGAGTTATAGAAAATAAAATAAGTATCTGTTAACAATGTTGAATACCAAAAAAAATTCTTACCCGGTAATATATGGATCGTGGTAATCCACGGTACCATTGATGGGAGCACCATCTATAATATAATCCCGGCGACTCTCTCATAACTGAATATGATGTTGATGAGTGATGGACCAGTCCTGATCGACTCGTCCTCTGAGATTGATAAGGTATAGTGTAGTATCTGTATTACACTACTTTTGTACTATCTGTCGGATCCCAAACTACCGCAACACTCTATTAGCGAAGTACCATTCTACGATATGAAAACATATAAGTGGCACTTGAGTATACCATATATCCTGACCTTGTAGGCAATAATCTGATAGTTGTACAATAATGTTAGGAATATATATAGCTGCCATATCATATTTTTATAAAGAATGTGAAGCATAATATATTAAACAAGAAAATATAAAAAATATTAACCCTTAACAAAAACAAGATATAGTTGTCACCTAATCTGGTCTCAGATGATCAAGTAAATATCGATACGAAGAGACAACATGTGTAGGTACCTCCATGACTGAAAAACCATCTCTCCATCTACATATTAAATGGATTAAATGAATTACATAATTCAGTAAATATCGTTAGTTCTAAATTATGATATAATTTAATACTCGATGCATCCCTAACGGATTTTGTGGTAAATCAGTTCCACCATCATCTAAATTTACCATAGGATCTGGAGCCTGCCAAAATAATCTGTGAGGTGCCAGGATCGGAAATCTATCCCATGCCCATAAATGTAGTAGTAACAAATGTCCGGCTATATCAGTAGCATCTTTCCTACCTGCCATACACAACTTTTTATGCAACCATGCAAGCCTTGCACTACCTGAACTATAATGTCCAGCAGTTTTGAAATCCTCTAGTAGGGATATAAACATGAGATGTATTAGGCTTTCAGATTTATCCATGAACAAACAGTCACCCATCAACTGCAAAATATATGCTCTAGCACAGTGTTGTATCGCTATCTCGTCGACATCAAAGGCTAACTCATGGAACTGATCCATTAGCCAAACCATGCTCAATCGTGATCCCGAGAGTCTATTCTATGATGGGATAATTCCTAATAAATCATGATAAACCTGATTCCAGTCTACTTGTTTAGTACCTGTCACCGGTAGACCATCAACGGGTAAACCTAATTGAATAACAATATCCTGAAGGATGATAGTGTACTTTCCATGCGGTAGATGAAATGTATGTCTTTGGATTCCAACACTCCACAAGCACCATAATCAAATGTCAATCCAACAGTATATATCCTACATGAGCAATCCAGTAAAATCCTGCATATTGCAAATAAGATAATGTGCACCTATCGAGCGATATCGACCTGTGTATAACTAGCTCTCTATGTCGACACTATAATACAACAGTCTCCTGCCCATCCCATGCTAAACATGATCGATGTCTATCCTGATCGTATAATACAGAACGATCTACTGGACCAGGATTCATAACTGTAATATGTAATCGGTTATACTTAATCTATTAAGTAAGCATAAATTCCACTTGACGAACAAATTTTTTAAAAACAATAATTAAAGTATGTACAATAAAAATGTGAACAAGAAATCCTTAAATAGACTGCTACCATACATATGAAAACAAAATTACATGCCAAGATATAAATAAGAATTCATCAAAATCCATAGAATAGAACTATACTCATTCAAATATAATACATAGTCATGATATAAACCAATAACATATGAAAGCATTTCCAAACCTACAATGTTCTCCTATCCTGATATATTAATAAAATGTAAACAACATAAAGATATCAGTCTAGTAGATGTCATAATCAATAAATAAATGCCATATAAAAAAGAGAATTTGTTAATGTATCTAAAAATACCTATGAAACGTGGTCTGTATAATATAACTAATCTACATGTAAAACTCTTGGACAGAACCATGTGTCATGCCCTTTCTCCTTATAGATTATATACCTGCATCTGTTGACAGTTTCTATCACATCCATATCATTCCTAATTTTGATGAAACGTGGCCTACCCTTCTATCACAACCTATTTTTATCGGGTATAATGATATTATTGCGATTTGGTTGTGATCAATATTCTTGATGCGGAATTAGTTGAAATTGAGGTGCATAAGTTTGATAATAGTCATGTAAAGTATAACATCGATCAATATATCTATAAAAATCAATTGCAACATGTACATATGTAGCCCTGACGTGAGAGTTAGGTAAATGATAGCACTGCCATTTATGGTACATACATGTACGCTACAAAAGTCACACGACCTATAATTTAATATAATATAAGTCAACATATAAACTACATACCATGAAATACTTTTTGAGAAAATAGATATGGATACAATCACCTGTATATTGTTGCCTCTATTTATGTTTGGACCATGCCTCATGGTCTAGACTTGAAATAAGTTACTAGCTCTATCAAATTCTGTAATAGTATGCGATGTAGCTTTGGCTTGCTTGGAGATTATATGTTCCATAATAAAAAAAGTAAATCTTTTATTTCTGTCAATTGCATCATTTGCTTGAGCACGTCGATCTTCAAAGTACGATACAAGTTGAAAGAAAATCAACTACACCAATGAGTTATTAGTCGAGCATTTTTTAGAACTCTATTAAAACACTATGATAATTATATTTTATACACATATAAAAATATTAATTTAATAATTAAAATATCTTTATTTATATCAAATTGATACTTTTATGTATTGTTTATAGGAAAGGAAACCGTCACTATGAAGAGCTCAATTTTTGGAGTCCAACAGCATAAACGGCATACGAATCGGAGTTCAGACAAGTTCGGAATTGAATTTTGAAGAGTAATAAAAGAAGTGCACATATTTTAAAGCGGCCAATCTATTATGGACTGACCGCTTGGTTTATGGGAGCCTGCCCGGTCTACAGGTAGCCATTGCTGCCGGTCCACAGATCCTGTCAGTGGACCATCTTCCTTCCCAAGCTCCATCTTCACCGAAAAAGCTGCTGGGAGCTTTCCCTCACCATTGGAGCCACCCCTCACTGGAAAAACCACCAAAACACCATTGAGAGACCCGTTTTTCAAGCCAAATCCTCTCTTCTCCATTCGGCCATCACCCCCTCTTCCGCCAAGTGTCCCTCTCACCACCGGCCATCTCCCTGAGCCACTGGCCAGCACCAACCCACTGCAGAAGCCCACCAATCATCCGCGTGTTGTCGTCGCCAACCACCATCCAAACAATGCTAGCTGCCACCACCATCAACATTACCGTCCACCATCATTCTTCTCCTTTAACTCCACCAATCGTTGCCAGTTTCTGCCCATCCCATACCACCGGTCATCACCCTCCTCCCCCCAGCTGCTGCCATCTTCATCCTCTCGGCCTCCCGCTCATCCTCCACCACGTGCCGCTGCTCGCCATTGCCCGACGCCCACCCATCGGAGAAGTGGAGTCCTAGTCCAAGTGGGAGACCTAAGAACTCGGGGATTCAGAGATCTAGTGAAGTCCGGATCGGACTCCCTTAGCTAGACAAGGAAGAAGAGCATCGACCATCCATCATGGCACACATCGGACGGCCCAAATTTTTTCCTGTGATATTAAGCCAATCTGGAGCCCGATTGAGTCCGAATTCGACTGGGACACAGCCCTCAATGAGCTATATTTAAAGGACCCCTGGGTTGAGTAGAAGGCATCTGGAGAGAGCAAGGTACAGGATAGAGAGCAGTACTTGGGTTAAGGGTTGATCTCTAAGAGTGAGGTATCTTGGAGAGAAGTGCTATCCTACACCATCTTCGAGCCGACGTCACCTCCAGATCAAGAACCAGAGAAGAAGAAGCAGCGAGGCCCAGTTTGCTCCAAGGAGTATGAAGGAAGAAGGACGTTCATCGACTGCCTTCTCGACGAAGCTGCGCCGACCTCTTCTAATCTTTATTCTTTGTTGCTTTTGCTTTAATTCCAGTATATTTTTTACTTTCTTGTAATAAGATCATAAGTTCAATTAATATAAAGTTTATTTTCCTACATCTTTAAATTTGTGTCTTTTATTTTTATTGCAAGTAGATGCTAGAATTTAAATAATAGATCCTAGTACCACATATTTTCCTTTGTTCTGCACTTTTAATTCCTGTTTATCCAACTTCAACCTCTTTATTCTTTTTTAAAACCAAGGATTTTAAAATATACAATTTTTTGCCTTCTCTGTAGATTCAACCCGACTCCCTTTTCTATGGATTTTTAATTCAATATAGAAGTCAGTCAAGTAAACTGATAACCGTAGTGTCTTAATGACAACATCGCGGGCTATCACACTGCGATATATTTGTGATCATTATTCCATACCGTCGACCACTATCATGTACACATGTTCATTTCTCTAAAGGGATATCATTCAACCATGAATAGTTTTTAGATTAAATTCTTCAATGTTTCTCATATATTTATAAAATTTTTTAGATTACATTTGCATTCTTGTTTTTTTTATCATATCCCGTAATTTTGGATCATGAAATCTTAAATTGAAATTGCTTGTTATATGATGCAATCAATAAACATGATAAGCATTCGGTGGCTACCAACCCAGATGCTCATTTTGCACTGCAACTAGTATACCAGCATGTCGATCAAAAATTAGAAAAATATTCTCATGTGAGGTAACAAAACTTCTTATGCAAGTTAAGAACCAACCCCATATATCAATTGACTCTTCATCAACAATACCAAATCAAGTGAAAATATTTGATTATTTCAATCAACAACAGTTGTAATCATCAACTTCTTCTTCTACTTTTTATATAGAAAAGTAGCAGCAACACTTATCACCGGTTAACAATACTTAAACTTTTCAATGATGTGCAAAGGCCTAGAAAATATGTTCAAATAGAGCGCAAGTTAGATGATCGGTATGATTGCTGATGAATTTTATCCAAGAGCCGTAATTAAATTTTTCTACACCGTGTAACCATTTGGGCAGTAATTCATATGACATATCCTAATCCCCGAACAGCATGGCTATTGCCTTTTACTTGGCATCCCATAATTTTTTATAACAGGATGTATAATTGTATTTATTCTTTATCACTATACCAAGTCTAGCAATAACAATTATAGGAATTTCTTTCACCAGCTCACGTATTTTATTCACAATTAATGTAGAGTCCAATCCAGAATGATCCTGAGATATCATAACAAATATGTATGTATAGGAACCAATATATTATGAGATCTTAAAATAATCATACCATTTAATAGCTCTTAGCATTCATTAACATCTCGACTCTCTATTCTTACATTTTACAAGCTATAGATTTGGCTTGGACATAATAACCTTAAATTCGTGATATCTTTTAATAGAATACTACTTTACTGCAGTCTGTAATTCTGCCTTATCTGTAAAATGAAGTCCTTTATATAATTATTTATCTCTTTGCCATATAACATATTATTCTTGCAATGTGGAATACATTGACACATTAGCAGCAGTCCAATCAACTTGAGTGAATGTTCTAAAAAGAGCTTCAAATACAGTATAATTTGAAATAGAGGTATCTTGTGGACTTTCTATAGGTTGTGACACACTAGCTTTATTAGGTTCATCACCTACATCATCTTCACTCTCTACATCATTTTCATGAAAATGTTGATTATCTACATGCAGCGTATTATCAGCAGTTATATATAATGATGCTTGTCTAATAATATTCTTTAGCACGTCATTGTTCACTGTACATAACAAGTCTTCTATAAATCTTGAACTAGTATTTTTTAAAACTTCATCAATGATGTTTGGACTATAATATGAAATAACCTATTCACTTACATGGGTTATTGCTATATTTTGAACAACTATTTTATAATTATCCTACTCATAAATAGGTTCAAGAGCTTCAACGGTTTATATATTTATGCACAACCCTGTACCTGATAAACATGGATATTAATTGATAGTTAAGAATGTTATCTTCATGTCTTCATCATCGGTTAGCGGAACAGGTTCATACTTTATAAATATTGGTTGGACAACTTGTAGATATCTATATGTAATCAATATTTTTATTTTAGTTATATCTATATGGAAAACTCTACATATTTTGTTCTCTAACTCTTCAAATGTCATACTATTTTTAATTCTAATTACATTTTTGGTCCCTGATTGCACTCAATATCATATATTCTATTAATGATAGAACTATTAATATAATATAAGGGTATGATTATTTTCTTCATTTTATCCTATATGTTTAATAAACAATGTATATTTAGACATTACTTTCTCAAAATTTATAATGACAATATTAAGAAAATAATTAAATAAAATAAATAATCCAATACTAAAATTAGGAAAGTAATTATCCTATTAAGTAGAAAAATTTAGGTTACAAAATATTTTGAAATTAATATCTATGTACGGAGTTTAAAATAACTTATATGATAAATGTATCCTATTACCAACTAGTAGATAAAGATAAGTCCTATCTGGGCTTTGCTTTGAATGGCGGTCTTCTTTCCTCCATTACTGCTGAGGAAACCCGGGCTGTGCTTTGGTCCATGGAGGAGGATAAAGCCCCGAGGTTGGATAGTTTCCCACCATTATTCTTTAGGAGGTATTGGTGCATCATTTGGAGAGAGGTTGTCTCTTTCTTTGTTTTGGGTCATATGCTTGATTCTTGGAAGCACACATTTGTTATATTAGTTCTGAAGAGATAGGATGCTTCTAAGCCATCCCACTATAGGCCCATCAGTCTTTGTAACACTTTGTATAAGTTATGTACCAAGTGTTTGGCTAGCAGGATGAAGTCCATTCTTCCCAAACTTATCTCTCCTGAGCAAGGGGCCTTTGTTGGTGTTTGGTGTATCTCCGACAACATTCTTAAAACTTAAGAGTTTTTGCATAATCTACGGAGAGCCCCTGCTAGGAGACCGTTGATGGCTATTAAGCTTGATATGGAGAGGGCCTATGATATGATGCACTGGAGATTCTTGAGGTATGCTTTGGGGGAGTTTGGCTTCCATCGAATCTGGATTGACCGAATTATGACTTGTATCACTCATCTTGCTTATGTTATCCTCATCAATGGGACTCCTTCAGACTTCTTTCAGTCCACTTTTTATTGGGAATTATGTTCCAAAGCCAATCATCTAGGCTGTAGATGGTTGTGCAACTCATGTATATATAAATTATTGAATTGAATAAAAAGTTTATTTAGGTTGTTCATCACATGTCATCTTCCTAATCGAACTCTTGTATGATGATGTCCTTTGAGCTATCTTGTATGCGATGTAGAGAGGATGCGTCGTATAGTTCATAAATTGATTCGCGACCAAAGGATACGCTATTTCAGGACGATGGTGTATCGAGATAGGTCGTTGATGTCATATCTGTTGGTTGTCTTCTTAACCAAGTAGCATGGAGATGCTGGTATATCATCAAGTGTTGTGTTTGACACTTCACTGAACATGACTCTCATGCGGGATTCTGTTTCTGCCAAAGATGAGTCTTGCATTAGAATATAGACATGAATTATTTCTTTGACTTGAGATCAATGTGGCAGCTTGCAAGCAACTTACTATGCTTAGGTACCGGACTACCTGGATTTCTAATCCAATGACGGAAGGTTGTTGAGCACAGTCAAGTACTTGTATAAGCAGTAGTAGGATCGAGATA
Source organism: Areca catechu (assembly GCA_021397845.1). Lineage (NCBI taxonomy): Eukaryota > Viridiplantae > Streptophyta > Magnoliopsida > Arecales > Arecaceae > Areca > Areca catechu. Next base: position 159,662,763 of record CM038050.1, read on the forward strand.
GGATTGATCTCTCAAAATGATTTGGATTAAATGCTTAATATGCCTCAATTGAGAAAGAGCTTGGCCATGGCATTCCTTGTAAGGACTTATAGGGATTCTTTGTTTGAGACATATTGAGATGGATTAATTAGGGTTGGGCAATTTAATCCTATACCATCCAGAGCATTAGGAGGTTCAAGGAATAAGTTCAGTGCTATTCCAAAATCGACAGGTTCATGTTGCTCTGCAATTTTTCAACCTATCCGGACACCGGGTGTCATTGCTAGATAGCGACTTTGGCTGGTACTGGAAATGTTCCCGTGCTATCAGTTTAGTGTTTGAACCTGATGGGTCATACACATTAGGGGCTTAAGTAACAAATCAGCAAATCAATTTAGACCTAATTGTAAGTGTTATAATTAAGATATGATATAATTAATTATGGATTAATTGCTAATTAAATTAAATCAAAATTAATTTGATTTTAATTAATCCAAGTTATGTTAGGTCAACAGCCTTTTCGAAATAGGTTCGATTGGGTTTAAAAATAGCTTTTGATTTGAGTGTCAAATCAATTAGAAATTGGATCATGAGTCAGAGCCCAGTTGGACTGGGACTCTCTCTCCATATCTCTCCCTCTCTTCTTGTTTCCACATGCCACATGGCATGAGATTTTCATGAATGAAGAGGAATGACTTAAGAAAACCAAGTCTCCTCTCATTTATGACTTGGAAAGTTTCTTAAGTCTTGTGTTCACACTAGTCTCCTCCCATTTTTGACTTTGTAAACCCTTTATTAATTTGTCATGATAAATGAGGGTGGTGACATGGAATGAAAAATTTGACCTTGTTCATGAAAGAGGAGAGGTGGGAAGAAATTCTTCTATGTGAAAACAAGAAAAGACTTAAGAAGGTTTTTCATGAGGTGTGAAAGTATTTAAAGGGAGAACTTTTTCTTATCCTCTTTAAATGCCTTCATGCACTTAGTCTTATACCACTAATGGGGTGGTGGGCTATATAAGGAGGGAGGGGGTGGCCGGCCAAGCATGAAAGAATGAAGGAATGCTTGAGTGAGTGAAGAGAATGGGAGAAGGGAATGAGAGATTTTTTATCCACTTGGGTGTGTGAGGGTCTTTAGACATTTTGCTAATAAAGGTTCCCTCTCCCTTCCATTCATTCTTTCTTGTTCTCTTAATCTTTCTTCCAAGTATTGAGAGATTATTTAGATAAGAGTAAGAAAAAGAAAGGAGGTCCTAAATCTTGCAAAGGCTAGTTTGCAAGATAAAAGCCAGAAGCCAGTACAGTTATCGATCGGCACAGCTTTTGAAGCAAGGCCGATTTGTCGAAAGAGGAGACGGCTGCAAGGATCTAGTAGTCCAGTGCCCTCTATGACTCTATTATGACAGGCCCTATGTAGATATCAGCAGAGTCAGGATGCTTGTTGCTGCTTGTAGAGCTTTGTGGTCTTCATTACAGTACTGTGCTTGGCGGTGATCATCACTTTGCAGAGGTCCTTGTTCACCCAGGAGTAGTACTATCTGGTGCTGCTAGTGATTTCTTGGTGATCGTCATCCAGGTGCACTTTTAGATTATATGTTAGACATATTGTTCTTTGCCGTATCATTGTATGGTTATATGAATAGTTCCATATTTCATACTATGGATACATGATTTCATATTTACATTACTCTAGATGCATCTAGATCCTGGTAGGGGCTTGTGTTAATTAAATTAACATCTATAGATAAAATGGTTTTATCACTTTCCAATGCTGCATGCCTTTAGAAAAGTTTTAAAGTGCTTGTATTGCCCCTAGGAATAGTTCCTAACACTATTAGCTTTCGGCAATGTTGTCCTCTCTTTTCCTATTTATTTATCTTATGTGTTGATGCTCTTTTGCGAGCTCTACGGATAGCGGTGCAGGAGTCGGCTATCCAGCCTTATTATCCGGCTCCTAGAGCTTCCCCGATCTTGCACTTGCTTTTTGCAGATGACTGCCTCCTATTAGGCCAGACCTCGTTGGCAACGGCGGTGGGCTTCAGGTCGGTGCTGGAGCACTACTGTTCGGCTTCAGGTTAAAGGATGAATATGCATAAATTGGAGGTCCGATTCAGCCCGAAGGCTCCTATCCGACTTCGATGCTCCATTCAGGATATTTTGGGCATTTCTGTTCAGGAGGGGTGCTTGCAGTATCTGGGAGTTCCTATCTTTGGTGGGAGACTGCATAGGATAGATTGTCATAGGGTGGTACTTGCTATCCAGGAGAGGGTGGAGGGTTGGCAGAGTAGAATCCTTTCTTCTATGGGTAGGCTTACCTTGATCAGGTCTGTTCTCACATCTCTTCCGGTGTTCTTGCTCTCCAATGCTGTTATTCCCAAGTCTATCATCCTGAAGGTGGATCATATCATTCTCTCCTTCCTTTGGTCATCTTTGACTTCTCATCGGGATGTACACTTGATGGGTTGGGATGTGGTCTGCCAACCGATTCAGGTTGGTGGCCTTGGTATTCGCTCCTTGGGAGTGTTGAGGGAGGCTTTCATAGCTAGACATGTTTCCAGATTCATGCTGGGTCCAGAGAGTATGTTGACCTATATGATGAGGATTCGTTATGGTTCCTTTCCCTCAATGGTGGATACTGGGATTGGTCCGGCTTATCAGGGATCTGCGAGAGAGATGAGGCAGGTAGCCCTTATTATTATTTCCCAGATGAGGTGGACTATTGGAGATGGTACTTCGATCAGCTTTTTGGAAGTTCCTTGGATTTTGTAGATTCCTTTAGCTCGGTGGCCTACTTTCATTGCGATGGATGGTTTGGATATCGGGACTGTGGCTGATCTCTTGTCTCCTGATGCCTCGTAGTGGAGGGTTTCTCTGGTCATTCAGACTTTTGGGTACATCTTGGGAGCTAGAGTCCTTTCCACTACTCTGCCGACACATCCTTGTCCGGATATCTAGGTTTGGAGATCTTCGGTACTGGGTAGGGCCCCTATAGTGGACTTGTATCGTATATTCAGTGAGGAGCCTAGGAAGACTTGTCAGATTGGTTGGGTTTGGTCTTTTAGTGTGCATCCCAGGGAGGCCCTTTTCTTGTGGAAGGTTGCCTGGCGCCGCCTCCCTACCAGGGCTCTCCTTCATGATCGAGGGATTGACCTTCCTCTCTCCAGCCCAGCCTGTGATGCTCGGTCCGAGACTATGGAGCATGCATTATTCAGCTATTTGCGGGCTCGGTAGGTTTGGATGGCTGTGGGGCTGGATTTCATGTATGATTGTTCAGAGGATATGGTAGTTTCCTTCTTGGATCTGATGAGGCCGTCCTCTGATTCTTTTAGGTCTGGATTTCTGGCTTATGTGGCCTATCACATCTGGCTTTCCAGGAACACCCTTATATTCAACTCAGTGAGGTATTCTACTAGGATTTTGGCGGAGAGGGCTCGGGCCCATATGGATGAGTACCACACTGCACTTTGCCATCCACGAAGATTTGGGGTTCCGGCATCGCTCCTAGAGTGTATCGAAGGGTTTTTATTTAATGGTAGTCCCCTCCTTCGAGGTATGTCAATGTCAACTTTGATGGGAGTGTGAGAGGGCCTGAGGGTGGAGCTGCTTTTGTCATCAGGGGTTCTGGCTTAGGCTTCATTGCTGCTAGGGGTTGCCATCTCTTCGACACTTTTGTCTCCTAGGCAGAGCTCACGGTGGCTTGGGCAAGGACTCAATATGCCTGTCGGTCCCTCAAATGTGACCACCTTATTATTGAGGGAGACTCTGCTACTGTCATTGCATAGATAAAAGGGGCAGTTGGTGCTGCTTCTGCTCATCCTTTGGTTCGTGATATCGCTCTATGATTGCAGGGTTGTCTCTCCTTTCATGTTAGGCATGTCTTTAGGGAGGCCGATACGGTAGCTGATTGGGTGGCTTTCTCGTCGCCAATCATTCAGGACAGGTGCTCTGGACCCAGGTAGATAAAATGCCTTTTGAGTTCGGGGATTGTGTTTTTTTGAACTTTTTTGGATGTATTCATACCAGGTCTATTGGTTGAATTATCCGCTTTATCAAAAAAAAAGATAGGTCCTATCCCATTCAGGAATTGTATTAATTTTACAGGTCAATTATAGTAAGAAAAAAATGTGTAATAGGGACCGAATTAAATTTTGATAGTATTTTCCTTTAGTTCTCTACATACAAATAATTATATGTACGGAAAACTAAAGAAAAATGCTGTTCGAAATTTTGTTTAGTCTCCATTACACATCGTTTGTTTACAGTAAATTTATCAATAAAATTAATTACAATTCTCAAACTATCCAAATTGAATAATCAATTGATTAATGTGCATAATTTTTAGATCTATACAAAAATATAGAAATGTATGGATACTATAGAATATACATATTAATCAATTGACGGGTCTACGATTCAATGCAATACAAATTATATATATATGTATACAAAAAATCAAATGATTAATCTTAAAAATAATTTTAAAATATAATTACATCAATAATAATTTCTATGTATTACATACTACAAACAGGCATGCTACACATCTACATAAATAAAAAAATAAAATTATAAATATGCAGGCTACATATTTCTAATATTTTTGCTCGAATAAATTTTATCATACTATTATTATTTTCCTTTGATAAATGTATTTATAAATTAATTAATATAGCACATATGTTAACAACTTTATTTATAAATTAATAAATTACTTATATACGATGATATACTCATTTATAATTATTTAATTATTTACATACTTTAAATATTTCTAAATTTTAAATATTTAATATTTATACTAAATTCTATTTAAATTAAACAAATAATATCATACTTTTACCAAGATCTTCTATTTATACAATATATTTTATTATACTATTAATGTTTGTAATTAATAGATGTATTTAAAAATTATTTCAATGTAGTGTATACATTACTAACTTTATTTATAATTTAATAAATTATTTTTATACCACCACATACTCATATTTAATTAACTAATTATTTATAAGCTATAAATATTCATACATTATAAATATTTAGCAATCATACCATAATTTATTTATATTAAACAAATTATATCATATTGTACCGTATTCTATTTATATAATAAATTTTATTATACTATTATTATTTTCCTTTAATAAATATATTTATAAATTAATTAATGCAACGTATATGTTAACAACTTTATTCATAAATTAATAAATTACTTATGTACCATAACATACTCATTTATAATTAATTATTTATTTACATGCTATAAGTATGTACATAACTTAATTATTTAGTATTAACACCATATTATTTATATTAAATAAACAAATTACTTTTATATCATAACTAGTTAATTGTTTATAAATTAATATATTACTTTTATATCAATGATATACTCATTTATAATTAATTAATTATTTATATTCCATAATAATGAAAGAAATTGAATCATTAATTATACCACAATAATTTAGAAAATCAATACATAGTTTAACTTTATTTTCTAAATTTTTTTTGACCTTTAAATTGTACTTACATACTAAATATTTAATTATTATTTATTTTGATATGGTGATTATAAATTAATTTCTAAAATTTTGATTTAGTAAATTATAAATAATTAATAACCTAACAATTCTCCAAACCATAATTATTCCATTTTCTTGGATAATCCTGCTTTTCAATTTTATTTTTAATTACATAATTAATGTATAAAGTTATACATAATCTGATTATTGTATATCAATGGACAAAATAAAAATTATATTTTTTTTCTGATATATAAAATTTGGTTTTTATCAAAGATTAAAATAATAAATAATAATACATGCACCTTAAATAAATTATAACAGGGGAATATCAAGCAACAAGCTACAACAAGATTGTTAAAAAAATAAAGAAACTATAACACTGGAATATTAAATTTCAGAAATTAAAGTAATAAATGTTCCACAAAAAAACTATAATACTGGAATATCAAGCAACAAGCTACAACAAGAATGTTAAAAAATTTAAAACAATAAAAAAAAAGCACAAAAAAAAGCACCTGGAATAGCGGATGGAAATGGACATGTAAAGCTGGATGGAAGGCCAAAAGAGGGCTAGATGGGGCCGGAAATTTTACCAAAAAGTGGTAAATGGGGCCGAATGGAGTCAAGGGGGAACCCGAGACAACAAGCACGGTGATTAGACAAGAAACTGGAAGCGCACGGGTCGACAACTAGGATCGGAGTGGGACAATGGGGACCAGAACGGAGAAGAGTCATTCGGATCGACAGCCGGGGCTGGAGTGGGACAAGGGGACCGGGGGGAGAAGATGATCAGAGACTGATTTGTAGAAAGGAGAGAAGAAATAGCTCTCTATTAAAAAATTATAGGAAGAAGCTGCGATTTCTCGGAAAAATCGTAAATTAAACTTTCAGATTTTTTTGAAAAATCATAGCTTCTACGTGCAATTTTTGGCATGTCGATTTTACCGCGCATCCACTACGCTGCCACGCGTTTTATATACTACCATGTGTAACGCGAAAACCTATTTCAGAAAATATATTTGGTAAGACCCATTTTCATAAATATTTAATAAAAAAATTATTTAAAAAACTCATTTTATTTGACCTTTCAGATTTTTAGGTAATTGTTTGGACCCCGGCTCTGACAATCCAAGACTTATTTTTCTCCTCAGGAATCCTGTTTTTTCTCAATTAAAAAAAAAAGGCGGTTGGAATCATGCACCACCGTTCATTGATCCTTTGATCTGGAGTTCTTGAATTCTTTTTCCCCCTTTCTTCGGGTTACGTTGGTAGGCTAATCTTCAAATTGGAAGAAAGAACAAACCATCAGATTCAGCTGTGAAACCAACGGCATCTGTTTTGGCTACCAGACCACCAGTTAGCCAGTTAATTGCCCTCTTCATCAATATGTAATGCTTTAAAAGACCGAGTTGCCTGAATGGCACTCTTGGCAGCCAAAAAAAAAAAAAAAAAAAACTGAACAAGAGAATTATTTATATGATTGCCAAAAGAATCATTGATGTTCCAACTAAATGATGGTGCCCGAATCACCCTCAATCCATTTGTGCGAGGCACGATGATCATAGACCGCACCGCGCAAGGGTACAAGGAGAAATGTCTCAAAATGCTATGCATAATAAGCCTTGCATTATGTTCCCTGATAACAAAACCAATTTAAACAATAGCAATTAATTATGTACAAACCCATCAAGATTGCATCTCGAATACTCCAAGGGGTGGGGGCAGCTAGGTGACCATATAATATAGAATGGGACTCAAAGAGCCCCAGCTGCTCCAGTGCCTTGTGGAAGTACTATGGACTTCATTAGCGGTAGGTTGTCTGAATTCATTTGCCAAGGAAAGTATTTTTTTTTTTTTTGATAAAAAAAAATGAAAAGAGGGAAAACTTTTACCGTAACCGTCTTCGTTGAGCTTCCATTACATCAAGTCATGTTCGATTCGGATCATAAATTTTTTTGTATATTCTTTATATTAAAAAATGAGTACGCCAGTCCAATCCTATTAAACAATCAAAGTAAAGACCTCCAATTCTCAGCAATACCATCCTAGCGGTAAAAAAGTGTTGCTTAACCACCACAGCGGCATCACATGGCTTGAAATAATATCTTATTATGAGAGTACGACATCATCCAACCGGTACAGGGCATGGTAGTTCAGGCACTGTCACTATCGAAATCAGAGAACGGGAACTGCAATCGCTAGAGTAGATGTAGAAATTAAAATAATAAAATCCTCTGAAAACAACCCGAGCCATTTAAAACCTCTTTATAACGTCAGGCAACTTGGCACCATTGGCCGTAAGATTAATATCGAAGGAAGAGGCTATCCATTTTAGGTGATGTAGTAGATAACGAGGGGTGTGCAATAAATTAATGGAGAAAGACCCGGTCATTCAAAACGAAGTCACTTTCTTTCTTTAAGAGTCATTTGGTTTGGTTTATAAAAAGCAGGGATGGGAAGCGATAATTCATGAAAAATGAAAAAAAAAAAAAATTAATTGGAGTTCTAAAATAAGAGGATAAAAAAAATTATAAAAAATATTTTTTTATGTTTCGTAAAAAGTATTTTTTTTATGTTTCATAAAAAATGTAAATACATGAAAGAGATGAATTTTAAAATTTTTATGGGATGAAAATTGATAGTATATTTTTATTTTCGAAAATATTTTTTTAAAACTACGACTAAAATTTTATAAAATATAAATAAATAATTATGATAAAATAATAAACAATGATATATCATGAACATATAATATTTTAAAATAATTATATTGATATAATATTTTATAATATTATATTTAATCCAATATATGCCAAGCTAATATAATATTTCATTAATATTAATATAGTATTAAAACTAATATTATATTATTTTAATATTATAAATTATTATGATCTAATATTAAATTATAATATATTTATATCATTATAAATATAAATTTATTGTTTATATAAAATTTAGAAATAAAAAAGTACTTACATCTGACAAAGATATGAAAAATATTTTACATATTTTTAATAAAAATGCCCAACTAAATGTAAAACATCGTACCATAATTTTTTTATAATTAACTATATATATATATGTTAAAATTTTATTTTTTTTTTAAAAAAAAAGTAATTTTTACTTCCAAGAAAAGGAAAATACTTTCCGCCAGACAAACCGTGCACGGTGATCCGAACACCCCTGAGCCGTGCCACACCGCTTGCCGCTCTCGGAGACTCATAAATAGATATTCCAATTCCCGTGAAAACGATTATTAAATTATTAAAAAAACAAAAAGTAAAGAGAGGGAGTGCGTGTGAACTGACGGCGTTCTATTCGTCGTCGTCGCTGCCTCGTCCCCTACGCCCAACGGCCTCCGCCAACCCCGCCCTAGTGTCGACGGCCGTGGCTGCCCGTCTACCGAGCCGATCTAAAACCCTAAGCACAGTCCTCCTCCTTGATTGACACCCGCCATTCCCTCCTCCTTCTCCCAATGCCTCCGAGTTCTATACTCCCTTGCCTCCCCGCCGTTCCTCCGTCCGCTACACCATTCAAGATCCGCTGTGCCCATGCTCGATTCGGCCGGCGCTCTGCCGCACAATGCCCTCGTTGACTCCAGAAAGGTTCTCCTTCTCCCTTGTACTCCGTCTTCTCCTCTACGGGCTCCGGACTTGGTGTCATTTGATCAGCTACGTGCTTTGGTGGTTCTGTTTAATTCCTGAGAAGTTTAGGATTTGAAAAGTGGAAAGGAGAAGGGAGAAAGATTAGCAGGGGAAAAAAAATATATGGAAAATTTTAATTGGCTAATGATTCTGCTTAGGAAAAGAATGAGAAAGTAGTCTTGTAACCATCAGTTTGATGATCTTTCTACAATCTTGATAACTTATCGGACGAGAATCTGCCGATTCCATGTTAAGTAATCTTTTCACTGTTTTGAAATATAAATATTGTCATTCCGCATCATTACTTTGGTATATGGATGCATAAATCGAAAAAAAAAATATATATATTATTACGATCGGTGAAGTGCGAGCTGTTCTTTGATCTAGCATCACTGTTGTTGTCGTTGCTTGATATCATTACCACTATTATCATCATTATAATAATTATGATGAAAATTATCGTTGTAATTTTTGTTGTTATTCTCATTATCATTGCCATTATTATCATAATTTCTATAGGGGTCGATAATGGTTTCCCTGGAGGGTTGTTATAACGGGATAATGGAATTCTTGATAACTTGGCCAAATGCTTAAATAGATCCATGGAAAAGCTGTACGGGAATCTTGGTCATTTTGACATGCCTCCTGTGACAGTTTGGATGGGCCTTTCATATTTTTTGCAAACCTTGTAGGCACTCTCATATGCACTTAGATAAGCATATTTGACATATTACAATCATTCTAGACGCTTGCATAACTTCAATTATTAGTTGTAAAAAACTGTAAGGCAGTTGTACATTACTAATTTAGTACCAGTTATCTCTTGGTCATATTGTAAAACGGGCTTGCTTGCTGTTTGTTAATGTATTCATGATTTTTACTGCCAAAAGAAAAATAAAGTTCTCTTGAGTTGATCTTATGATCAGATATTGCTATACATCAAATGTTTCACATGTTGTACTGGGTTTTTTGATTTGCCTTTAATTGTTAAAATTGCCCTCCTCGTTTCTTTAAAAGCATGTGTTTGCTGTCCTAATTCCTCTCTAGCCATCATTTGTTGTCCTGCATTGAGTTTACTCTCCTATTGTTCTTTGACGTCTAGTTTTTCTTATAGAGGCCTGGATCATTACCACGGGGCTGATTTGCTCTGAGTTCTAGAATCATGACACTTGGCGATCTGCAGCTAGAGAGTTGTCTTTTCTGCATGCTTTGTTTGCATATGAATAATTTTAATTTCTTTGTTTGTATATGAATAATTTAAATTTCTTTAGAGTTCTTGAGTTGTGCTAATGGCTTTTGGAGATTTGTTGAACCTGAGCTTAAGTCCGGTCAAGGACAGCTGGCATGTTTTGTATGGGCAACTAGAAACAATGTAATGCTTGTAAAGGCATATTGATCAAATTGCCTGGAAAGTAGTTGTGTCAAGGTCAATGCCACACTCAAATGATGGTGGTTTCTAGGAGTTCAGAAAATATTAGATTGTAGAAGAGTATCCAACTGAGTCTTCTTCTTTCACCTGCCCTCCCTTCTCGCTCACCGCACACAGCTGCAAACTTCACCTTCCTCTTCTAATTCTACTAGTAATGTTTCTTTTTCCTTTTCCCCCTTTCTTTCTTATAATTTCCTGTCTTTTCTCTCCTTATTTCTGTTCGTCCCCTTTTCTGTTACAGCAACTGCTAGAACTGCCAGTAGCAGTGCTCTCTCCCGGTCATCCTTTCCCTGTTCATTATGATTATCTTTTTGTTTTCCTTCATTAACTCTAGCAGCCAACACCGGTAGTCTGCCTTTTGTTTCTCCTGCATCTCCTCTTTTCCTTTCTTGCTTTCTGTTTGTTGGCTGCTACGATGATAACCAGCAATTTCTCTTTTTCTTTCCCACCTCCTTTTCTATCCCCTTTATAATTCATGTTCATATTCTTCTTTGTTTCTTCTTCTTTTATTTCATTTGTTCACATTCACGTTTTCCTTTCTCTCCTCTTTCATTTTGTTGCTTCATTTTGTACAGCTGAATCCTTCACTTCTTGTTTCCCCACTTCCTGTTTGCTCTTTTCTTCTATAACGTACAATCCTCTGCTTCTTTACTTCCTATCTCTTTGTCAAGTTTTAACATCAATTTACTAACGTGTCTTGGCCAAGCCTTTGTTTAAACATTTCTTTATGTTCTGTTAAATCAAGTTTCGGCGAAAAAAAAGGTCAGCACTGGAAACTTAGTTTTTGCAATAAAAATAAGGGAAGATCAGAAAATAGAAGAAATACTATGATGATTGTGGGAAAAGACAAGTTATCTTGTAAATTTTGTTACAAATTATTGATATATCCACTAATACCTCCTAAATAAATGCTGAATTGTATGTCCTTGTTTCCAAGAAGTGACTGTGCCTGTGCATGCATCTGCCCAATGATGTGAAAATCCAGCAGTTTCATCCAATACATGCTCAAGCGTGGTGCCATGAGGCTTTGATTCATCTTGAGAGACCATGAACTTGAAATAACATTGTGGAAAAACACATTTCCTCTTTCTCTCTCTCAACTTCCTGCAAAATGGCAGCATAAATACTGCTCCAACAGCAGTCACACTGCAGTTGAAGTCAACTAATTTGATGTTAAATCAGCAATTTCATCTGCAGGAACAATTATTTTTTTTGTAATATACTGTGGGAAAAAGAACCAGAGGAAAATAATTGCCATAACTCAAGTGGGCCGAAGAGATGAGATAGCTAAGTTTTTCCCGCCTGTCAAAAAGTAGGTTGTCCCTGTAAGTTTGCCCAATTGTTGCCTCACCAAAGTGTGCGAGTTGAAAGATACACCACCCTTCATAATTATGTCCAGAATCTTAAGAAAGAGCCTAGCTGCCAAAAACATGTAATAGATCTGCCTATGATACTACTTTCTATACGGTTAGTCAGCTCAATTAAATTTAACTTTTGTTATTTGTTGTTCTGTGTTATGAAAGTTTTGTAATTGCCACTGCAATAAAAGTTATAATGCACTTGAAGTCAACAATTCAAATGCTTATATCAACAACCTCATCTTATAGAACCAGTATCTTTTTGATGATATATTGTTGGAAAAGAATGAGAGGAAGATAAGGGCCTTAAATCAAGTGTCAGAAAGATGCAAAAGCTGAGATATTTTTTGTATAAAGACTGGTTTCGTCTAACCTTCCTTTCTGAGGGAGTCTGCCAGATCATTGTCCAGCAAAATGTCAGAGTAAACGATACACACCACCCTCGACAATTATGTCCATGAAGTTGGTAAGCTTCAAAGGACATTGATAAATGTGCTTTTAATGTTACCCTGGAGGCAATAATTTTGCTCCATTAAATTCCACTTCCATTACTTTTTTGGGTTGTGTATCAACGTTTCATGTAGTTCGCTTCGCATGCAGATTTGGTTGTATAGACAAGTCTCCAGGAGCCACCCAATCAAATTGGTTCATGGTGGTACTCAAGGTTTGCCTCGTTGGTTTCCTCGGACAGCACATGGTGGGACTGTTGGAGTTCATCTAATAATGTAATTAGATATAAAAATTACAATAAATCAGGCATGGAAGCAGATATAAAAATTACCAGAAATAGTATATTATAATAAATCAGGCATGGAAGCAGATATAAAAATTATTTTATCTAATAATGTAATTTATAAATAAATCTAGTTTATTCATCATAAATTTCTAACATGCTGTAATATACGAGAAAAATATCAGATTTGAACATAAAATTATTTTAAACATAAAAAACTTACCTGGATCACTATCCTAGCATGTTAATGAAAACGTGCCAATCCGTTTTTGAAACTGGGATTCTTCTGGAGCCGCACAATTATCCAGTCTCTGCTGGTATCCACACAAAGCTCACATAATCGAGTCGTACAAAGCTCACATAACCGAGTCGTAGAGAGTACCGGACTGCTAGATTCTTGCAGCCCTTTCCTTTTTCAGCAAATCAGCCGCTTTAAAAATTGTGCTGATCCGAATCTGGACCGGCTTTTCTTGAACTTGCTTCTATCTTGCAAATAGAGATTTGCAAGACGTAGGATCTCTTTATTTTTTCTCTCTCTTGTAGAATATCTCTCTAGATCTCACATAAGGAAGAAGGAAGAAAACAAATAAAGGGAGAGGAGGACTTGGCACCCCAGGAGAGAGACTCTCTGGAGAAGATGCCCAAGAGTAAGATGCTCATGCCCAAAGGTTCTTCACGCCAATAAGAAAAGTGTTAGTCGGCCAACCCCTCTCCCCTTTTTATAAATAAGTTTTCCCAATTCTCCAAGCCAAAACACTGATATTTTATTTCAACTTCTTGAAAATTAAGAGGAGTAAAAGCGAAGGACTCCTCCTCCCCTCTTTCTCTTCATGTCAAAATACCTTTGCGCCCACTTATTTTTTATGCCTACTCCCCTTTGTCGCACAAAGAACTTAGGGTCCACTTAATGGCATGTGGAGGCATGGGGAGACAAGGAAAGAGAGTCCCAGTCCAACTGGACTCTAGGTCATGATCCAAATAAATTGATTTGATAGTCAAATTAAAGCCAATTTTAAATCCGATCGAACCATTTCAAAAAGGGCATTGACCCAACTCAATTAGGATTAATTAACTGAGTCTAACTCAATTAAATTAAATCTAATTTAACTCAATTAATAATTAATCCATAATTTATTAACTGTAATATTTATAATTAGGTCCAAATGTTCTAAAATTATCAATTTAGTAACATTTGATTTGCTTATTAGTTACTTAAGCTCTTAATGTATGTGACCCCTCAGGTCCTATCCTGTTTGGTAATGAGACATGCTATAATCTCCATTATACATCATCGAAACTTCTTTCAATGGACAGAAATAATTCCTGCTCAACCCTAATTAGGATCATCGATCTGAAAATGATCCTAATGGGCTCTCACAATCCACCAATGCAGTATATAGCGGCAACCCAGCAGAATAAGATTGGAACCTCTAGATGTAATTACCATGTAATTCGATTCCTCTATCAAAAATCCCGACATGATGTTGGTTATGGATACTCGTCAAACCCATCAGTCATATGCTTAACTTAATCGACTCAAGTCCGATTGTGATACTAATGAAAACATCTTTTCATTATCACTCTGCTATTGCCATAGACTTCTGGATTTAGTCTCATTAAGCTACATAAGATTATTCCTTACTACTAAGGCTGATAGATCCCTACAAGTGAACATCCTACTCTTACGATAAACTTACTGTAGCCAACGAACACCGCAAGATCCCGAATGGATAGGAACCATGTGTTTGTGTTGTCAAACTACAGCAATCTTATTGTGAGTGGCTGAGACATTCTAGATCAAAGAACTATTCACACAACTGCAACATCAAGAAGTTATTGATGAGTGAATAGTCATCCGTATAACTTCATGTACTTGGTCAAGCTTAGTACCACTGATCTCTATCAACTACCTACACTCTCACTCCAGTGTCACCACACTATAGGTCAGAGACTCATCTATCCAAAAGGAAGTGATATGTGCACTGATTTTAACGGATCAATGACCATCCTCGTGATATTTCAATAATCAGGAGCTTTTAGAAGTTAATCTATAAAGACACATATCTCAGATTCTCAACTCTTGAGAATATGTATTATTGTCCATTAACTCCATGGATGATTCATAGACACATCAATATGAATGAAACTTGTTACGGTCGTAACGATGACGTGGCCGGTCTCAGATTCCGTCGGGCGTGATTCGAGCCACGTGGAGGTTTTTCGGCCAAGTTAGCTACGGCTCCCACACGTCCGAAGTCGAGCTCGGCCCGGGCTCCCCGGCCGCTTCGCCAGGTGGCACCCTGAGACGTTACCGCCCTGGCCGAAGTCGAGCTCAGCCCGGGCCCTCCTGCCGCTCCACCAGGTGTCCACCCAAGAGGGGTCCATCTCGGCCGAGGCCGGCGGCTCCCCTGCTCCCTCGCCAGGTGGAACCCTGAGACGGTCCCACCTCGGTCGAGGTCGAGGCAGGCCCCTTCGCTCCTTCACCAGGTGGCGCCCGGAGACGGGACCACCTCAGCCGAAGCCGAGCGTCCTTCTACCGCCCCGCCAGGTATCCACCCAGGAGGGGTCCACCTCGGCCGAGGTCGGCTGCTCCCCCGCTCCCTCGCCAGGTGGCACCCTGAGACGGTCCCACCTCGGCCGAGGTCGAGCCGGGCCCCTTCGCTCCTTCGCCAGGTGGCCCCTGGAGATGGGACCACCTCGGCTGAAGCCGAGCGTCCTTCTGCCGCCCCGCCAGGTGTCCACCCAGGAGGGATCCACCTCGACCGAGGTCGGCTGCTCCCCTGCTTCCTCGCCAGGTGGCGCCCTGAGATGGTCCCACCTCGGCCGAGGTCGAGCCGGGCCCCTTCGCTCCTTTGCCAGGTGGCGCCCGGGGACGGGACCACCTCGGCCGAAGCTGGGCGCCCCTTTGCCACCCGCCAGGTGTCCGCCCAGGAGGGGTCCACCTCGGCCGAAGTGGGCCAGCTCGTACAGAGAAGGTCCCGAAGAACGGAGGCGCGGGCTCCGAGGTTGACCCTCGAGCCGTGAGCGCCGCACCCCGAGAAAGGCGCCCCGTACGGATGGCGACGGCACGCGAAACATCACTTACATCGGCTCGACAGGTTTCGCAGTCGAGAGACGCGGCTCTGACAAAACAGGACCCGATAATGGACAGCACCGGTGCCTGGGAAGGAGAGCGCTCACGCTCAGCCCGAGGTCTGGTCGGCATCCTGCCCAGCGCCCCCCTCCTTTACTCTTTCCCCGCTAGGCTCGGCAAACGAGACCGAAAAGCCGCCCGGCCCTCTGAACCAGAAGGGGAAAGAGAAAGGGGCGGAGGGAAGGAGATGAAAGCGACAAGGGAGCCTCCCAGGAGCGAAAAATGAGAGGGCGACGGGAGGAGATAAAAGGAAGGAGAGAAGAGACGACAAGGTAAGTGAGACAAATAAGAAACAGAGGCTGGAAAACTCTGCTTCAAGAGCAAGATCCAAGGTCCCAAGAGGGGATCGCTTGGCATGAGCTCGGCAAAGGAACCCAGTCGGGTTTCTGATCTCTTTGGCACCTTTCGTGCTAGCACATTCTCTGAGTCTGGGACTCCTTCGGGGGCCCGTCCCAGAGAGTCTGTTCCCTCTCGCCGTCTACTGACTTGATCATCGGAGCTCTCTCGCTGGAATCCCCGGCCAGGGTCTTCTGACCTTGCCTTGCAGGTTCGGTCCAGCCAGGAGGCCCCAGGAGCGAGGCGATCTAGTAGGATCGGCAGTTCCGAAGCACGGGCGCGGTGGCGAGATCGGCAATAGATTGGCACACCAGGTGGGGGGGCAGGACGACAACCCTAGTGGGAGCTAGCTTTCTGTAGGCAAAGCGCTCTCCGACAATGGTGGTCACTCGTGGATGCGAGGCGTTCACCAGCCGTGTGGGGGAGGTTCCCTCCCCCTAGGGGGCCCACAACATGGAGAGGGAGCTCCCAGCTCCCCCTCCTCTTCCACCACAGCCGACCTCGGTGGACGGAACTCTTGCGGCCATCATCTAACAGCTGCAGACCTTGACCTCGGTGGTCCGGCAGCTACAACACCAGCAGCGCTCCATGGCCACGCAGCCGCAGCCAGGGACCCTCACAGCTCGGGCCGCGGGGCCGCATGGAAGCCTGCGCTCCATTCAAGGCAGGCCATCCCAACCGCGGGCAGTCTCCAACCCCCGCGGGAGCCATCAAACTCCCGCGGAAAGAAACTACTCCGGTTCGGCGGATCACGAGGGTCGATCCCCGGCCGATGAAGTCGAGACGGCGCATCGCAGCAAGCGATGCCGAGGCGTAACCCTGCGCCAAGACCGATCGGCGCCCCCTTCACCAGCGGCCTTGGTGGAAGATTCCACCGACGAGGCCATCAGGCGCCAGGCCGAGAGGCGCTTGGAGGAGCACGAGCGCAAGTTGGCAGAGTTCGCCCACCGATTTGCCGACCTGCAGAACTCATCCGCGGACCCGACGGGCTACGACTCCCGTCCCCCCTTCTCTGAAGAAATCCAGGCGGAGCCGATTCCGAACCGGTTTCGCATGCCGCAGGTGGATCCCTACGATGGGACCACCGACCCTCTGGACCATCTGGAGAGCTACAAGGCTCTCATGAGGGTCCAGGGAGCCACGGACGCTCTCTTGTGCATCGCCTTCCCCGCTACCCTCCGGAAGGCCGCTCGAGTCTGGTTCACCCGCCTCGAGCCCGGATCTATCTGCTCCTTCCATCAGTTGGAAGGAAAATTTGTGGCACACTTCGACGCTTGTCGGAAGGTGCCGAGAGAGGTGGACAACCTTTTCTTTATCCGCCAGCAGGACCAGGAGCTGCTCCGGGACTACATCACCCGGTTCAAGACCGCAGCCCTGGAAATCTACAGCCTGGACGAGCCCGTCGCCATGCTGGCCTTGAAGCGCAGGCTCAAGACGTCCCGCCTGACCTACTCCCTGGACAAAAAGCCCCCCAGGACGTACTCCGAGCTCCTCCTCCGCGTCCACAAGTACATCCGAGCGGAGGAGGCCGACTGCACCCACCGAGAGCTAGACGGGAAGACTCCGAAGAAGCCATCCCCGAGGGACATTCCAGGGGCTCGGAAGCCCGGGCCATCTGCCGACCCTCGCCCGAATCCGAGGTTAAAGGGCGAGGCCACTCCGGAGCGAAGGTTCACCCCTCTCCTCGCTCCCCGAACAAAGATCCTCATGAAAATCGAGGGCGAGCACTATCTCCGCCGACCTCCTCCTCAGAACCCAAGAGGTACCCGGGACAAATCAAAGTACTGCCAGTTCCACCGCGAGCATGGCCATGACACAGAGGAGTGTCGCAACCTGAAGCGGGAGATCGAGGAGCTGATCAAGAGAGGCTACCTCAGGAAGTTCATCAGGAATGAGGTCCCGGCGGAGGGACAACCGCTCGTGGCCTTACCCCCGGTTCCTGCAATCGACAACCGCCCGACGGAGAAGCCGGTGGGCATGATCTCACTTGGGGTCGGGCAGGCGGCAAAGAGGGTCCGAGAGGTCAGGAACCCGGAGAATGTACCCCCTTATGAGAAGGGGAATGAAAATGAGAATGTAAACAATGATGCCGTGGTGGTCGAGATGACCATCGCGAAGCATCCTGTACACCGGATTATGGTAGATAGTGGAAGCTCGGCTGACGTGCTTTTTTATGATGCTTTCTCTCGAATGAATTTGTCCCATGATCAGCTGAGGCCGGTGCACACCCCCCTGGTTGGCTTTACTGGGGACTCGGTGGGGGTCGAGGGGGAGATCACTCTCCCGGTCACCGCTGGATCCCCACCTCGGCAGACGACCGTCCTGATGACGTTTACCGTCGTCAAGCTCCCTTCGCCTTACAACACGATTCTCGGGCATCTCGGGCTCAACCAACTAGACGCCATGATCTCCACGAAGCGGTTGTTTGTGTAATTCCCCACGGCCTTCGGACTCGGGGTAATGAGGGGGACGACCCAGCCGGTCCCGCATTGCCTCCAGGCAATCCCGGGCACCCGGGGTGCTGAGCTGGCCCCCGACGTCGACAACCTCGACCTGAGGGAGAGGGAACCCAGGGGAGGGCCCGTAGAGCGCCTATTGACTTATCCCCTCAGTTCGGACCCACTGAAGACGGTGCAGGTTGGGGCGCAGCTCCCAGAAGAAGAGCGGACCCGCCTGCTGGAGTTCCTCCGCATGAACGCGGACGTGTTCGCCTGGTCAGCGGCCGACATGCCAGACATTCCCCCCGAGGTCATCACGCACAGGATGAACGTGGACCCGAGCTGCCGCCCGGTCCGCCAGAAGAAGAGGAGCTTCGCTGTGGAGAGGCAGAGGGCCATCAATGAGGAGGTGGAGAAACTCCTCGTCGCCGACTTCGTGCGGGAAGTCCAGTATCCCAGCTGGCTGGCGAATGTGGTCATAGTGAAGAAAAGCAGTGGAAAGTGGAGGATCTGTGTAGACTACACCGACCTCAACCGAGCTTGCCCGAAGGACAGCTTCCCCCTTCCGAAGATTGACCAGCTGGTCGACACCACCTCAGGGCACCGCCTCCTATCCTTCATGGACGCCTTCTCCGGCTACAACCAGATCCGAATGAACCCGGAGGACCAAGAGCACACTGCCTTCATCACCGACCGCGGAACTTTCTGTTACAGGATGATGCCGTTTGGCCTCAAGAATGCCGGGGCCACGTACCAGCGTCTGGTCAACAGAATCTTTAAAGACCAGATCGGTCGCAACATGCAGGTATACGTGGACGATATGCTGGTGATGAGCAAGCCCCATTCAGACCACGTGGCCGACCTGGCGGAGACCTTCGGCAACCTCCAACGTCATCAGATGAAGCTGAACCCGGCGAAGTGCACCTTCAGCGTCTCCGCTGGGAAGTTCCTGGGGTTCATGGTAACCCAGAGAGGGATTGAAGCCAACCCGGAGAAGGTCCAGGCCATCCTGGACATGGAGCAGCCCGCCTCCAAGAAGCAAGTGCAGCAACTCACCGACCGGATAGCGGCCCTGAGCCGGTTCATCTCCAGATCGGCCGACCGTTGCCGACCCTTCTTCAAGGTGTTGAGGAAGATGAACGACTTCGCCTGGACCGAGGAGTGCCAGGAGGCCTTCGAAGAACTGAAAAAGATGCTCGCATCGCCCCCACTGCTTTCCAGGCCCGAGGAAGGAGAGGAGCTCATCCTCTACCTAGCGGTCACCCCGGATGCCGTCAGTTCGGTCCTAGTTCGGACCGACGACCAAGGAGTCCAACGGTCGGTGTACTATACCAGCAAACTTCTCCGCGATGCAAAGCTCAGGTATTCCCGGCCCGAGAAGCTCGTTTTTGCGTTAATAGTGTCTGCTCAGCGTCTCAGGCCCTATTTCCAAGCGCATCCCATTGCCGTCCTGACGGATCAGCCGCTGAAAGTAGTGCTCAGCCGACCCGACACATCGAGGTGATTGGCAAAGTGGGCGCTGAAGCTCAGCGAGTTCGACATCGCGTACAGGCCGAGGTCGACCATGAAAGTGCAAGTGCTAGCCGACTTCTTGGTCGAATGCGCGGGCCTAGGCAAGGAGCCCGAGGAGGACTCCTCGCACCAGCAGCTGAAAACGGGCCTCGAGGAGCCCGGAGAGGACGTGTGGATCCTTCATGTGGATGGAGCCTCGAACTCTGGCGGGAGCGGAGCCGAACTCATTCTCGCCAATAGCGGTGGGATCGTCGTCGAATGCGCGCTCCGTTTCCAGTTCACCGCGACCAATAATTAGGCGGAATACGAGGCGCTCCTCGCCGGGCTGAGGGTCTCCCGCAAGCTGGGCGTGGCTAACCTCAAAGCCTTCACTGACTCCCAGCTCGTGGCGGGACAGGTCTCCGGAGAATATGCCGCGCACGACCCACAAAGACCATCCTGAAGTATTTGCGAAATACCAAGGACCAGTGGCTTCTTTTTGGAGGACTTGACTTGAAACTTGTGGGGTATACTGACTCCAGTTTCCAGTCAGATAGGGATGATAGTAGGAGTGTATCTGGCTTTGTTTTTACCCTGAATGATGGAGCTATCTGCTGGAAGAGTTCCAAGCAGCACACTGTAGCAGACTCTGTATGTGAAGTGGAATATATTGCAGCATCTGATGCAGCAAAGGAAGCTGTTTGGTTGCGAAAATTTCTTGGCGAGCTAGGAGTGGCACCTTCCCTGGATGGTCATGTTCCAGTGTACTGTGACAGCACTAGAGCCATTGCTCAAGCCAAAGAGCCGAAGTCCCATCAGCGTACCAAGCATATTCTGCGTCGTTTTAATCTTGTGCGAGAAATCATGGAACGAGGTGATATCGACCTTCTGAAGATCGACGGAAAGGAGAACCTGGCTGACCCCTTCATTAAAGCCGTTGGAATTCAAGAACTCAATGATTGTAAATGGAAGATGGGTATACGATACTGTTCTGATTGGCTTTAGTCCAAGTGGGAGTTGTTGGGAAATGTGTCCCAAAGCCAATTTCTACTGTAGACAGTTGTACATTTGATGTAATTATATATGAATTATATTATTGAATAAAATGTTTATTCTAGCAGTTCATCACTATTTCATCTTTCTGAAATGAGTTCTTGAGTGATGAAGTCCTTAGGACTATTTGTATGTGATATAGAGAGGATATATCATATAGTCCTAAAAATTGTTCGCGACCAAATGATACACTTATTTCAGGATGATAGTATATCAAGTATAGGTTGTTGTGTGCCATAGTCGTTGGTTGTCCTCTTAACCAAGGAGTGTGGAGACACTGGTATGGCATGCAGATGTTGTGTTTGACATTTCATCGAACGTGACCCGTCTGTACTTTTTCTTCCTAGAGTTTTGATATGGACGTAGTTATCCCTCAGACATGAGATAGTCATGGTAGCTTGCGAGCAACTCACTGTACTTTGGTGCTGGACTATCTGGATTTCTAATCCAGGGACGGAAGGTTTCTGGGTACAGTTAAGTACTTGTGTAGCAGTGATTGGATCAAGATGGGATTGACCCCTCCAAAGTGTTTGGAGCAGATATCTTACTGTGTTTTCAATTTAGCAAAACCTTGGCCAGGGTAGTCTCTGTAATGTGTTACAGGACTTGTAAGGTTGAGACACATTGTTGATGGACTTTATGGGTTGGGCAGTTTAACCCTAAGTCTTCCTGAGCATTGAGGTCAAAGGGATTAATTACAAGGTTTTCATATCTCCTGGTTCTTGATTGTTGCTCTGCAACTTCGACCTATCCGGACGTCGGGTGTCATTTCTAGATGGCGACTTTGACTGGTATTGGAAATGTTCCAGTGCTACCGGCTTAGTGTTCGAACCTATGGGATCACACACCATAGGGGTTTCTACTTGATCTAGTGATCGGAGAATGATTGGGAATTGTTTATGGACTCACAAAGAAAAAGTATTTTTCTTTATAAAAGTGTCGACACTTGATATTCTTGAAAGTGTCGACACTTGTGTAAGTGTCGACACTTGTTGATTTCGCAAGTGTAGACACTTGATGTCACAAAAGGTAATGACATAAAATTTTCACTATTAGTTGGTGATGCATGGAGGTGAATTAAGTAATGTGATTACTTGATAGCCCAATTTGATTGAGCTATAAAAATCTGGAATGAATCAAATGGGATTTGGTTCAAAATAGGTTTGGGTCCAATTGGGTTGAATCCAATGTATGCACACTTGATCCAATTGATTTCGGTTATGAACTGAAATTAATTAAGACATTAATCTGAATTTAAATAAGTTTAAATTCAGTTTTGGAAAGTTATGTAGCTTCCCATGACCATAACTCCCCATAACTATCCATACTCTATTATCACCCATAACTCCCCACTCTCCCTCTCCCTCTCCACCTACATAATGGGCTGAAATGGGAGGACGAAAATAGGAGAGAATTCAGCAAAGAAATGCTAGAAAAATCAAAGGAAAGAAAGGGAAGAAACTAGGAAATATTCTAGTTTTATGGGTATGAGATTTTTGGAAAAGAGTGTGCATATTTGTACCTAGTGATCTAGATCTTGAGATTAAGTATTTGGAAAGGGTTTCAACCACTCATTCTCCACCTCTTGAGTTTCTTCATTCATTCGGAGAGTCCGGCATCGAAAGAAGAAAAGGAGTCCCGATCAAATCGTTCCACAACAAGCTAGCACTTGGAGTGGAAGTAGATTTTGAAAGAGCCCTGATGTGAACCACTTGTAGAGGCCGGACACGTGTGCGGCTAAGCAGAGTTCTTCCTCCTGCTCCTGGATCTTTCGCAGCAGAGAGCGTCTCCACTTCATATGAGGTATGGTTTTACATATATAGATATGTTGCTCTGAAATGTTCATAGCATGAGTTCATGATTTCATAGTTTATATTAATCATTCATACAAGATCTTGGGCTAAGTAGCGTAGAATAATTCTAAAAGCATGCTTAGATTAAATGTTAATCCATTTATCATGCTTCCGCTGCATGTTATTTTGAAAAAGTTTTAAAATAGAAAGCATGCTCGCTACTAGTTTTCCTTTCAATTGGTATCAGAGCAACAAGGTTGCTCTAGCATGAATGTTTAGTATAAACATTATGAAATCAGTTTAATATCTTACAAGTACTCGGATTGAGTGCCTCACCAGGCCGTCCGGTCATAGGAGAGAAGTAGGGCTGCAAGACCCTCACTTCCATTCAAAGGGATCTCCTATGGCGTGTCGGGGTGCCATTGTGAAGGACTCATGAAGAAGAAAACGAAAAAAAAAAATAAAGATTAAAATGTTTTAATCTTTATTATGTTCTAAATTTGAAGTCATAAAATATTTTAGAAATATTCTAAAGTTAGTTTATGATTGTTATGTTAAATAGTTTAACATAAAATTCAAGTTTAGAAAAGACAAAGTTTGGATTTCTGCATTTCTGTGCTCGGGTTGGATCAAGTGTCGACACTTAGCTTACCAAGTGTCTACACTTGGGTGTCTATGTGTCGACACTTGGGCTTCTAGGTATCGACTCACGAACAAAAACACAGAAATTGGTTCACTATGTGTCGACCTATCTCAGAGTAGTGTCGACACTTTGGTGTCGACACTTGTTACTGAAGTGTCGACACTTCACAGTGAACAGAAATTTAAAAGTTGGATTTTCTTGTAAAAAATGTTTTATAAAGTTTATTGAAAATGTTTCAATCTATTGTATGATTAACTTAATTATGAATTAAGTAAATCTAAGTGACTAAATGATCTAAGGATATGATTTTAAGATCTAAGTCATATTCATAACTTTGGATTAAATGGGTTAGCTTGAATTAGGTCCTAATTGGTTTAGACCTAAGTTTAGATGAATTGGACTTAATAGAGAATTAACTTAATCAAATGTTGAGTTAAGGTTCTTCTCTAGTATCTATCTAATAGTTAGATTGATTGGTCCATACATCTAAATGGACTTAATCTTGGCTTCATGATAGGACCCGATTCCTTAGGCTAGCCTAATCGAAATTAGTGAACCAATTGGTGTCTAAGATAAATATGGCTTTTGATCTATGGTTTTTGGGGCTACCTCTTTCCTGGCCAATGATATTGGTGTCTAAGGAAAGATGGTTAATGGCTTAACCCATAACCTTGATCTCACTTACCTGGCCAATATGGTCAACCATATTTGATTAGTTAGCTCATTGATTCGAGTTAGCCCATGCCAATAAGGTTAATCAGCTTGACTGATTTAGGTGCCCATGGATTTTGTGATTCATGTAACCCTTTCATTAACATATGAAGTTAGTGAAAGATAATCCATGACTTATCCTTTCTCTTCTGTCACAACATGTATAAAACCTCTAAATTATTAGGTCCTTAAAAAGATAGAAATTATATGATAGTTTTTTGTCTTAGCCTCCCATTAAGGTGTTTGGTAATGAGTCTAGTAGTGGGGTGATTATCGGCAGATCCATAGATCAGGTGGTCATCATACTATTGGAATTGCCATTCATTATATGATGACATAATGCAACTTTCTTAAACAGGTGGTTAGGTTAGCCGGTCAAAGTCGGGCTTGATCATTTGTTAGCTAGAAGCATTAAGATCAGTCATGTTAATGGTTGGACCTAACTGGGACCTTCTTTAGCAGGTAGCCCAAAGGCCGATTGAAGTGTTCCTGGGGCAAAATAAATTACTAGGAGTTGTTTGGAGAAACAACTGGTTATGAACCTACCTTTAGATGAGCATGGGTTGGCCAACCATGGTCGGGCTCATGCATTGTCTGTTGGATTCTGGTACCCACTAAGGGATAAGTGTTATTCTTCGGATTGGAGGTAGAGGCTACCAGTCTGAATAAAATAGTGGGAGGAGCTTTCAGACAAAAGTCCATGTCTTTAAGTTTTAAATAATTCATATACTAAATAGTCTTGTTTTTCTTTTTCAGATAATGTCTACTAATCTGTCACTCCGGTCATTATTAGATAATGACAAGCTCATGGGACCCAACTTCGATAGTTGGTATCGAAGACTGAGAATTGTTCTCGAGCACGAACGGATCCTTTATGTATTAACGGATCCGGCACCTGAGGGGCCAGCCCCCACCGCACATACTGCAGTCAGAGATGCTTATCAAAAGTGGGTCTCTGACCGTACTACGGTACGGTGCATTATGTTGGTGGCTATGAACGACGAGTTCAGTCGCAGATTCGAGGAGGCCCAATCGGAGAAAATCCTTCAAAAGTTGAAGGAATCTTTTGGTGCCCCAGACGACGTTGAAAGGTACAGGGTTTCCTCTACCATCTTCAACGCTCGAATGACTGAAGGGTCTTCGGTCACTGATCATGTATTGTACATGATCGAGATGATCGAGCGCCTGGCCAAACTCAGATATCCTTTCCAAGAGCAGCTTGGGAAGGATGCGATTTTGAATTCTTTGCCTCCCTCCTACTTACCTTTTCTGGATCACTATAGATTAACAAGGCCTGTAGTCAACTACCATGGGTTGATGGGGTTACTACAGACTTATGAAAAGGATCACCAGCTCCAAAAGAGCTTGGTGAATTTAGTGGGAGGCAGTGCGGCAAGGCGTCATCCCTTTAAAAAAGGGAAAAAGAAAAAGAATAAAAGTAAAATGGTGCAAAGTGCTGGGCCCAGTCAGACTAAGAAGAAGGCTGACCAGAGTCAGGCAGAATGCTTCTACTGCAAGAAGCCGGGTCATTGGAAGAGGAATTGTTCTGCTTACCTAGCTACACTTGACCCGAACAGGCCGAAGAAGAAGAAGCAGCAAAAGGTTGCTAGACAAGGTATTTATATGATAAATCCTGGTTGTTTTTCTATTTGTGATACTACTAACTGGATATTAAACACTGGTAGTCCTTATCACATTTGCAATACGTTGCAGGGACTACAAGTTAGTAGAAGATTCGAGAATGGCGAGAGATTTCTGAATATGGGGAATGGAAGTCAAGCTCCAGTCTTGGCATTGGGAATTGTCAATCTATTTTTCGAGTCTTGTAAAGTTATTCTTGGTGATTGTCACTATCGTCCATCATTCCTTGTAAATATTATCTCTGTAGGCCAGTTGGCCAGTAATGGTTATGAATTATTAATCAAGAGTGATTTTTGCAAAGTCATTATGAATGATATTGTGGTTATGACTTGACATATTAAGAATGGCATTTATGTTTTGTCACAGCCTGTTGGTGTAATGTATATTTCATGTAAACGCCCTAGATTAGATATTGTCAATGATGCTTATCTCTGGCACTGTAGGCTAGGTCATATAAACAAGAATAGAATCAACAGGTTAGTGGGAGAAGGTCTCCTAAATGTTAGTGATTGTGAATCACTGCCATCCTGTGAATCTTGTTTACTTGGTAAGATGACCAAGTCACCTTTTACTGGAAAAGGTGTACGAGCCGATGACATTTTGAGTATAGTACATACTGATATATATGGACCAATGAATGCCGATGCCAAGGGTGGGTATAAATATTTCATTACGTTTACAGACGACCTCTCAAGGTACGGTTATGTCTTTTTGATGAGACATAAATCTGAATCGTTTGAAATGTTCAAACGATATCGTAATTAAGTTGAAAAACAAACCGGAAAGCTTATTAAAATCCTTTGATCAGATCGAGGTGGAGAATATCTTTCTGGGGAGTTTCTGACTTATCTTGAAGAGAATGTGATTCTCTCTCAATGGACACCTCTTGGGACGCCCCAGTTAAATGGTGTGTCTGAAAGGAGGAATCGGACTCTGTTGGACATGGTTAGATCCATGATGGGATTTGCAACTTTGTCAACTTCCTTTTGGGGTTATGCTTTGGAGTCAGCGTGCTATCTTCTAAATAGAGTTTCGAGTAAGTCTGTTAACAAAACTCCATATGAGATATGGAATGGGCGTAAGCCGAGTCTTTCACACCTTCGGGTTTGGGGATGTCCGGCTTATGTCAAGCATTTAGAAACAGATAAACTTGGACCTAGGTCTGACAGGTGCCTCTTTGTTGGGTATCCTAAAGAGTCTAAGGGTTATTTCTTCTATATGCCTGGGGAACAAAAATTGTTCGTCAGTCTTAGAGCTACCTTTTTGGAAAGGGAGTACCTTACTGAAGGTGCTCAAGCTACCAATGTTGAGCTTACCGAAGTTCAATAGATAGAAGAACCAAATCATTCAAGGATTGCTACAGAACCCGTTATGATAAGATCAAACCCTGAGCCTATTGACTAGTCATTAAGGAGATCCGGTAGAGTACCGCGTCAACCGGACAGATACTACGGTTTTTTGGTCCGGGACGGTGATCCCGTTGAGCTCGATGAGAACAACGAGGATCCAATCACCTATATGGACGCAATACAGAGGTCTGATTCTGAGTTGTGGCTAGGGGCCATGAAATCTGAAATGGAGTCCATGGAAATCAACAAAGTATGGACTTTGGTTGATCCACCTGAAGGGGTAAAATCCATTGGGTGCAAATGGGTCTTCAAAAGGAAACAGGGCGCAGATGGGCAGGTAGAGACCTATAAAGCCCGTCTGGTTGCTAAGGGTTATCGTCAACGTTATGGTATTGACTATGACGAGACGTTTTTTCCTATGGCAATGCTCAAGTCTATTCGGATTATGCTTGCGTTAGCTGCATATCTGGACTATGAAATATGGCAAATGGATGTCCGAACAGCTTTCCTAAATGGTGAGCTAGATGAGGAGGTATATATGATGCAACCTGAAGGGTTCACATCCACAGACGAATCTAAGGTATGTAAGCTTAGTAGGTCCATCTATGGACTAAAGCAGGCATCTCGGAGTTGGAACATGTATTTTGATAAGTGTATCAAGACGTATGGTTTTGTTAGGAACAAAGAAGAATCCTGTATATATAAGTAGGCAAATGGTTCTGTAGTTGTATTTCTTATACTGTATGTGGATGACATTCTCTTAATCGGGAATGACATCCCTGCATTACAGGGAATAAAGGTCTGGTTGTCATCCCAGTTTTCTATGAAAGACTTGGGTGAAGCTTCTTTCATACTAGGTATGAAGATCTATAGGGATAGATCAAGGAAGCTTCTGGGTTTGTCCCAGCCTACGTACATTGATACCGTGCTGAAAAGGTTCAGCATGGAGAATTCCAAGAAAGGCTATCTTCCGATAGGCCATGAAATTTCTCTTTCAAAGAAGGATTGTCCGACATCTCCTGAGGAAAGAGAGCATATGAGTAGGATTCCTTATGCTTCGGTAGTAGGGTCCATCATGTATGCCATGACATGTACTAGACCAGACGTGGCATACTCATTAGGAATAGTGAGTCAATACCAGTCTGACCCAGGTGAAGCACACTGGAAGTTTACAAAGACCATCCTGAAGTATTTGCGAAATACCAAGGACCAATGGCTTCTTTTGGAGGACCTGACTTGAAACTTGTGGGGTATACTGACTCCAGTTTCCAGTCAGATAGGGATGATAGCAAGAGTGTATCTGACTTTGTTTTTATCCTGAATGGTGGAGCTATCTGCTGGAAGAGTTCCAAGCAGCACACTGTAGCAGACTCTGTATGTGAAGCGGAATATATTGCAGCATCTGATGTAGCAAAGGAAGCTGTTTGGTTACGAAAATTTCTTGGCGAGCTGGGAGTGGCACCTTCCCTGGATGGTCCTGTTCCAGTGTACTGTGACAGCACTGGAGCCATTGCTCAAGCCAAAGAGCCGAAGTCCCATCAGCGTACCAAGCATATTCTACGTCGTTTTCATCTTGTGCGAGACATCGTGGAACGAGGTAATATCGACCTTCTGAAGATCAACGGAAAGGAGAACTTGGCTGACCCCTTCACTAAAGCTGTTGGTATTCAAGAACTCAATGATTGTAAATGGAAGATGGGTATACGATACTTTTCTGATTGGCTTTTAGTCCAAATGGAAGATGGGTTGGGCAGTTTAACCCTAAGTTTTCCTGAGCATTGAGGTCAAAGGGATTAATTACAAGGTTTCCATATCTCCTGGTTCTTGTTTGTTGCTCTGCAACTTCGACCTATCCGGACGTCGGGTGTCATTACTAGATGGCGACTTTGACTGGTATTGGAAATGTTATAGTGCTACCGGCTTAGTGTTCGAACCTATGGGGTCACACACCATAGGGGTTTCTACTTGATCTAGTGATCGGAGAACGATTGGAATCGTTCGTGGACTCACAAAGGAAAAGTGTTTTTCTTTATCCAAGTGTCGACACTTGATATTCTTGAAAGTGTCGACACTTGTGTAAGTGTCGATACTTGTTGATTTCGCAAGTGTAGACACTTGATATCACAAAAGGTAATGACATAAAATTTTTCCTAATAGTTGGTGATGCATGGAGGTGAATTAAGTAATGTGATTACTTGATAGCCCAATTTGATTGAGCTATAAAAATCTGGAATGAATCAAATGGGATTTGGTTCAAAATAGGTTTGGGTCCAATTGGGTTGAACCCAATGTATGCACACTTGACCCAATTGATTTCAGTTATGAACTGAAATTAATTAAGACATTAATCTGAATTTAAATAAGTTTAAATTTAGTTTTGGGATGTTATGTAACTTTCCATGACCATAACTCTCCATAACTAACCATTACCACTCCATTATCACCCATAACTCCCCACTCTCCCTCTCCCTCTCCACCTACATAATGGGCTAAAATGGGAGGACAAAAATAGGAGAGAATTCAGCAAAGAAATGCTAAAAAAATTAAAGGAAAGAAAGGGAAGAAACTAGGAAAGATTCTAGTTTTATGGGTGTGAGATTTTTGGAAAAGAGTGTGCATATTTGTACCTAGTGATCTAGGTCTTGAGATTGAGTATTTGGGAAGGGTTTCAACCACTCATTCCCACCTCTTGAGTTTCTTCATTCATTCGGAGAGTCCGGCATCGAAAGAAGAAAAGGAGTCCCGATCAAATCGTTCCACAACAAGCTAGCACTTGGAGTGGAAGTAGATTTTGAAAGAGCCCTAGTGTGAACCACCTGTAGAGGCCGGACACGTGTGCGGCTAAGCAGAGTTCTTCCTCCTGCTCCTGGATCTTTCACAGCGGAGAGCGTCTCCACTTCATACGAGGTATGGTTTTACATATATAGATATGTTGCTCTGAAATGTTCATAGCATGAGTTCATGATTTCATAGTTTATATTAATCATTCATGCAAGATCTTGGGCTAAGTAGCATAGAATAATTCTAAAAGCATGCTTAGATTAAATGTTAATCCATTTATCATGCTTCCGCTGCATGTTATTTTGAAAAAGTTTTAAAATAGAAAGCATGCTCGCTACTAGTTTTCCTTTCACCAACCCCTCTCCGCTTTTTATAAATAAGTTCTCCCAACCCTCCAAGCCAAAACATCGGTGTTTTATTTCAACTTGTTGAAAATTAAGAGGAGTAAGAGAGAAGGACTCCTCCTCCCCTCTTTCTCTTCACGTCAAAACACCTTTGCGCCCACTTATTTTTCACGCCTACTGTGTTTTCAATTTAGCAAAACCTTGGTCAGGGTAGTCTCTGTAATGTGTTACAGGACTTGTAAGGTTGAGATACATTGTTGATGAACTTTATGGGTTGGGCAGTTTAACCCTAAGTTTTCCTGAGCATTGAGGTCAAAGGGATTAATTATAAGGTTTCTATATCTCCTGGTTCTTGATTGTTGCTCTGCAACTTCGACCTATCCGGACGTCGGGTGTCATTGCTAGATGGCGACTTTGACTGGTATTGGAAATGTTCCAGTGCTACCGGCTTAGTGTTCGAACCTATGGGGTCACACACCATAGGGGTTTCTACTTGATCTAGTGATCGGAGAACGATTGGAATCGTTCGTGGACTCACAAAGGAAAAGTGTTTTTCTTTACCCAAGTGTCGACACTTGATATTCTTGAAAGTGTCGACACTTGTGTAAGTGTCGACACTTGTTGATTTCGCAAGTGTAGACACTTGATGTCACAAAAGGTAATGACATAAAATTTTCACTAATAGTTGGTGATGCATGGAGGTGAATTAAGTAATGTGATTACTTGATAGCCCAATTTGATTGAGCTATAAAAATCTGGAATGAATCAAATGGGATTTGGTTCAAAATAGGTTTGGGTCCAATTGGGTTGAACCCAATGTACGCACACTTGACCCAATTGATTTCAGTTATGAACCAAAATTAATTAAGACATTAATCTAAATTTAAATAAGTTTAAATTCAGTTTTGGGGTGATATGTAACTTCCCATGACCATAACTCCCCATAACTACCCATTACCACTCTATTATCAGCCATAACTCCCCACTCTCCCTCTCCCTCTCCACCTGCATAATGTGCTAAAATGGGAGGACGAAAATAGGAGAGAATTCAGCAAAGAAATGCTAGAAAAATCAAAGGGAAGAAAGGGAAGAAACTAGGAAAGATTCTAGTTTTATGGGTGTGAGATTTTTGGAAAAGAGTGTGCATATTTGTACCTAGTGATCCAGGTCCTGAGATTGAGTGTTTGGGAAGGGTTTCAATCACTCATTCTCCACCTCTTGAGTTTCTTCATTCATTCGAAGAGTCCGGCATCGAAAGAAGAAAAGGAGTCCCGATCAAATCGTTCCACAACAAGCTAGCACTTGGAGTGGAAGTAGATTTTAAAAGAGCCCTGGTGTGAACCACCTGTAGAGGCCGGACACGTGTGTGGCTAAGCAGAGTTCTTCCTCCTGTTCCTGGATCTTTCGCAGCGGAGAGCATCTCCACTTCATACGAGGTATGGTTTTCATATATAGATATGTTGCTCTGAAATGTTCATAGCATGAGTTCATGATTTCATAGTTTATATTAATCATTTATGCAAGATCTTGGGCTAAGTAGCATAGAATAATTCTAAAAGTATGCTTAGTTAAATGTTAATCCATTTATCATGCTTTCGCTGCATGTTATTTTGAAAAAATTTTAAAATAGAAAGCATGCTCGCTACTAGTTTTCCTTTCACCAACCCCTCTTCCCTTTTTATAAATAAGTTCTCCCAACCCTCCAAGCCAAAACACCGGTGTTTTATTTCAACTTGTTGAAAATTAAGAGGAGTAAGAGAGAAGGACTCCTCCCCTCTTTCTCTTCACGTCAAAACACCTTTGCGCCCACTTATTTTTCACGCCTACTCCCCTTTGTTGCACAAAGCACTTAGGGCCCACTTGTTGGCGTGTGAAGGCAGGGGGAGACAAGAAAAGAGAGTTCCAGTCCAACTGGACTCTAGGTTATGGTCCAAATAATTTGATTTGATAGTCAAATCAAATATAATTTTAAATTCGATCAAACCATTTCAAAAAAGACCATTGACCAACTCAATTAAAATCAATTAACTGAGTCTAACTCAATTAAATTAAATCTAATTTAATTCAATTAATAATTAATCCATAATTTATTAATTGTAATATTTATAATTAGGTTCAAATGTACTAAAATTATTAATTTTAGTAATATTTTGATCTGCTGATTAGTTATTTAAGCTCCTAATATGTGTGACCTCTCAGGTCCTATCCTGTTTGGTAATTAGACATGCCATAATCTTCATTATACATCATCGAAACTCTTTTCGATGGACAGAAATGCTAACATCGGAAAATGATCATATCTCTCATCATAATGACACTTAGAGTATGTAGCGGCAGCATGTGCGGCAACCCTTAGGTGTAATTACCATATGATTCGATTCCTCTATCAAAAATTCTGACATGATGTTGGTTACGGATACTCGTCAAACCCATCAGTCATATGCTTAACTTAATCGACTCAAGTCCAATTGTTATACTAATGAAAATATCTTTTTATTATCACTCTGCTATTGCCATAGACTTCTAGATTTAGTCTCATTAAATTGCATAAGATTATTCCTTGCTACTAAGGCTAATAGATCCCTACAAGTGAACATCCTACTCCTACAATAAACTTATTGTAGCCAACGAACACCGCAAGATCTCGAATGGATATGAACCATGTGTTTGTGCTGTCAAACTACAGCAACCTTATTATGAGTAGCTGAGACACTCTAGATCAAAGAACTATTCACACAACTGCAATATCAAGAAGTTATTAACGAGTGAGTAGTCATCCATATAACTTCATGTACTTGGTCACGCTCAGTATCACTGATCTCTATGAACTACCTGTACTTTCACTCTAGTATCACCATACTATAGGTCAGAGACCCATCTATCCAAAAGGAAAGTGATCTGTGCACCGATTTTAACGGATCAATGACCATCCTAGTGATATTTCAACAATCAGGAGCTTTTAGAAGTTAATCTATAAAGACACATATCTCAAATTCTAAACTCTTGAGAATATGTATTATTGTCTATTAACTTCATGGACGATTCATAGACACATCAATATAAATGAAACTAATGCCCTTTTATTAATAAGAAAAAATTAAGTACAAAGTTCATGCCCTAAAATAAAAATGTGTCAAGCCAACTTGGCTTTCAGGGCATACATCTAACAAGAACCGTGACACATCTGTCCAACAATATATTCTCTCAGCTTTGCAATTCCACCAGCTCATTTGTAGTTTTGATTGATACCGATTCTATTTTCAGCTTCTGACTTTTGCTTTTATCTTCAAGTTTTTATTGATTTGGTCTAAACAATGTTTTATGAAAAGCTTTTGCAGAGCATGTCATGGAAAGGAAGGAGATTGTTCGAAGGTTATTGCTTTTAGCCCATTGGAGGGTAGTCATTTAAAAGAATGAAAGAGTGGATCGGGAATGAAAGCTCAGAGATTAAGAGAACGGAGCTTTCCCAAAAAGTAATCTACGCTCTCATACCAGCATTGCTTCTTGTGTCAAAATCTACAGCGACTACCTCCTTACTAATTTTCTCAATATACTGGCAGATATATGGGATTTTGAAGGAGATTTTTCTGGATTATGTTCACCAAGAGGTTACCTGGAAATGGGTTTTGATATATTTCAAACCGCTCCTTTTGATCTTGGCCAGGGACACTATCCTTGATTTTGATCTGGTATACGAGTGTCAAGAATAGCCAAGCATCATCACCTGCATACTAAAGGATAGCCTGGGGGTGATATCCAACCTGTGACTTCATTCAAATTTCGTGACTCCTTTATCTTTTCCTTTTCTTTAATGCTTCTTGATGGCATGGAGGTGTCTAGGGATCAAAATGTGCATGTTGAATCTGCACAAGTTGGAATAATGAATGAATCCTGGAGGCATGCAAAACTAGGTCGTGTATTTTGTATTAAAATAAATGAATGATGATGTCCTTTCTAATAAAACCCAAAAGGTTTTTCTCATGACAGTATGTTGATTTATACATGTAGCTAGGTGGGGTGATTGCTGGCTCGATGTTACAAATGCATGTGGAGGTGGTCTTACGGATGTGGTTTATTTTATACCGAGTAATTATGTGCTTGAGTTTATTTTGATGTCTTTGAGTTATTTTATTATTACCAACAAGTGAAAACTTGAGACAGTCAGATATATAGAGGCGATTGATAAGCTCATGGGTGCTATTCTTTTGACTCGGTCTGTCTCTCTCTTCTCGATCCTGTTAACTTGTTATCATTATTGTTACTGTTGCTATTACTATTATAATTATTTTTATTAGCATTATTATTTTTATCATTTTATAATTTTTTTATTATTTTTTATTAATTTTATAGAAAATAAAAAATGGAAATTAAACTGTCGTCATTTCCTACACAATTCTCCAATATCCTTCATGTATCTGTTGAGGAGAATATCTCGATTTGAGTTGAAAAAAGGCCAGCCACGATAGACCCGGCCCGCACGGAGGTAGGCCATAGGCCAATGCATGGCTGGCCCAGGCACGCATAGGCGCTTCTCCCTATCACGGTTCATCATGGTGCATCGTGGATCATTCGATCCACGATAGGATTGGCACAATTCACGGGACGAGTTTCGGTCCATAGTATTGGTTTATAAAGGTTTTTCCATGATCCGACGATCATGCATTCTCTTGGATGAGACCAGACGGCTAAGAAATGTCTTTAACTCTGATTAGACTTGATCCACATGATTTGCGATGTGTTTGATGG
Organism: Areca catechu; assembly: GCA_021397845.1. Taxonomy (NCBI): domain Eukaryota; kingdom Viridiplantae; phylum Streptophyta; class Magnoliopsida; order Arecales; family Arecaceae; genus Areca; species Areca catechu. The sequence continues at coordinate 159,697,895 of CM038050.1, forward strand.
TGATTGGATAGCCGGCGGGTCAAATAAGAGTTGGACAAGGTACAAGAATCTTTTTTCAATGTTGTTTGAGCCATCGAATTCTTATCGAAGTGCTCTTCGATAGGGAGATGTCCAAAGGCTATAAAGAGAGGCAAATGGGTCAAGGCACTAGTGTGAGGATCTAGAGAACTTTCAAAAGATATAGTAACGGTAGAAAAAGTCTGTAGAGACTAGAGGGTCTCCTTAAAAGAGAGAGCTTGTGAAAGGAATTTTTAAAATTTCTTGTTGAGTTTTTTTTTGTATAGAATGAGAATGTAAGATCTTCTTTATAATTTTTTCTCATAATAAAATCTTGTATGCCCTATTAATTATGATCCCTATTTTATTTTTCTTTCTTTTTTCTCTTGAGGCATCAACAATGACATCGTGATCTTAGAAATGGGGATTCGTATTCCACACGAGGGATTTCCAACAAATGGTATTAGTGCAGTTGGTACCACAATAACTGGTATCAGATCTCCAGATTATCTATGTTGATCAAGATTGAAGAATATGTCAATCATAATCAAAGTTGACATCAACCGGTTTGACAGGAAGAGCAATTTCTTCTTCTAACAAGCGAGGATGAAAGACATGCTCATTTCGTAAAGGTTAATTGGTGCTCTCATATGTGAAGAGAGGCTAGTCACAATGGAGGACAAGAGTTGGAAACAGCTCCATATATAAGTGATGAGTATGATCTACTTGTACCTGGTAAATGATGTGGTGATCCATATGCTGAGCGAGACTTTCTCGATAGCTTTATAGACGAAGCTTGAGAAATTGCACATGGCAAAGTCCCTCACCAACATGCTCTTTTTTTAAAAGCAATTTCATTAACTATGGTTGACCGAAGGACAGAGCATGCAGGAGATATGAATAACTTCCAGAGGTTCCTCACCGATCTTCTCAATGTTGATGAGAAGATTGAAGAGAAGACCAAGGTATTGATCTTACTATCATCACCTTCGTACTCCTTTAAGTCCGTGGTGACTGTTCTTTTAGTGGGGAAGAGTACCATTAAGATAGAGGAAGTTACTTTGATACTACTCCAAAACAAGGTTCTTAGGTAGAAGAACCAAGCTTCGAATTCAGGTAGGAACTTAGCATTGACGGTCTCTAGAGAAGCTAGCAACAGAAGATGAAGTGATAGAGGATCACGAGATGAGTGATCCAGGTCGAAGGACATGAGCAAGATCAAATGCTATCAGTGCGACAAGTTAGGACATCATGTCAGAGATTGCTTGTAGTTCAAGAATTGAACGAGTACTATTGTGATGGTGGCCGATGTAATTGACAGTGACGGATACTATGGTGATGCACTCATCGTATTCGATGAGGTATCTCATTCTTTCTGACAGTAGATTTTAGATTCTGCATATCTTCATTATGTAATTGCGGAGAGGAGTTGTTTGACTCTCTAAAGAGTAAAGAGTATATTGTCCACTTACTAAATGGATCGAGCTGTGCGATCAAGAACGAAGGGACGGCCAGTTTAAAGTTTCAAAATGAAACATTGAGAAAAGTATACGAGGTTCGATACATACCTAATTTTAGCAAGAATCTCAAATTAAATTTAAATGGCTACACGTGGAGAGCCGGATGGAATCGTAAAGGTTATCCACGATAGTAGGATTGTCAGGAGAAGGAGCATAAAAGATATTATCTCTTGATAGGGAGTACAGTGCGAGATGGTGATGGGGACATCAAAATCCATCCGGGTTTTTTTTTTTTTTTTTTCTAGATTTTTATATTTTTTATTTCATATTTTCTTATTCTATATATTCCATCTATTCTTGTTATTCTATATTTATTCCATACTTATCCCCGTTTTATTCCTCTGCTATTCAAATCATCTTCTCCCTCCCAGCAAACTCACATAACCTCTTTTTTTTCTCCATTTTTCTTCCCGTTCGTCCCGGATCCACCATGCCCGACCACCGGCGACCCCTACAGCCGTCCACCTTCCCCCCGGTGTCGATCTTCTAGTGGGAACGCCGGCAAATCCCACGAACCGCCCATGGCCGTTCCCCCCTGCTGCTCCGCCCATGCCCGTGACGCCTCCGCCGTGCCATGCCGCGCCCTCTCCCCGCGCCGCCGTCCGCCCCTGCTGCTCCGCCCATCACCGTGCCGCGCCCCGCTCTCAAAATGCTTTCAAAGACTCCATCTTTCAGCACTTGCCTCTCTCCCTCGGAGAATACAGCTTCAAACTCGGCAAGCAACTGATGGGTTGCAACATTCCTCTTTCCTGGTTAACCAACCTTGAAAAGAGGGCAAGCAATTCATTTGGATGGGCAAAGAGAGAATCACTAAGATGCTTCCGGAAACTATGGATGCGAGTCAAGTTGCGCTCGGCCATGGCTTCTCTTCCTATCTCCTTTAAGCCTTAGAAGCGCCTAGACTACAACCAAGAAGAAAAGAGAAGTTAACGGCATGCATTTAAAGCACAGATACAGAACTCTCCATTACCAGACTCCCAGAAGCCCTCTCCCGTCCCTTGAAACGAATAGGATCCCTTTGAAGTGGCAACTTCAGCCGTTCCTCGTACATTTTGTTGCCAAGGCATTAACAGTTTCAGGACTCTGCCGAATTAAAGAATCACTGCCAACAAGCCCATTTGCAGTGCCATTTAGAAGATGAGCTCCCTCTCTACGCTGCTGCTGTTCGGATCCCATCAGCCTCGCCGCCCGGCCACCATGAAGTCCGCCCACTGGTTTCCGTCCGTGGAGAAGGAAGGTGCCGTGCACGAACGTGAAAGCTCTGCACGGTCATCAAAGCGGTGCCATCCCTATTGCCGACTACACGGTTCTTGAAGCTGCACGGATTTTAGAGCAGACGAGGAATTTGAATTCAAATTTGAATGGATCCATGTTTTTCTCCACAAATAATGTTTTTCTCCACAAATACCGTTGCTCTTCGTGAAAACTCCCACCATTCTCTCTCCTTATTTTGTTAATTTTGAATTTCGAATTTGAATTTCAAAATGGCTTGGTGTCTATAAAATAGGCTCGATTCCTTCATGTAAAAAATTGAGAAATAAAATTTTTATTTTAGAGAGGAGTAATTCTTTTTCTACCTCCGTGAAGAGAGGGTATGAGGCCCAACCCATGGACATGATGTGAGGTCATGCCCAGTTATTCCCCTTTCCATTCCATCTTCTTTATCTCCTCGTGGCCTTTGAGATCCATCATAGCGCCTCCAAGTATCAAGGATGGTGTAATGCCTTAGAGTGAGAGGTCTCTTCGTTAGGGTGAGTCCCAAAGTCCATGAAATACAGATCCCTATCTTCCATCCCGTTATTCCTTCGCCATCAAATTAGAAAATCAAAAAAAAGAAAATTAGGATATCCTAATCTAGGTGACTTCTAGGCTCACCAACGATCCTAGCTCCTAGACCCCGTTGTCCCGCATCAGGTGGACTCCCTGATGCAGATAGTAGCTCAGTATGAGGTGGAGCTCTAGTAGCATGTGGATCAAGCACAAGACGAGAGATTTAGGAGGATGACAGGCGACGTCATCCAGTAAAGTTCCTATTACCATAAGAAACTTTCTTAAGCAGGTCTTTAGTTAAGATGAGCATAGTACACGACGGAGATAGGATCAAGTAGCCTGGCTCGACTATCATGTTTGTCCATCTATGAGCAACATGCATTTGTCCCAAGACATAGGAGCGAGATCCTTCAAGAGCTCTCAAAATCAGATAGAGGTTGAATTTAGAGTCGACGTGGAGATTGTTGAAGAAAAATATCTTGATTTGGCCTAGAAGAAGTCCAGTCGCAGTAGACTCAGGCCCACATGGAAGCAAGCCGTAGGCTAGCGTGCGGGCATGTGGCCCAGGCATGCGGGGGTGCTTCCCTCTATCACGGTTCACCACGGTGCATCATGGACTGTCCGTCTATAGTGGGATTGGCATGGTCCACAGGGCGAGTTTCAGTCTATAGTCATGGTTCATGGAGGTTTTTATGCGATCCGACAATCATGCTTGCTCCCGGGTAAGGATTAGACGGCTATGGAAGGTCTCCGACTCCAATTAGGCTTGATCTATGTAATTTGCAATACATTCGATGATGATTTGATGGCCAGTAGATCAAACAAGAGTTCGATAAGGTATAGAAATCCTTTTTTGATGTGATTGGAGTCACTAGACTCCTGTCAAACTGCTCTTCAACAGGGAGATGTCTAGAGACTATGAAAGGAGGCAAACGAGTCAAGGCACAAGTGTAAGGATTTAGAGAGCTTCCAGGAGATATGGCAAAGAAAGTTTGTAAGGACTAGAGAGTCTTTTTAAAAGGAGAGAGATTTTTGGAATTTCTTGATATGGCAGAGAAAGTTTGTAAGGACTAGAGAGTCTTTTTAAAAGGAGAGAGATTTTTGGAATTTCTTGTTTAATTTTTTTTATGCGGGATGAGAGTGCAAGATTTTTTTTATATTTTTTTTCATAGTAAAATCTTGCATATTTTATTGATTATGTTTTCTATTTTATTTTTTCTTTTATTTTTTCTTATATAGAAATCATGATATTAGAAATAGAGACCTTATATTCTGTATCAAAAATTTTTAATAAATGATATCAATATAATTAGTACCCTAGTATTATCAACGGTGTAATTTGTCTAAGCAAGTCAGGATCTTTTGCCCGCATCTCCATGTTTTCTGGACTGAGACATGATATTGACATGACTCGGTTTGCGTCCCGTAACGGGCGCTGGGGCCGGCCATTGGCGTGAAACATCACAAACCATTCTTACATGCGGCACCTGGTCACATTGCATGTCTTGGGCTCCACATTGCGAGTGCCAATCGCAGCCATAACTCGCCCATAAATTTGGTGCCAGCTCGTTGTTCATGTGAGGCGGTCAGCCTCCTGGCATTGATGTCTCTTCTGCCAAATGGACATTGATGTACTCCTTGCCCAAGACTTTTAAGATAAAAAAGGATCAGATTTAGATGCACTCTACTATTCTATGTTTGTTAGGAAGTGGACTGAATTTAGCACTCCAATCAGAGGCAGAAAGGCTGCATTTAGTTTGATAAAGCAGGAATAGCACTTGACATTGAAACTTTATTCATTCTAAACAGGTTCGAAACTGAAACATTCTAGTTTCGAATCTGAAAAACTTAGGATGCTTATTTATGAGATGATTAACTTATTGGATAGTTGGAATGAATTTGTTTATTTTATTTTTAAGAGTAGGACCCTTTTTAATTATTGTCTCGTTTTTTCTAGATGGAAAAAAAGTTGCCTTTAGCCTAGAGTTGTTCTAGAAATTACAATCAAACAGAAGTATGAAAAATTTGTGGATCAACTTTTCTTATGGAATAAATATTTCTATCACCTCTGATCACTGAATCAAATGCGGCAAAATGACTGGTGAGACCTGCGATTTATACCAAAGCCTACGGATTGGAGGGCTCCAAGTATATGAACTCTGTTATTTTTTTTAAAAAAAATGTTGTTATTAACTATAGTTCTACATGCACAATTCAAGTATCAAGCAAAAATCTACATCTGAAGCAAAAAAAAAAAAAAAAAAAGATCATGAAATTGTGCAAGATTGGAGATCAGCATTATCGTAGAGGCTAGCATACTGAAACTATAAGTTAAACAAAAAATTCTGAAGTAAATGATCAGCTACTAAGGTGAATTAGAAGAAGGAAAACTTTGGCTTCTACGATTGGATGAGGGACGGTCTCTCACTTCCAATGGTCTCCAAGTTTGGAAGATTGAGATATGAGTTAAAAGCGTAATTGCTTTTTAAAGAACTTGCAAGTAAGACCATGAACAGCTTGATGTCGATCATGGAGGGACCAAGTGTCTGCTGCCAGCCATCTCAAACTTTTTCTGGAAATCATGCTCTCAATCTAACATCAAAATAACTCGCTTGTGGTCCTCTTTCACACGCTCGAGAGTTTATCAAATATATAAGGATTAGTTCTTTTCATCATGAACTAAATTCTTATTTGTTTTCATTCAGAGAAGGTCCCGGGCAAGCAAAAAATGAGTCCATGAGATAAGAGGATGTTTTGACAAGCAACAATGTGCAAATAAATGTACTAAAATTTTCCACCGAGGTGGTAGCCCTCCAGGAATGGGCTATTGTCACACAGTCTACATGTCTCAGATTCGAGTCATGATACTATATCCTGTGTTGACGCTAAATTCTTGCTGACCGGATGGAGCGATCTGCATGCTAGTTCACCGTCGAAGGAGGCCTGCAAAACAAATCCCCAAACTGGAATTTCTTCGGTAGAGGACACTCCGATGCTAAAGTTAGCCAGAATTTAAGCAACAGAATGGAGAACTTGAAAGAAAAAGAAGTGGAGAAAATGAAAAAAGAGAGGATAGTAGGGTGGCGTTGAAAGAGCTAGTTGCAGACTGGCTCTAACTTGCCTGGAATTGGCTTACCTCGAGTGCTCCCTCTTACCGATATTTATAGACGTTGTGAGTGCAACTACTTACGGTTATGGAAATTAATTAATATAACTTCCTCATAACAATAAGTAGTGGCGATCGGAAATTAGTTACACCATGGTTACTTAAACCGGAGCTATCGACCATGTGGATGATTATAACAACCAGAACAACCTTTAATTATTTCGGGTTAAAAAAGGTTGTTCACATGTTTCAAATACACTCTCTTTAGGAGGGATCTGAAATAAGCCTAACTACATCTTTGGACTGTCTTCCTTGGAATGGTACGAAGGGGTGTTAGCTATTTGCTTCGGATTTATCTCCTTCGAAATAATTAGAAAATAAAAAATTACTTACTGTGGGGGCCGAAGGGATGAATAATACCTTCAAAAAGTATCTCCTTCGAACCAGGCCAAAAACATAAAGCCGAATGAAATAATAATAGATTCCAAAAATATCCCCTTCGGACCATGCTGAAGATATAAAGTCGACTGAAATAATAAGGTAGCCTCTTCGGATCAGGCTAATGACATAAGCTGAATGAGATAATAAGGTAGCATCTTTGGATCAGGTTGATGACGTAAGCTGAATGAGATAATAAGGTAGCTTTTTCGGATTAGGCTGATGGACATAAGCTGAATGAGACAATAAGGTAGCATCTTCGGATCAGGCTGATGACATAAGCTGAATGAGATAATAAGGTAGCTTCTTCGGATCAGGCAATGACATAAGCTGAATTAAACAATAAGGTAGCCTCTTCGGATCAAGCTGATGACATAAGCTGAATAAAATAATAAGGTAGCCTCTTCGGATCAGGCTGATGACATAAGCTGAATAAAACAATAAGATAGTCTCTTCGGATCAGGCTGATGACATAAGCTGAATAAAATAATAAGATAGCCTCTTCGGATCAGGCTGATGACATAAGCTGAATGAGATAATAAGATATATATTAATGAATTAATAATATATTATTTTTGTTGAGATGGATTGTAGTCCTTGTTAAATATCATCTTCAGGTGCACTGATCTGTTTAATGGGCCAAAAATAAAATCGACCCAACCGATGGACCGGCAATTTTTTATATTAAATTGGATTACCACAACAGCTGCCCCCCACTCCTAATTTCGAAATAACTTTATTTCAAAAAATGGAAGTAAGTAGAATTTGTCGCTTATGAATGAAAAGAAAATAACCAATGATGGCGGATCTCTGATTTTGATGCTTATAATAACCGATATACGGTTTGGAGATCGTGCCAAGGATAGGTTTCAGCCCCTCATTGATGCCTCAAAAAGATGACACAGACTTAAAAATCTGGTCGATCCTTTCATTAAAGAGGCTTTTGTAGGGTTTTTATTTGATCAAGAAAGCACACTTAGCGGCATCGTGAGCCTCGGTTATCATACTGGAAACTCATCCTGGCCATCGATGGCATTTCTCGCGGATCATAACTGACAACCCATTTATTGACATCCCTTAGTAATTCGTACCCACGATCAACACCGCCGATATGCTGCACAATCAAGAAGATCATTAGTTTTCTCAGAGAGAGAAAGAAAAAACCCTATCATCCTGTCCATAAAAAAGGGGCGTCTCCACAGAACGAACTTCCGCGTTCTCTGAAACCTTCTTCTTCCCCCTCCGGTCCTGTACCATTAATCTCCTTCAAAAGGTTATTTTATTTTTACCTGGAGGTAGGGGTCTTTTTCTTTTTCCTTTCATGATGTCTGAATTGTTAGATTGTCCAACCATTAGTAAAGGTCCCGTGAGAGGTGAACCCTCTGGGAGTGGGGGTCTCATCAAAAGAAAAGGTTCCGAACTTTCTTTAGGAACTGTTATTGGTTCCTTGTCTTTCACTAGGGTAGAGAGTCTTATGAACCATTATAACATTCCCAGGACCTTTAAATCATTTGTCCCTACTTCATATGAGAGGATTACTCATCCTTCTCTGGGGCAATTGCCATATATGAAGACCACCTGAAAGCTATGCTTAGATTTTCTCTTCATCCCTTTTTTGTGAAGATTTTTAATCTTTACCAAGTAGTCCCAGCACAATTGACTCGAACAGCTTCAGAAATATTTGTGGATTCCTGGTCCTTTGCAAACCCAAAATGTAGAGCCCAAAACTTCTTTGTTTACCACCCTTTTGTATTAAAAAAAGATTTTCACGATGAAGGATGGTGGGTCATCGATCCTCGTCCAAGCCGTAGACTAATTAAGGAAACACCCAGTGCTATACATAGGTGGAAACCCTGCTTCTTCTTCATCTATTATTTTCTGGGGTTTTAACATCGAATGGAAGACTCCATGTTTAGATGCAAACGCAGGGAAGAAAGTCTTAAAGGCCGATCAAAAGGACTTCGAGATATTATCAAGTCCAGGAGTTCCTTTGGCTAAGGAACTATTGAGGGAACATGACCTTCACCTTACTCATATCAGCGAGCTTCCAACATTAGGTATAGAAGTAGTCGGCTTTAGCTCTTTTTCCAAAATTTATTAGGTTTTTCTGATAATTGTCCTGAGAATTCTTCTTCTTTGATTGCAGTCGAGCAGATGAAGCCTAACCTTGAAAGACTTCATCAGGCATCCAGAAAAAGACCAGTGCTGAATCAACAAAAGGAATCTGAAGCCCGAAAGAAGGCTAGGGCTGAAGAGGCTTCCAATAGAATTCCGACAAGGGTTACATATGACGAAGACAATGTGCCTTCAATGGAACTTCCTCCAAGGAGCTCACCTCCGTCATCTTCTCCGGAATGACCCGTTCCAACTCCGACTGTTGGAGAGCCGCTCCTTGCCTTTCCAAAGGACAAGAGAAAAGCAAAAGGAAAGGCTCCTCAAATTGAAGAGGTTTTAGGGAGGAACGCTCCAACGGATCGAGAATATCATGTAGACTTTTCAACCTTTTCTGATGGACGGGATTTGGTAAACCCCTAATTGGCTAGAGAAATACTGAAGCATACTCTCCTTCCTTGGGATTGGGAAGTCAGCAAAACCCGATGCATCGAGGATATATCTGATTCGGCTTTTTCATCCATGCTGAAGGTGAACCTATTTTCTTCTCTTCTTTCTTTTCATATAGTGTTCAATTTCACTAACTTTATACTCTGTATGATCAACGTAGTTGGTTCATGACATTACCCTTGTGGAAGAGAGCATCATCGAATTCAGAGACTATCATAAGGGTATGAAAGAAAAACTCCAAATGGCCAAGGCTAAGAAAGAAGTGGCCGAAGAGTTGAAGCAGGCCATGGAGGAAAAACTTACTCAAAGCAATACTACAGTTCAGAATCTGAAAGCCGAACTAGAGAAGGCTTAATCGAAGAATTCTGAACAAGAAGCAAAGCTTAAGAAGAAGAAGAAAAAGATTCGTTCTTTGGAACATTCAGCCAGAGAAGCTCAACAGAAGACTGAAGAGATGATCAAAAAGACCAATGAAGCAGTGAAAAGGGCCAATGAAGCGATCAAGAGAGCTGAAGTATTGGCTGAAGAAATAAAAAGCTTGAAAGATCAAGTAAATAAGGTGGTCGAGGACTATAAGAAATCTTCGGCGTTTGATGAAGAACTAACTGAAGCTGGAACCTTCAGCTACCGAGCGAGTTTCAATGACGGGATAAAAGAAGTACAGAATCTTTATCCAAATCTTGATATTTCAAGTATTCAGATTTTTAACCTTGAAGAAACATGAGAGCCTGGATCACCAAAAGGTCCTTCTAAAGAGATACATGTCACAATCGAAGAAGTAGCTGAAGAAGAAACAACAACGGTTGCTGACCCAATCGATCTCACCCGAGCTGAAGACACTCAAGCTGAAGCTAACCCGTAGGATTTTTTTTTTTTGAAAGGCAATGTACATGTGCTATCTTTTATGAATATAACTTTTAATGCATTATGCTTCAATGAAATATTCACCAAGTATAAACTCATCGGGGATAAAATGCCGAATGATAACCTTATTGATCATAAAGAATTTATAAATAACAATTTTTCTGGTAAATGTATTAACTCTCACCTTAAATCTTTGAATGAAAATTCATCCAAGGATAAAGTCTTCGGATTTGAAAATAACTCTGAGACTTCAAATTCAAAATAATACCTAGTCTTCGGACTTGAAATAATACTAAGGCTTCAAATTTTAAATAATACCAAGTCTTCGGATTTAAAGATAATGCTGAATCTTTGGACTCAAAATAATACAAAGTCTTCAAACTTGAAATAATACCAAGACTTCAAATTTTGAATAATACCAAGTCTTCGGATTTAAAGATAATGCTGAATCTTCGGACTCAAAATAATACCAAATCTTTGGACTTAAAATAATACCAAGACTTCAAATTTTGAATAATACCAAGTCTTCGGATTTAAAGATAATACTAAATCTTTGGACTTAAAATAATACCAAGTTTTCGGACTTTAAATGATACCAAGACATCAAATTTTGAATAATACCAAGTCTTCGAATTTGAAGAGCCCCAAATTAGTTTATTAGATAGGCGATCCTCTCAGATCTAGAATTTGGATTCTTCAGATTACACAACAGAACTGGTTGAATAGAAAAACAAATTTTGAATAATTCTACTATTAATATTCCAAATAAGAGAATTTGATATATATAACCATTCCCTTTTTTTTTTCAGAAGATCATTGTGGATAAAAGACAACATACATACTGAGGGGATATACTTTGACATGTTGCCGAATTTACTTTGTACTTTATCAGATTTGTTGTAGAATAGATCGTGTAGGTCGTTTATGTTCTTTACAGAGAATGAAACTGGCTGGTTAAGCCTTTCTTGGCATTTCATTGGGTAGATCATATGGATCATCCTTATACCCTTTGATAAAGATTAAAACAGGCTGATCAAGCCCACCTCGATACTTCATAGGATAGATCATGTAGATCATCTTTATGCCTTTTAATAAAGATTAAGATAGGCTGATCAAGCCCACTCGGCACTTCGTCGGGTAGATCACATAGATCATCCTTATATCTTTTAATAAAGATTAAGATATGCTGATCAAGCCCACTCGGCACTTCATAGGATACATCACGTAGATCATCCTTATGCCTTTTAATAAAGATTAAGATAGGCTGATCAAGCCCACTCGGCACTTCGTAGGGTATATCACGTAGATCATCCTTATACCTTTTAATAAAGATTAAGATAGGCTGATCAAGCCCACTCGACACTTTGTAGGGTAGATCTTGTAAATCATCCTTATACCTTTTAATAAAGATTAAGATAGGCTGATCAGATCTATCTTGATATATCAATATAAACTTGAATATGAATCTTTATTGATAATATTTGCAAAAAAATTTTACATTCCAAGGACGAGGCAACAAAGTTTCTTCTAAAGTTTTAAGCTGATAAGTTCCAAGATGGATGACTTCTTTGATCTGATAGGGACCTTCCCATGTAGGAGAAAGTTTTTCTTGTTCGGCTGGCCTGGATATTTCAGATCTTTGCAAAACCAAATCCTCAAAATGAAAAACTCGTTCTTTCACGTGTTGTAATACTTGGCAATCTTTTGGTGATATGTGGCCATCTTCAGCTGAGTATGGAGCCGAGTACCTTGTAATAAATCTAGATCAACTCTTCGGCGCTCTGAGTTTTCAGGTTCTTTGTAATGGTCAATCCATAGAGATTGTAAAGAAACTTCTATAGGAAGGACTGCCTCAGTGCCATAAGCTAAGTGAAATGGAGATTCACTAATGGCTACTCTAGAAGTAGTTCGGTACGCCCAGGGGACTGAATTTAATTCATCAGCCCAAAGTCCCTTTGCATCATTAATCTGGTTTTGAGGCCATGAAGTATAGTTCTGTTGGTCACTTCAGCTTCTCCATTAGATTGAGGATGAGCTACGGAAGTTAGCTTGTGGAGTATATGATATTGTGTATAGAAGCTTTTGAACTTCGGGTTATCAAATTGCCTTCCATTATCTGTAATGATGGCATAAAGAATCCCAAAATAGAAAATAATAAAGTTTCTTACAAAATTTTCAACCTTTGCCTTAGTAATTTGTGCCAATGGTTCAACTTCAACCCACTTAGTGAAGTAGTCAATTGCTACTATAAGAAAATTTTGTTGTTCGGAAGTTAGAGGAAATGGACCAAGAATATCCATTCCCCACTGAGCAAAAGGCCAAGGAGCTGTCAATGGGGTCAATTGACTTGCAGGCCATCTTTGTACATTAGAATATCTCTGACACTGATTACATCTTCGTACAAATTATGTAGAATCCTTTTGAATGGTTGGCCAATAATAGCCTTGACAAATTATTTTGTAAGCTAAGGATCTGCCCCCAGATGATCTCCATATATATCTTCATGCACTTTCCTGAGAGCATAATCAGCATCTGAAGGTCCCAAGCATTTCAACAAAGGTTGTGTAAAGGATCTCTTATATAGAGTCCCATCTAAGATCACATACTGGAAAGCAATTCAACGAAGCCGTTTAGCTTTAAGCTTGTTTTCAGGTAACGTGCCTTCATTTAAAAATTTAAGGATGGGTGATGTGGAACTACGCTATGATACCAAGAATGATGTGAAACTACGCTCTGATACCAAAGAAAGGGTGATGGGGGACGTCGTGCATGAAAATTATCCTACGAATCCAGATGAGTACCGATGCTTATAATAAACACAGATTCTGGAAAACATTCAAATAGGGTAGATCTTAGATCATGCATTCCCTCATGCTAGACTCAATAAAATGAGAAAGAACCAGGACTCAGAGATTGAGAAATCCCTGATCAAGGACATGCATGCATTTCAAAACTTCAGATCTAAAGCAAGTAAAGAGAGATAGGACCTTACGATAGTAATAGCTATTTTCCTGCGATGAGATCACTTAATGTTGGAAGATGCGACCTGGGTGATCAACAATTAGTTGTCCAACGACAGGGAACAGGAGCACGGGTTGATGGCTAGGATCCCTTCAAGGCTCGGTACCGGAAAGGACCTAACACAATTAACCTTGGATTAGCCTAAGTGAGACAATCAAAGCCAAAAACACAATCCAAATTAAAGTAAACGGGGCATATCCCAATCTGGAATAAATCTGGGATAAGTGCGGAATAGAAGGAATAGCTGGAATAGCTATTCCTATCTTCTTTCAATAAAAGCTCGAGGAGTCTTCTTCATAGCAACAACCGAACGCTTCGTGGAACAGGGTAGTGAGCTTGAAGCTTTGTGGGGCAGAGGCTTAGAGATGAAGATGGCGTTGGGGTGGACCGGAGGAAGGAGGTCCGGTGACGGACGGGCCGGAGGGGGGAAGTCAGGTGGCTCAGGGTCGTCTGGAAGAACACCGAGAGGAACGGGAGCTTCTTTGGACTTGTGAACAGGGGCTTCTCAGTGACGACGGAGTGATACTCGAGAAAGACGGAGACGGCGCAGTCAGTCGACGGAGACTGGGAAGGTCGTGGAAGGAAGACTCGACGGAGATTGAGAAGATGATCGTGGGAAGAAGAAGCAACGGTGGAAGGAAGATGCAATCAGTCGTGGAAGAGAAAGAAGCAGCGGTGATGGCGGTTGGGCTTGTAATGGTGTCGGACCGATGGGAGAGAAGTTCGGCGAAGGGTTCGGATTAGAGAAGTTAGGGAGAACGGGCTTACGAATGGGAGCTCTTCTTCTTTGCGGATAGGGCAGAGGGACGGCTTGGCACTTTGGGGAAGATGGAGACGGCGTGAAATGAAAGAACAGTGGGATAGTTGGGGCCTCGCACCCCTCGACATCGCCGGCGATGACAAAGGCAGTGGCAGAGCCTCGCGCTCCTCGATGTTACAATAGTAACGAAGGCGGTCGAAAATCAATTGGAGAAGAAGAACCTTTCATTTTGTATTATACTCTCTGTCTCCTTTTTCTTACAAACCATAGCCTTATTTATAGGATTCGGATAGAGGGTTCTAGAACGGGTTTACAATGTAACTAATCTAATGATTAGTTACAAACTCAACTAACCACTAACTAATCCAAGGATTAGTTGCAAAATATAACTAATCCTAAGAAGTGGCGGGGAATTTGTTACAACTGATTTTCAAGGATTTTCCATATTTTAAAATTGCAAAAATGAAGCAAGAAAATTCTAGAAATTTTCTGGCACCTGGAATTCTGTTTGACCGTGTCTTGAGTTGGCTTGGCAGTCAAGATACAGGTCCTATTCTTTTTGTTCTGTGATCCAGATGGGTCCTTGAGTCTTGGTCTTGTTCTTCGTGTCTCCACCATTTCTCCTAGGGTGGGAAAGAACTCAACCTTGTTGAGTAAATGTTTGTTTGGCTTTGATACTCTTCCAAGATATTTGGATCAATGCGTTGCAGATCCTCTCTGGTAATCCATGAGTCCTTTGATTCAGGATGACCTTGCCAATTTACCAAGTAGCGCTGATAGCCATTTCGTCAAGTACTGACGGCTTGATCATCCAGGATTCGCTCGATCTTCTCTCTTTGCTCAGGCCATTTTTGTGGACACTCCAGGGTAGGCTCTCTCTCAAGTAAAGGGTCAAGCCCGAATGCCTCACTAGGAATTACTGTCGGTTCCCTATACTCAGTTAGATCAGAAATATTGAAAGTGGAGCTAATGCCTAAATCGGGGGATAACTCGAGCACATAGGCATTGGGTCTAATTTTCTTAATAATTGTATAAGGTCCAGTACTTCGAAAATGCAGTTTCTTGACGGTTCCAGGAAGAAACCGTTCAAGCTGAGTCTTATCATGACAAAATCCCCTACATAAAATTAGCTTGTCTTTTATAAGCATCGTTACTCATTTTGATCTTTTTGGATGATTTCCTTACGCAAATTTCTAACATGATGTGCAAAAGATTCGGTTGATTCGGACACTCTAGCATGCAATGGCAGGGGAATCAGATCAAGTGATTTATTGGGTTGGTACCCATGGACAATCTCGAAAGGGCTCTCTTTCGAAAATCAACCAAATTATTTAAAAATTTGTATTTAATGCAAATGTGATGCAAAATGCAGACTCAACTATGCATTCCTATTGAGGAAAAAAAATTTTATTGGACTCTCTAGGGCCTAAACCTAACAGACAATAAACCCTCTAGGTTTGATCCTGGTCCAGTGTGCACTTGAAAATTTATAATGGATACCTAACAAATGCCATAAGGTCTTCCAAAAGTAGGTCACAAACCTAACATACTCAAAGAATTGGGTGCAACCGAAAAATCTCAACATAGTGTAGTTTGCAAGTTTAGGAAGCATTGGAAGCCTTAGGGTGTGACAAGAAATCAAGATTTTGTGACAATTTATTGGGCTTAGGAAACAGATCTTGGTGAATTGCGGAGACCTTAAGATTAGAATATTGAGCTATGGGTGTCATAAGGTCAAATTGATGAATGGAGAATTTGGTCAAAGTAAGTGTAGATTTTTCATGCAAGGAAGGCTTAGTTAGTTCAGAAAAAGGTCATCAACATGAATGAGCTCTTTACAAGGGGGCTGAATTAGATCTTGGATTGAGGCTAAAAGAGTGGATTCTTCCTGAGGGCATTGATTTATGGGAACCAGGCCCTCACTAATTTCTTGTCGCTCTGGTGTTTCCGGACTAGGCTCAACAATTTTATCTTCTACATGGACTTCTTCGGGTAAGGTACTAGAGTTGAAATCTTCTCTTTCATACTCATCTAATAAACTCATGTCAGCCTCATACATTTTTTAATGGGCTCAGACTTGTCCTCTTCCTTCCCTAGCTCTTCAATCTGGGGATACCCTAAGTCTTGAATATTAGTGCACTCAATTTGTACTTCAGGGTTCTTGTTCCTATCATTCATATGAACTAATGGGACAGTAGAAGTTGGTTGGTCGAAAGGAAGTTGACTAGGGTTGGATTTGGGTTCAAAGGTACTAACCCTGCTGGGCTTAACTTGGTAGTTCATGAATTTTCTTTGATATGACTCAAATTTTCTAGCAGTGTCATAGGCTTCTTCCAGGCATAAATCTTTCAATGGAGAAGTTCCCGCTAGATATCCCTACGTAGACCATCTCGAAACCTAGCTATGGTCTCAGACTTAGATTCAGTAGTATTACATCTCCTAACAAGCTCCTGGAATTCCTTAATATACTCAGACACTGGCCTATCATCCTGTCTCAGTCGGTACCATCGATCTAAAAGTCTTTGTTCATAGAATCTACCAAGGTACTTATCTCTCAACTTACTTCTCATGTCTCTCCAAGTACTTATTTCCTCTTCTTTGTGATAACATTCACTCTCAATAACATACCAATGCGACCTAGCATGTTGGGTGAACTTGGTTTTGGCTAACCTAACCTATCCTAATTCCGATATGTTAGTGCGCTCAAAATACTGATGCATTTGTTCTTCCCAATCGATATACACCTTAGGGTCTAGGCTTCCATTAAAAGTGGGGGCATAAGATTCAGTGCGCCAAATGGGTCTTTCCTTTGGTTTGGTCATTAGAAAAAATGGAGTCTCAGGTTTACATTCAAATGGTGGCCTAGGGGTTCTCTCCATGGAATCAAGTCGTGCCTCACATTGGTTTAACCTGGTCAATTGGGTAGATAATTGAGCAGACATTTGGGCAAAGTGTTCTGACATGGTTTTTAACAAGGCTTCTTGGGGGTTGTCCATGGATGACTCGGGCTGATATGAGATTCCTGCTCTAGTGGGCATGAGTCAAGCATGCAAAATCGTCTACGATCTACTAGACCTAGAATCTCAACTAGTTGCCTAAGTCAAGATGACAAACCAGTCTGTAGTAACCCTGTTCTTGGCTAGGTAGGTGTAGGGGAGTGTAGGTCCCTGAACGCCAACCTTAGACACCAATCTGGGATTGGCCAGGTAGTCGGATCAATTCACTAGCCCTGAATCACCAAGCCTAGACACCAAGAGCAGCAGCACACATAGAATGGGCTGACGCCATGAATAGACACCTAGTCTTGACTCGACCAGTTGGTGTCCCTAAGCTTTCTGGAAAAAAAGTACGTTTCTACTGAATTTTAATTAGAAGCTTGGGTCCAAAATGCAGGGTGATTGTTTTGGGCTAAGGAAAGGTAATGAAGTCCTTCCCTTATATTATGATATTGCTGCCCTTAAGTAGCTTAATGCAAAATATGAAATGCACACTCCATGATTTTAATGCAAACTAAAAAAAATAGAAATGACACACAGATATATATATATATATATATATATGTTTGTATGTTGGCAATAAAACAACTGAAATAAAGGAATGAGGTAAAACTAAATCATGCAAAAGAACTAATATGAACAGGATTTCAACTAACAAAATGCTGTGGAAAAAATAGTGAGTGAACTAAACAAAATGCATGTTCTAACTGTGCTCTAATACTAAGAATGATGTGAACTATGCTCTGATACCAAGAATGATGTGGAATTATGCTCTGATACCAAGAATGATGTGGAACTACGCTCTGATACCAAAGAAAGGGTGATGGGGGACGGCATGCATGAAAATTATCCTAAGAATCCAGACAAGTACCGATGCTTATAATAAACACAGATTTTGGAGAACATTCAAATAGGGTAGATCTTAGATCATGCATTCCCTCATGCTAGACTCAATAAAATGAAAAAGAACTAGGATTCAGAGATTGAGAAATCCCTGATCAAGGACATGCACGCATTTCAAAACTTCAGATTTAAAGCAAGTAAAGAGAGATAGGACCTTACGACAGTAATAGCTATTTTTCTGTGTTGAGATCACTTAACCTTGGAAGATGCGACCTGGGTGATCAACAATCAGTTGTCCAACGACAGGCATCAGGAGCACGGGTTGATGGCTAGGATCCCTTCAAGGTTCGGTGCCGGAAAGGATCTAACACAATTAACCTCGGATTAGCCTAAGTGAGACAATCAAAGCCAAAAACACAACCCAAATTAAAGTAAACGGGGCTTATCCCAATCTGGAATAAATCTCGGATAAGTATGGAATAGAAGGAATAGCTGGAATAGCTATTCCCATCTTCTTTCAACAGCTGCTCGAGGAGTTTTCTTCATAGCAACAGTCGAATGCTTCGTGGAGCAGGGTAGTGAGCTTGAAGCTTTGTGGGGCAGAGGCTTAGAGGTGAAGACGGTATCGGGGTGGATCGGAGGAAGGAGGTCTGGTGACGGACAGGCCAGAGGGGGGAAGTCAAGTGGCTCGGGGTTGTCTAGAAGAACACCGAGAGGAACGGGAGCTTCTTTGGACATGTGAACAGGGGCTTCTCGGTGACGACGGAGCGATACTCGGGGAAGACGGAGACGATGCAGTT
Organism: Areca catechu; assembly: GCA_021397845.1. NCBI lineage: Eukaryota > Viridiplantae > Streptophyta > Magnoliopsida > Arecales > Arecaceae > Areca > Areca catechu. Next base: position 159,716,572 of record CM038050.1, read on the forward strand.
AGTCGACGGAGACTAGGAAGGTCGTGGAAGGAAGACTCGACGGAGATTAAGAAGATGATCATGGGAAGAAGAAGCAATGGTGGAAGAAAGATGCAATCAGTCATGGAAGAGAAAGAAGCAACGGTGATGGCGGTTGGGCTTGCAGTGGTGTCGGACCGATGTGAGAGAAGTCCGGTGACAGGATCTCAGGGCTAAGGGTTCGGATCAGAGAAGTTAGGGAGAACGAGAGCTCTTCTCCTTTGCGGACAGGGCAGAGGGACAGCTTGGCCTTTGGGGAAGATGGAGACTGTGTGAAATGGGAGTACAGTGGGATATCTAGGGCCTTGCACCCCTCAACGTCGCCGGCAGTGACGAAGGCAGTGGCGGAGCCTCGCACTTCTCAATGGTACAACAGTAACGAAGGCAGTCAAAAATCAATTGGAGAAGAAGAACCTTTCATTTTGTATTATACTCTCTGTCTCCTTTTTCTTACAAACCATAGCCTTATTTATAGGATTCGGACAGAGGGTTCCAGAACGGGTTTACAACGTAACTAATCTAATGATTAGTTACAAACTCTACTAACCACTAACTAATCCAAGGATTAGTTGCAAAATATAACTAATCCTAAGAAGTGGCGGGGAATTTGTTACAACAGATTTTCAAGGATTTCCCATATTTTAAAATTGCAAAAATGAAGCAAGAAAATTCTAGAAAATTCTGGAAATTTTTCGGCACCTGGAATTCTGTTTGACTGTGTCTTGAGTTGGCTTGGCGGTCAAGATGCAGGTCCTATTCCTTTTGTTCTATGATCCAGATGGGTCATTGAGTCTTGGTCTTGTTCTTGCTGTCCCCACCAATGGGGTCCATTTATGAAGGCTCACGTTCAATTAAATATACTTCCGCTGTGGATTCGGATATGCTGGGATCTTCAAGATATTCCACATATGTACGGTCGAGGGAACTGGAGTAGTGGTTGCAAGTCGTGAAAGAGCATCGGCCCGAGAATTTTCTGTTTGGAGCACATGAACAATCTCAAAATATTGCAGCTAAGATATTAGACTTTACACCTTCTCCAGATACTGAATCATGATGAGATTTCGAGCTTCAAATTCGACTTTTACTTGATTCACCACCAATTGCAAATCTAAAAAGACTTTAATCTTTTTAATTTCTAGCTTCTGAGTGATTCTGAGTCCAGCAATGAGAGTTTCATATTCTATCTGATTATTTGAAGCTTGAAAAGAAAAACGAAGAGCATATTCTATAACTTGCCCATTCGGATTAGCCAAAATGAGACCAGCTCCACAACCATTGGCATTGGAAGTGCCATCCACATGAAGCATCCATATGAGCTCCGGATTTTCTTTGGTGGTTTCTTCTTCTTCGGCCCTCGGTTGATTCTCATCTGATCCCCAAGTGTATTCGGCTACAAAATCAGCCAAGACTTATGCTCTAATTGCTGATCTAGGCTGGAAATCAATATCAAATTCTTTCAATTTAACGGTCCATTTAGCTATCCTTCCTAAAGTATCAGGACAATGCAGAATGGCCTTCAGGGGTTGATCCGACAAAACCACAATGGTATGAGCTTGGAAATAGGGTCGCAAATGCTTTGCTGTGACCACCAAGAAGAAAATGAGCTTTTACACTCTAGGATATCGTACTTCCGCCTCATGTAGTACTTTACTGGTGTAGTAGATCAGCTTCTGCGAGTGGTTGGCATCTTTTTGAACAAGTACCGAATTGTCCGAGGCAGAAAGATATAAATAAAGAGTTTTCCCTTCCTAAGGTTTAGAAAGTAAATGAGGATTTTCCAAGTATTCCTTCAACTTATCAAAAGCAATCCTGCAGTCTTCTGACCATTCGAAACTTTGAGTTTGATGAACTTTGAAAAAAAGGAAGACATCTTTCCACTGACCAGAAAATAAATCGACTCAAAGAAGCAATTTTTCCTATCAGTCGCTGCACTTCTTTCTTGCAAGAGGGATGTCTCTTGGTCCAAATGGCTTGAATCTTTTCTGGGTTAACCTCAATCCCTCGCTTGGTAAATAAGAATCTCAAGAACTTCCCTGAAGTTATACCAAAGGTGCACTTAGTCGGATTCAGCTTCATCTGATGATGTCTAAGGGCATCAAAGGTCTTCCTTAAGTCTTCAATGTGGTCGGACCTATAAAAACTCTTTACAATCATATCATCAACATAAGCTTCCATATTTCTCCCTATCTGATTCTTGCATACTTTGTTGATCAATCTTTGAAAAGTTGTCCCAGCATTTTTTAATCCAAATGGCATCACCTTATAACAATAAAACCCTTTCTCTGTGATGAAAGTAGTTTTCTCTTCGTCTTCAGGATCCATTTGGATTTGGTTATATCCTGAGAAAGTATCCATGAAGCTCAACAACTGATGACCAGCAATGGCGTCAACTAACTGATCTATTTTCGGCAAAGAAAAACTATTTTTTGGACAAGCCTTGTTAAAAATATGTATAATCAATACAGATCCTCCATTTGCTATTAGACTTCTTCACCATCACAACATTAGCCAACCAATTTGGATATTGTACTTTCCTTATAAATTTGGTTTCAAGAAATTTGTGGACTTTTTCATCAATGATACTCTACCTTTCAGGCGCAAAGTTTCTCTTCTTCTGCCAAACTGGCTTGTTGTTTGAGGCAACTTCCAGCCGATGTGTAATTACTTCGGATGGGATTTCGGGCATATCTGAAGCTGCCCAGGCAAAAACATCGGCATTACTTCGGAGGAAACTAATCAGCTTTGCTTTTGTCTCTTTATCTAGCAAACTACCAATTTGTACAAACTTTGTTGGGTCATCCTCAGACAAGGGCACAGAGAGGGTCCTTTCTATTGGTTCTCCACAGTCTTCAGCTCTATCCCTTGGATCTAATTGATTAAGTGTTAAGGGATTAGCTGATTGTTTATCCTGGATTATTAGGTATTGACGAGCAACCCTTTGATCCCCCTTCACTTCTCTAATACCATGCATGGTGGGAAATCGTTCCAAGAGATGGTAGGTCGATACTATGGATCGGAATTTATTTAAAGCTGGACGTCCCAAAATTACATTATATGCTGACAGTGTTTGCACTACTATGAAGTTGATGGGAAGTATTTTTTGGCATGGTTCGGTACCAAGAGTTACGGGCAAAGCTATTTCTCCTTCAACCCCAACTTGATTTCCTCCGAACCCAGTCAAAGAAATGGGAGACCTTTGCAACTCACTTTCAGATAAGCCCATTCTAAGAAATGCACCATACAGCAAAACATCGGCTGAACTTTCATTATCTATCAAAATTCTCCTTACATCATATTTTGCATTTACAGCTGAGATCACAACAGGGTCATCATGTGGAAGCTGAATACCCTAGAGATCCTCATCTGAAAAGCTGATGGAATTTTTGCCTTTGAGTCTCTTGGGATAATTTTCTCCAACTTCATCCCTCCAGCCGATTGATCGGTGAAGCATGCCGACCCTTCCATCGGTTGGCCTTCGGTGAGGTAATTCAGCTTCATCAGCAGTTCTTTGAAGGGCAGTTGCTTCGACTTGAGGCTCTGAACGGTTTAACGTACTTTCCCAGGTATCTTCTTTTAATTAATCCTCAATAGAATCCCAGAGTTAAAAACACTCCCCAGTATTATGGCCATGGTCCTGATGGAATCGGCAATATTTATTCTTATCTCTTGCTTTAACAGAGATTTTCAGGGGACGTGGCCTTTGTAAGAAGTTCTCTTTTTCTATCTCCAGCAGAATCTTCACTCTCGGGAGGTTGAGGAGAGTGTAGGTGTCGAACCGATTGCCTTGTTATTTAGACTTGGGACTACGTCTGGGAATTGAGGCATTGTTGGAAGATGTGGGCACACCTGACTCCTTGATATTCTTTTTCTTGGAGGGGTGTCTTCCTTCAATAAGTCGACGACTTGTCGCATGCTCTTCAGCAGCGGCAAACTTCTAAGCTCTTGCCAGTAGTTTAGCATAGCTCATAGGGAATCTTTTATCCAGGAAGAAAGTAAACCTGGATGATCTAAGACCTTTCTTTAAAGCTGAGATGGCCATGTACTCATTGAGATATGGGATCTCCAGAGTTGCTGAATTGAATCGGATAACAAATTCCTTAAGACTTTCTCCTTCATTCTGTTGAAGGAGGAACAAACTGTCTATGTTGCGCGGCATCTTTCTACGTGTTCTAAAATGTGAAATAAACAGCCACTCCAACTTAGCAAAAAAATGGATTTTGCCAAGCAACAAGGTTGAATACCATATTTGAGCAGCTTTCCTTAAAGTAGCAGGGAAGCGAGGCAATACAATATATCAGATACCCCTTGTACCATCATGTGAGCTTTGTAACTTCCCAAATGATCAAGGGATCGGAAGTTCCATCATAAGCCTCCAGTTGTGGAATCATAAAATGCCGAGGATGACTTCGGCCATGATTCGATCGGAGAAAGGAGGTTGAGAATTGAAACTTATAACTTCGTCACCTCTCCTTTGATCAGCAAGCTTGGCTATCCGTGACTCTAATAACTTGAACTTTTCTTCAAAATCGAAATCCACCTCTCTTTGCCTGACTCCTCCAGGCGTGGAATCTTTAGAAAAAACAAAAAGGGAACGTCTGGTTCTTTTCTTGCCATAATGACCCTCCACATGCCTGCTTAGATGGGAGCCATAACGCTCCTGAGAATAACGAATTTGTGAAGAACTTGGAGTGGATTCCCGGTGTTGATCTTCCCTTCCCCTAGCTCGATGACTATGCTGAGAGGTGGTTGGAGGGCACTACCTTTGAACGATAATTTTTTGAAGAGTTTGAACTAAAGCTGTCGGGGTATCAACTCGATTTAAAAGGACCTTGAACTGATGTTGCCCCACCATCATCATAGGAGGCAGCATATCATTTTCCGCCGGAGGATTGCTCGCCTGAGGGGCTGGGTGGTCCCTGCTTGTAGAAGTATTTTGAATCTTTCCTTTCACCATTCTCGCCTTTTCTAAAGTTCTCCTTTACCAGAAAAAATTCTTCCCCTTCCTGGCATGCCAATCTATGACGCTAAATCCCTGTTGACCGGATGGAGCAATTTGCCTGCTGGTTCATTGTCGAAGGAGGCCTGCAAAATAAATCCCCTGACCGGAATTTCTTCGGTGGGGGACACTCCGATGCCAAAGTTAGCCAGAATTTAGGCAACAAAATGGAGAACTTGAAAGAAGAAAGAAGTGGAGAAAATGAAAAAAAGAGAGGATAGTAGGGTGGCGTTGAAAGAGCTAGTTGCAGACTGGCTCTAACTTGCTTGGAATTGGCTTACCTCGAGTGCCGCCTCTTACTGATATTTATAGGCATGAGTGCAACTACTTACGGTTATGGAAATTAGTTAATATAACTTCCTCATAACAGTGAGTAGTGGCAGTCAAAAATTAGTTACACCATGGTTACTTAAGCCGGAGCTATCGACTATGTGGGTGGTTATAACAACCAGAACAGCCTTAAACTATTTCGGGTTAAAAAGGTTGTTCACATGTTTTAAATACTCTCTTTAGGAGGGATCCGAAATGAGCCTAACTACCTCTTCGAACTGCCTTTCTTGGAATGATATGAAGAGGTATTAACTATTTGCTTCGGATTTATCTCCTTCGGAGTGAATTAGAAAATAAAGAATTACTTACCGTGGAGGTCGAAGGGATGAACAATACCTTCAAAAGGTATCTCCTTCGGACCAGGCCAAAAACGTAAAGTCGAATGAAATAATAATAGATTCCAGAAATATCCCATTTGGACCATGCTGAAGACATAAAGTCGATCAAAACAATAAGATAGCCTCTTCGGATCAGGTTAATGATGTAAGCTGAATGAAATAATAAGATAGCCTCTTCGGATCAGGCTGATGACATAAGCTGAATGAGACAATAAGGTAGCCTTTTCGGATCAGGCTGATGACATAAACTGAATAAAATAATAATGTAGCCTCTTCGGATCAGGCTGATGACATAAGCTGAATAAAACAATAAGGTAGCCTCTTCGGATCTGGCTAATGATATAAGTTGAATGAGATAATAAGGTAGCCTCTTCAGATCAGATTGATGACATAAGCTGAATGAGATAATAAGGTATATATTAATGAATTAATAATATATTATTTTTGTTGAGATGGATTGTAGTCCTTGTTAAATAGTGCACTGATCTGTTTAATGGACCAAAAAAAATCGATCCAATTGATGAACTGGCAATTATTTTATTTTAAACTGGATTACCACGATATCCTGTATGAAATATTTTCGGTAGAGTGGGAGTCTTTATGGTTCGCCCAGAGAGGATAGCCTCTGCACCCCTCCTTATACACACATATTTCCTTCGCCCAGAGAGGATAGCCTCTGCACCCCTCCTTGTACACACATATTTCCTTCGCTTATCAAAGAAAAAAATGCACCAAATTTTAATGGAAGTCAAAGGGAGGTTCGTTCCTAACAGTCAGCTTTCCATTCAGTCGTAACCCACCTTAACAGAAGAACAAAAAAAAAATAATGTGACTGGTTGGTCGTGACAGTAAGTGCAAGGTTTTAGCAATGCCGTTTTTGTATTATTTTTCATGATCATTTTTCACTAGTTACAATGATGTTTGTAATAGCTGTTGTTTTCTTCAGGGGTTTTGTGTCCAAAGCTTTTCCACGTAAATTTAAAGCTAATATTTAGGGATGTACCATCAAAAGCTCAAAAAGAACTTTCTCTCGACGAAAGGAGTGTGACACGATCAGGATGGCATTTGTAATTTGCACAGGGATGCAATCATGTCGGGTCAAGTCATATACGGATCAAACCGTATGTATGCAGATTAGGTTAGAAAATCTCAAATTTTAATTTGATATATTTATTAAATAGATTAAAATTTGAAATTTAGATCTATCGACTATCATGTTTGATGAACAAGGTAATCTAATTAACCAGCTTAATCTTTTAATAAATATAGGTTAGAGCAAACATGCATAACCTGTTTAACATAGTTTCCTTGGAAGGTTATGTTGACATCACACACACACACACACGCAAAGTCTTTCCCTCGAGCATGCAATGGCCGCACGCACGGATCGCGCACTAGTACATTTTTTTTTCTTATGAATTATTTTAATTAATTTTAAAATTTAAATTTTAAACAGTCATATCATTTATTTTATATTTAATAAAATAATGATCAGTTTGAAAGTATTTTTAAAATTTTTTTATAGGATTTTGAGTCTATAACTAGGTCTCTATTCCATTCCTTCAAGATATTCCAAAAATTTTATGCTTCTCTCTTCTATGTTCTTTTATTTAAAAATTTTTAAAATCACTTTTTCCCATATCTTTTCCTGCTTTGAAATTTTGGACCGAAAATGAGTTAATCGACATTCGTTCGAGATCGCACCACCGATAGGTATTGAGATTTTTGGCTTTCAGGTTGTATCTTGGAGGAGAGCGTGTGGTCTAACTATTATTCGCACGAAAATAAGGTCAAATCTTCTTTAGGATAGTGGATCTATCCACCTTCCAGGCTAGACTTCCTAACTTTATTCTATTATATTTGAAATTATTTTGTTACTCACCAAATTTGTTTTGCCGCACACATGCCATAAAAAATAATTTTCAAATACTTCGATAAATATATATGTTGCTGCCCGGATCGTCGTGGCCCGTAGCTGCTGATGGAGTCGAAGATCGCCCGTCCGCCTCTCCGGGATGCCTCCGGTGCTTCGGGACCTGCAAGAAACAGCGTCAGTGACCCGGGTCGGGGATTCCGGCGGGGGCGCTCCAACGGTCAAGTCAATGACGATCCAGGAAAATAGATCCTCCTGGTCGAGCCCCTCTCGATGAGCTCCATGCTAGGAGGAGTGAATGTGGAGTGAATGAAAGTGAGAACGGGATGGGAGAGGTGACGGCCGAGATGGAAAGATCCTCCTGCGTGGCTTTTTTTCCCTCTTCCTTTCTGTTGCCCCACCTCAGTGATCAGTGCCTCTTCTTTTTTGGTTATGTTGCTTTGTGTTGTTTTTTTGTTGTTGTTGTTACCTTTTGCTTACTCGTGTTGGGCTTTTACCTTGGCCTACCTCGGGATCTCCCCCATGTTGGCAGGCGCATGCGACGAGGTACCGTGCCGTAGATGGGACGTTTTTCCTGACATGTGGTGGGGAAAGTTTCCATGCGCTCTGACATTCCTTATGTCTGCCCCATTTCGGAAAACCTTGCAGAGCCTCGATCGGCGGGCCGCCGCCCTCGAGACTCGCGCCTTCTGGCTGGCTCCTTCTCCTGGCGGTACGGCAGGTTGGTGGAGAGTATGGTGCCTCGGTCAGGGGTTTCCTTCCCTTCTGGTGTAAGTGATAGCTGCGGGTATTAATTACGGCATGGCAGGTACTGCTTCGTGGCCCTCGGGAGGCCCACCGTCGTCCTAGGAGAGGACGTGCCACTTCCTTGGTGGTTGGTGCCTCTGCCCGGGTTGAGGGCCGAGCTGGAGAGGTGGGGCCCAGCTCCGAGGGGCTTAGCCTCGAAGCGGCTCAGCTTGGCGGAGGAGGGATGAGCTCGACTCTGGACCAACTTAGCTCGACTTCGGGCGAGCTCGACCTGACGGAGGAGGGCGGGGCACAGTCCAACCCAGGGGACTCGATCTCGGAAGAGCTCCTCGTGGTGGAGGAGGACTGAGCTTGACTCCAATCCACGGGGCTTGATCTCGAGGGGCCCGCCATGGGGGATCCTGCTCGACTCCGGCCTAGGCGTCCCGCCCTCGCGGGGACTGACTTGGCGGTGGGAGGAGCTCGACTTCTGCAGGTGGTCCCACTGCTATGGGGAGCTCAGCCCAGCAAAGGAGCCCGTGTTGAGTATCCACCGTGGCATTTGACAAGAACTCCACGTCATCGATCCGCTCCATGTCAACGATCCTGCCACATCATTTTTCCCTCACTCTAGAGGCTCGTCGGCGCGCGGTGCTCAGGGCGAAGGGAGTAATTGCGGTGTTGACGTAGAAAGGTGAAAAATCTGGTGCAATAATGACCGATATCGGCGATGCTTTGCATGGTGATCCTCCGAGCCAGTGCGGTGGCGCCACGTGACCACATCCAAGGAACAGTTACTATTGGCACGGAATTCAGAGTGGCCTGGAACAAGGCATCGACCCCGTCAATCGGTGACACGTGGTGAACATCCCTCGGTGGGGGGCCATAACAGTACGGTCAGGCGCCGGTCGCTTCGAAAAGAAAGGTAACTTTTCCAAAACTTACTTTCTTTCAAATCCTTCGTGCTCGTCGTTGTACAGAGGTTCTTCTCCCTTCTCCCCAAGCCGTTTTTGTCTTCCCGGACTCTTAGCAGGTTAGTCTCCCTTCTTCTTCTACTCGTCGACTAGTGGTCTTCTTAGGCCTTCCTTCGTCCTCTCCTTCTTCTTCTTTTTCCATGGACCGCTTCGACCCTGACTTCCGTCCTTCTTGCCAAACTGAGGCTGGACCTTCCAGGCTGAAGACTCCTTCTTCCTCTGACAAGGAAAGAGAAGGGGCACGCTACGAGTTCAATAGAAGGCCTACTTACGGTCCCATAGCCATTAGAGAACCTGGGTCCGTTCCTCCACCTCGTCTGCCTCTTCTCCCCGCTCCTGTTCCTAAACCTTCTCGCTCAACGGGTCCCGGAGGGATTGCTTCGGTGATCACCACCGCAGAGCTCGCGACCATCCGGGATGATTATGACATCTCGGAGTCTGTCTGACTTTCGATCCCTCGTCCGGGGGAACGAGTCACTTCTAGCGGCCCTCGTCGGATAGCCTTCTATGAGGAGACCTTCGCCGGGGGTCTCCGATTTCCTTTTCATCCAATTTTCCTCTGTCCTGGCCAACTATCGTCATGTTCCTGCCCAGTTGGTCTCGAACGCCATCAGAACGATCTTCTGCTTCATCATTCCGTATCATTTCCACGGGGTCATCACCCGTTTCTCTCTATTCAAGGCTTTTTTCACCCTTAAACGCCACCCTTCCGAGGAGGGGTGGTGGTCTCTTTCCTCCCACCCTTGGGGCATTAGATTTGAGCTCCCCTCTTCCATCAAGGGGTGGAAGAGTAGGTATTTCTTTGCCTCGGTTGAAGGGGTCGACTGGATTTGGAGCGACTCGGATCGGTCTCCCAATCGAAACTCCTCTGTCGAAGCAGTCGACCTCGAGTTGTACGAGCTGCTCTGCTCTATCGAGATCCCTTCACTCGAGGTCCTGCTATCAGAGCAGAATCTCTATGAGGCCGGGGTCGGCTCGATGCGAGAGAAGGGTAAGTTCGACTCGACCGTCCTTCCTCTCTCTCTCTCTCTCTCTTTTTGAACTTGGAGCTAACCACATCTTTGGTATAGGCATGAAGTTCTCCATGGACCAGCTGCTCTCCTTCATCGAGGAGAGGAACCAGGCGACTGAGGCTAGTGAGCCAGCTCCAAAGAGGGCTCGCGCGGATGATGGTGCAAGGCCGATGCAAGCTGGGCCAGCCGCGCCCGTCTCTGAGCAGAGGCGGAAGAGGGTAGCAGAGCCCGAACCGGAACCTCCGAGGCAGCGTGCTCTGACCCCGGCACTTGAGTCCGAGGTGGTTGTCCAGGCCAGATCGGCTGCCTCTGCTACTGCGGTGGCAACCCCTCCTTTGGAGATCGTCGAGGTCGAGGAGGACGGGGAGCCAAAAGGTGTGAGGCCGGCGCCAGCGGTGTAGTCCCAAGCGGTGCCGAGCTCGCAACCGGCATCACAGGCTTCTGCTGCTGCCGAGGAGCCCACGTCGGTGGCAGACAAGAGGGACAGGGACTATCGCCGGGTCCCCTTCAAACTGGGGCCCAATGTCTCTCTCATGAAGGACTCAAATCTCGCCGAGCGGATGATGGAATTCTTCGTCCAGTCCTGCGACCGACAGGAAAGGGAGTGGGAGACTCCTTGGTGATGTCATCAGCACGTCCTTCGCCAACCTCTATGCAGTAAGTTTTCCCCCGCCTAGCCTCATCTCTCTTAACATCCCTTAGAGTCGCAGCTAGCACACTTTCTCTGATGCAGCAAGGTAGGGAACTTGTCCTCATCCGGGACTTCTGCCACAACTGGGCCAAAAGTGACAAGGAGCGGCAAGCAGAGCTCGAGTCCTTGAGGGCCGAGGTGAGGCGGAAGAGCGACGAGGCCTGGGAGGCCAACCTAAAGGTTAAGAGCCTTAAGGGTGAGGTCTCCAATGCCGCGAGGCTCAGGAAGGAGCTTGAAGGGGAGCTCAAGGCGAAGAGGACTCGGCTAAAGGAGCTCCGAGCCGAGTCGGAGGCGGTGAGAGAACGGGCCATCTCTGCTGAAAAGAAGGTCGCGGCCACAGAGCAGAGGGCCACGGAGGCAGAGGGAAAGGCTTCTGCCACTGCCCACGCTGCCGAGGTAGCGGAGAAGGGAATGGCCAAGGCGCTCCGGTGAGCTGAGCATGCGGAGGGGGAGTCGGTTGAGGTGTCCCACCAGTTGGAGGCTCCGAGGAAGGAGGCTGCCAATGCAGTCGCCGATGTGGTGGCCAACTTCAAGGCCTCTCCGGCGTATGTTGCGGACTTCAAGGAAGCAGCAACGGACTCCTTTTTCAAGGGGTTCGCCTACTGCCTGTCCCAGCTACGTGGGATCCTTTCAGAGGAGCAGATGGCCGCACTCCGACTCCCTGGCACAAAGGCTTCATCCCCGGCGGCGGCCACAATCGGGCCTCCTCCGCGGGTGGCCTCAGCGGCACCGGGCCGTGTTGAGCCTGCTCCGATGGCGGCGACGGTTGAAAGAGCTCAGTAGGCAGCGGCAACTGAACCGGCTCCGAGGGCAGCAGCAGCTGAGCAAGTTCCTGTGGCAACGATCGCCGAAGAAGGCACCCCCGCAGCGGAGGCGGAAGAGAGGGAAGTCCCGGTTGGGTGCCGTCCGGGGAAGGAGTCGGCCAAGTAGAGTAGGATTTTCAAATATCTTATAATTTTTTGACTTTTTCTTTTGTTGGTCCGGGCTACCCGGCATGTCAGGGTCCAGGGAATGGTGTAACATCCTTTAAGTAATGAAGAGTGCTTTAATTAACGCTACTTCCTCTTTCTCCATTTTCGTGGTGTGAATGCTTTTTCCTTTTTCCTCTCTTTTTCTTTTTCTTCTTTGTGTGGGGAGGTTAGAGATGAGAGCTCTACCTTGTCCGGGTTCAAACCTCGTTGTCTTGGAGCTGGGCTCGAAGACATGCTGGCCGGAGAGCTGGGCCCCGGTCCTTGGTCACCTGAGAGATAGGCTCAGGAATTATTGTCTTGGAGCTAGGCTCGAAGACGTGCTAGCCGAAGAGCTGGGCCCTGGTCCAGGTTGGCCTTAGAGCTAGGCTCAGGGATAGTCGGTGCCTTGGAGCTAGGCTCGAGGCATGTCTTCCGGAGAGCTGGGCCCCGAGTCTTGATCGCCTGAGAGCGGGGCTTAGGAATTGTTGTCTTGGGGTTGGGCTAGAAGACGTGCTGGCCGGAGAGCTGGGCCCCGATCCAGGTCGGCCTGAGAGCTGGGCTCAGGAATGGTTGGTGACTTGGAGCTAGGCTCGAGGCATGTCTTCCGGAAAGCTGGACCCCGGGTCTTGATCGCCTGAGAGCTGGGCTCAGGAATTGTTGTCTTGGAGTTGGCTCGAAGACGTGCTGGCCGGAGAGCTGGGCCCCGGTTCAGGTCGGCCTGAGAGCTGGGCTCAGGAATAGTTGGTGCCTTTGAGCTAGGCTCGAGGCATGTCTTCCAGAGAACCGGGCCCCGGGTCTTGATCGCCTGAGAGCTGGGCTCAGGAATTGTTGTCTTAGAGTTGGGCTTGAAGACGTGCTGGCCGGCCAGGTCGGCCTGAGAGCTGGGCTCAGGAATAGTTGGTGCCTTGGAGCTAAGCTTGAGGCATGTCTTCTGGAGAGCTAGGCTCCGGGTCTTGATCGCCTGAGAGCTGGGCTCAGGAATTGTTGTCCTGGAGCTGGGCTCGAAGACGTGTTGGCCGAAGAGCTGGGCCCTGGTCCAGGTCGGCTTGAGAGCTGGGCTCAGGAATAGTTGGCACCTTAGAGCTAGGCTCGAGGCATGTCTTCTGGAGAGCTGGGTCTCGGGTCTTGATCGCTTGAGAGCTGGGCTCAGGAATTGTTGTCTTAGAGCTGGGCTCGAAGACGTGCTGGCCGGAGAGCTGGGCCCCGGGCAGTGACATTCCTGCAAGGCAAACAACTCGTTGTGCGAAGGAAAGTCTTTATTCTCAATGGAAGGAAAACTTACACTATTGATAGTATCTTCTCAAATTACAGGCATTCCATGTCCGAGGGAACCTGGCGCCGTCCAGGTCCTCAAGGTAGTAGGCCCCGTGTGAGAGGGCCTCGGCCACTTTATAAGGGCCTTCCCAGTTTGGCAAGAGCTTGCCGCACTCTCGGGGTTGAGATGCTTCAGCCCGGCGCAGCACCAGGTCGCCAGGTCGGAAGGTCTTCAGCTTCACCCGCGCGTTGTAATATCGGGCCACTAGTTGCCGATACGCCGCCATCCGGAGTCAAGCCTTGTCTTTTGTTTCTTCTAGGAGGTCTAAATTGAGCAGGAGGTGTGCCGAGTTCTGTGTCTCATCGTACTGCTGCACCCGTAGTGTGGGCATGCCGAATTTAATTGGGATGACTGCTTCGATGCCGAAGACGAGGTTGAAGGGTGTTTCGCCCGTCGTCGTTCTGGGTGTTGTGTGGTAGGCCCATAGGATGCTTGGAAGCTCCTCCGCCCACCTGTCCTTGGCTTGGTCTAACCTGGTCTGAAGTCCTTGAAGGATGGTCCGGTTAGTAACCTCGGCTTTTCCATTCGTTTGGGGATGAGCTACCGAGGTGAACCTGTGCTGAAAGCCATGCTCGGCGTAGAACCCTTTGAACTCCCGGTTGTCGAATTGCCGCTCGTTGTCGGTGATGATGTAATTGGGGAGTCCGAAGTGGCAGATGACTGACTTCTAGAAGAATTGATGAACATTGGCTTCTGTGATTCGAGCAAGTGGCTCCGCTTCGACTCACTTGGTAAAGTAGTCGATTGCCACTAGCAGGAACTTTCGTTGCCCCGATGTGGCGGGAAATGGTCCCAAGATGTCCATCCCCCACTGAGCGAAGGGTCAGGGGGTTGACAGTTGGGAGATTGGTGCCACCGGCTGTTGCTATATATGGGAATGGTGCTGGCATTTGTCACACTTCTTGACGAAGTTGGCTGCGTCTTCCCTCATTGTCTCCCAGTAGTATCCCTGGTGAAGAGCTTTGTACGCCAAAGTCCTCCCTCCCACGTGATTCCCACAAAGGCCCTCGTGGATCTCCTGGAGCACGAAGGCTGCCTCCGTGGGCCTGAGGCACTTCAGGAGTTGGTAGGAGTGAGATCGATGGTAGAGCTGATCGTCTATCAGAACAAAACGGGTGGCCTTTTTCTTGATGAGCCCAGCTTCCTTGCGGTCTTTTGGCAGGGTGTCATCCTGGATGTACTTGATGTACTTGTCCGTCCAGCTCGGCTCGTGGGCTACTTGCTGCACTTCCTTTGGGTTTTCATAGCTCGGCTTCTCAAGGTACTCGACGTAGGCGCGCCCCAGCAACGAGTCTGACAGGGTTGTGAGCCTCGATAGTGCATCTGCATAAGTGTTCTCCCCACGGGGGATGTGGAAGATGCGGAAGTGACTGAAGCCTGCCGCGCTCGAGTGAACCCTCTCCAGGTACTTCACCATCTGGGGATCTCGGGCCTCGTACTCTTTTAAGACCTGTCTGGCAACCAGTTAGGAGTCAGTGAAGACCTTCAGGCTCTATACGCCCAGCTCGCGGGATACCTTTAGGCCCACGAGGAGCGCCTCATACTCCACCTGGTTGTTTATAGCGGTGAACTTGAAGTGGAGGGTGCATTCTGTCACCACTCCATCACAATTGGTGAGGATGAGGCCTGCTCCACTCCTACTGGAATTGGAGGCACCGTCCACGTGGAGGATCCAAGGATCCTCCTATGGTCTGGGCTTAGTCTGACTCTCTAAGGCCGTTCGCTCTGGCTCCTTGGCGGGTCCTGTGCATTCGATCATGAAGTCGGCTAGGACTTAGACCTTCTGCGATGACTTCGACCGATATGCGATGTCGAACTCGCTCAGCATCAGGGACCATTTAGCCAGCCTCCCTGAAGTTTCGGGGTGGCCTAGTATGGTCCTTAGCGGCTGATCAGTCACAACCGCGATGGGGTGTGGTTTGAAATATAGCATGAGGCGCTTAACAGATATAATTAGTACAAAAATTAGTTTCTCGGAGCAGGTATACCTGATCTCTGCATTACGGAGGATTTTGTTGGTGTAGTACACCGACTTTTGGGATCCGTCCTCATCTGCGCATACGAGAACCGAGCTGACGGCCCCAGGTGTGACTGCCAGGTAGAGTAGGAGTTCTTCCCCTTCTTCCGATCTGGATAGTAGAGATGGGGAGGCCAGGAACTCTTTCAGTTCTTCAAAGGCTGTCTTGCACTCCTCAGTCCAGGTGAAGTCGTGCATCTTGCACAACACCTTGAAGAAAGGGAGGTAGTAGTCGGCCGACCTCGAGATGAACCGGCTTAAGGCCGCAACCCGCCCCGTCAGGCGCTGGACCTGCTTTTTGGATGTCGAGTGCTCCATATCGACGATCGCCTGGACCTTCTCTGGATTCGCCTCGATGCCTCTCTAAGTGACTACGAAACCGAGAAACTTCCCAGCTACCATCCCGAAGGTACACTTTGCCGGATTGAGCTTCATCTGGTGCTTCCGGAGGTTGTGAAAGGCTTCAGTGAGGTCAGCAACATGGTCCAAGCTTAGCCTGCTCATAACGAGCATGTTGTCCACGTACACTTGCATATTCCGGCCAATCTGGTCCTTGAAGACCTTGTTGACCAGACGCTGGTACGTGGCTCTAGCATTCTTCAAGCCAAAAGGCATCATCCTGTAGCAATACATCCCTTGGTCAGTGATGAAGGCGGTGTGCTCCTCGTCCTCTGGATGCATCCGGATTTGATTGTACCCAGAGAACGTATCCATGAAGGAGAGCAGCCTGTGCCCTGAGGTGGCGTCCACCAGCTGATCTATCTTCGATAGAGGAAAGCTATCCTTTGGGCATGTCTTGTTGAGGTCGGTGTAGTCTATACAGATCCTCCACTTGCCATTGTTCTTCCTTATCATCACCACATTTGCCAGCCAGCTCGGATATTGTATTTCCCGGACGAAGCTAGCAGCCAGGAGTTTATCCACTTATTCATTGATGGTCGCTTGTCTTTCTAGGACAAAGCTTCTCTTTTTCTGTCAAAACGGCTTGCACTTCGGGTCGATGCTCAGATTGTGGGTGAAGATTCTAGGGAGAATACCTGGCTTGTCCGTCGCTGTCCAGTCAAACACGTCTGCATTCGCCTGCAGGAACTCCAACATTTGAGCCCTCTCCTCCTCGGGCAGTTGGGCTCCAATTTGCACTGTCTTCGTCTTGTCAGCTCCGAGCTAGTAAGAAAGTAAGCGCTCGACCGGACCTCCTTTGGGGTCTTGAGCCCTCTGGTCCAGTTCGTCTGCCTTGGGACCACCCTCAGGGGCCTTGGCCCTAGGGAGGGTTTGGAAACAGTGCTGAACCGGCTAGGGTGCGCCCCTCATTTTCCCGATACCACAAGGAGTTGGGAACTGCATAAGTAACCTCTTGGTAGAGATGATGGCGTCGAGGAGGTTGAGCCTTGGTCGGCCCAGAATCACGTTGTAGGCCGAAGGAAGCCTGACAACCTGAAGGTCATCATGACGGTGCTCTGCCGAGGTGGGGTCCCGGTAGTAACCGGGAGAGTAATTTCTCCCTCTACCCTTACAGAATCACCTGTGAAACCGACAAGGGGAGTATGCACAGGTTTGAGCTGTGCAAGAGTGACATTCATCCTGGAGAAAGTATCGTAAAAAAGCATATATGTGGAGCTTCCATTATCAACCATGATATGTTTTACAAGATGCTTCGCGATCATCATTTCGACGACCACGACATCATTATTTACATTTTTTCCCCCATCTCCCCCTCCTTCATAAAGGGGAGTACATTCTCAGGATGCCCTGCCCCCCGGGCCTTCTTGGGTGTGCGCTTGGCTCCCCAGCATATCATCCCTACCGGCTTCTTGGTAGGGCAGTTGTCGACCTTGGGATTGGTGGGAGAGTGGCAAGCACCTGGGGTTCTGCTTGAGGTCTGTCCCCCATGTATCTTCTGAGGTAGCCTCTCTTGATGAGCTCTTCGATTTTTCACTTGAGATTGCGGCACTCCTCGATGTCGTGGACGTGGTCACGGTGGAAATGACAATACTTCATTTTGTCACGGCCAGAGGATGGCTATATTGGTGGTGGGCACCTCAGATAGGTCTCGCCTTCGATCTCCATGAGGATCTTCGTCCTTGGGGCTAGGAGGGGAGTGTAACTCTCCTCAGTAACGGGAGTTCCTCTCGACCTCAGTCCCTACCGGGAGCTCTGAGCTGGGGGTCCCGGCTTCCATGTTTCGGATGCTTCAGCTGGGGTCGGCTTCTTCAGCGACTTCCTGTCGAGCTCCCGCCTTGTACGATCCACCTCCTCGGTGCAGACGTACTTCTGGGCTCAGAGGAGGAGCTTGGAGTAAGTCTTCGAAGGTTTTTTGTCGAGCGAGTAGGTCAGGCGGGAGGTCCTGAGCCCTTGCTTCAGAGCCAGCATTGCAACCGGCTCCTCAAGATTGTAGATCTCCAGTACGACAGCCTTGAAACGAGCCACATAGTCTCGCAGTGGCTCGCGGTCCTGCTGCTTGATGGAGAAGAGGTTGTCTGCCTCTCGTGGCATCTTCTGACAGGCATCGAAGTGGACCACAAACCTCTGCCTAGTTGGGCAATGGAGTTGATGCTCTCCAGCTCCAGGCAGGTGAACCACACCCGGGCCGCCTTCCGAAGAGTAGCAGGGAAGGCGATGCATAGGAGGGCGTCGGTGGCCCCCTGGACCCTCATGAGGGCCCGGTAACTTTCCAGGTGGTCCAGGGGGTTGGTGGTCCCGTCGTATGGATCCACCTATGGCATGTGGAACCGACGGGGGATTGGCTCTCCTTGGATCTCTTGGGAGAATGGGGGACGGGTGTCATAGCCCGCTGGCTCGCTGGTGGAGCCCGGTAGATTGGCAAACTAGCGGGATAACTCCGTTAGCTTGCAGTCATGCTCCTCTAGGCACTTTTCCATCATGCGCCTGATAGCTTCATCCATCGACCCCTTCGCTGAGAGAGGTGGAGAAGGTGATGCGGGTGCGCGGTGCCCGTGACGGGGAGCCTTGCTCTTTCCACCTTGATGGGGCCTAGATGCCCCTCGCTCGAGGTTTAGCGAGCGGCTCTCCCTGTCAGCAGACCCGGCTCGTTGTCTCTTTGCCAGGGTTTGATGACTACCCCGGGGGTTAGTAATGGCTTGCGGCTGCGAAGGCCTTCCGTGGAAGGAACATAGGCTATCGCGGGGGCCTGCGGCGTGGGCCGCAGGAGTCTCTAGCCGCTGGTGATTAGCCAGGGACCGATGCTGGTGCTGGAGCTGGTGCACCACTGCAGTAAGGACCTGCATCTGCTGAACGAGTGCGGTCAACTGGGCTTCCGGTGGAGGTGGTTAAGCCGGAGCGGGTTGCTCCGCTCCTGGACCGTGCGGGTTCCCACGGGAGGGGGATTCTCTCACGCGACTGGTGGAGGCCTCCCTCGCTCGAGTTGTCATCATCTTCCTGAGGGGCTATCCGCGTGGGGCTTAAGCTAGATCAAGGATCATTTTGTTTCGCCGCCCCCTACCTGGCGTGCCAATCTATTGCCGCCCGGATCATCGTGGCCTGTAGCTGCTGATGGCATCGAAGATCGCTCGTCCGCCTCTCCGGGATGCCTCCGGTGCCTCAGGACCTGCAAGAAATAGCATCAGTGACCCGGGCCTGGGATTCTAGCGGGGGCACTTCGACGATCAAGTCAGTGACGATCCAGGGGAACAGATCCTCCTAGTCGAGCCCCTCTCGATGAGCTCCATGCTAGGAGGAGTGAATGTGGAGTGAATGAAAGTGAGAACAGACTGGGAGAGGTGACGGCCGAGGTGGAAAGATCCTCCTGTGTGGCTTTTTTTTTCTCTTCCTTTCTGTTGCCCACCTCAGTGATTAGTGCCTCTTCTTTTTTGGTTATGTTGTTTTTTGTTGTTTTTTTGTTGTTGTTGTTGTTACCTTTTGCTTACTCGTGTTGGGTTTTTACCTTGGCCTGCCTCGAGATCTCCCCCTTGTTGGCAGGCACGTGCAACGAGGTACCGTATCGTAGACGGGACGTCTTTCCTGACATGTGGTAGGGAAATCTTCCATGCGCTCTAACATTCCTTCTATCTGCCCCATTCCGGGAAACCTGGCAGAGCCTCGATCGACGGGCCGCCGCCCTCAAGACTCGCGCCTTCTAGCTGGCTCCTCCTGGCGGTACGGCAGGTTGGTGGAGAGTATGGTGCCTCGATCAGGGGTTTCCTTCCCTTCTGGTATAAGTGACAGCTGCCGGTATTAATTGCAGCATGGCGGGTACTACTTCATGGCCCTCGGGTGGCCCACTATCATCGTTGGAGAGGACGTGCCGCTTCCTTGGCGGTTGGTGCCTCTGCCCGGGCCGAGGGCCGAGCTGGAGAGGTGGGGCCCAGCTCCGAGGGGCTTAGCCTCGAAGCGGCTCAGCTTGGCGGAGGAGGGCTGAGCTCAACCCCGGACCAACTGAGCTCAACTTCGGGCAAGCTCGACCTGACGGAGGAGGGCGGGACGCAGTCCGACCTAGGGGACTCGACCTCGGAAGAGCTCCTCGTGGCAGAGGAGGACCGAGCTCGACTCCGATCCACGGGGCTCGATCTTGAGGGGCCCACCATAGGGGGATCCTGCTCGGCTCTGACCTAGGCATCCCGCCCTCGCAGGGACCAACCTGGCGGAGGGAGGAGCTCGACTTCGGCAGGCGGCCCCGCTGCTCTAGGGGAGCTCATCCCGGTGAAGGATCCCGTGTTGAGTATCCACCATGGCATTTGACAAGGGCTCCACGTCATCGATCCGCTCCACGTCAACGATTCTGCTACATCATATATATATATATATATATATATATATATATATATATATATATATATATATATATTTATGCATAATGTATAAAAGTCTAACAGAGATTTGCAAAATCTTTCTACTTTAATAATTTTTTTTAATCTATCATGAACATTTTCATTTCTCTACATTATATAATATAATAAAGTAAAAATAATTTGTATGTGTATCATTTTCTGTACTATATACCTCGGCCCCTCTTTCCTTTTCTACTTCTCTTATAAATTTTAACTTGTTGAAGGTTTCATTTTTTGATTTAATTAGGTAACAGTAATAATATCTAGAAAAATCAACAAAATTTTTTTTTTTTTTTAGATTTGATAGAGGAGAGTATACCTCGAATGAATTATTTTAGTTTTGTCAAGAATATGGTATAATTCATCAAGTGATTGCTCCTTACTCTCCACAGTTTAATAGTATAGATGAGCGTAAAAACCATATCCTTATGAATATGGTAAATGCTATGCTCATTAGTTCTAGTTTACTCGAGAACTTGCGGGGAGAAGCTCTTCTATTTTCTTGTTTTATCCTAAATAGAATACCTATTAAGGATAATGGCAAGACTCCTTATGAACTTTGGAAAGGATGGACTCATAACCTAGACTTTCTCAAAGTATGGGGGTGCCTAGTTAAGGTTAATATTTTTAAATCCAAAAAGAGAAAACTAGGATCCAAGATCATAGATATTGTATTTATAAGCTATGCCCAAAATAGTAATGCCTATAAATTCTTAGTAATAAATTCAGAGATTTGTGATATAACTGTCAACTCAATCTTAGAAACTAGAGATACCTCTTTATTTGAGGATATATTTTCTTTTAAGACTAAAATCTTTAGATCCATAGAATGTGAGCCATCTTCCTCTAGAGCTACAAAACCAGAACTAGAAGCTGAACCTGAATTAAGAAGAAGCAAAAGGTGAAGAGTTGAAAAATATTTTGATGAAAACTTCTTCACATTCTTATTACTGGATGAACCTTCAAAGTATAATGAAACGATGTTGTTATCAGAATCATCATATTAGAAGGAAGCCATAGATAGTGAAATTCAATCAATCTTAAAAAATAAAACTTGGTTTTTAACTGTTTTACCTCCTGGAAATAAATCTATAGGAATAAAATGGATCTTTAAAAGAAAATTAAGATTAGATGGAATAATAGAAAGATATAAAACTAGGTTAGTAGTGAAAGGATTTAACCAAAAGAAAGATATAGTTACTTTGATACCTATGCTCCTGTAGCAAGAATAACTATCCTACAAACTTTAATAGCCTTAGCCCCAATTCATAAATTAATAATTTATCAAATGGATGTAAAAATTACATTCTTAAATAGAGAATTAGAAGAAAAAATCTACATAAACCAACCTTAAGGATTTGAAGTAAAATGACAATAACATAAAGTATGTAGATTAATCAAATATCTTTATAGTTTAAAACAAGCTCCTAGATAATGATACATTAAATTTGATGAAATTATCTTAAATAATAATTTTAAAATAAATGAATATGATAAATACATATATTATAAAAGAAAGGATACTTATTTTATAATACTATGCTTATATTTAGATGATATATTATTATTTGAAACATCAATAAAAATAATCTAAGAAACTAAAAGCTACTTATCAAATAATTTTGATATGAAAGACTTGGAAAAAGCTGATGTAATTCTAGGAATGAAGCTTGAAAGAATAGATGGAGGAATGGCAATAAACCTAGTACACTCAATAAAGAAAATATTTAAAAAGTTTGAATATTTTGATTTAAATCCTATCTCCGCTCCTTATGATCATAGCTTATACTTAATAAAAAATTTAGAAGAACCTATTGATCAATTAGGATATTTTCAAAGGATAGGATCTCTATTATATATTTCAAATAGAACCCATTCAGATATAGCTTATGCAATAGACAGACTAAGTAGGTATACTAGTAATTCTAGTAAAGAACATTGGCAAGTCCTAGAAAGAATTTTTAGATATCTTAAGGGAACCTTAGATTGCTCTCTAGTATACTCTGATTATCCAGAAGTACTTGAGGATTATAGTGATGCCAATTGGATAACAAATAAATTAGATGTTAAGTCTACCATATGGTATCTCTTCTTGTTCGAAGGATCTGCAGTATCTTAGTGCTCTTGTAAACAAACAATAATCACTATAAGTATATAAAATCTGAGCTAACAGCTCTTGACACTGCGTGTACTGAAGCACAATGGCTAAAAAACTTAATAAATGATATAGAGATTCTTTCACCAAAAATCTCTAAAATTTCTATAAATTATGATTGTAAAGCTTTAATTGATCTGTTAAATCAACAAACAACTAATAAAAAGATAAATAATCATATCCTGATTAGGTATAAAATTGTAAGAAATAAAATGAAACATATGATATCACTGCAGTTTATAAGATCAAAATATAATCTGACAGATCTTTTAACCAAAAGTCTTTCAAAGGCTGCGATATTTGAGACATTGAGGGGGATGAGGTTT
This sequence comes from Areca catechu, assembly GCA_021397845.1. Taxonomy (NCBI): domain Eukaryota; kingdom Viridiplantae; phylum Streptophyta; class Magnoliopsida; order Arecales; family Arecaceae; genus Areca; species Areca catechu. The sequence goes on from CM038050.1 coordinate 159,739,078, forward strand.
AAGTCCAAATATTAGTCACCATAGTGGACCCCTTCCATCATGGCAATCCCACGGTTAAAGTTCAAAGAGAAAATGATCTCTGAGGTGATGTCTAGGAGCACTATTTTTAGGAGTCTATCTCCAACCCATTCCTATGGTGTGGTGCTATATTATAACGGTTAGGTTGAGCATAGCTCTTAATAGATCAAAGACTGTGAGTTCAGCAAGACATGATTCCATTGTAAATATCCTTAAAAGATCTATCTTAGTGAGAATAGTCATGAGACCGTGACTATGGGACCCAGGCGAATCCTTAGTAAGTCTTATAAAAATTAAAACAAGCACATGACCTAGATAGCTCTACCCTGCATTTTGATTAGCTCATCTTCATATTGTATATCTTTTATACTAAATGCAAGTTCAAACCTAGAAGGTACTTGCACTAAACACAGTAAAAGTTCAAAAGTTTTAAATTATTTACCAAGTTTAATAATATTAAATTTTTAATTTTTAATTTACTTTTGTGGGAGATTGTCGATGTTACACAAAAAAATAAAATAAAAATGCCTTTCCCTCGAGCATGCAACGGGCACGCACGGATTGCGCGCCTGTGCATTTTTCTTTCTTTTCCCTTTTTTTATCTTTTTTAAATTATTTTAATTAATTTTATAATTTAATTTTTAAATGATCATGTCATTTATTTTATATTTAATAAAATAATAGCTAGTTTGATGGCATTTTTGAAATTTTCTCTAAGGTTTTGAGCCTATAAATAGGCCTATACCCCAGTCCTTCAAGGCATTCCAAAAATTCCATGCTTTCTTTCTTCTCTGTTCTTCTATTTAAAAATTTCTAATTTTTTTTTTCTCATGTCTTTTCCCGTTTTAAAATTTTGGACTGAAGATTAGCTGATCGGCATCTATTTAAGATCGTGCCATCGATAAACATTGAAGTTTTTGGCTTCCAATTTATACCTTGGAGTATGGTCCAACTATTTTTCATACGAGAAGTGGGCCAAATCTTCTTTAGGATAGTGGATCTATTTGTCTCTCAGGCCAAACTTTCTAATTTTATTCTATTATATTTAAAATTATTTTGTTACTCACCAAATTTGTTCTGCCATACACACATCATAAAAAATAACTTTTAAATATTTTAATATATATATATATACATATTGTTGCCGCCAAGATTGCCGTGGCCCGTAGCTACTGCCGGCGCTGGAGTGTGCTCCCTTTGCTGTCTGGCGGTCCTCTGCTCCTAGGCCTGCGAAACAGGGGTTAGAGACCCGGGCCGGGGTTTCCGGCAGGGGCACTCCGATGGCCAAGTCAGTGATGATCCAGGAGAACAGATCCTCCTGGTCGGGCCCCTCTTGATGGACTCCACACTAGGAGGAGTGAAAATTGTGTGTGAAGATGAAAATGTAGCAAGGAAAGAATGATAGCGGGGACAAAGGGATTCCCTGTTCCTCCGCCTCTCCTTATTTCCCTCTCGTTTTTCCTTTACTATGGTGGTGGTGGCACGGATCCGTTGGCGAGGGGATCATGACAGCGCGGATTTGATGGGCCCTTTTGAAGCGAAAAAAAAATTTTTACTCAAAATTCCCGTCCTTCCAAATCCTTCGCGCTTGTTGCAGTACCCGGACCCTTCCTTCTCCGCGATCCACTTTTGTTCTTCTCTTCTCTAGGGAACTAGATTGGCCCTATTCTTCTTCCTCCTTTCTCTTTGGGGTGAGCTCCTTCTTCTTAGGTCTAGTCCTCCTTACAGGATGTCTTGTCCCGATCCTTCCATCAAAGGGATAGTGCTTTCCTCCTCCGATGAGGAGTCGGAGGGGACATAGTTTAGGATTAGCAGGAGACTGGCCCTTCCCGCCCCCCTCGAGTCTATTAGGGAGTCGGGGGCAGCTTCTTCTCATCCTACTTGTCTTCCTTTCCTACTCGAACCAGCTCCTGAGTCTGTCTGGTCAATAGGTCAGAGCGGGGTTGTTTCAACGATTTCCGCCGCAAAGCTGGGGGCCATCCGGGATGCCTATGGCATCCCATCTTCTGTTCGGCTCATGATCCCCCACCCCGGGGAGCAGGTCACTTCCAGTGGCTCGGGCCGTCTCGCCTTTTATGAGGAGACCTTCTGCGGGGGTCTCCGATTTCCCTTTCACCCCTTCTTCCTATCTATTATGAGCAACTACAGTTTAGTTCCCGCACAGTTGGTGCCAAATGCCATCAGGGTCATCTTCTCCTTCATTGTACTATGTCATGTCCACGAGTTCGTCGTCCAGTTCTCCTTGTTCAAGGTATTTTTCATCCTGAAATGCCACTCGACCGAGGATGGGTGGTGGTCCTTGTCCTCTCGCCTGAAGGGCATAAGATTCAAGCTCCCCTCTTCCATCAAAGGGTGGAAGAGCAAATTTTTCTTCGCGGACATCGAGGGGGTCGACTGGGCCTGGAGCAAGCCGGATCGGTCCCCTAACTGGATCTCCGCGGTTGATGCAGCTGATTAGGACGACTACGAGCAGCTTCGCATCGCCCAGATCCCCTCTCTGGAGGTCCTGCTATTGGAGCAGAACATTTCTGACGCCAGGGTGGACCTATCGACTGGGCCGGGTGAGTCAAATTCTTTCCTTCATATGTGTTTTTCCTTTTCTTCACTTTAGGCTAACCCATTTGGCTCCTGTGCATAGGGATGATCTTCTCAGAGGGCGACCCGTTGCTAATCTCCCGGAAGAGGCCGCCCACCAGGGTGGCTGCTGAGCCTCCCCCGAGGCAGGCCCGGGTTGAGGGCATGCCGTTATCTGCCTCCGTCGCGCCAGCCACCCCGAGGGGGAAGGAGGCCGAGGGACGAACGAGGTCACAGGCCGAACCCCCCATTCTGGAGCCCGAGGCAACCGTCCAGGTTGATGCTGCTGTCGCGTCGCCCCACTCTCCGGGTTCGAGGATGGTTGAGGCCGAGGGGGGAGAGGCCAGTACTGGAGCTCCTCCTGCGATGGGGGCTCCAACCGCGATGGCGCCGGGTCCCCGACCGGTTCCTGAGGGTCCTACCACCGGAGGAATAGGCACACCTGCTCTCCGAGAGAGCAGGAGGGACGAGGCTAGGCGCCACCTCCCGTTAAAGCTGGGGCCAGAGTGCTCCTTGGCTGACAACCGCGCCCAGCTGCTCGCATGATGGATTTCTCCATCCAGCCATGCAATCGAGAGGAGATGGATAAGCTGCCGGTGGGAGCTGTGATCGATATCATCTTTCCCCATCTCTATACGGTAAGCAACTCCACTTTTTTCCTCTCCTTTTTTCTCCTTCTTCCTTTTTTCTTTTTTTTTGAACTCCCCATATGATGCAGATGGGTTTTGAGGCCCTTTTCATCAGGAGGTGCTACCGAAACTGGGAGCGAGCTGAGTAGCAACAGGCGACCGAGATCGTGTTGCTAAAGGCTGACCTGAAGGGGAGGGCTGACTCCGAAGGGGTGCTTGACCGATGGGTTGAGGACCTCGAGAGGTAGCTCGTTGACTCTGAGGGGCGAGCGAAGGAGCTCCAGGAGTGCCTCAACCGTGAGCAGGGGCAGTCGAGGAAGAAGGCCGAGGAGCTCGCCGACGCTGAGCGATGGTTGGGCATGTTCAACACTGAGGCAGCCCGATAGAAGGGGATCGCTCAGTCCCTCCAGGCCCGGCTGGCGACGGAGAAGGAGAAGTCGGCCAGGCCCAGAGGGCAACCGAGGAGACGGCCAAGTCAGTTATGGATGCCAGGCATGAGGTGGCCGCAACGAGGAAGGAAGCCGAGGAGGCGGTTGCAAGGTACAGGGCCTCGGAGGAGTTCCTCGCCGAGATCCAACAGACGGCATTGGACTCCTTCTTTAAGGGCTTCATGTACCTGCACCGCCTGATTGAAGGGTTCGTCTCGGTCAAGGGCCGTAGCCACCTCGACTATCCTGGCACTTTAAACCAGGAGGCAGGCACTGAGGAGGTTGTTGCTCCCGAGTCTTCTGCGCCAGCCGAGGTCGAGGCCGTGCCATCTGAACCCGGAGCTGTGCAGCTGGAAGTCCCTGCTGATGGAGACTCCCAGCCCAGTGGTCCAGCCGGGCAGTAGTTATTTTTACTTCCTTTGTACCTTGTTTCTTTTCTGTACTTGGCAGGGCCACCCGGCATGTTGGGGGCCCGCAGGATGCTTGTATTTGATATTTAATCAATAAAGCATAAACTTTCTCGCAACCAGTTTCTTTGTCTGGCTCTTCTTTTCTTTCTCTCTTTCTTTCACTCCCCCTCTTCTTTTTCTTTCCTTTTGATGAGTGGGGAGATCAGAGAAGAGGAGCCTCACCTTGTCTGGGGTTGAGTTGATAGACTTCAACGCCGGCAAGTTAGGCGCAAGCTGATGGCACTTGAGAGCTGCTGGGCTCGAAGGTGCTGCGTGGCTCGACAGTCCCTTGGCCGGAGATCTGAGCTCCGGTCTTGGGCTGGCATCCTGGAGCTGGGCTCGGGGATGTTGATGACTGAGAGCTGTGTGGCTCGAAGGTCCTTTGGTTGGAGATCCGAGCTCTGGTCTTGGGCTGGCATCCTGGAGCTAGGCTCGGGGACGTTGATGACTGAGAGCTGCGTGGCTCGACGGTCCCTTGGCCGGAGATCTGAGCTCCGGTCTTGGGCTAGCATCCAGAGTTGGGCTTGGGGACATTGATGACTGAGAGCTGCGTGCCTTGAAGGTCCCTTGGTCGGAGATCTGAGCTCCGGTCTTGGGCTGGCATCCTGGAGCTGGGCTCGGGGACGTTGATGACTGAGAGCTGCGTGGCTCGAAGGTCCCTTAGCCAGAGATCTGAGCTCCGGTCTTAGGCTGGCATCTTGGAGCTAGGCTTGGGGACGTTGATGACTGAGAGCTGCATGGCTTGAAGGTCCCTTGGCCGGAGATCTGAGCTCCGATCTTGGGCTGGTGTCCTGGAGCTGGGCTCGGGGATGTTGATGACTGAGAGCTGCGTGGCTCGAAGGTCCCTTGGTCGGAGATCTGAGCTCCAGTCTTGGGCTGGATGATGATAGCTTTATTGCTGTGTTCCCCTCTCATTCTCTTTCTTTCCTTCCCCTCTCCTTTTTGATGAGCGAGGAGATCGGAGAAGAGGGTCCTTGCCGTGCTTCCATCTCATTCTCTTTCTTTTCTTTCCCTCTCTTTCTTTCTTTTTTCTTCTTTCTTTTCTTTGTTCTTTCTCTTTTTTTTTTTTTTTGAGTGGGGAGATCAGAGAAGAGGGTCACAGGGTTTGATTGCCTTGGAGCTAGGCTCGAGGCCTTCCTAGCCGGAGAGCTTGGCTCTGGTCCAGGGATTGCTTGAGGGCTTGGCTCAGGTCTTTAGCGCCTTGGAGCTAGGCTCAAGGCCTTCCTGGCCGGAGAGCTTGGCTCCGGTCCAGGGATTGCCTGAGGGCTTTGTTGTCCGGGTGGCCCAAGAGGAGGGTGAATTGGGATTAAAACTTTTTGCAAGTATGTGCACTTTGAAATTCTTATAGTGTAGAGGTAAAGTGTGCAAAGCGAATGTAAATAAATTAAAACAATCAAGCAATGTAATCACAATCATAAACACTAAGATGTAGAGTGGTTCGGAGCAACCGGCTCCTACATCCACTACCCAAGGATCACTTGGGATCTCCACTATATCCCCCAACTGGAATACAGTCGGATTATTTTATTAGGCTCATAATCCAAACCTATACACTTTGGTTTTACCGGGATCACCAAAGAAATCCAAACTCCCTTTGGATTTACACGGGATCACCAAAGAAAACCCAAACACTTGGTTTCAAACCGAGAAAACCAAGAACCCAAACTTAGGTTTTACAATGTTCACCTAAAACCTTCAACTCTCTCTAGATACAGCCCCTTGCTATTCTAAGAGAACAAACCAAGATAAAGAATGTAAAATGAGCAACTACAACATACCAAAGTTATTTTGATGTTGCCGATGAAGATCAAAGTGAAGTCAAGCTTTAAATATACTTCAATGCTCTTCAAAGCTGCTTCTTCCCTTCTTCAATGAGTGGATTCAATGATAGAGTGGAGTTGGTGAAGCTTTGAATCTCACTTGAATGCTCTTTGAAGTAGGTGAAGGAATAACTTGGAAGCTCTTCTTTTTCTCAAGAATATTTAGCAATAAATCTTCATTAATTTATTAATCTTTCAAAAATGATCCCCTTTATAGTTTTTCAAGTGATATGGCCATTGTAGGGCCTTGGGAATCGTGAAATGGCTGTTGGAGGTGATTTGGCACTTAAATTTCAAATTCTGTAGCTAGTCGTTGAAGTGCAGACAACGGCTCTACGAGCCGGCTCGAGCTCCAGGAGTCGGCTCGAAATCTCAGGAATGCCAAAATCAAAGTTCTGTAGGAGTCGGCTCTTGGACTAGGAGTCGGCTCTTGGCTTCAAGCTTTTACTCTTGACAAACATGCATACTTGGAGTCTGCTCTTGATCTGGGAGTCGGCTCTAGGTCTCAGAACTTCAAAAACTATACTTCTGTAATAGTCGGCTCTTGAGCTAGGAGTCGGCTCTTAGTTCTGAAACTCTGAATTCTGCCTCTGTGTCGTGCTGCTTTGAGTCGGCTATCACAAGTCTTTAAAAATTTGCTTCAAGCTTTCCAAAAACTTCATCATTAAAATAACTAGAAGCTACTTTACATGCTTTATCAAATTATTTACACTTTTAAGCCCATTTTTCATGATTACAACATTCATAACTAAGGGCATTTACAATCTTAATTGAATTTTCTTAAGTGAATTTGAATACCATTTTAAAACAAAGGTAATTCATTCCTGCAAAAACTTCTTAAACATTTGTAAAGAGTTAGTATCAAATACATGCTCCAATATTTTGTGATCATCAAAATCATTCCAGGGGTTAACAGGCTTGGCTCAGGTCTTTAGCACCTTGGAGCTAGGCTCGAGGCGTTGATGGGAGCTACTTGGTCCCAAGATCTCTTGGCATCTCGGAGCTGGGCTCGAAGGCATTTGAGATTGAGAGCAGCTTGGCCCAAAGATCCCTTGGCCGAAGATATGAGCTCCGGTCTTGGGTCGGTGTCCTGGAGCTAGGCTCGAGGACGTTGATGACTGAGAGTTGCGTGGCTCGAGGATTTCTTGACGTTCTGGAGCTGGGCTCGGGGACGTTGTTGACTGAGAGCTGCATGGCTCGAAGATCCTTTGACGTCCTGGAGTTAGGCTCGGGGATGCTTCAAGTTGAGTGCTGCATGGCTCGAAGATCCTTTGACGTCCTGGAGCTAGGCTCGGGGATGCTTCAGGTTGAGAGATGCATGGCTCGATGATTCCTTGGCATCCTGGAGCTAGGCTCGGGGACGTTGTTGGAATTTTCCTGCAAGATAGATAGACACTTGCACAGGGAAAAAACCATTGTCATTATTATTATGGCTGGGAAACCTTACACTATTGATAGTATTTCCGCAAGTTACAGGCATTCCACGTTCTGGGGAACCTGACGCCGCCGAGATCTTCAAGATAGTAAGCTCCTTGTGAGAGGGCCTCAGCTACTTTGTAGGGGTCTTCCCAATTCGGTGAAAGCTTGCTGCACTCCCTGGGCTGGGATGCCTCCGCCCGCCGTAGCACCAAATCTCCGAGCTTGAAATCTTTTGGCCTGACACGGGCATTATAATACCGGGCCACTCGTTGTCGGTAGGCCGCCATTCAAAGCCGGGCCTTGTCCCTCACTTCTTTAAGAAGGTCCAGATTAAGCCGGAGGTGTGCTGAGTTCCGTGCTTCGTCATACTGTTGCACCCGCAATGTGGGCACGCCAAGTTCGACCGGGATGACCGCCTCGGCACCGAAGACAAGGCTGAAGGGCGTCTCGTTGGTTGCCATCCTGGGCGTTGTGTGGTAGGCCCACAAGATGCTTGGGAGTTCTTCCGCCCACCTGCCCTTAGCTTAGTCCAGCCCGGTCCTGAGTCCTTGGAGGATGGTCCAGTTGGTCACCTCGGCTTCTCCATTTGTTTGAGGGTGAGCCACTGAGGTGAATCGGTGTTGGATGCCATGCTCAGCACAGAACCCCTCGAACTTGCAATTGTCGAATTATCGCCCATTGTCAGTGATGATACAGCAAGGAAGCCCGAAGCGGCAAATGATCGACTTCCAGAAGAACTGGCAGACATTGGCTTCCATGATTCGAGCCAGCGGCTCTGCTTCGATCCACTTGGTGAAGTAGTCGATTGCCACCAGCAGGAACTTTCGCTGCCTTGGCGCTGGGAAAACGGTCCCAAGATGTCCATTCCCCACTGGATAAAAGGCTAAGGGGCTGAGAGTTGGGAGATCGACGCCGCTGGCTGGCGCAGTATATTTGCATGGCGCTGGCACTTGTCTCACCTTTTCACGAAGTCGGCAGCGTCCTCCCTTATGGTCTCCCAAAAGTACCCTTGGCGGAGAGCTTTATAAGCCAGTGTCCTCCCTCCCACGTGGTTCTCGCAGAGGCCTTCATGTATCTCTTGGAGCACGAAGGTTGCCTTGGCGGGCCTGAGGCATTTCAGGAGTGGGTAAGAGTAAGATCGGCGGTAAAGTTGAGTAAGATCGGCAGTAAAGTTGGCCTTCCATCAAAACAAACCGGGAGGCCTTCTTCTTTATGAGGGCAACTTCCGCGCGATCTTCGGGCAAGGTGCCGTCAGTGATGTACCGGACGTACTTGTCCATCCAGCTCGCCTTGGTGGTGACTTGATGTACCTCTGCCGAGCTCTCATAGCTAGGACTTTCAAGGTATTTGATGTAGGCACGTCCCAGCAACGAGTCTGGCAAGGTCGCGAGCCTGGACAGTGTATCCGCACGCACATTCTCCCCTCGGGGGATGTGGAAAATGCTGAAGCGTCGGAGGCCTGCCATGCTCACGCAGACCTACTCTAGGTACTTCATCATCTGGGCGTCCCTCGCTTCATAATCTCCGAAGACTTGTCCGGCAACCAGTTGGGAGTCGGTGAAGACTTTCAAGTCCTACACACCTAGCTCGTGGGAGACTCTCAGGCCCGCGAGGAGTATCTTGTACTCCGCCTGGTTATTGGTAGCAGCGAACTTGAAGCGGAGGGTGCATTCCACCACAACCCCATCGTTGTTGGTTAGGATGAGGCCTGCTCCGCTCCCGCCGGAATTGGATGCTCCATCTACGTGGAGGATCCAGGGCTCTTGTCCTGGCCCGGGCTTCGTTGCTGTCTGCTCTAGCTCCTCGACGAATCCGGTGCACTCGACCACGAAGTCGGCTATGACTTGGGCCTTTTGTGAAGACCTCGGTCGATACGCTATGTCGAATTTGCTGAGCAGCAGGGACCACTTAGCCAACCTCCGAGATGTCTCGGGTCGGGTGAGGATGGTCCTCAGCGGCTGGTCCGTCATGACCTCTATTGGGTGTGCTTGGAAGTAGGGCCTGAGGCACTTAGCAGACATTATTAGTACAAAAATGAGTTTCTCGTAGCGAGAATACATGATTTCTGCATCGCGGAGGATTTTGCTGGTGTAGTATGCCGACTTTTGAGATTTGTCCTCGTTTGTGCGGACGAGAACAGAGCTGACAGCTCCCGGTGTGACTGCCAGGTATAGCAAAAGCTCCTCTCCCTCCTTCGGCCTGGAGCGCAACCGGGGGGAGGTGAGGAAGTTCTTCAGCTCCTCGAAGGCTATCCTGCACTCCTCGGTCCAGGTGAAGTCGTGCATCTTGCGCAGTGCCTTGAAAAATGGTAGGCAACGATCAGCCGACCTCGAGATGAATCTGCTGAGGGTGGTGACATGTCCCATCAGGCGCTGGACCTGCCTCTTGGAGGTCGGGTGTTCCATGTCGACGATGGCTTGAACTTTTTCCGGGTTTGCTTCGATGCCCCTTTGGGTGACCATGAAGCCGAGGATTTTTTCTACAGCCACCCCAAAGGTGCACTTTGTCGAGTTCAGCTTCATCCGATGTTGCCGTAGGTTGTGGAAGAATTCGACGAGGTCAGCTACATGGCTCGAGCCCGACTTGCTCATGACGAGCATGTTATCCACATACACCTGCATGTTGCAGCCGATTTGGTCATTGAAGAACTTGATGACCATGCACTGATAGGTGGCCCCTGCGTTCTTCAGACCAAAAGGCATCATCTTGTAGCAGTATGTCCCTTGGTCAGTGACAAAGGCGGTGTGCTCCTCGTCTTCTGGATGCATGCGGATCTGATTATACCCAGAGAACGCATCCATGAAGGAGCGCAGCCGGTGGCCTGAGGTGGCGTCCACCAGCTGGTCGATCTTCGGGAGAGGGAAGCTGTCCTTCGGGCAGGCTTTATTGAGGTCGGTGTAGTCTACACAGATCCTCTATTTGCCATTGTTGTTCCTGACCATCACTACATTCGCCAGCCAGCTCGGGTATTGGACCTCTCGAATGAAACCGGCAACCAGGAGTTTATCGACTTCCTCCTTGATAGCTGCATGTCTTTCCGGGATGAAACTTCTCTTCTTCTATCGAACTGGTTTGTGCTTTGGGTCGACACTCAATTTGTGTGTAATGAGTTCAGGAGGGATACCTGGCATATCCGCCGCCGTCCAGGTGAACACATCTGCATTTGCCCGCAGAAATTCCAGCGGTTGGGCCCTCTCCTCCTCGGGTAGCTGGGCTCCGATCTGCACTATCTTCGTGAGGTCATCTCCAAGCGGGTAGGAAGGTAGGTGCTCGACCGGGCCTCCCCTAGGGTCTTGTGCCCTCTGGTCGAGGTCATCCACACTGGGGTCATCCTGGGGGACCCTGGCCCTAGGGAGGGTCTGGAAACAATGCTGCACCAACTAGGGTGCTCCCCTCATTTTCTCGACACCGTAGGGAGTTGGGAACTGTACAAGTAGCCTCTTGGTGGAGACAACGGCGTCGAGCAGGTTAAGCCCGGGCCGACCCAATATCACGTTGTAGGTAGAAGGGAGCCTTACAACCATGAAAGTCATCATGATGGTGCTCTGCCGAGATGGGGTTCCGGCAGTGACCGGGAGAGTGATTTCTCCTTCTACCCTCACGGAGATGCCCGTGAAACCAACAAGGGGTGTGTGCACGGGCATAAGCTGATCAGGGGAGAGATTCATCCTGAGGAAGGCATCATAGAAAAGCATGTCTGTGGAGCTTCCACTATCAACCATGATACTCTTTACAGGATGCTTCGCGATCATCATCTCGACGACCATGGTATCATTGTTTACATTTTTCCCCCCGTCTTCCCCTTCCCTCATAAAGGGGAGTACATTCTCAGAGTCCTCTGCCCCCCAGGCCCTCTTGGGTGCACGCGTAGCTTCCCAGGAGATCATGCCCACCGGCTTCTCGGTAGGGCGGTTGTCGATGGTTGGAGATGGCAGAAGGGCAACGAGCGCCTAGGACTCCACTTGAGGTCTGCCCCCCACAAACCTTTTGAGGTAGCCTCTCTTGATGAGTTCCTCAATCTCCCACTTGAGGTTGCGGCATTCCTCGGTGTCATGGTCATGGCCGTAGTGAAAACGACAGTACTTTATCTTATCATGGCCGGTGGAGGTCCTCAACGGAGGCGGGCGTCTCAGGTAGTCCTCGCCCTCGATCTCCATAAGGATTTTTGTTCTCGGGACGAGGAGAGGGGTGTAACCCTCCTCAGGAATGGGAGTCCCTCTCAATCTCGATCGGTCCCTCCGGGAGCTCGAAGCTTGGAGCGCTGGCTTCTGGGTTCCGGATGCTTCGGCAGGGGTTGACTTCTTCAGGGATCCTCCATCGAGCTCCCATCCGTACGGTCCGCCTCCTCGGTGCAGATGTACTTTTGGGCCCGGAGAAGGAGCTCGGAATAGGTCTTGGGGGGCTTCTTGTCCAGCGAGTAGGTCAGGCGGGAGGTCCTGAGTCCTCGCTTTAATGCCAGCATGGCGACTGGCTCTTCAAGATTGTAGATCTCCAACGCGGCGGCCTTGAAGCGAGCCACGTAGTCCCACAAGGGCTCGCAGAACTGCTACCGGATGGAGAAGAGGCTATCTACCTCTCGTGGCAACTTCTTGCAAGCATCGAAGTGAGCCATGAATTTTTGCCCTAGCTGGGCGAAGGAGCTGATGCTCTCCGGCTCCAAACGGGTGAACCACACCTGGGCAGCCTTCCAGAGAGTAGCAGGAAAAGCAACGTAGAGGAGAGCGTCGGTGGTCCCCTGGACTCTCATGAGGGTCCGGTAGCTTTCTAGGTGGTCCAGGGGATCGGTGGTCCCATCGTAGAGATCCACCTGCGGCATCTGGAATCGGTGCGGAATCGGCTCCGCTTGGATTTCTTGGGAGAATGAGGGACGGGCGTCGTAGCCCGCTGGCTCACTAGCGGAGCCCTGCATGCTGGCAAACCGGCAGGCAAACTCCGCCAGCTTGCGTTCATGTTCCTCCAGGTGCCATTCCGCCACGCGCCTGATGGCTTCATCAGTGGATCCCTCCGCCAAAGGAGACGGAGAAGGTGACGTGGGTGCACGGCACCCGTGGAGGGGGGTCTTGCTTTTTCTGTCTTGGTGGGGTCTGGGTACCTCCCGACCGAGATTTGGCGAGCGGCTCTCCCTCTCAGCAGAGCCGGCTCGTTGTCTTTTCGCCGGAGCTTGGAGGCTACCCCGGTTGTCGGTGGTGGCCCGCGGCTGCGACGGCCTTCCCTGGAAGGAGTGCAGGCTATCGCGGGGAGCTGTGGTGTGAGCCACCGGAGTCCCTAGCTACTGGTGGGTAGCCACGGACCGGTGCTGGTGCTGAAGCTGGTGCACCGTCGTGGCAAGGACTTGATTTGCTGGGGAGTCCCCTGCATGACTGGTGGAAGCCTCCCTTGCCCTTGTTGTCACCATCCTCCTGTTGGAAAATGTGTCCCAAAGCTAATTTCTACTGTATACAGTTGTACATTTGATGTAATTGTATATGAATTATATTATTGAATAAAATGTTTATTCTGGCAGTTCATCACTATTTCATCTTTCTGTAATGAGTTCTTGAGTGATAAAGTCCTTAGGACTATTTGTATGTGATATAGAGAGGATATATCATATAGTCCTAAAATTGTTCGCGACCAAATGATACACTTATTTCAGATAATAGTATATCAAGTATAGGTTATTGTGTACCATAGTCGTTGGTTGTCCTCTTAACCAAGGAGTGTGGAGACACTGGTATGGCATGCAGATGTTGTGTTTGACATTTCATCGAACGTGACCCGTCTGTACTTTTTTTTGCCTAGAGTTTTGATATGGACATAGTTATCCCTCAGACATGAGATTGTCATGGTAGCTTGCGAGCAACTCACTGTACTTTGGTACTGGACTATCTGGATTTCTAATCTAGGGATGGAAGGTTTCTAGGTACAGTTAAGTACTCGTGTAACAGTGATCGGATCAAGATGGGATTGACCCCTCCAAAGTGTTTAGAACAGATATCTTACCATGTTTCAATTTAGCAAAACCTTGGCCAAGGTAGTCTCTGTAATGTGTTACAGGACTTGTGAGATTGAGACACATAGTTGATGGACTTTATGGGTTGGGCAGTTTAACCCTAAGTCTTCCTGAGCATTGAGGTCAAAGGGATTAATTACTAGGTTTCCATATCTCCTGGTTCTTGATTGTTGCTCTGCAACTTCGACCTATCCGGACGTCGGGTGTCATTGCTAGATGGCGACTTTGACTGGTATTGGAAATGTTCCAGTGCTACCAGCTTAGTGTTCGAACCTATGGGGTCACACACCATAGGGATTTCTACTTGATCTAGTGATCGGAGAACGATTGGGAATCGTTCGTGGACTCACAAAGGAAAAGTGTTTTTTCTTTACTCAAGTGTCGACACTTGATATTCTTGAAAGTGTCGATACTTGTGTAAGTGTCGACACTTGTTGATTTCGCAAGTGTAGACACTTAATGTCACAAAAAGTTATAAAATTTTCACTAATAGTTGGTGATGCATGGAGGTGAATTAAGTAATGTGATTACTTGATAGTCCAATTTGATTGAGCTATAAAAATCTGGAATGAATCAAATAGGATTTGGTTCAAAATAGGTTTGGGTCCAATTGGGTTGAACCCAATGTATGCACACTTGATCCAATTGATTTTAGTTATGAACTGAAATCAATTAACACATTAATCTGAATTTAAATAAGTTTAAATTCAGTTTTGGGGAGTTATGTAACTTCCCATGACCATAACTCCCCATAACTACCCATTACCACTCCATTATCACCCATAACTCCCCACTTTCCCTCTCCCTCACCATCTACATAATGGGCTGAAATGGGAGGACTAAAATAAGAGAAAATTCAGCAAAGAAATACTGGAAAAATAAAAGGGAAGAAAGGGAAGAAGCTAGGAAAGGTTCTAGTTTTATGGGTGTGAGATTTTTGGAAAGAAGTGTGCATATTTGTACCTAGTGATCTAGGTCTTAGGATTGAGTATTTGGGAAGGGTTCCAACGACTCATTCTCCACCTCTTGAGGTTCTTCATTCATTCGAAGAGTCCGGCATCGCAAGAAGAAAAGGAGTTCCAATCAAATTATTCCACAACAAGCTAGCACTTAGAGTGGAAGTAGATTTTGAAAGAGCCCTGGTGTGAACCACCTGTAGAGGCCGGACACGTGTGCGGCTAAGCAAAGTTCTTTTTTTTCTCCTCCTGGATCTTTCGCAGTGGAGAGCGTCTCCACTTCTTACGAGGTATGGTTTTACGTATATAGATATGTTGCTTTGAAATGTTCATAGCATGAGTTCATGATTTCATAGTTTATACTAATCATTCATGCAAGATCTTGGGTTAAGTAGCATAAGAAATTTTAAAAGCATGCTTAGATTAAATGTTAATCCTCTCCATCATGCTTCCGCTGCATGTTATTTTGAAAAAGTTTTAAAATAGAAGGCATGCTCGCTACAGTTTTCTTTTCACCTCCCGCCGGGCTTTTCTATGAAGAGATGAAGGGCTTAATCCACCCCCCTTCTTGGCACGCCAATCTGTTGCCGCCAAGATTGCCATGGTCCGTAGCTACTGCCGACGCTGGAGTGCGCTCCCTTCACTGCCTGGCGATCCTCTGCTCTTGGGCCTGCGAAACAGGGGTTAGAGACCCGGGCCGGGGTTTCCGACGGTGGCACTTCGATGGTCAAGTTAGTCACGATCCAGGGGAGTAGATCCTTCTGGTCGGGCCCCTCTTGATGGACTCCGCACTAGGAGGAGTGAAAGTTGTGTGTGAAGACAAAAACGTAGTAGGGGAAGAATGATAGCGGGGACAGAAGGGTTCCCTGTTCCTCCGCCTCTCCTTGTTTCCCTCTCATTTTCCTTTACTGTGGTGGTGGTGGCGCTTGGCCCTCTTGATCAAGCTTGCGCTTGTGTTGGTGGTCGATTGCTGTTGTTACCTTCCCCCTTTCGGGGGTGTCGACTGTTCTTTGCAGTTGAAAATTGGCCGTTAGGCGCTTGCCTCGGGATCTTCGCTGGGTTGGCAAGCGCGTACGGCAGGATTCCGTGCCGTGGACGAGACGTCTTTCCTGACAGGTGGTAAGGGAAGCTTCCTTTCATTCTGACATCCCCTTCGGTCGCCCCATTCCGGGAAGCTTGGCAGAGCTTCGATCCGGGGGTCGCCGTCCTAGGGGTTTGTGCTTTCTGGCTGGCCCATCCTCCTAGAAGTACGGCCGGACAGGTAGTCATGGCGGTATGGGGGGCGTCGTTCTGTAGTCCTCGGGCAGCTCGCTGGTATCCCAGGATGGCAGGGCTTGCTCCGGTCTAGATGCTCCGAGCTCGTGTGGTCACCTTGATAGAGGAGGGAAGAGTGCGGGCCCGATCCTGAGGGCGCGTGCTTGGAGAGGCTCCACGTTGGCTAGTGAGCGCTGAGCTCGACCTCGACCACAGGGCTCTAACCTCCGAGGGTCTCGCTCTGGAGGGCGGAAAGCGGATTCGGTCCAGAGGGCGCGCGCTCGGAGAGGCTCCACGTTGGCGGGTGAGTGCTGAGCTCGACCTCAACCACAGGGCTCTAACCTCCGAGGGTCTCGCTCTGGAGGGCAGAGGACGGACCCGGTCCAGAGGGCGCGCGCTCGAAGAGGCTCCACGTTGGCGGATAAGCGCTGAGCTCGACCTCGACCACAGGGCTCTAACCTCCGAGGGTCTCGCTCTGAAGGGCGGAGGACGGACCCGGTCTAGAGGGCGCGCGCTCGGAGAGGCTTCACGTTGGCGGGTGAGCGCTGAGCTCGACCTTGACCACAGGGCTCTAACCTCCGAGGGTCTCGCTCTGGAGGGTGGAGGACGGACCCAGTCCAGAGGGCGTGCGCTCGGAGAGGCTTCACGTTGGCGGGTGAGCGCTGAGCTCGACCTTGACCACAGGGCTCTAACCTCCGAGGGTCTCGCTCTGGAGGGTGGAGGACGGACCCAGTCCAGAGGGCGTGCGCTCGGAGAGGCTCCACGTTGGTGGGTGAGCGCTGAGCTCAACCTCGACCACAGGGCTCTAACCTCCGAGGGTCTCGCTCTGGAGGGCAGAGGGCGGCTCCAGCCTAGGCATCCCGAGCTCGCGGGCCCGACCTGGCGGAGGATGGAGCTCGGCTCCTTGCCTTGAGGGAGCTCAGCTCAGCTCGGCAGAACAGTCCGAGCTGAGATGTTGCCTTGGCATCCGATGCAGCGGTTTCCTTTGACGTGGCGCCTGTCAGCTACCCACGTCAGCAGTCTCGCCACATCACATATCATAAAAAATAATTTTTAAATATTTTAATATATATATATTTCGTGCATCATGAATAATAGCTTAGCAGTCAAGTATTGTATATCAAGAAGAGAGAAATAATGATGCTCACAAACTAGGAAAAGAAGAAAAAAATCAATGCCACTCATTGGATTCTATTAATTAAAAATAATTAGATAATTTGTAAGTCCAGTTACAATTAAAAGAAGAAGAAAATGTATAAGTTAGAGATGATAGTTTTTACTAATCCGGTGGATACTCGATCCGACCCGATCCTAATAGGACAGGTAAAACCCGACCCGTCTAATTTATAAACGGATATGTATTATATAAAAAAAATCCGACTTGGATTCGGATCGGGTGCGGGTAGTAGTATATCCCAACCCAAACCCGACCCATTTATATATAAAAAGCTATGTTTATAAAATATTTAAGTAAATTGGATATGGGATGGATATACCCGACCCGACTCGTTTAGATTTTAAGTAAACTAGGTTTTATGAGACCGAGTATACCCAACCCGACCCGATCTAAATGTAATTTTTTTATACCCGACTCGACAGGTATAGGATGGAAAATTTTTAACGGAATGGATATGGGTTTTGGATGACTCGACTCGAACCCGACCTGTTGTCATCCCTAATAGAGATAAGAAGATCCAACCAACCAATGTTTGGTATCAAAAAAGAAATCAAGATACTGATCCACCACCAAAGCTGAAATTAGATACTCTCCTTGCCATCCACCTTGAATCGGATTGCCAAGCAAAAGATGAGCCAAGGGACGAGCATGATGAAGATGGCCTCGAGCAATGTGGCCCAAGACCAGGTGAATCTCTTGGCTTTAAGCTCACCTCTCCATCTCCATCGCCACCATTGCCTTAGATTTTGAAGAGGATGCAACTCCAATTTGGTGCCCATCATGGTCGTAAGAAGCATTTTGATTATCACGAGGCCATGGTATGTCATGCATCTTGATACATATTACTAGCATCCAGAGGGAGAGATGGTGTGGAAGAGAATTATATTTGTACTCCAGAATTTTGATACAGGGTTAAAAGATGAGGGAGACAATGACGAGAGAATCAGAATGAAAAAGAGTGGATAAGCAAGCATTTCTAAATAGGAGAGGGCTAGATGGCACCATCTGGTGATGGGAAGTTGAGAAGGACTGGATGGTGCTCTTCCTGACCCTAACGCTAAAAATTAAAGATGAAACTCAGAGAACTTTCTAATAGCTGAGTTCCAGCTCAAGCATGAGGTTATAAGTAGGTCTATATCAAGAGAATGGGGTTTGGGCATATGCATTAGTTTGGTCCATCATGCAGCTTAGGTAAAATAAACAAGTTAAATGGGTCATCGTTCCAAAACATGAGCATGACTTATTTAATAAATAGATTAAAATAAATAAATTTATTTATGACCCGAGTTTATTTATTATAAATTTAAAATTTATTTATGATAGATCGATTTGATGGATCAAGTTTTATTTGTTAATTTTAGATTTGCCTGATTCACAGTAATAATTATAATTTATAAGAGAAATTGATTAACTATTAAAATTTTAAATTGACGTCAAAATTATTTTCCAAATTAAGGGAGGACTGTGATTCTTGGGGCTAGCGTGATTCATAATAATGACTATAAAAACAAACCACGATGACCCAAAATATCAACGTTGAAATTTTTTTATCTGAATGACAATAATGATGATTGCCATCATTTCATATTGTGAGAACTAAGAATAATTATAAACACATGATGTTATTACTTGTGCAAGTCATTATTAACCAAAAGCATGTTTTTATAATTATTGACGGAAAACTTTCTATGTGGCACAAAAATATAATTAAATATAAATGTTGTTTTATTCGCTAAGTATTTTAACTAACAAAAATCATACACAATATTATTCTCGGTATACAATGACTGATGCAATAGAAAAAAAATGATCACATGCTAGTTAATATTTATTATTATCTTACTTCTTACTATAGATAACAATAATTTTTTTTAGACCAGCTTTACATGGTCTTCATCTAAGATCAAAAGTTGCATCCCTTTGGCCGTCGAAAAATCAATCTTTTTCATCAGTACCTTTCAATATATACTATATTTTTATTCATATCTGGACTCCACTGCCCCATTAAAAAAATAAAGAAAAGAAATTCTCATATGCTGGGCTTTTCTTGCCAGCATTTTTTTTTTTTTTTTTTTAACAGCTTTGCCATCCATGCAATTTATGTACACTGCCCTGTTGAACTCTAAAAAAGTTGCAAAAGGGCCAAACATGCTTACATACCTGCAACGTAGATACACTGCACTGCTGGACCATACAAGCTACAATGAAGTGGGGTATAAAAGAGTCCTTTGGAAAAAAAGCGTAAGAAATAAAAAACGGAACCCCCTTCAGACGCCGTTATAACGGCAGTTACTTTTAAGCCATGAGCCCGTTACGCGATCACGTCCTTCCGTGGTGTCTAATCCAACGGTCGGTCTGTGGGGGTCGGACGCTGACCGGATCTTTTCCTCCCTTCTCGACTCCCGTTCCATTCTTTTTTTTTTTTTTTCCTTTTTCTTTTCCTTCTCCTTTTTTTTCCTTTGGTGGGAGCGGTAATAGTAAAATCTGGAAAAAAACAAAAAAAATTATGGAAAGACGAAAGGCGGGGCGAATTAAGGCAATCATAATTTCGCTTTAAGTATCGCCCCTTTCGCCACGACTCTCTCTCTCTCTCTCTCTCTCTCTCTCCCTTTCCTCCTCCTATTTACATCACCTTGCTTCCCCATCTATCGATCTCCGACATCGCCTTCTTCTTAGGTACCGATTCATAAAATTCTCCATCAATTCCATCTCCTGTTTCTTTTTCGATTTTTCCGTAAATCAATCGATTCTCGTGCCCGATCGTCGTATCTCTTCTGGATCAGATGTTGTTACATGTGATAGGTCTATTTTGGTTATTAAATCCTTTGATTTATTGTTTGATTTAATTTTATGTGGATTAGATGTAGAATTGGATGTTTTATCCCCTTAAAATTTTCCACCATGTTTACTGTTTGGATCTGCTGTGGGTTTTTGGGATTTTGTGTAAATTATTGTTTTTGTTTGATGATCCTGACTGGATTATGGTACATATGGTGCGAGTTTTTGGTGCGAATTTGATTTGGTTTCAGAAAAGAGTGGTATCTTGGACTTTAGATACGTGATTATTTTATTTGATTCTTAAAGGAAGGGTGTGGAGAATGGATATACGCGATCCGGTTCTCTTCTCGGGAGTTTCTTCCCTGTTTTATCTTCGATATATTGGGTTCTATCTGTTCGGTCCAACAGACGGCTTTGAGATATGGATATCTGATATGTTGAAGATTAGAAAATTTTAAGGATTGATCATTGGGCAGAATGAACATGCATTGCATTATTATATTTTTCTACAACTTTTAAGTATAGCATAGAAGAATTATGTCATGAAAACCTGGTATGCTATCAATACATTATATTGGACTGTCTCTAGTATTTTCACTTTTAAGGTCTGGATTCCGAGATCAGGATATATACATGGTGTTGAAGAAATTACTTGCCCTTTCTGTGGTGGTTTGCCTTTCCTTGTGATCCTGTAAAAGTCACAAAATATCACTTTGGCATTAAATTATCTCCATCATTCATAGATGGTATATAAGATCTCCCATTTTTAAATAATCTTCATCCACCTCTTACGAGAGAAACGACCTTTTAACTCGTACACGACCTGTTCCATTAGACTGTACTTCATGTGCATGTTTGTTCTGTAATTTGTTTAGGATCCCTATGTAGGTAGTTGAGACTTATTACCATGCAGTAGTTACCATAAAAGCCTAGTGCACAATGTCTTTGTTGAGCTCCTGAATAATCTTTAGGGCAGTCTGACAAGTCATTTCTAGCATTTCTACATGCACATATTGATCATATCGTCTTGTTTTGCATGCCTAAGTACTGCATAGTTCTTTGCTTCTATTACATCATTAAATTCATCAAATTGCATTCTTGTATCAAGTTTGAAGAACTCCTTGTACATTGGAATGCACTGATTAGATCATAAATGAAATTGCTCTGAGTTAAGTTACATGATTTTAAGTCATTTAAAAGATTGATTTTATAGACATGAGCTACAACATCAGATCATTGATGTTGCTGTTGTTCCATTTTGGAATAATTGAAGAACTGCAATTTTCTATTTAGAAACTCAGGCTATGTCTAGACTTCATTGTAAGCTGGGCTAGTCTACAAGATTTCTAAAGCATATGGACTGGACGTAATATCAGGGTCTAATGCCTGGCTTAGGACATCTTTGGCATTGCTTAAAAAAGTACTTTTTCAACTTCTAAAGCAAAAAAGTACTCCTGGAAAAAATATGTCTGTTAGCATATATGATAAGTGCTTCTGCAAGAAGAAAAGTCAAAGCCAAAAAGGTACTCAAGAAGAAATTAGAAAACATAGCTTCTGTGATTTCATTCTCATCTTATAAAGCAGAAGCAACACCAAACCCTCCCTTAGCATCCATGTGGATAGGCCTCTTTTTTGGGGTGGGGGGGCATGGAAGTATGCTGCATTTTTCGTAATCAATGACTGCTCTTCATATGTTTTTCTCTTTGTTACTCTATCTCAAGAAAATGTATGGGTCCTTAATTCACTTCCATTGCTGATATAAAATCAATATGTGCATATGCATGTGTATAACACATCTGAAATACAAAGTACCGTGTCAACAGATCCTATTTCTTTTAAGTGTCCAGAAAATCTGAGACCTTGTGACAATATCCAGCCAGTATCAATAACACTCTATGCACATGTTGTGCCATTTTGGAAAATCCCATTTTGTTAGTAGTTTTGTCATTCCTCTCCAAGGAACCTATTCTTTTAGAGAAGTCATTTGGGCAAGCAGTGTTTGTGAGTCTCCTTTTCATCCATCATACTCTTAACAGTTACTCATGTTGAATGCTAGCCAAGATTTTATTTTACCATGAGTTTATATCCTGCATAACATTGATCATGTTGATGTATTCTCTTTAATTACATGATTCATTTTATCTCTACACATTTTCCTATGAACATGGACTTTTGCCTGGGCTTCTCGGGTGGTGTTTATGAAAATAATAGCATAACTTGCACTGTCATTTTGGTAAATACATAATTAGAATGATAAGTGTGAGCTATGGAGAACATTTCCCCCTCTCATGTAGTCTAGTTGTATTGGTTTTAGTAGCCTTAAATGCATTTTCTACACTTATAGATGAAATTTAACCTGTCCATGTTAATTTAGGATCATAAACCCTACCAAAATTTGAGGATCGTCAATCATACCAAATTTCATGCAAATCATGTATAAAATAGTTTCTGAACATGTGTGCTTACCAATGAAAAGAAGTTAGGACACAAGCTAATATAGCATTATATTGGACTGGACAAATTTTTTTTAATAGAAGCTTAGAAGTTGTTGAAGTGTTGAAAGGCTTTGATCAGGGAAAAATTTAGAACTGAACTGACTTGAATAATATGTAAACATAAAAGGGTTTGGCTATCATGTTGCCCACCAATATCAGCCTGCATCATACTGTATTGTTGCATCTTTTACATTCATATGGGAATGATTTGAATCAATGCTGATGAACACCTGTTTGGCAAAATATAATGTAGATTGACACTGAGAGAAGCTTGATGCCTCTACTTAAGTATAACTTATGAACATAAGATAGAAGAGGAGAATTAAGTCTTAATTTAGCTTTCACTTTGGTTTTAGTTAATGTTATTTCAACATGATACCTCACATTCTAATTTCACAGAAATAACACGGCTGCTAGTTGTAATTTTAGTTTTGGTCATTTTTTATGTATGGTCCCTATTATCTGGGTGTCCTTGCTCGGTGCCACTGTTACATCTTTAGTTTGGTTTTTCTTTTGAAGGATTAGGATTAATTAACATCTATTATTTTTGGTTATCTTTAGCCATCATCTTGCCATCTTTTGGGCTAAAACTGTGCATGTTGTGGACCATTTGTTATTGAGGGATTACAAGATCTGCTACATATAGAATGCTAGATCGATAAAACCAGATTGCAGTGTACCAGGCTACATGCTTGAATTTTATATCATTATTGATGTCCCTTTTTTTATGCGGTGACAGGTATTTTGGTAAATTGTTGACGTTATTAGCACCACTTATTGAATCTGTGAAGGTAGCTTCTCTATGAATTTCTAAGAAGGCTTAGTGAAAGTTACCACGTTATGGCTGGTTCTACAAAAAATCTTGATCCTGCATTTCAAGGAGTTGGCCAAAAAGTGTATCCTCTTATTAAATTTTATTTGATGCCCTTACATTTTTCCTCCGGTGTGCTTTTTTTTTTCCTCATGAAAAGGTTCTAGCTATTGTGCTAGCAGGCATTTAAACCATTCATACTGTTGAATATCCTATGCAATTTCTTAATTTAACATAGGGGAATAGAGATCTGGCGGATTGAGAACTTCCAGCCAGTTCCTTTGCCAAAATCTGATTATGGGAAATTCTACTCAGGGGACTCTTACATTGTTTTACAGGTAATCAAAAAATCATATTTTTTGCTGCTTAATTTTTCCACTTGCCATGAAAATGTGTTAATCTTCTATCTTGCAACCATTAGGACATGTGAGATAGGGGCCTCATTTGTTTTGGCATTTGGACAAAGGTATTCTGGTTTCCCAATGTCTTTAGGAGACAAAACTATCGCTTCCAAACCCAGATTTATTACATTGACAATTTGGTTTACTTGTGAAGTCTAAAGTACGCCCGTTACTTTTCTATGAGCATCCATTCTGAATTTTAATTGTTATAATTTTTTATCATCGTGTAAGTCAAAAGTATGCCCATCACTTTCCTATGAGTGTCCATTCTGGATTTTAATTGTTATATCTTTTTATCGTTCTATACATTTGATTAGATTTCCTCAAACTTAAGGTTAGCATTTGATTTGCTATTTCTAGCTATAGTTTTTTTATGGATGAATAGGAGTTAATTTATTTTATTAGGGGGTGTTGTATTTTATAATACAGTAGGTTTGTCATACATGTTTTATTAAGATCTACCTGATTAGTAAACCTATTAGGATTTCTCAACCTGGCTTTGTAATCATAATATTGGAATATGAAAAGATTTTATGAAAGGAAGGTAATCACTTCTAATTGTGACTACTAGAACTGCTAGTCTCTTCGAAAAGGTTTATATGTTTTCACTATCTTCTTCCCCCTCATTTTATTTGTTTCTATAATATAAGTATACTCAAGCCTTTGTTTTATTCATCATTTTATTTGTTTTTTGCAAATAAATTCCATCATTTTATCAAAATTACATACAAAACCTCACCTTATCCCTATTTGCAAAGCAACCCAAACAATGCCATTTTTCCTCAAAAAGCAACTATGTTATGTTTACTCTAACAAAATATTAAATGGTTGTTTTCTTAACCATTTGGTGGGACAAAGATTCGCCATTTCGATACTGAACCTCGTATCGGTACCTTCTTGGTACCATGTTGGTATACCCAATACAAAGCCTATTTCGTGTGCCAACATTCGGCATGCCTATTGTATCGTAAATTGATTCTATATTAGTACAGTATAGTACGGTCAGTATGCATTGTTATCAACTAGTACTGCACACCATGGATGGGACTCTTTGTAAATTAGGGGATAAAATTACCCTGATCCCTAATCTAAGTGTTTCCCCCTTTCATCCTTCTCTTCCCTAGCTCTTGTTCTATCACCAAGGTTCTTCCCTAGAGCTGTCAAAATGGGCTTGCCCCGGGCCAAAAAGCCCTTTTGATAAATGGGCCATCAAATAGACAGCTCAGCCCTGGCCCTTACGAGTGAAGGGCTTAAATGGGCTGGCCCTTATAACTCACTAAAAAATTAAAATAATTAAAAAAATATAAAAATTGATAACATGATTAAAATTTCTAAGAAAATAGGATATAAAGAGATTCACCACTACCTCTTAACTTAGTTTAATCATTGGGAACTGAAGGTACTCTTTTTTGTAAATATCTTTTTTTTGCTCGAAAGGGGATAATTTAGATTTGGTTATAAGCGCGAGTGTGTTCAATTATAGAGTCTCGTGACACACCTTAGGGAAATCAATGATCAATTATACCTAGACTTAACCAAATCTTGGTAGCTTTGGGGCTAGCATGTTCAGGTTGCTCCATAGTATGGCAGCATTCTAAGATGCATGATCTTAAAAGTTAAGCATAAAATTTACTCAACAAAAGGCAAACAATAAAAATTATCATTAAAGTTTCCATCCTAGATGTTTTTGTAGGCAATTAAGTAGTTGTAGATCCTTGTTAGTAACTATATATCTGACAAGATCCGAAAGACTGAAGGATTCTTGAATAGCTATAAGTTATTACCAAATTCTAGTGCTAGCCTTCTAAGAAAAATTACCAAGTCAAAAGAGGAGACAATAAAAAAAAATCCTCTCTCTTGACTCTAACCACAATCTTTCAAATCTATCCATGAAATGCCCACGTCTACCTATGAATAAGAAAACAAGTAGCTGAAAGAGGATGAGATAAATACCAGTTGTGAGCCATTCATCCCAAGGGCAAATGAGAGCACTTAAAATTTGGTATGAATGAACAGGACCAGCCCGCTGGCTAGACGAGCCAATCCCATGATAGGGCCGGGCTAAAAAGCCCTTTTGTTAAATGGACTGCCAAAATACTAGCCCAGCCCCACTATTTTAATGGCCTAAATGGGCTGGCCTACGGCCCGCGGCCCATTTTGATGGCTCTATTCTTCCCACATCTCTCCCACTTAGTTTGTATCACCCTTCATCGACCGCTTTCCCTCGTGGTTGGATCACACTCCATTTCCTACCATCCGTCTCGATTCTGATCCCCTCTTTGTTTGAAGCTTTGTGATTTTTTTTTTTTACTATATAGGAAGGGGGTTTAATAAACTTCATAGATGGCTCTTATGCGATCTACCAAGGGTTCTCAACGCTCATCGGTTAAGAATATCAGATGGCTTTCACTCCTTGCTTTATTCCTTTCCATCTTAGCTATTCCTTCACTTTAGGTTGGTTTGTGGTCATTGATGTCTTGTATTAATTTAGAACAACATTTTCACTATAGAGTCACCTTAAATTCAAGTCAACTCAACTAAGCCCTAATTCCAAACTAATTGGGGTGGGCTTCATCCATCTTTTTCCTCCATTTTGTTTTGTTTGGGGTCATACTTTCTCAAAGATATAGCAATTTCAAGTCATTCCTAACTACTTCATCCCATGTGATGTTCGGTCTACCTCTATCCCTATTTTCTTTTACATGTATCAAATCATTCTTTCATACTGGTGCATCCCTCAACCTATGTTGTATATCTTAATTGTTTCTACCTCTATCTTTTTACAGAGAACTCCACTTATTATATCTTTTCTTAACACATACCCATCTCAATAATTTTCATTTTAGCCATGCTCGTTGTGTGCACATCTTGTTTCTAATCACCCAGCATTTTGTATCATAAAGCATAGTTGGTTGTTTATAATCCGCATCATGTTGTTATCAAAGCATTCTGTATCATGTTGTTTATAATTCATCTTACCAACTTCCTTTGACTTTCTCCTGTCCACTTAGTCTTTTGTAGTCAATATATCTTAACTCTCCTCCTAGTCATTATATCTGTTAGTCCCATCAATTTTTTTATCAATGACTCTATTCCAAGTTTATAAGTGTATCTTACTTTCCTGGACTAGCTTCTTTACCTAATCCTATCCAGGAAATTGTGAGAATCCTTGCCTACTTCCCACCATGTCCGGGTATCAATGTAGTGTGTAGCTTCTAAGGAATGTCCTACTTAACTCTTCCTCTTCACTCCACCCAAAGTCTGATGCAATGATCACTAGTAGGAAATGCCCAAATGATTTTCTTAAATGGATTCATGTTCACAAAATGTGGCTATAGTTTAATCACTTTATGCTAGTCGTCCTCCAACCGCAACCTTCCTTTATTTGGCTTGGGACTGGCTATATACAAAACATAGGCGGAGTTACTGTGGAGTCATTTCATTCTGCAAATTATAATAGCACCGATATTTTTAATAAGTAGATGAGATGGTTAATTACCACCACTTTACGATTACAAACTATACATTCTATAATGAATGGTCATATCGAACTGAGAAGAAACGGGTACATTGTCAATAGAATTCATAAAAGAATTTGCTGTAGATAGGATGCATATAGGACATTTTATTCCCAACCATTGTCATGTTAACTTCCCAAAATGTGTCAAGTGCCTTATATTGTATTTCTGTCAGCCTCAATGCTTCCTTTCCTGTCTGGTTGCTTAAAAGTCAACATTCCCTTCTTTGCTATCACTAGCTCATAGCCTCAGCTCCCCATGTCTGCCACTGGGATTGACAAGTCACAATCATTTGGTGCGGTGAGGTTTAAGTGGTTCCTACATGTCCCTCTATTGGTGAAATCTTCCTATTAATCACTAAGTCATTGCCATCCCTCTTGTACACCTGATGAGGCTTCTCAACCAAATCGATGATCCAATCAACCAAGTTTGCAAAATTAAATTTGATAAAAAATATGCTTGAAAAGTTTGAAGTTAGCACAACCAAAGTTTTTCAGTTGCTGGCTTATGGTGCTTAAGGTTGATTGGAGATAGTGCTGGCAATAGGGAGATTGCAGTAGATGGCGCAAGTGATGGTAGATGATGCGAATAATGGGAACGAGGGTGTCAGCATAAGATTGAGTGGCACCACCTGCTGGCAGGCAAGGCACTGATGATGCTGGCATTTTGAAGTTAGCACAACCAAAGTTTTTCAGTTGCTGGCTTATGGTGCTTAAGGTTGATTGGAGATAGTGCTGGCAATAGGGAGATTGCAGTAGATGGCGCAAGTGATGGTAGATGATGCGAATAATGGGAACGAGGGTGTCAGCATAAGATTGAGTGGCACCACCTGCTGGCAGGCAAGGCACTGATGATGCTGGCATAGGCAGGGGATGAAGGGAGGCAGTAAAACCCTAGATGGGGAAAGGGGTTTTTGCTTGTATGGAAGGGGGAGGGTAGAAAGCTACTGGGGCCCTTGGTTGAGAGTAACCAGGGTTAAGTTAGCAATTTGCTGCCCCTGGTTTGCTTAACCAGGGCCCTGATAGAGTGGAGTGACAGAAGGCTGACAGCAATTCAAAAATATATTTTTTTGGCTTAATCTGTATATATGGATAAGGCATGGTTTGATGTGTAATTTTGACAAACTGATGGGTGTGATTTGTAGCAAACCCCTTTCTGTCAAAACTGGCTGTCATGGTCAATATTGATATGCCCTTGAAGAGTTCATTCAATAAACTGCATTCCATCCATGCTTAAATTTATTCTATCAATTGTCCAATGCATAGGGGCATGTAGGGAGATGCAACTGCTTGAAGGAGCTGGTTGACTAGTGGAATTTTGAAATTGAATCTCGTGGAGAAAAAAGTTGGATGTATATGTATTTGTTTAATTTGTTTATAGTGCAGAAATAATTGTCTTGTCTTTTTCTCTGTGTCATCATTACTTCTGATAAAACAGAAGTGGAGCATGGAAGAGAATTGTATGGAGTTCCTTGAAGCTCTGTTTGGCTGCCAGCAAATATGGAGAAAAAGGTAAATAAACTTCAGTGGGACAGAAAAGGAGAAGATAAGCAAAGAAACTTCGGATTTTCACTTGTTCCCTGAACCAGAAAATGATGGAGAACATAGTTAGGGTATCTGTGTGCTATCTAGATGCAATTTCCTTTTGTCAGTTTATCCATCACTACATAGAATGGACTAAAAGTTAGTTTTGTGGAGAGAATTTTAGCCTATTATTTTGTTCTTATTTTTTTTTTCTAAATTAGTAAATTGTCTTTATATTGCCAATCAGTGAAAAAGAAATAAATTATTCCCTTCATTCTCTTCTCTTACTTTCTCAACAGCCAAATACTGCCTAAGTCTCTGTACCTTTGTAAATGCATTGGAACTCATAATAGACAAATGTGTTATTTTTAAAAGGGAAAAGAATCTTCATATTTTCCATTGTGGTTGGTTTGCATGCTTGTCTTTTGTATTGACAGAACATGAAATTTGTTTCTGATTTGTTATGCCAACTCAGTTAGATGGCCATGTGCTACTCTTGATACCTTCGGAGAAATAAAAGTTGCTGTATATGTCCTTTTACACTTAAGTAGAAGCACTCTTTACTGCAGACAACTGCTGGAAAAGGAGGTGCCTATCTATACGACATCCACTTTTGGCTTGGAAAAGACACTAGCCAAGTATGTTTCTTTAAACTTGTTACTATCAGCTGTAGTAACTTATTGCAACATAATCTCTAACTGATTTATCTGATGAATCATATTAGGATGAAGCTGGAACGGCTGCTATCAAGACTGTTGAACTTGATGCAGTCCTTGGAGGCCGGGCAGTTCAGCATAGGGAACTCCAGGGTCATGAATCTGACAAGTTTTTGTCGTTGTTCAAACCATGCATTATTCCACTAGAGGGAGGTGTTGCTTCTGGATTCAAAAAGCCTGAAGAGGAAACTTTTGAAACACGTCTCTATATTTGTAGAGGAAAAAGGGTTGTTAGATTGAAGCAGGTAGAGGCTTATACTTTTATGACTTTTAATTTGAATTTGAAACTGGTGTGGTCCAGAGAAATGATAATTCATGACTTGTTGTGTAGGTTCTATTTGCTCGCTCTTCACTAAACCATGATGATGTGTTTATCTTGGACACTGAAAACAAAATATATCAATTTAATGGTGCTAATTCTAGTATTCAAGAACGTGCTAAAGCTTTAGAAGTAATACAATATCTCAAGGATAAATACCATGAAGGAAAGTGTGATGTCGCAATTATTGGTGAGATTACTCATCCTTTTGGAAACCTCTCTATGGTTTGATGTGTGCTGTATGTGTAAGCTCTTTTTATTTATCAAAAAAATTGACTCTGATGATGTCAGATGATGGAAAGCTCCAGGCAGAGTCTGATTCAGGTGAATTTTGGGTCCTATTTGGTGGCTTTGCACCAATTGGCAAGAAGACTGTTTCTGAGGATGACCATACCCTGGAATCCACTACTGGCAAGCTTTATAGGTATCTATTTAAATGTGTGGTTTAGCATGTAAAAGGAAGCTTTTATATCTGGAACTTGTTATTTTGTTCACTGTGGGCCTGATTATTCATGCAAGTACTCTGAGATAAACATCAGAGTGGTAGAAGCTGAGCTGCATAGGCTGTCCCTTGATCTATTTTAATATTATTTACCTAAAAGTGTGATGTTATTCTTGGCACATGTCTGAACATTCTTTGATTGCATTAATGTGCTGCCACAAGTATTAGAAATTGAGTGGTTGGTCTATGAGTGCACAGTAAATTGTAAATAATGTTTTTATTTCAGAAGGAACTGTAGAGGACGGTGTGTATTTGACATATGATTTACATATACATATCTTAAAGAATTATCATTCAGCTGTGTAAACCATCTTGTCAGTGGCAGGTTGAATTTTTTTTAAAAAATCTTAGATGCAACTTTGAAGCAAACTTCTAGGATATGCTGCTACTTATTATCTTGACCCTTTCATTGAAAAACTGAAAATACTGGATAGAGCTTCAATAGGTTTGGAATGTGCACGTGATTTCATATGCTTACACCCAGATTGCTAAATTTTCAAAAGTTATCCTAGCTGTTCTCCAGCGTTGTCCAGGACCAGTCAGCTGAATGACCAAAAAAGGAAAATTGCTCATGTTTGGAGCCTTAAATTCTTCAACTAATGCTTTATTTGGTAGAGATTGTTGTTTATATGTCTCTAATAGTGCTACTTCTTCATACTTAAATATAAATTATAGTACTAACTTTATTACGGAAAAGATAAAATTAGTTTCATGTTTGACAATGACACAATTCTTCCTTTTCATGCAGTATTAATGATGGACAGTTGAAGCTAGAAGAAAGTGTACTTTCCAAAGCCATTCTAGAAAATGACAAATGCTATTTACTGGATTGTGGGGCTGAGGTATTTGTATGGGTTGGTCGGGTAACAC
Source organism: Areca catechu (assembly GCA_021397845.1). Classification (NCBI taxonomy): domain Eukaryota; kingdom Viridiplantae; phylum Streptophyta; class Magnoliopsida; order Arecales; family Arecaceae; genus Areca; species Areca catechu. The sequence goes on from CM038050.1 coordinate 159,769,727, forward strand.
AAGTTGAGGATAGAAAAGCTGCCAGCAAAGCTGCTGAGGTAGGGACCTGACCTCTTTTACTTCTTGGTGACCAGTCCAGTGATTGTACTTATTGGCCCAAATCTTCAGGAATTTATCATTAACCAAAATAGGCCAAAGGCAACACGCATAACTCAAGTCATTCAAGGTTTTGAAACACATTCATTCAAGTCCAACTTCGAATCTTGGCCGCTTGGTACAGGAACGGCAACATCTGTTGGTGAGGATGGAAGAGGAAAGGTAGCAGGTAGTTGTTGATTCTTCAAATATGAGCTAAATTGGATTATCAATAACTGGAATATCCTTCTTGACTTAAGAAAATCTCTGGTGTTTTGGTAGCTTTGCTCAAGCAACAGGGTGTTGACGTGAAGGGCATGACAAAAGGTTCTCCTGTTAATGAGGAAGTCCCACCGTTGCTTCAAGGGGATGGAAAAATTGAGGTTTGTTTAACAGGTTTTGTTGTGTGTTATGATCTGCATTTGAAGGGATATAATGGTTATGGTATAATTTATTAGAACTTAGAAGCATTGTGTCAGAAGCATAATTATGATTTTCTCAGGTATGGCGAATCAATGGAAGTGCCAAGACCCCAATTCCTAAGGAAGATGTTGGTAAATTCTACAGTGGAGATTGTTATATTGTTCTTTATACATATCATTCAAACGACAAGAAGGAGGAATACTTTATGGCTTGTTGGCTGGGAAAGGACAGTGTTCAGGTAAATGATTCCATATGTAATTAGGTGCTTAGAATGAGCTTTTGTGCTAATGATTGATATACAATTTAGAAAGGTTCACCATTTTGGTATGAGACCCCATACCAGTACAATCTTGTTACCATATTGGCATGTTTGATATGGGGGTTGGTTTGATGTACCAACACTTGGTATGCCCCTTGTGCCTCATACCGGTTCGGTACCGATACAGTTGGCATGCACAGGTATTGACTGATACAGCAAACCATGCTATTTTGTGTTACTAAGATTGTAATATATGCAAAGTATGATGAGAAAAACACATTACAAAGTTGTGATCTGTTGGCATTTCAGATTATTAAAAAGCAAAAATATATAAAAGAGACCATTTCTCAATTACGGTTCCAGAAATCTGGGATCTTGGGAGAAGCAAATTGGGGACAGACCTAATGGTTGGCATTTTTCACACAAAGTGGCTGCCCTAGGAGGACCTTAACCTGCCATTGCACTTATCATCCTAAGTCTTTCACCATTTCACCAATCAATAGCCTATGTTAAAATACAAAAAGAAATATTATCTCTTATTTAACATAACATCTTAGATGTAAGATGTCATAATATTCTCTACAAAATCCTCTTCCACCGGAACTACCTCCTTAAAACTTCGCCACGCCATATGTGAAGCAAACTTAGTCCAACCACAATTTAATGGTAAATATCAGCCAATAACTAAGATATGCCTATATTTGTTTCATGATCTATGAATTAGCAATAGAACCCATACTATGATAGGCTATCTCTTGGCACCGCTTATCTATTAAAAACTGAAATTTATTCATCCTAGCCAAGGTTTGCTGACTTAGAATTGGATCTCGTGCCGGCCGGCCGGTGGTACGAGTAGGTATGCCCTCGTACTGGATCATATCAGGCCTGAACTGATATAGAAATGAGGGAGAATTGTGGAGGAAAAGATTGGGGGGAAGGGAGAGAGAGGGAGACTGGTGATGGCCATCAAAGGGCTGCAAAGGCTCTCTAAGGGCTGTCGATGCCTCTAGGGCTCTGCAGTCCTCTACAAGTTAGAGAGAGATAGAGAGAGGAGGGGACGAAGAGAAGAGGAGAGAGGGGAAGGTTATGGGGAGGTCGTCAGCTGGGTTGTTGTTGGATGGCGGAAACTCACCTCATGGAGCCATGGATTCGAAACAAGGATGAGATTGTCCATGTTCATGTGTTTTTTTTAAGAGACATGACTCATGATGAAGCTGGCAATGGGTTTGCTAGCTTCATTATGGGTCGGGTTTTTAAAAAAATCCATGAACAAGGATGAAGGTTGCCCCGTTTTGAACCCACGGCTCCATGACGTGGCTTTCTGCCATCTAGCAGCCCTCCGGTGGCCTGTTGCTGCCTTCCTCTCTCTCCTTTTCTCTCCTTCCCTCTTTCTCTAACTTGCGGAGGACCATGGAGGCCTCAACGGCCCTCTGAGGGCCTTCGTGGCACTCTGCTAGCCACCGCTGGCATATCTGCCAGCCTCCAACTCCCTTTTTTTCTTTTTTTTTCTCCCTCTTTTTCCTTCTACCTCGTCCATTTTTGCCAGTGTTTTGAATCAAATGCCCAAACTGCATTGGTTTGCCGCCAGTACAGTTCAACATACCCTGAACTGCCCTGCTTGTGCTGATTCGATGAACCATGATCCTAGCTTTTAAAATGACCTCTATATAAGATGGTCTTGCATCTTGTCATGGGCTGTCAAATGATCATCATGCTTGTCATGGTAAGCCCTTAATTTTTTTACCACCCCTCATGGTGACAATCTGTTCACCTTTCCTCAGCTATCCGTTCAATAGGTCTAAAGAGTGATTTGATGAAGAGTTCCCTAGCTTTGAGGAGCAAAAACATTCTTTCACATCTGGTCTTTAATCTGCTTGAGAAATATTGAAGAACTTTTTGTTCTTTCTTTATGCTGCTTGAAAAGATGAGTACAAGGGCACTGAAACAGAGATCTCCTTCCTAAGTTTCTTGTATATTCATTCATCCTGAAAATATAATTCATGATAGCATACATACAGATAGTCAGATATACAGGATGCAACTCAATTTGTCAATATAGCTTAACATCTTGTAGTGAACTTCCTTCAGCAATAATCAGGAAATATAAAGTTATAGGTGACTACAATGACTGCAATAGCTTTTCTTTACACTTTTTCTTAATTATAACTTTTGGATCTTCTTTCCTTTGACCAACACTCTGAAACTTGGAGTAAAATAACTGAAACCGGAACTCTACCTAGAGAATCAAAACTGAACCAAATCCAAATTTTAAAACCTTGTCTTTAGATGAATGAAGCAAAGTTTGACAACTCAATAGAAATATGGAAAGTTTATTAAACAACAATGGCTTGCTATTGTGTATGGTTCAGCTTGTTGACAACAAAGATGACCAAATGAGCAAGGTGGTTGTCTTAGAGATTTGAATGTCGAGATGGATGTATTGTAAAATTAAGAGGGATAAAATCAATGTTTGAAGTCCTAGCGGGATGGGGGCCGTACCAGCATCCTGTTCCATTTTTGCGATCCTAGGAAGGGGGCCGTACCGGCCATCCCATTCCATTCCTTTGCGATCCCAGTGCCGGAATCGCAAAGGAACGGGATCCTGAAACATACTTCTGGCTTTCGCCTTGGTTGTCCTGTCTTCATCTATGCTGGATCACGTGTCGGTACAACTGTCTCGGTCGGGACATGCCTCTTTTTTTCTTCTATGGATGATGCTCGATTCATCACTAGGAGGAAAAAGAATGAAGGATTGAGTGAGTACTAACCTTTTTTCGTTGATGCATTGGCGTTGTCACTAGGAGAGAGGAGCACGTCCTTTGCCCTTTGTTTCTGATTTTTCCAAAACAGAGCACCCGGCTTTTGCTGGGAGGGATGATCGCTCTAGAAGAAGGGAGGAGAGAGGAGGGAGGTGCTCCAATTTTTTGACCAGGAGCCAACTAGGAGGGAGGGTTTGAGTCAAGAAATTATGGTTTTGAGGCCTTTTTTATGTGTTTAGGGCTTCGGGTTGTATCTTTTGCACTATAGAATGATTGATCTTTCTTCGCAATGTCATCCATTGGATCGTGCCCACACAGCTCTCAAAGCATTCCGAAGTGACTCATTCATCAGTACAGATCGCTGGCCTTATGCAATCAGAATGGTGAATCATTCCTTTGCATGAAAGATATGACCCCTCCCCTCCCGACTGCATTGATCATGATGCTGGCTAGCTGATCCAATAGTGATGAGACTCTAGTGGTAAAAAAAGTTTTAAAAATAATCATGCATGCACCGTAAGGAGAATCTGACAACAACAACAACAATATGTTTGCATTGAAATGTCATGATGAAAAAATAATCATTCAAATGTCAGAGTCACGGGAGTAGTTTTCGGGGGTGAATCCAACAACAACAATATGTAAGCATTAAAAGAAAAGAAAGTTAAAGAAAAAACATCCATATGATAAGACTCGCATGGCTGACAATGGCACAATTTGAAATAGCATAGTCATATTTTCATATACAAGTGACTAAACTTAAGTAGTAAAGATTACAGCTTTTTCATCAAACTTCAACATTTTTGCTTTATTAAATACTCATGCAGCATCAATTATAAGAGATCGTTGCTCGGTTATCAAGAAAGAATCTTCAATAACCTAAAAGATCATAATGCATTATAATTTTAGTTTTAAATAGAACCAGTTTATTATAAATACATTATTTTTGAAGTTCAAATATATTTAAACAATAAATAGAATAGTAAAACCTCAAGATAAATTTAAAAACTAATATATATATATATATATAAGGGTGTGCCAATTGTGTATTGGGATGCCCGACCAGGATGGGGTGGGATGCAATGCATCTCATTCCCGGAAAAATCAGAATGCCCCTATCCCATGGGATTTAAAACCTTGGATAAAATGAGGAATGGCATCACTAGAGGGAGAGTCATAGAAGTTGCATCTATTGGAGGAAGAGGCCTTGGTGAAGGGAACATGCCAAATTGCCATTGTGTATTGAAGGGTTAGGACAAGCAAGGGAAGATTCAAGGCAATGGATGAAAGGTTGGAGTAGTGCATATGTATGGTTGGTCAAGGATCTGTAAAAGCAGACCTAGATAACCAGACAAGATTGATGGTTATCGTTGTGGCCATTTTGTCCTTTTGGATTCATCTTAGTATTTATTTTGTATACTATACATGTGTCCTTATTTGGCAGGTATGTTATTTGCAATGTATCCATTAATCAATCTCTAATTTTCTTGTTCTCATTAAATGTTTCACTCTTAAATATTTTTAAAGTGTTTCACTTTTTGTCATCACTGAATATTACTTTGGGAAGATTGGGTGATGGCCAATCACTTGGCTAATAAAATTTGCAACTCCTTGAATGGGCTACCTGTATATCCATATGAGTTGCTATGTGTCCATATTTTAGCAAGGATGCTGTCTGCCATGCTATTCATTAATCAATCTGGAATTTTCTTGTTAACATTTACTTTGCTGAAAACATCTATCGGCTTCTTTTAATCAAAAACTTTTCATATCATATTCTTCATCTTGCTGGACATTCATTGATCCTTGTCTTATGCTATGTGACTTGCATTTAATATCATGAGAATATTGGAACCAATAACTCTTTTTCAATTTTTAAAAAGCTTTTCATTCTTCATAGTCACTGAATATTGCTTGCTTCAGGATGATCGGGTGATGGCCAATCGATTAGCTAATACAATGTGCAACTCTTTGAAAGGGCGACCTGTTCAGGTATTATGTTCTCTTATCATTTGAAGCACTCCAATGTTGCTTTCTTAGGGTAGAACTGCCACTTACCATAGAAGATATCCTGCAGGGTCGCATTGTTCAAGGGAAAGAACCGCCCCAATTTATTGCACTTTTCCAACCTATGGTTGTCTTGAAGGTACTATTTATTGTCTTGACAATCACAGGAATAATAAATCAAAATTTTAAAATGCATTCTAATAACATCCTTGCTAGAGACTAGAGAGACTGTTCATTAACCATCTCAAGGATCTAAATATCGATATGTACTGGTCGGTACCAGCTGTATTGGGTCATATTGGTAGCTTAGTGGTACCCAGTACGGGGTCATACCGTTTATGTACGGACAAATGGTGTTTCACCACCATTTTGCGGTCTGACACAAAGAGGCATGCTGTGTATTCATATGATACCATACTGTACTGGTTTGTGATGTTCCAGTAAAATTACCAATATAGGTATCGGTCCTTTAACCTTGGTCTTTCCTAATACTGACTTCTTTTAATGTAGGGCGGAGTCAGTTCTGGGTACAAAAAGTTAATTGCTGATAATGATTTAAATGATGATACATACACTTCTGATGGTATTGCACTTATTCGAATATCTGGTACATCAGTGCACAACAATAAAGCTGTACAAGTTGATGCGGTATGTGCATAAGTTTTCTATTATATTCCTGTTTACTTGTTTGCTGATGCATTTCCAGAACCTTCCATGCTTGATAGAACAGAACAATATAGACTATAAACTGAAAAATGTTGTGCTTTAGCATAACTCTGGAGCTGTTATTTTTGGCATTTGTCTTGGTTGTTGATGTTCCACCAGTTTTGGATAAGTAGTCAGTCTCATTATTTGGAGATAAACAGATCTCTGAGTCAAAATTAGTATTGAAGGATTAATTTTTGTTTCTGGTACTCAATGATTTTGATTTGTATAGCAAGCTAAATTTTAGATTAATCTTGGCTGTGGAACTTTTAAAGTCATGAGAAGAAAAAATAGAGATTTTGGTGTTTTAGTAGCAAATGAGGATGGTTTATAGATTTATAAACATTGTGTTATCCTTAATGTTTGTGCTGGTGGATGGTCATAGAAGCCATAACATTGCTTTTTTGTTTGTTTTAAACTTCTATATATTTAAGTTAACTTGCATTTTCTCAATGAGATCTTGCTGTCTCTGAATAATTCCTTTTTTTTTTAACAAAAAGAAGAAAAAAACCAGATCGATCAAATCATGCATTATCATGTTCTAGCATGAAGATAAATCAGTTTACTGAAATTAATTTGCCATTTTTGTGTTTTAAATGTTGTAGTCAAGGATGTTATTGTATTTTTTGAAGTGAATGTCAGTATCAATGCCATTTAACATCTATGGTTCAGGTGGCAACATCCCTCAGCTCCGCTGACTGTTTCCTATTGCAATCTGGACATTCTGTTTTCATTTGGCATGGAAGTTCTACTACATTCGAGCAGCAAACTTGGGCTGCAAAAGTTGCAGAATTTTTAAAGGTACACTCTTGAATTTTTCTGTTGTTGTGTATCTTCTCTTCTTGATCAACCAAATGTAAAATCTACATTCTAAATTATGTGTATGTTTTCAGAGAAGGGACAAGTTTTGGAGGATTTTTTAATATTTTAATAGAGCCATACAATTATTTGAATTAATCTATATGGATTAAAAAATTAGGGCGTTATATTGTTTTAGAACATTTATCAACAAAGAATGGAAACATAATATGCACTTACAATCATATATATTGCATGATCAAGAAGATTCTAAGCTCATAATGGCTTTATTTGCAAAATATTGTATGTATTGTGAAGTTTGTTTTCTATATAATCTACTAGAAAAATAAATGAGCTTCTTTTATATATTTACATGATAAGGCTTGTAACCATATTGTTTCCTGGGAATCATTTCACATTTTGAAGAATCAATTTAGTTGCATTGTATGAGAAATAAGTTCTTAACTAATTATGGAGTTGTTAATTCTACAGCCTGCTGCTACACTGAAACATGCCAAGGAAGGTACAGAGAGCTCTGCATTTTGGTTTGCACTTGGTGGCAAGCAAAGCTTTACCACTAAAAAGGTCACACAGGATACTGTTAGAGATCCTCACTTGTACACCTTTTCCTTCAATAAAGGTTTGCTTTGTCCCAGAACTAGTTACCTAATTATGATGATCTCACTCTCATTATGTTGTCCTATCTCTATCTGAATTACCTGAATCTGATGCCATCTTTTTTGCTCGTGCATGTATGATGATTCCTCAGGAAAATTAGAGGTTACATAACTTGCCTTCTCTCTGGTTTTGATTTGTGATGTCACAATATTTTTATTGAATCCCCTCTTAATAATCCTTGCAGATTACCGAAGTTTACAACTTCTCTCAAGATGATCTGTTGACTGAGGACATATTGATATTCGACACTCATGCAGAAGTATTTGTTTGGGTTGGTCAGTCTGTGGATCCTATGGAAAAGCAGAAGGCTTTTGAAATTGGTCAGGTAAAAAGCTTCCCTTTTTCTTGTTCTGTTTGTATTCTGTTCACTTTTGTTTAACTTCATTAAAGAAACTTTCCAGAAATACATTGAGCTTGCAGCAGCCTTGGAAGGGTTATCTCCAGATGTGCCACTCTACAGAGTTACAGAAGGCAATGAGCCATGTTTCTTTACCACATATTTTTCCTGGGATGGAACAAAGGCAGTTGTATGTTCTACACTCATAGGATATCATTTCTTGTTCTGGGTTCAATGTTCATTTATGTGTAAATTAAATGTTGAAATAGAGCTCTTATTAGATCATTTGTTTTGGTAACATGAGCAAATACTAAATCATTGCTTTGACTAAAGATGTCTTAGATATGTAAATGGTTGATCTTGACTAGTGGCACACACACATGGCTACCCACCAAGGATACGATCACCTGCAGCAAACAAAAGTCCACCAAAAAAGGTGCTCTGATAGGGAAAGCCTAAGTTGACACTTAATAAAATAAAAAAAAGGTCTGCCCATGAAATGACATCTATCCATTTTTCATTCAGTTTTTTTCTTGAAAAGAAAAGGGTATGTGCTAAATATAATACCTAGCATCTACATGATTCATACAATTTCCTCTTCTTTTTCTGAAAAAAGGAATTCTCATGGTAAGTATCTCTTTATTATATATGCTTCCTCTTGCATGCATTATGTGCCCGGTGCATGGAATGACAAATGAGTGTGCTTAGAAAGATAATGACATCTTGAGGAAAATTTGGCTATTTGGGAAAAAAATCTGGCTTCAGACAAATTTCTGTAAGATGATGGGTTCATGTTGCGGATACTATTTTAATTGCCTTCATCACGGGCATTGCTAGCTCCTTTAGAAAAAATAAAATAAATCAATCTGCAGTAATGGTATAGGGAGTTAGAAGTAAAAAGAGTTGAAAACTTTATTATGTCCAAAATAAATCGATTAATCTATGGGTGGAACCTTTTCATTTCATGATCATGATTGAACTACTATTTTAGTTGCCATTGTCTTGCCGGCTCCTTTCAATTTTTTTAATCATATCAATCTGTAGTAATTGTTGAGGGAGTTATAAGTAAAAAGGAGCTGCAAAACTTGTTTCCAGAAAAAAGTGATAATTGATAGTGCCTTCTTTTATATTGACATCATGATGTTTTTTTTTTAATGAAAAGTGGACTAATTAAAAGAGGTATTGAAATGTTACAAGACTGGAAGATCGAAGACTTGTGTTGGTTTTTGCTAAATTGCAGAGATCCAAGTATTATGTTCTTTCCAATATGGTCTTAGAATATCCTGGAAATCGCCTTCCAAGAACCATGTTCTTTTGAGAAATTTCCCTTGAAAATTATTCAGTGGTTGATGTTATGAAGATTATGTCTCCTGAGGGTTTTCTTTCAGGTTTTATGTTTCTTAAGGATTGTCTTTTGGGGACTACTTCTGGGGATCTTCCAAGTAACGTGCCTTGACTCTTGAGGATTATCTTCTAAGAATTTTTATATTAGATGATTATGATTTTAAGGATTCTGATGACCAGAGAATTTATCAATTTGCATCGGAATGTATAAAATAAGTTAGAGAAAAAGGCATTCATAAGATGCAAGGATCGCTGAACCGGTACCGGGATCCGTACCGGTTAGCGACCGGTATGGTACAGTATGTCACCGTACCATACCGGTATATGTACCGGTCTTGAAAAATTGAGAAAAAACTGTCTTCCTCTCCCCTCTCAAGCAAAGATCGTTGAAGCGGACCCGAACTGAGCCCGAACTGGACCGAACCGGGCCATACCAGTTCGAACCGACCCGTACCATACCAGTTCGAACCGACCCATACCGTACCGGTTCGAACCAACCCGTACCGGTCCGGTATAGACCATTTTTTATGATTTGGATCTCAAACCATTTTTTAAGGCTGAACTGTACCTGTTTTTGACCGGTACGGTATGGTATGTCCCGTATCGAGTGGTACGGGATGGTACCGTAAACCCTGATAAGATGGCATTGTTTGTAATTTTCTTGTAAATTTAGGTTGGTGCAAGGTATCAAGTGGTGACACCTACCTATAACCGTTCTAAGAAAAACTTAAGATGTTACCACAGTTTGTGCAGCTGTAAGGTTTCACAAATCTTAAACTTGAGATGAAGTTATCAAAATCAATAAAGTTATTTATCGATGTTGGTCAGGTTTTCACATTTTTTTTATTCTCATGGTGTTTCTTTGCCTGATCTTGAAATCAACTTTCTTTAAGCCTCAAATTGTCAATAATTTGGTTCTTCAGTTCAGAATGTATCATCACCATCAATAGGCTTCTCTAAATGCATGTGCTGTAGCTAGTGAATATTGTCTTTATTGTTTTACTACTAATTCCAAAATTGAAAAGGATCACAATCTGCAACATCCTCTGCTTCTAGAACAGATTTAGATTGGTAATATAACAGATGTTAAATGTTGGACCTCGGTGTTGTAAATAGACATGAGTAAGGGCATTAATGAAAACCATGAGCATTCAATTTGAAGTATTCAAGAATGTGCATTTTAAGTTCTTAGACTTGCACTATAATCTACCCATTTTCTTTATTCCATTTTCTCCCTTGACCTTTCTTTTTCTTATTAAGTGGAATAGTTCTAATCCAATAAAATGCCTGTGTTTAGTTTCTTCATAAGATGAGAACAACAAACCGACTTTACGAGGCAGTTAGGGAAATAATTTAGGTAGAGTTAATTGGTAGCTTATGCAAGGGTTAAAGTCTTGATACTAGTACCTGTATCCATCCATACCTTCAAGGTAAAGTACCATACTGATACCCAGCACTTCTGTTGGTGCTAGCACAACAAAAGTGAGATGTAGTACCATGTGTCAGTATGGCATCAAGATGCATTCCAATACAATAAGGTACAACCAGTATGGTAACATACTGGAGTGCTTGGTTAGGTTATCCTTGGGTTTAAAATTTAATTATGTTTTTCCCACATTCAGATTTAATTGCTGCCATAGATTTTGGGGCTGTAATTTTAGATTTAATCTTTCATGTTAGCTAAACTGTATGGTGTATGTCGTTTTAGGGTTTTTCACTAGACTTCATGTTAGACGTTGATCTGCTATAAAATGGGTTCATTTTAACCAAGCTGGCATGGCCTGAGAGGGCTAAAACAGGATATGGAAGACCAACACCTTTTTTGTCTATTATTAAAAAAAAATCTTCAATCTTATGTTGCTTTATGGTTGAGAATTAATTTCATTAAATTAAAGACTTATGTCTAGGTCAATAGTATGTCAGGAAAAATAGGACAGTGTAATCACATTTTCAAATTATTGTATTCCATTTTTCTTCTTTGTCATCTTTTCTTGCCTTCATTCAGTTTGGAAATCATTTACTGAATGAATATAAGAAATACTCATTTTTCATGTCTGTGTTAGCTGATGCAATCTGAAAGCAGCCATTCCAGGCAATAGAACAGATGATACATATGATTTTTTAGATGAGCATCTCATAGATATAATTATGTTGTCATCATTAAGAGTTCCTCTGGCTGTCCTAGATAGTATCTCAAACTTCTTTTTAAATACAATAAAGCATGACAGAGTCATAATTGGAGCTTGCAAGCCATATCCCTACTACTGGAAGTACACCATCTTGGAACTAGTGAACTGTTAGTGTGTTACAACCATTATTGAAATTCCTTCCATGAAGATCTTTTTGGAACATGAGTCAACTGGGAAATTGAAGGTTTTTCCTGTATATTTACATGGATGTATGTTTTTACCGTTTGATCTATGCCTCTAGCTAGTTTGTTAATGTCATCATATACCAATTATGGCTATGTAATGCATGATGAAGCCATTCATTAATCAGACTCATCTCAATTCTTTTCGTATCGATTCTGTGTATATGGTATGATTGTCTTTTTTTCTGTTGCCTGGGATATGCAGAGTTCCCATGATTCTTATGTACATTAATGTAAAATGCAAAAACAGGTTCAAGGAAATTCTTTTCAAAAGAAGCTCTTGCTGTTATTTGGCACTGCCTTTCAGGCTTCTGAGGTAAAAGCTTGTCTTAACAGTCACTATTAGTCAGTTAGAGTTGTAAAGTTTGGTAGTAATGTTTATCTTCATCCTGATTAGTGTGTCATTCAGCTAAAGTTTATCTGTAACATGGATTCATTAGAGATGCCATCAATATTATGATTTATGAAGCATTAAAATTTTTGAGCTATATGTTTTTGGCACTGCAAGCTTTACTCCGGCATAACTGAGTCTTTTTTTCTCCAATTGTTTCTTTGGATGCAAAGAACAGGCTGTTGGTTATGCAGCTGGCTTAATACTGCCTAGATGCTTTTCCCATTATCATATGTTCTTCTTGATACCCACAATTTATGGAACCAGAAGCTTGTTTTTATGAAATTGCAATAATTGACTTCAGGATATTTAGTGTATCAAGCATGACATAAATTAGAACAATCTAACCAAGTATCAATTGGAATGGACCACATAGAAAGAACAAGCACTTCTTTGACCAGAAAGTGTTACATATCCATGTGGCAATTGTTGAGACTAGGCCAAGGTGACCTTGAATTCTAAATACAAATTTTATATGATTCAAAGTAAGCATGAAGCTGTCCTGAACCTGACCCAAAGCTCTAGTTGCTAATGCAAAACTTTTTAATAAATTTTAAGACCCATAGATCATATGCCTTATTGAAAACTATCAAAAAAAATGATGTGTAGAATTAGTACTAAAAATGAATGCTTAGGATTGGTGTATGTGGAGAATTTTTCCTCTTCTCTGCCTGCTATTCAATGCCATTCCATCCTCTGCGAGATATTAGAAGTGAGGAGGTTACGAGCTGCTTGTTGCTATCTACCTTTACCCTAGATGGAGGAACCCTGGTAGAAGGCAGAGGATAGGTAGGGTGTCACTTGAAGAGTGGCAGAGGGAGAAGTATAGGGCTTGTTTAGTTGTGGCACCTATAAATAACAACTTATAGTGCCTTTATCCATGTGAGGATAAATGCCCAATACAGAACATGTACCATATGTGAAGCTGTCCTGAACCTGACCCAAAGCTCTAGTCCCTAATATGAAACCCTTCAGACTTTAGTGGATTTCAAGGCCCATTGATCATATGCCTTATTGAAAATTATTTTGAGGTGTAGAATTAATACTGAAAAAGAACACTTAGGATTGGTGTTTGTGAAGAATTTCCTCTTCTCTGCCCGCTATTCACTGCCATTCCTTCCTCTGCTAGATATTAGAAGTGAGGAGGTTATGAACTGCTTGTTGCTATCTACCTTTACCCTCAAAGGGGGAACCTTGGACGAAGGCTGAGGATAGCTAGGGTGTCACTTGACAGTGGCAGAGGGAGATGAATAGGGCTTGTCTATTTGTGGCTATTTGTGGCACCTATAGAGAACAACTCATAGTGCCTTTATTTATGTGAGGATAATTGCCCAATACGGAACATGTGCTATATGTGACATACCAGTTTTTTAGCTCATGTATGTGATATAAAACTAATCGAGACCAGAATATTTATATTACTTGTCTGTGGAGCCTACCTTGTGTTCCCTGAGACAACTGACACTTGGTAGGAGCACAAGTTAAATTTGATTCTACATAAACAAGAAATGATAAGTATGATTTGCCAAACCATCCTGAACCACCTATACCAGGACATACAATATTGTAATGGTGCGGAACCAGGACAGTGCCTAGGTTTGGTTTGGTGTATGAGCTGAACCGGTCCATACAAATCCAAATCGAATGGAACCACCTGATACTGACCATGGCACCATGCCACCCAGTTTTGAGTGATACCATTGCTTGGGGTAAGAAAAAACTGTTGGGAGCCTGTGTCGGTATGAGGTGCTTACCATACCATCTGTACTGTACCAAATCAGCAGTAATATACTGCTATGGTTCTCAATACCAATTTTGCAGACCTTACTAAGAAATTTAATTTTAGTCCAAGTGGGCCCTGTAATGTATCTTGAATGGTTTTTTAAATTTTAAAAGGTGAAACTTGTACATTTTGTAGAACATGTATCTGTTTCCTCCTGAGAGTTTGGATTACTAAACAATCTTCTATCCGGATGTTGCCTGATGAGTCCATGGGTCTACTATAGGTAGAAAGAAAAGAATTTTGGCAAGTAGTATTCCTAAAGGAGCAGAATTCAACAAGAATTTTCCAATCTGTTTGGGTTGGCCTTCATTGTTCTGGCAAAGCACACTTATGATGGAAGATAACTTCAATTCCCTTTCTCAAATCTCAATGCTTGTGCTGAAATCTTAAATTTGTTAGTCTGTTATCAACTCCCTTAAGTCCTAGTTAGCTGACTAAAGTGTTATGAGTGCGGGTGTAGGTTAATGAGTTTCTCAAAAAAAATATATGGGCTAAGAAAGAATGGGAGGAAAATTCTGTTCAGTTTTAGAATTCAGGGTGGCACCTTAAGTAGAAGTTTCATGTTATTGAGATCCAAATTGTTTATGCTCCAGTTTCATTTTCCTACCCTACCATACACGTCTCAAACAATTTTCTTTAATTTTCTTGCCCATGCTAGTCGCTGTAGTCATCTCTAGCCTGTATCCAACAAGAGTCATTTCAAAACATTTTGGGTGACTTTTATCCTTATTTAGATGTGTCAGCTTTGTCTAATATACTTAAATTCCTTGGTTTGACCACAGATTAGCGAAATGTCCTCATGTTTACTAATATTCAACTTGTTTTCCATGTCCTTTCCTCAACATCTCTCTTTATGCAATAATCCTGTAATTGCTTATAAAAACTTTGGTATGCTTTAATGGTGCTTGACAAGTACATTGCTAAAAGAACATGTCCATTTGATCTTCATTTGGACCTATTTGAAGACAACATAAATGTTCTTTTTATTCTTATGTGATAGATCAAAGGTAAGGAATGATATTTTTGGAGAATCTTCAGATTATGATGTAACTACAGCCTTCATATCCACAAATGTTTTCAGTGAAGCTGACATTCATTACTTTAAACTTCTATACCTAGCATTTTCATTCAAAAGTTTGAGCTGAAGTCCCTGCTTTTCTGAGTCATGTAAAGGTAGGTCTGCATGTACTATAAAAATCATGATATTTCATGGTTTTGTGTATCTTTCAAACTAACCAGTTGTGATCTAATTATACTGGGCATTTGGTTGAAATGGAATTTCATAAACATCTTCTGAAAAATTTTCAATTTTCACCCAACAAATATTAGTGGGAATATATTGAGACTTTGTGAGTAGATACTAATATATTTTATCTTTATTAAATATCATAATTTACTGTTAATGATATCCTGCAGTCAAGTGGGAGATCCAATTCTCCAAATCCTGGTGGACCTACACAAAGGGCATCTGCATTAGCTGCCTTATCTTCCGCCTTCAATCCTTCTTCAGCGCTTCAGCAGTCAAGTGCGAGATCCAATACTCCAAATCATGGCGGACCTACACAAAGGGCTTCTGCATTAGCAGCCTTATCTTCTGCCTTCAATCCTTCTTCTGCGCCCAAATCTGCAGCTCCAAAGCCATCTCATCCAAGACAGGGATCACAGAGAGCAGCTGCAGTTGCTGCACTATCAACCGTTCTAACTGCTGAACAGAAGGCGGCACAATCTGAAGGCACCACTGATCAATTCAGGAGCAGAAGCCCTTCACCAGAACAGCCTGTTGCTGGTAGAGTGTCATTATTTTTGTTTTTGTTTTCTATAACTTGATATCTTGCACTTTGAGTTAGTAAAGCAAGTTTACATATTGAGTTTTTTTTCTTTAAGATGAAGGGATGTTTGGATATATTTCGATACCCATGGGAGCAGTACTTCTTCCCCTAGTTGAATCAAAGGATCCAGTTACTTTTCACACCTGTGTACAAGTTAACATATGCAGGTTACCTGGCAAAACATCCCAAAAAAATATTTGGGGCAACGTTTTGTCACTTTTGTGCATAACCATAGTGACTGCATTGCTTTCCCCATGGTGCGGCCTGCTCTTGGATGCACCAGCATATATTAAGTTATTGATTTACATAATGTATGATCACAAAACTGTGGGGTCCTTTTGTGAAGGACCTTGAATGAATGTTTTGATCTTCATCAATCATGATCCGGACCAGACCTAAATTGGTCTTGGACTCTTGGGTCTAAGGTCTGGATGCTTCAAGTCAGAGTTGGGTAGGTTTTAATTTAAGACATTTGAATAATTAAAATTGGGTGCAATCAAAGTGGCTTATATTATTGTCTGAATTTGATGGTCTGTTTCTTAGTTGTGTAAACCTTTAAGTACTGGTTCTCAAGCGAGGAAATGAAGCTTTCTGAATATTTAGATGCATAAGTGCTTAGCATGGTTGGTATTAACAGTATTATGGATTAATTGATGAAAAAGATTTATCTTTTTTCTTTTGCTGCATTTGAGAATATTAATATTCTGGATGAATCAACTGTAAATTCAGTTATGATCAAGCTCTGGTTAGTATTACCAATTGTTGTATCAGTAAAAGATGCTTAAATTGATTGGGAACCATTTAGGAATCATGAAGCAAATGTTTGAGTGGACGGGACTCCGTAGGGAGAATATTACTGACTACAAAGGCCTCTTTTGACTGTGCTGGCTTGGTTCTGTTTAATTGCTTTTAAATTTCATCTGATCTAGAGCTGGCCAAGGAATCTGCTTTTGAGGTTCAAGACTGTTCCATGGTTTTAGATATTTGATTGGGTATATTCTATTTCTGGTAGGGTCTAGGTTAAATCTGAATTTACATTCACTTCTGTTGGTATGTGTTGGTTTGGAAATATAATATATTTCATCCATGATCAGTTGATTGGTGAACTAGAGTTGTGGAGTTCTTTACAGAATTTCTTTTTTTAAAATGAACACATTATAATCATCGCATTCTACCATTTTTTTTTAAAGCACAAAAGAATGCACCTATTGCATTAATATCACATGAACCTCCATGAGAATTTTAGACCTAATGTTGGTAAGTAATGGTGATGTTTGTTGAATCCCATGAGAGTATAGCAGAAATATATCCTTTTTATGCTGATGATATTGCACCTTGTACATGAGAATTAGGAATGGATCTTATCTTTACCGTAGTAAAATTATTTAGTGGATAATAAAATTTTACCTTCAATTGATTGCAGATAGCAAGAAGTCCGATGATGTGAGCTGTGAGATGGGGGATCCCCTAGAAATTTCAGCAGAAGGCATGGAGGAAAGAGAATCTGAGGATGATGGAGCTGATTCTGAGTTGGAGGATTCGCCAGTAGATGAGGATGGAGGTGAACGTATATTCAGTTATGAACAGCTAAAATCCAAGTCCAGCAACCCTGTTAGAGGAATTGATTACAAACGAAGAGAGGTTCATGCTCTAAATTCTCTATTGTCTAGTTGCTTGTTATCCTAGATTTTGCTTACATTTTCTCAAGAGGATGTGCTTCATTTATGTTCATGTGTTGATCCCCTCCCTTTTTTTTGTGTAGTCTTATCTGTCTGATGATGAGTTCCAGACTCTTTTTGGGATGACAAGAGAGGCATTCTACCAGCAGCCCAAGTGGAAGCAAGACATCCACAAAAAGAAGGTGGATCTCTTTTGAGCATGCATCCATGGACTTGCTTGCTGTTGCCAGCTCTCAAAGTTTTTATTGTGTCATGATGTAATGTTTGGGTTGATATTTGGTCAGTAAACTTCGTTAAAGCAGCTTGCTGTATGCTGATGATCGCTGCTTATTGCTTGGGTTGATTTTGCAGAGTCGTAGGCAATTCTTTTATTTGTACCAGCATGCATGTTCGGTTGTTTACCTTCTCTTGGTTTTGTTCAATTTGTTAAGATTTAGGTGCATATTGATGTATTTTGGTTGACTTTGGTCTGATTCACATGGCCTTTTTCAGTACTGTAAAAGTGAGATGGTATATGTAACACATTCTTATGGACAACAGACATCTGGTTAAATTCTTCTAGCGTCTATTTGCTTGTGGTAAATCTACTGCATCATGGCCTGAATGATGAAGTATTGCTTTTCTTTTTGCATGTTTTAGTAACCATGGCCTTGACCATTGAGTCTTGCTTCAACCTTTTGGGATCAGCTTTCTCAGTATATTTCTTTCTTAGAAATATTAAAATAAAATAACAAAGGCTTTTGCTAGGTGGTCTCATTTATAACAAGAGAGAGAAGCATAGCATTTCTGTACACCTTTACAAGATGAACCAATAATGGTGGAAAATGTTCCCAAAGGAACTGTAATTCAAGTACTATTCGGAGATCCATTAAGTAGGCTGATTGGCTTTCTTATACATGAGTAATTTGAACTGAAGCAAAAGGATAGAATAGGATTATCAACCGAGTTTCTCAAAAATTACTGAAACAATTGACTGTCAAACCTGAGTCACCCTCCACCTAGAGATGAGGAGCTTGCATGGTAGAAGCATGCTAGCAGCATGTGGCCCATCTGATGTCATGGTTGAATTTTTTCTTGTTATTTCAACTGTTCTTAAAATATAATATAGTAATATTACAAATTATAACAAATAAAAAGCATCACTAGCTAAATTTATGTAGTATATTAAGCAATAGGTTTAATTATGACCGGCAGCAATTTCCATCATTTATAACAGCGTCATTGGCATCAACATTCACAATCACATGGCGAATGGAAAACTACGAGTAATACTTTGTACATCGGGAGCGGTGTAGAAAATCCAAAGCGGTGCGCTCGCGTGGCATGATGATAGGCTTTCCATTCCTCCGATGTCAACTCAAGCATATAAAGCAATAAAAAATATAAAAAATTAATTTCCCCTCCCTATTTTGACCTTACTATAACAAATAATTTCTGTTGACTAAAACTATAACTTCCGCTCCTTTATTTAGGATTTACTGTAATACAACATCCTTTATGAAATCATTTTTTAGAAAATATATCCAAAATATCCTTTCTCATATTACGGTTCCTCTTCCGTTTATCGTTCCTTCAGAGGCTGTGCTGACGTTTCCTCTTTCATTCTAAGGACCAGCCATTGAAGATGTGCTGTTTATCCCTTCCTTGCATCTTACAGCAGCCACTAGATTATAAAAATCAATGAAGAGAGTAGTCCTCAGTGAAGCTCTCCCACGAGATCAATGTCTGTTCATCCCTTTCTTACTTGATGAACTCTATCTCGAGATCAATATCCGTCGTCTACCAGTGAAGCTCTTCCACGAAGAGAGTAGTCCCCCAGCTCCACCATTCACATGCCTCCCTTGCTGGTTCGCCTCCTCCTTGTTGATTTGTTCTGAACCTTCTTCCACCCCATGTTCACAAAACTTTTTTCTAATTTCTTCTGAATCAGATTCTTTATTATTATCTTGGTTTTTAATAGTTATGGACCCTAAGGACATTGAAAATTCAAATTTTATGGTTGTGTGCTCTTATGGTAATGAAGCCCATATCATTTCAATTTTAAAAGACACAACTCTTAATTATATTGCCAATGAAATAGTGGAGAGATGGAAGCTTTTATTCCCTACAATGAATGATATGAAATTCTATATTCCTACAATTCAAGAATACTCATTACGCTCATAGTAGATGAGGATGTCAGCAATATTTACGAAATACATTGAAAGTTAAAAGCTACAATAATTGAAATGGTTGTATTTCATGCAGCATCGATAACTGAATCGCTAATGTGATAATCGATTTGAGGTAATTCAAAGGCTATTCATAATTTATTTTAGTATATTATTTCTTATAATTAATCTGAGTCAAATAATGTGATGTTTAATATGAGACAATATTATTTACGGGAAGAACCGATCTTTTGTACTTGCAGGAATGGTGTTCCATCTGAAAATGTTGAACATGCAAAGAAGGCAGTTCATCTCATTTTTTCTCATTTGGTAGCTCAAGTAATTTTGTTTAAGTAGTCGAAGAAACAAGGAGCATCATTGAAGAGAACCAAATCCAAGGAATACTTTGGATGCTTGGAAAAATCTTATAAAGGGTGTAGGTCAAGAATTCAAGGATGTTGAAACCCTTCGTGATACAATGTATAATTTCTGCATTGCAAATTGTAGAGATTTTGTATTTGTAAAGAATGATCGTCAGCGTGTTACTGTTGAATGTGCATATGAAGAATGTGGATGGCGCATTTATGCTTTTCGTCTTGGGAATCAAGATAGATTTGCAATTAAAACAATGAGCAATCAACATACATGCAGAGTAGGGTTACAAGTTCAATCTCATCCCATGACTTCGAAGCATTGGGTTTCAAATATTGTGAAAAAGAAAATTCATGATATGCCTTTATATAGGCCAAGTGATATTGTAAAAGATATTCGTTGTGAATTTGGTGTGGAATTACCATATCATCAAACTTGGCATAGGAAAGAGGTTGCTATGAAGGAGCTATATGGTCAAAGGTTAGTATCTTATGAACGGATACGATGGTATTGTAATGCCATTCTTGAGACCAACCCTGGTAGCATAGCAGAGTATGAAACTCTCGAAGATCAATTTAGATGTTTATTCATTTCCTTTAGAGCCTCAATCAATGATTTCCTTAGATGTTGTAGACCTCTACGATGCAATATTTGTTAAACATAAGGATGGAAGAGTTTTACTTGGTGCTAAGGGCAAAGATGCGAATGACGATATGTTCCCTATAGCATATGCCATTGTCGATATAGAGAATGATGATAATTAGGACTGGTTTTGTCAGATTTTAAAAGGAGCCATAGAGTCTTGTGTTGAGTACCATAGATAACCATTCACAATTATGACAGATAGACATCAGGGACTTATGAAAGTAGTGTTCAAGTATTTTTTCGATAGCTACCACTCTTATTGCATCTGTCATATCAAAAAAAAATTAAAAATCAGGCATGCAACATCCTTATCAAAACTTTTAATGTTTATTTTTAAATTAAAGGTATGTTAACATACAATTATTACATATGTGCAGGTGCTTGCTCATTATCGTGCAGTTGAAAGAAAGAGGTTTGTTGATTTGTTAAATGCTGCTGCATATACTCCAAGGCTAAATATTTTTCAAAAATTAATGAGTAAACTTGTAGCTGAAGTCCCAAGTGCAAGTAACTTTATAACACATTCAAAACTAGAGCATTGGGCAAATTCAGTATTTTCAGGTCCGCGTTGGGGTATTATGACATCTAATGTTGTCCAATGTTTTAATAGTTGGATTCTAGAGACTCGACATCTTGATATTCCTCATATGGTTGATTATATAAGACTTCAAATCATGCAATTGATGCATGCTAGATGAATGCGAGGGCATAGCATCCAAACCCATCTTTGTCCTGATCTTGAAAAAGTATTGCAAAGAAATGCGGAAGAGGGTTGGAAGTTATCTATGTTTACATCAAGCATCATGGTTTATGATGTAAAGGACACAAAGTACTCATGTAAGGTTGACCTAAAAGATTGCATGTGCTCTTGTAGTGAATGGCAAATCTTTTGGATGCCATGCACATGCATTGAGAAGGCTAGAAGGTCATATATCACTTCACTGATACTTATTTTCAGGCTAAAATGTATAGAGCAGCATATGAAGAATGTATCAATCCAATTCCTGATATTGAGATGAGCCATGGTAGTTCAGATGAGGTGCATATTTATCTCCTATCATCAAGACTCGTCCTGGTAGGCCTAAGAAGAAGAGAAGAGCTTCACAAATAGATTCATCGAGAACTACACAATATGAACGATGCAAAAAAGGACACAATAGAAGGACTTGTATATTTATCTCCTATCATCAAGACTCATCCTGGTAAGCCTAGGAAGAAGCGAAGAGCTTCATAACTAGATTCATCGAGAACTACACAATGTGAATGATACAGAAAAGGACACAATAGAAGAACTTGTAATGAGATTGTTGAGTAACATCTGTTGTTGTTCTGCATTTACTATTCTTCGTTACTGAAACAACTGAATTTGGCACAATAAAAAGAAGGCTCTTATTCTGAATTTTGTATTTTTTTCTTAAACAACTGAATTTCGCACAATGTTAATAGGGTTGTTGATATTTGTTTGTTCTTATCTTACTGAATTCTGAATTAATTATGAATTCTGTTCTTATCTTAATGTTAATGGGGCTATTGATATCGAATTCTGTTCTTATCTTAATGTTAATGGGGATATTGATATCAGTTTGCTCTTATATCAATGAATTCTAAATTCTAAATTTTTGTTCATATTAGGGTTATATACTGAAATACTGTAATATCTCATCGAAAGAAGTAAAATTGGCACAATGTTAATATATACCACCTTGTACTTCATTTTACTAAATCCTGAATTTGGCACAATATTTTTAAGGACTTAACAACCAGAATTTGGCGTAATATTTTTAATAGTACACAGTTAATTAACTAAACATAGCACACAGTTATTTTATTTCTGCACATAGTTATTTTAGTTCTGTACACAATTAAATTAAGCCTATCATAGTTATTTTAGTATTGTACACAGTTAAATTAAGCTTGTACATAGTTATTTTAGTTCTGCATATAGTTAAATTAAGCATTCACACGGTTATTTTAATTCTGCATACAGTTATTTTAGTTTTGCACACAGTTAAATTTAGCATGCACATAATTATTTTAGTTATGCACATAGTTAATTTAATCCTGCACATGGTTATTTTAGTTCACATAATGAAATTAAGCTTGCACACAGTTAAATTAAGCATGCACACAGTTATTTTAGTTATGCACACTGTTATTTTAATTCTGACACGGTTAAATTAAGCATGCACACAGTTATTTTAGTTCTGTATACATTTAATTTAATCCTGCACACAGTTATTTTAGTTCTGTACACATTTAATTTAATCCTGCACACAGTTATTTTAGTTCACACAATAAAATTAAGCCTGCACACAGTTATTTTAGTTCTGCACACAGTTATTTTAGTTATGCACATAGTTAAATTAAGCCTGCACACAGTTATTTTAGTTCACATAGTAAAATTAAGCCTACACACAGTTAAATTAAGCTTACACAGTTATTTTAGTTCTGCACACAATTAATAGTATACAATGTTAATAAGGCTTTTGCTATAACAAAATTTGGCATAATGTTAATGGGACTATTATGATATCAGCTCTTATGTCAATGAATTCTAAATTTTGAATTTTTGTTTATATTTGGGCTATGTACCGAAATGCTGTAATATATTACTGAAAAAAGTAAAATCGGCACAATGTTGATATATACTACCTTGTAAAATTGGCACAATATTCATATTAGGGCTATGTATTGAAACACAATACATTTTAGTTCTACACATAATTAATTTAATTCTATACACAGTTATTTTAGTCATACATAGTTAAATTAAGCCTACATACAGTTATTTTAGTTCTGCATATAGTTAATTTAGTTCTGACGGTTATTTTAGTTCTGCACATTAAGACTGCACACAGTTATTTAGTTCTGCACACAGTTATTTAATAGTACACAATGTTAATAGGGCTTTTGCTATAACAAAATTTGGCATAATGTTAATGGGGCTATTGTGATATCAGCTCTTATGTCAACGAATTCTAAATTCTGAATATTTGTTCATATTAGGGCTATTGCCCAGTGATGATGCAGGTACAAAAAAGATTTTCAGATACTTTTGCTGTTTTTGAGGTTTGTATCCTAATCCTGCTTTGTTAAAAACAGCACTTTGGTTATTTAAAAAAAGATTTAATTTTTCAGAACTATAAGTGAACTTTTCAATAAAGGGTTTCATTTTATCAAGTTCATTTTTAGTTTTTATTTTCTATTTCTAAATCTTTGTTTTTCTTTAAAAGATCACCATTTGAAATGATAGTTTTAGGTCTTTTCAAACATCATTTTTTATTGTTAAAGCCTTATTTTTCTTTTCTAAGATATCAAGTTTATTTTTCAATTCACTAACTTCATTTAACAAAGAATTGTTTTCATGTGAAAAACTATTTGCATGCTTTTTCAATTTTCTATTTTCAGATAACATTAGTTTGTAATCATGCACGAATTCATCGAAAGCATTTTTCAATTCATCAAAGATAAAATCTTTTTTAGTATCAGAAATTACCTCTACTTATTCTTGATGTGCTATAAGACATAGATTTACAATTTTAGCTTATTCTTCATCTGAGCTAGAGTCTTCACTATCACTCCAGGCTGCCATCATAGCTTTCTTCCTAAGCTTCTTTCTTGATTTCTTTAGGAGAGGGCAATCAAATATATAGTGTCCAGGCTTCTTGCACTCGAAGCATGTAGGTATCTCCTTCTCCTTTTCTTTTTCTCTCCTTTTCTGTTTCTTTCTTCTTTTCTTTTCCCTTCTCTTTGGTTATTTGGGACTTTTTCTTATAAAGAAATTTCCTTCTTTTCATGAACCTTCTAAACTTCCTTGCTAGAAGTGCTTCCTCACTTTCATCATCATCTTCTTCTTCTGATTCATCATTTAAGGATTCTTCTTGAATAGTGGACTTGAAGGCTATCCCCTTTTTCTTTTTATCCATATTCATAGATTTTTGCTTTAAATTCAGCTCATAAGTCATGAGCGATTCCACCAGTTGCTCCAAGGATAATTTGTCAACATCCTTTGCTTCTTGTATGTCGGTCACCTTTGGATCCCATGAAGTTGGAAGTGACCTGAAAATTTTGTTGACAAGATCAGCATTAGACATAATTTTTTCTAAACTTCTCATGCCATTTACTATATTGTGAATCTAGTGTACATGTCAGTGATAGATTCATTTGATTCCATTCAGAACATCTCATAAGTGTGCACTAACATGTTTACTTTTATATTTTTCACTTGATCAGTACCCTCATTGGTAACTTCAAGTGTGTCCCATATTTCCTTGGCAGATGTGCATGTAGAAATCTTATTGAATTCATTAGAGTCCAATGCATAATAAAGCAAGTTCATTACTTTAGCATTAATTTCAGATTGCTTAATGTCATATTCATTCCAATCCTCTTCGAGCTTTAGAATGGAAATGTCGTTAATCAAAATGGAAGGAATATAAGGACCATTAACTATAACTTTCCAAAGATAATAACTAATAGATTGAATATAGATGCGCATGCAAGTTTTATAAAAAGTATAATTAGTATCAATGAAAAATGGTGGTCTATTAGTTGCATGTCCTATAGCAAAACAAGCACCTTCTAGGACTGCCATGATCTTTTAACTCAAAACCGTTGGATTCTTTGCAAAGTACCAAGTTTAGATACCAACGATTTGGGTTTTGGGCTCTGATACCAATTGTTATCCAGTAAGCAACCTAAGAGGAGGGGTGAATTGGATCTCTAAAAAATTTAAATGAAATGCAAGTGTGTGAACCAATCCAATAATCAACCTAAGTACAATGAATGCAAGTGTAAAGTGCTCTTAGTGAGTATGCAGCGGAAATATAAAAGCAATAAAAATAAGAGCAAATTAAAGAGACAAGCAATCACAAACACAAAGCAAGTATAGTGGTTCGGTGCTTTTCAATGCACCTACATCCACTCCCCAAGGTCCACTTGGAAATTTACTATAATCACCAAGATTATAGTCGATTAGTTTTTTGGGCTCACTAATCAAAACCCAACTTATTTTTACCGGGCTCACAAGTCAAATCCCTTGGTTTTCCAGGCTAACCAAAAATCTTGTTGGTTTTGCGAGCTCACCAACAACCTAGTTGGTTTTACAGGATGACCAACAACCTAGCTGGTTTCACGGGCTCACCAACAACCATGTTGGTTTTGATACAAAGGCTAACCAACAACCTTAAGTTGGTTTTTCACAAAGACTCACCAATAACCTTGAGTAAATAATGTGAGAACAATATGAAAGAGTACAATAAAAGCTTTCTAAAATAAAGCAAATATCTCTTTGAAGCTCTTGGATGATGTTAAAGAAGCTTGTCTTCAATTTGTTGAAGCCTTTGAATGAAGCTTAATGTTGTGGACTTGTAAGCTCTCTTTGAAATTGGATGCTTGAAGGCTCAACTCTCTCAAAATATGAATCCTTAAAGTGTATGAAACTTTTTTCTCAAAGGATTACCTCCCCATTTGATTTGTGTTGATTATATAGCTCTCCAAACCTTAAATGACCATTAGAGACTGTTGGAGAGGAAAAACTAGCCGTTACAAATATTTTGGAAAAGTTCTTCTCTTCAGAAAACTAGCCGTTGCAGAGCTGTCGTTCGTTCAAGTATCGACACTTCAGGTCATGAGTCGACACTTAGGGTCGATATTTGGAACAGTAAGTCAACACTTGATCAAAAAATATCTTCTGAAATTTCCTGTTCTGCACTAGTGAGCCGACACTTCATCTGATGAGTGACACTTTGAGTCGACACTCCTAGATTTCCTCTCCTCTTATACTTCAATCCTTGATTTTATGGAATGGGGCCTAGGAAGCAAGTTGGCTTAGGTACCTAAAAATAAAACTTGATTTGTCTTACATGTGTGTCTTGTAACCAAGGAAAACAAAAGACTATGGTATCTTGATAGTGGTTATTCAAGGCACATGACAGGAGATGTGAAGCAATTCACTTCTCTTGAAGCAATAAATGGAGGGAGTGTGACCTTCGGTGATAATGGTAAAGAAAAAATCATTGGTATGTAAGGTTCACATCTCACCTTCTACTTGTATTAGTAATGTACTCTTAGTTGGAGGTTTAAAGCATAATCTTTTAAGTATTAGTCAATTTTGCGATAAAGGTTTTCAAGTTGTTTTTAAATCATCTTATTGCATGATTGCAAGTTATGATAAAAATGGAGTAAAAGTCATTAGAAAGATGCATGGTAATATTTATTTGGTTGATTTAGATAATTTATCCTTGCCTAATGGAGAATGCCTAGTTGCAATAAATTCTACTAAAGATGAGACTAGTTGGCTTTGGCATAGAAGACTAGGACATGCTAGTATGTACTTACTTTCAAAACTTTACAAAAAAGATTTAGTAAGAGATTTGCCGAAACTTAGTTTTAAAAACGATAGAGTTTGTCAAGCTTGCCAATTTGGAAAACAAGTTAAAACATCTTTCAAACCTAAAAACTTTGTTCTACTAGTAGGCCATTAGATTTATTCCATTTGGATCTCTTTGGACCAACTAGAACATCCAGTCTAGGAGGCAAGAGATATGGATTGGTTATAGTGGATGATTTTTCAAGGTTTACATGGGTATTCTTTCTTGCTTATAACGATGAATCTTTTTCAATATTTATGAAGTTTTACCAAAAATAATAAAAAAGGTACTTCAGTTATTTGCATACATAGTGATTATGGTTCTGAATTTGAAAATCAAGATTTTAAAATTTTTTGTAATGAGAAAGGTATTGAACACAATTTTTCTGCACCTAGGATACCTCAGCATAATGGGATGGTAGAAAGGAAAATTCATACTTTAGAAGAAATTGCATGCACTATGCTTTGCGAAAATGATTTGCCAAGATATTTTTGGGCTGAAGCAATTAACACTGCTTGTTATATTTTAAATCGTATTTTAATCTGCCCTATTTTAAAGAAAACTACTTATGAACTTTGGAATCAAAGAAAACCAACTTTAAAATATTTTTGAGTTTTTGGTTATCAATGTTTCATTTTGAATAATGGTAAAGACAATCTTGGAATTGAAAACGAAGAATTAAAAGTGAAGGTTGCTATTTTGCAAAATTAAAAGAATGATTTTTTTAAAGAAAAAGAGATTTTGGAAAAAGAAATTGTTGATTTGAAAATTTTATGTAATAAGTTTTCAAATGAGAAAACTGATTTATTCAATGAATTAGAGATTTTAAGAAGATCCAAGATTTTTGTATCAAATGATGAGCTTTTAAAGAAAAATAAAAATCTTGAGTTGAAAAACAAGAATTTCTTTGTTGCTACTTCTTCCAATATTGCATGCTTTAAATATGAAAAATTTGAACTTAAAGCATATCCTTGTAAATTAAGAAAAATTTGGATTCCAAAAAGAACCATATTTACTAATCCTAAAGGACCTAAGAAAGTTTGGATACCAAAATTATCCACTTAGTTTATTTTGCAAGAATGTCTTGCAGCCCAACATGAAGAAATGAAGTTTTTGAAAAGTGGTTGTACAAGACAATACAAAGAATGGACAAGCTACATTTTTAGACAAATGGTAAAGGAAGGATTATACATATTGGTAAATTCTAATCATTTCCTTCCATAACTAAAAATATAGTTAAATATTGCATCAATTACTTTAAAAATTATTTTAAATGATTAATTAGAATCAAGTTTAGACTTATAATCATTGGTTATGATCATGAACTTTTTGATGTTGATGAATTTCATGCTATCATGATTAAACCTGTGATTATAAGACCTTCACTTGATTTTGATTAATGTATCTTAAACTACTTCATGAAAAATATTTTTAAAATTGTATATTGCTTTGAAAATTGTTTCAATTGATTAATTAGAATCAAGTTTAGACTAATAGTCATTTGTTGTGATCATGAACTTTTTGATATTGATGGATTTCATGCTCTCATGATTAAACTTGTGATCATTAGACTTTTACTTGATTTTGATTAATATAGTTTTAAACTATTTCAAGTGAAATGTTATGATTTATGTGTTTTTATTTTTTTTGGCATCTATGCTTAAGTTAGAAATGATCTAGATCAAGACTAGAACTGGTAGTTAAGGATTACTTTTAAGAAGAAAGTATGCATATTAATAAATCCTAACCCCAGTAGCTAAACTTGGTACTAGATTACTTCTAACATTTGTATGGATAATCAAAATCATTTCAAATCATATGATTTTCATGAAATGTATTCCATTTTGTATCCATGCTTAGACTAGAAATGATTTGGAACAAGTATAGAACTGTTAGTTAAAGGTTATATTTAAGAAAGAGGTATGCATATTGATAAATCCTTGCTCCAGTAACTAGACTTGCTATTAAATTACTTCTAGCATTTATATGGATATCAAATCATTTCAAATAAATTTGAAATCATGCTAAAAGTTTTTAAATTATCAATCCTTTGCATTTTGAAAATCTTGTATATCTTGAAAATTTAAATATTTGATTTCAGACTTAGTATTTATGTTCATATCTCAAATTGTCTAAAATTATGATGCTTGTGCTTTCATGTTTTATTCTTTAATGAAATGCATATTTTTAAGGAAGAATAATATTTAGGGAGAGTATCCAAAGATTTGTTGTCATATATGATGCTTTCAATATTTTCTTTGATATCATGCTTTACTTATATTGCTCTGATACTCCTCCTTGATATTAAATCTATTTTTTCTTTGAGGGGAGTTATATTCAATTGGTATCAAGATTTATTAAGAATCTTAAAAAAGGAGAGAGGAGAGCTCCTAGAAACTGCTTCGGATTGGGTTAGTCACCATGGCTGTCCGGTCATAGGAGCTAAGTAGGGTTTAAAGACCCTTACTTTCTATTCAATGGGATCTCTTATGATGTGTTGGGATGCCACTGTGGCCTTATCCCATGAACAAGTGAGGTGAATGGATTGTTGTTTTGCTATCAGTTATACATATTAGATCTAATATATATTGAATTATTTTTTGCATGTGCTTATCATTTTGTGGTATCATGTTCAATTAGTATCATATTTAATTGGTATCATGATTAATTGATTTCACGCATTGATTTTGATGATCTACTTACTATTCTTTCTATATTCATTCTCATTTTGTATTACCTTTCACCCTTTTTCATGATGACAAAAAGGGGGAGAAATATGTTAAGTATGAAAAGGGGAAAGATATGATAAACATGAAAAATTATAAGAGAAATGAAAGAAAGTGTAAAAGGGAGAGAAGAAAGCAAAATGTTATAATCTTAATGGAAGAATTAGTAAAGGGGAGAAAATTGAAAATTTTTGCATACTTTAAAAATTATTTTGAAATCATATTTTGAAGGGGAATTTGATACTTATTGATTTTAAGCTTACATGTTTATATTGTTGTTAATCTTTTTAAAGCTTACCCTATTTTTATACTTAAAGATGTTGTCATCATCAAAAAGGGAGAGATTATTGACTCTGATTTTGATTTTGATGATTGATAAAATGTTTAAGTATATATGAATACTAATTATATTTTTAAGTGTGTTTATCAGATCTTAGTACTCATCCATGTTGAATGATGAAAAATATGTTTTCAGTTGAAGAAGTCATGGAATTTCAAGTTATGGACCTTGGAACATATATTGAAGACCTTGAAGGACTCAAATATTAAATTTGGATAAGTTTCGGCATTGGTCAAGTCAAGTGTTGACACTGGGAAGTATCGACACTTGGAATAGAGCTGTTAATATGGACTGGCCTGGCACGGCCCTAACCCATATGGGCTTGCATTTTATGGGTCGGGCCGGGCTAGGCCCACTTGCACAAATGGGCTAAAAAAATCCAACCCGGCTCGACCCTATATGGGTCATGGGCTAGGGCCGGGCCAGCCCCCTGGGCCGTAGCTAGGGCTATGGACTAGGGCCGTGGGCATTGAAATCATATAAGTATATAGCCCTCACCTCAGCATGGAAGAAGCTCTGGTTCACCAATAGCAGCATGATGATGGCTATCGACGTTGTGAAAGAGCTGGCGTCACCGTCGGTGTCACTAGTTGTTCCTTCCTCCATCGGAATAGGAGAGCAGAGCAGCAGCAAAGCCCCGGTCGGTCAGTCCCGAACTCCTGATGAATCAAAAATTCGGACGAAGTTTGAATCACTGGAAGCCCGAAACTATCGAGTATCGTCGTATCGAAGTGGAAATGGGAATGGGAACAACCGAACACTGCGAACAGGGAAGGGAAGTGGGAATAATGCAGAAGATTGGAAAAAAAAATCAAAATATCTTTTCGTTTTAAGTTTAAAGTTTTAAACTTTTAATTTAACATGGACCGTGGTTTACTCTAGTAAGTGGACCTGGTAACCCATAACTTGTTTGCCATTTTTCGTTTTGAATCTTTTAATTTTAATATATATATTTTTAAAAAAATTATTGGCCTATGGGCTAACCCAGCCCTAATCCTGTTGAGCCCATGGGCTACAGGACCCGGGCCAAAAAGCCCACTTACATAAATGGGCCAAATTTTTTCAGCCCGGCCCAGTCCATTTATAGGGCCAAATGGGCTGGTCCATAGGCTCTGGCCCATTTTGACAGGTCTAACTTGGAAGCGTCGACTCATAAAAAGCTTGGGCTGATACGCAGAGAAAATTTCAATCGGCACGTTGAAGTATCGACTCATGGTCAGCCAAGTATCGATTCAAGTGTTGACTCATAAACAGTGAAGTGTCGACTCAAGGCCTGAGACCAAATACAAGACAAAACGAACTGATTTCAGAGTTTTGGTCAAGTGTCGACTCACTGTTTATGAGTCGACACTTCAATGTGCCGATTGAAACTTTCTGTGTGTATCAGCCCAAGCTTTCTGTGAGTTGACACTTCAAGTGTCGACACTTCCAAGTATCGACACTTGCAAGTGACCAGTATCGAAACTTGTCCAAATTTAATATTTGAGTCTTTCAAGGTCTTCAATAAATGTTCCAAGGTCCATAACTTGAAATTCCATGACTTCTTCAACTGAAAACATGTTTTTCTTCATTCAACATGGATGAGTACTAAGATCTGATAAACCACTTAAAAATATAATTAGTACTCATATATACTTAAATATTGTGTCAATCATCAAAATCAAGATCAGAGTCAATATGGGCTATATACCGAAACACTGTAATATCTTACTGAAAGAAGTAAAATTGGTACAATGTTGATATATATCACCTTGTAAAATTGCCACAATATTCATATTAGGGCTATGTACAGAAATACTCTAATATCTACTGAAAGAAGTAAAATTGGCACAATATTGATATATACCATCTTATAAAATTGGCATAATGTTTATATTAGGGCTATGTACCGAAACGCTCTAATATCTTACAGAAAGAAGTAAAACTGACACAATATTGATATATACTACCTTGTAAAATTGGCACAATGTTCATATTAGGACTATGTACCGAAACGTTCTAATATCTTATTGAAAGAAGTAAAATTGGTACAATATTGATATATACCACCTTGTACTTCATCTTACTGAATCCTGAATTTGGCATAATATTAATGGGACTGT
Organism: Areca catechu; assembly: GCA_021397845.1. NCBI lineage: Eukaryota > Viridiplantae > Streptophyta > Magnoliopsida > Arecales > Arecaceae > Areca > Areca catechu. Next base: position 159,801,871 of record CM038050.1, read on the forward strand.
TGATATCAAGTTGTTCTTATCTTAATGAATGTTCAAACTTTTTACTGTAATAATAAGCTTCGACACATTATACTATACATAATTAAATTAAGCTATCATACAATTAGTTTGGCACATAATTAAATTACTACTGTACACAGTTATTAATAGTACACAGTTATTTTACTATTGCACACAGTTATTTAACTAAACTAGCTTGATTCCTAAAAGTAAATAATGTCAGCATTAAATGCTCACTGTAGCAAGTTTTTGTATCAAATATGCTATTGTTTATGGATCATATCAACTAGAATCTACATTAATCCAAGAGTTGCTATATGTGTGAGTTTGGAGATAGAAGTTCATGTATTTCACAACATGGTTAGAATTTATAGCCTCCATCTTTTTGCATGCTGCCTGTAAAACAACATACAAAATGATGTTGAGTGAGTAGCTTGTCATGATACAGTTCATCTATATAAATTATTAATATAGTTCATATATGCTTTTTGCATCATCTGGCAGTGATATATTGGTAGTATTTTTTTGCCCATTCAACCTCCATTGGCCAGACCAATAGATGTTTGGGAGATTCCCTGTTTAGCAAGGACATGATTGGATGCTTTGCATCCATCATCCCTGGAAACCTCACCATCTTACAGCAAAATTAGAATGACAGAAGGGAATATGTAATCCCCCTAAATTCTATATTACGAGACAGTGGTGTATAATAAAACAATTTTCCTGGAAACCTCACCATCTTACAGCAAAATTAGAATGACAGAAGGAAATATGTAATCCCCCTGATTTCTAGATTGCGAGACAGTGGTGTATAATGAAACAATTCTTTTCTCTCCCTGCCACTCTTTCATCCTTCTCGCTTTTTGATAAAAGGTAAGTTATCTGCAAATAGTGCATGTAAAGCATCCAAAAAGGCCCTATGCGGGATCTAAAGCTTTATAACAATGACTTCTTTTAAAAACTTGGTAATTAAATGGCTGGTAATTAAATAGCACACAGTTAAATGGCACACAGTTCATTTAGTTCTGCACATAAACAATTAAATGGCACACATGTACAGTTATTGATAGTTACAATCAATTAAGCCTACTGCATATTGAGACATGGCACATTGTACAAAAAATTTTGAATTGTATTAATTTACCACTTTATATGTATGTGTTGCCTAGAAATGGAGCCCAAGAGGGGGGTGAATTGGATCTTTTAAAAAATTAAAATAATTATGTGATGGCCTTGAAGTGTTTGTGAAATATAATGATTAACTCTAAGAGATATGCAGCGGATAACAGCAAATTAAATGCAAGTAATAAAGAGCAAGTAGGAAAGAGAGCAATCACACACAAACACAATGTTTTATAGTGGTTCGGTGCACTCCAAGTACCTACATACACTTCCCAAGCTTTTCCTTGGAAAAATCATTATAATCTCTTCAAGATTACAGCCGATTTGTTTTCCAAGGCTCACAAGTCAAAACCTAAGTTGGTTTTACACCTAGGCTCACCAATAACCTTTACAAAATCACCTAGGCTCACCAACAACCTTTACAACTTATTTTATCTTCAGTCTCACAAGTCAAATCCTAGTTGATTTTATCCTTTAGCTCACCAACAACCTTTACAACCTAGTTTCAAAAATCTTGAAACCTAGGTCAACAAAGCAAGAACAAGAATATAATAAAGAGCACAATAAAAGCTCCTAGAATGAGCTGAAAGGAAGATCGTTGAAACTCTCTTGATTGCTTCTCCTTGGAATCACTTGAATGCACAATTATGGCAAGGCACTTGAAACCTTAACAACTCAAAAATGGAAGGCTTTTGCAAGAGAATCTCTTTAAACACACTCTTCTTGTCTTTTTAAATGATTGGAGTTTGTCTCATGTGAATTCACTCTTCCTTCTTGACTTTATGAGGTTTGGTGAGTGTTAAATACCTCAAATCTACTGAAAAGACCGTTGAAGACCGTTAGAATTCGAAAAATAGCCATTTGGAAGCAAGTCTAAAATTCTGAAAAACTAGCTGTTAGATCTTGAGTCGACCTTATGAATCGACACTTGATCCATGAGTTGACCTCATGAGTCGACACTTGATGCAAAATTCAGAAAACATGAAGTTCTGTCCATAATTTTTCTCAGGTGATAAGTCGACCTCATGAGTCGATATTTGAAGTGTGAGTTGACCTCATGAGTCGACACTTGAAGCGTGCCGCTAAAACTTTGTGTGTCGGTCTTCTGATACTTCTGAAATTCCTTCATGAGTCGACCTTGTAAATCGACACTTGGCCCTGTGACATTCCAAATAAGCATGCCAAACTTGAAACTCTTAAAGATTTGACCATTTATCCATTTGATGGTTCTTTATGAATGCCAAAAAAGTTGTTTTGACAATATTCCAAGGTGAAGAGCTCAATCAACATGAGAAACTTCTTGCTCTTGAATTAGTAAACTTGATACCTTTTTGTTGGAGAAAGTAATGTACCTAAGGCCTGAAATTCATACTCTATTTGAAACATTAGTCCAAATATATACTTAGTATTTTGTTATTCATCAAAATTAAGGAGCCAAAGTCAACAATCTTTCCCTTTTTGATGATGACAAAATCTTGAGTATATAAGCAAGTATATTTCATAAATTGACTGGTGAGGTATCAAGAGTATTGAAAAAGTATGAATTTATCAAAGTATCTTCATATTTGACAACAAACAAAACTCATACACTTATTGTAGTGAAAATAAATCAAATTTCCAGTTCATAAAACAATGTTTCAAAAGTTTCAAGGTAAGAGAATTCAAGATCTCCCCCTATCAAAAGAAAATTGTAAAAGCATTGAAAAAGAATTGCTTATACTTATATTCTTACTCCCCCTTTTTGTCATTATTAAGTAGAAAAAAAGATTTCTCCCCCTGAATTATTGTATACATTACAACAAGGAAGGGAGTACAACATAATAAGCTGATACATAAGAAAAGATTAGGTTTCATATATCAAAGTTTGCAGTACAACATAAGCTGATACATAAGCTAAAACATAAGCTGAGACATACATAAACTGAAAAGATACATAAGCTGAAACATACACAGATATAATCAAACTAAAGACAGTACAAGCAAACTACGAGTCTGTGAAGCTACTCTCCATCAGACAGAAGCTCAAAGAAGATCGGTGCCCTGATCCTAGTAGCAGAGGATCTAGGAGTCTTATGGGTAAGGCTTCTAGTCTTAAGAGAGGGTCCTGATCTAGGTATGACCCTAGTAGTCCTGGATCAGGCACGAGTAAAAGTCTCGGAAGGAGTCTGATAGTCTGAAGAAGCATCTGGCTGAACCTCAATGGAGATATCTGAGCTGTGATCAAGTATAGCAGGTATCTGAGCCTCTTTGCTCATAACCAGGAAGTCTCCATCATCATCGCCACTGTCAGACTCAACAATTGTGTCACCAACAGTCGTCTCATCATGTACATCAGTATGCTCGACACCATCTACTGATGGAGGATCAACTGTAGAAGGATCTGCAAAGGGATCAACTATAGAAGCAGGAGTAGGATCAGCTGGAACTGCACTGCCACCACTAGACTGATCACCATGATCATCATCTCCATCACTGCCACTATCACTGTACCCATCACTATCAGAATCATCAGAATCTCCATCAGTGGGGGGAGGTGGAGGTGCAGACCTATCAGTAGTGCCAGAAGGCATCAAAGATTTTAACATACTCTGTATCTGTACAAATCCAACCTCAGTCATAGCACGAAGAGAGCTGATCTGTGAGTCAAAGTGCATATGCAAACCCTGTAGCTCAATCCGTACCTGTGATATCTTCCTACGGATGTTAGTGAACTGATCTGATATCCTCTGCTCAAAGTCTGAGTTAGTCCTGATAGAGGGCTAAGGTGAAGAAATAGGAATAAATGTAGCTAGTGGAGTGACTGGCTCAGGCTGCTCAAGTTGGACAGGTGCAGGCCTAGGAGGTGTAATCTGCTCAGCTAGTCCAGAAGGTCCAGCCTCGACTGCTCTAATCTCATCCTCCTCATCTGGCTCCTGGCCAGACTCTCTGCGCACCCATCGACCACTGATCTGTCAGAATCCCATCCTGTGAAGAGATTTATCTCCATACGTATCCGTATGAAGGATCTCTTTGGAGGGCTCCCCCTCCAATGGAACATCGAAATCTCTGAAAAGTTGGGTCAGTGCCATGCCATAAGGTAAACATAATTTGCGCTGGGTGGCTGCCTCTCCCATATGGTGGATCATAATCATAGGAAAGTTGATGGGGGTCTGATGTCTCAAAGCCACCATCAGAACCAACTCCCTCTTAGTAATAAAATCAAATCACCCGATCTTTGGAATCAGAATCCGAGCAATGATATGATGAAACACTCGTATCTCGAGGGAAAGCCGCTTTGTAGAAACCACTGAGATCCCCTCCACATCGTCCCACTCTAGGATGCACCGAAAGGCTACCTCTCGATTCTTAACAGTATTTGTAGCTCTGCCATGGAGTGGGATCTGCCATACTCTGCTAATCACATCAGGGGTCACCTGTATCTCAACTCTCCTGACAACTACAACCCATCTAAGGCCATCAGTGGCCATACTCCCATAAAACTCTCGAATAAGCTAAGGGTAATAGCGCTCTCGCATAGTACAGAAGTGAATCAGCCCAGCTACTCTCAATAAGTCTCCTATAATGAAGTTCTGTGAATCCCAAAAGTGAATGTCCACACGTCTGCCATAAGCAATGGTTTTCCCAACAACTCTAGCTGCTCCAGGGGAAGAGGGTGAAGACTGCTCCTGTGTGGCATGCTCTGCCTGCTCAGCTGGATCCTGATAGGTCTTGGTTCTTCTTTCTCTACTACTCTGACCTTGCTCAGACCTCCTTTTTCTAAAAGCCAGTTGCTTTCGGGGACCCATCTCATAGACAACACCGAGAAGAGATACATGGAAGAGCACAAAAAAGTCAAGGAAAGCAAGAGAGGGAAGATCAATGAGCCGAAGAAGGACCTAATGATGAGAAATAGGCTGAAGAAGAGAAAGAGGATTGAAATGCAGGTAGAATCGGAAGGAAATGGGGCGAAGATGGAGGAGCAAGGGGAAACTGAGCAAGCCACGGCCCAAACCGATCCAAAAGAATGGGAATGGCTTGGATGAGGGAGAAAATCATGATGGAAACAAGGATTTCGATTGAAAAACTCAGTAACGAAGCAAGGTTCGGACCAATTGCAAAGAAAAATGAAAGAAAATCAAGGAAATATGGTCCGATTCAAAAATCCCATGAAAAAGAAAAAAAAAACCTAAAATCCAAAGGCTAGAAGGGGAAATCCACTGTTCTTGGAGGCTTGGACTGATTTTGGGGACCACACGACTCCAAGAGAAGGAAAAAGTTAGGTTAAAAAGGGTTTATGAAAGCTCTTAAAAACTCAGTCTCGATATCATGAGTCGATACTTTGAAAATGCTCAAGTGTCGACACTTCATATGAGTCGACACTTGGCAATTTTTTAAGTATCGACACTTGATCTAGGGAAAGCAAAATTAATTCCAAAAAAAATTAGAAAAATCCAGGAAAAGATTTAGAAGATGTTATAAGAGATATTTTGAGAATTTTGAAACATTTTGAAGGATTTTAACAAGAATTTGAAATGATTTAGGCAAAAGGATCAATGACACCAAGCTCCCTTCTAATCATGCAAAATCTATCTTCACTTAGAGGTTCTGTAAAAATATCTACTAATTGATTATCAGTACACACAAAATCAAGCATTACATTACCATTTTGCATATGATCTCTTATGAAATGATGTCTTATTTCAATGTGTTTGCTTCTTGAATGTTGCACAGGATTCTTAATTAAATTGATTGCACTAGTATTGTCACATCTTATAGGTGTCTTAATTAGTTTAATGCCAAAATCCTCGAGTTGTTGTTTGATCCATAAGATTTGAGCACAACAGCTTTCAGCTGCTATATATTCGGCTTCCGCCGTAGATAGAGCAACTGAATTCTATTTCTTGCTACTCCATGAAATCAAATTAACTCCAAGGAACTGACAAGTTCCATTAGTACTTTTTCGATCAAGTTTACACCTAGCAAAATCAGCATCAGAATAAGCAATTAATGCAAATGAAGAATCTTTAGAGTACCATAGATCAATATTAATAGAGCCAGACAGATATCTAAGTATGCATTTAACAGCCAAAAGATGAGACTCTTTAGGGGCAGACTGATATCTTGCACACATAAAAATACTAAACATAATATCTGACTTACTAGCAGTTAGATAAAGCAATGAACCAATCATGCCTCTATTTAATTTTTGGTCTACAGATTTACCTGATTCATCTTTATCAAGTCTATAAGAGGAGCTCATAGGTGTACCTAATGGCTTGGTGCTCTCCATCCCAAATTTTTTAAATATTTTTTTGTGTACTTGGTTTGGTTGATGAAAATCTCCTCTTTTGTTTGCTTTATTTGGAGTCCAAGGAAGAAGTTAAGTTCTCCCATCATGCTCATCTCGAATTATCCCTGCATCAACTTTGCAAACTCTTGACAAAGACATTCATTAATAGCATCGAAAATTATATCATCGACATAAACTTGCACTATTAAGAGATTATCATTCCTCTTTTTCAAAAATAAAGTAGTGTTTACATTTCCTCTAGAAAAATCATTTTTAAGCAAGAAGGAGCTCAATCTATCATACCAAGCTCTTGGAGCTTGTTTCAAACCATACAAAGTTTTATGAAGTTTAAAAACATAATCTAGAAATTCATGATTTTCAAAACTAGGGGATTGTTCAGCATAAACTTCTTCCATAAAACCATTCAAAAAGGCACTTTTGACATCCATTTGAAATAGTTTAAAATCCATAAAATATGCAAATGCCAATAATAGTCTACTTGCCTCAAGTCTAGCAACAGGAGCGAAGGTTTCATCAAAATCAATCATTTCCTCCTGATTTTAGCCTTTGGCAACTAGCCTAGTTTTATTCCTAGTGACCAAACCATTTTCATCAAGCTTATTTCCAAAAACCCATTTTGTACAAATTATTGAAACATTAGTAGGTCTTTCAACTAAAGTCTAAACATTATTTCTTTTAAATTGATTTAGTTCATCTTGCATAGCATTCATCCAATTACAATCAGATTCAGCTTCTTCAATAGATTTAGGTTTTACTTGAAAAACAAAAACTAAATAATCACATACATTTCTAAGAGATGAACGAGTACTTACCCTTTTGATAGATCACCAATTATAAGTTTTTTAGGGTGTCCATGGGCATACCTCCATTCTTTAGGAAATGGATTTTGTGTTGAGGATACTTCAACTCCTTGTACTTGTTCTCCTTCATTATCTTGATTGTCATCTTGCTCCTTGAAAGGTTCTTCATTGTTGTTCACTTTTTCAGATCTTTGCATACCTGTTTCATCATCAACAACATCTTCTTTTCTAGAAGATTTTTGATCAGTCTCATCAAAAACTACATGAATGGATTCTTCGATTAGAAGTGTTCTTCTGTTGAAGACTCTGTATGCCTTGTTAGAAGTAGAGTATCCTAAGAAGATACCCTCATCTGACTTGTATCAAATTTGTTGAGATTATCTTTACTATTATTTAGAATGAAACAACGGCATCCAAAAATACAAAAATATTTAATAGTAGGTTTTCAATTTTTCCAAAGTTCATAAGGTATTTTCTTTAGAATAGGACGGATTAAAACATAATTTAAAACATAGCAAGCAGTTTTTATGGCTTCCATCCAAAAATATCTTGGCAAATCATTTTCGCAAAGTATAGTGCGTGCCATTTCTTCAAGAGTTCTATTTTTTCTTTCTACTACCACATTTTGTTGAGGTGTCCTAGGTGCAGAAAAGTTATGATGAATACCATTTTCACTATAAAACTTTTCAAAATTATGATTTTCAAATTTTGTATCTTCTTAAAGAAACAATTGAAATACCTTTTTCATTTGAGACTCTTTTATGAAATTTAATGAATGCACAAAAATTTTCATCTTTATGAGCTAAAAACATGATCCATGTAAAACATGAGAAATCATCTACAAAACTAGACTATACTTCTTACCTCCCAAACTAGATATTCTAGTTGGTCCAAAGAGGTCCATATAAAGTAATTCTAAGGGTCTAAATATAGAGACTATTCCTTTAGATATAAAAAATGATTTAGTTTGTTTTCCAAGTTGGCAAGCAGTACAAATCTTATCCTTTTTAAAACTAAGTTTTGGCAAATCTTTTATTAAACTCTTTTTGCAAAGTTTTGAAAGCAAATGCAAACTAGCATGTCCTAGTCTACGATGCCAAAGCCAACTAGTTTCATTGATCCTGGCTTCCATAGCTACTAGGCATTGACCATTTTGAACTAGAAGATCATCAAGATCAACCATATAAATATTACCATGCCTATGACCAATAAACTTGATACCATTGTTATAAAGACTAGAAACAATGCACATGGAAGATTCGAAAACAACTCTGAAATCTTTATCACAAAACTGAGTAATGCTAAGTAAATTATGCTTTAAACCATCAACATAAATAACATTATCTATATAAGTAGAAGGGGTGATATGGACTTTACCAATGCCAACAATTTTGCCTTTTTCATTATCATCGAAAGTTATATTTTCACCATTTTGATATTCAAGTGAAGAGAACTGCTCCGCATCTCCAGTCATGTGCCTTGAGCAACTGCTGTTGAGGTACCACATTCTTTTTTTGTTGGTTGCATGGCACACCTACAACAACAAATCAGGTGAAGACTTTAGGTACCCAAGTCATCTTGGATCCTTCAAGGTTAGTAGTTATGGTTCCTTTTGGAACCAAACCTTTTTAACTTTCAATTTTCTTCTATTGCACATATATGATTTATATCCTATATGAAGGTGAAAAGACACCAACACTATGCATACAATATGCAAAAGCAAGATAGAAATAGATACATTTTAAAATGATTTTAAAATATGCACAGCGGAAGGCTTGGTAGATCGATCTAAACGATTTACCAATCTGCCTGCACTAGGATCTAGTATAATAAAACAGCATGCAATATAAACATCAAAACAAGAGAAGAGCAAAGATATAAAAGTACCTTACTATTATACCTTTGATAGATACAGTGGCGGTCTCCAAGGATGATGCTTTTGAGCCACACGTGTCTGGCCTCTACAGGTAATCCACACCGAGTCTCGACTTTGATCAACTCCCTCAGAGTGCTGGCTCCTTGGGATCCTTTGGGCTGATCTTCTTCTTCCTGGAAGACGAGGAGGAGAGATGGAACTCTTCCTAACTAGCTCTCTTTCCAAGGCCTAGCTTGAGTGCTAGGAGTCCACACACACAATGCCCAAGTCTTCACAACCCTTTTCTTCCCTCTCAGAATCTCAACAGCAATGAGATTTAGAGACAAAATCAAAAGCTTCTCTAACACAGCAGCCCTAAAATAGCACTTATTTATAGAGACAGCCAAGAGGGGGAGAAAGAGGAAGGGGGAGTGATTGAGGGAGAAGGTCAAGGAGCATACCATATTGACTCAAACCATATTAGGAAGGAATGACAATCATTCCATGAAAGTTTGGAGCCAAAACAGCTTGAATTCAAAATTCAAACCAGGTCAAAACCTTCCAAAAATATCCCAGAAATGCCATTCAAGGATTTCTGGTCGATCAGAGATGAGTCGACTCGAGCATGTTCAAGTCGGCTCGTCCAGGACATAGAATAGTCAGACTGCTCATTCGAGTCGGCTCGAGCAGGGGTCAAGTCGGCTCATCCAGAAAAGTCTTCCAGAAATTTTTCTTATCACAACCAAGTGTTGACCCCTCAAGTGTCGATACATGGTCAATCACATTGACCACCAGTGACAGCAAACGATTCTCAATTATCGATCAGCCTTAAGATCAGATATAAATCCCTATGGTGTGTGACCCCATAGGTTCGAACACTAAGCCGTAGCATTGGAACACTTCCAGTACTAGTCAAAGTCTACATCTATCAATGATACTCGACGTCCGGATAGGTCGAAGATGCAGAGCACCTCTCTAGAACCTCTAGCATATGGTTACACATAATTCATCCCTTTGACCTCATAATGCTCAAGATGACCTAGGGTTCGATTGCCAACCCTAATTTAGTTTATCCAAATCGTGTTTCAACTTTACAAGTTCTGTAACTCCTCACAAAAACTACCCTGGCCAAGGATTTGCTAAATTGAGACACAATGAGCCAATCACTCCAAACTATTTGGAGGGGTCAATTCCATCTTGATCTACCACCGCTCCATAAGTACTTGACTGCACCCATAAACCTTCCATCACTGAATTAGAAATCCAGGTAGTCCGATACCAAGGTATAGTGAGTTGCTTGCAAGCTACCATGGTGATCTCAGGTCTGAGGGATACATGTATCCATATCCCTTTGCGAGCAACCCTTTGGTAGAAGGGAGCTCCGCAGATGGTCACATTCAATGAGATATCATACATTTCACTTGCATGTCACACCAATGTCTCCACACTCTTTGGTTAAGAGGACAACCAACAAATGTGATATACAATAACCTACACTTGATACATTATCATCCTATAACAATGTATCATTTGGTTGTGAACCAGTTTAAAAACTACTTGATATATCCTCTCTATATCAAACAATGTAATTCCAAGGACTCCATCATACAAGAGTTTATTTCAGGAAAATGCAAATATGATGAACAGCCAAAAAGAATAATTTTTATTCATTAAAAATTATATACAGTTATAAGAGGCATAACTGTCTACAGCCTAGACGATTGGCTTTGGGACACAATTCCCAACAACTCCTACTTGGACTAAAGCCAATCGATATAAAATCTCATTCTCATTTTCCATTTACATTTGTCAAACTCTTGAATTCTGATGGCTTTAGTGAAGGGGTCTGCCAAGTTTTCCTTTCCATCAATTTTCAGAAGGTCAATGTCATCTCGTGCCACGATCACTTGTACAAGGTGATAGCACCATAGAATGTGCTTTGTACGATGATGAGACTTTAGCTCTTTGGCTTGAGCAATGGCTCCAGTGCTGTCATAATACACCAGAACAGGACCATCCAGGGAAGGTGCCACTCTGATGCAGACATCGAGATGAATATTGAACCTAGTCAGCTGACTCATATATCAGGACAGCCTGGTGATAGTTCGGCGAAGCCCAACCCAGACGTTTCGGTTCAGCTTCCGGCCCATGACGATTTGGGGCCGCCAGCCTCGCAAGCAGGAAATGTGCGTAGGTCCAGACGCCTTCAAGGGAAGCAAGTTTCAAATCTGACCCGTTTTTTGGATGAAAACAATTAATTGGAAATTGGGCCGAAGGCCCAATACGCTAATTACGTCCGTGGAATTTTGGATCCGGGAAAACACCGGAGTCTTTAGTCTTATTATTAATATTATAATTTTATTAGTGGCGTGATCTCTTGATTTTTTTTTAAAAAAAATAAAAAATCTGTTTGAAGTGTTTCACGCAAGAGTTACATTTGTTGTTTTTTTTTTCCTCCCTTTAGTCACGTGGAGACATTTGTTGTTTTGTTTTTTTTTCTCCCTCCCTGTTAGTCATGTGGGGGATTATACTTGGTCTTGTTGTTTCTTAAAACCCGAACCAAGGAAAAAGATATGGTAGCATTGTTTTGTTTTGGAATAATACATTGGACGACGTGTTTTTTTGCTTTGGGGCGTCTTCTTTCCGTGGAAGGCCGTAGGCTATCTTTTTTCCCCCTTGCGCACACCAGGCCGAAAGCCTGGTTGGGAGAAGACGATTCCGTGAGGAATCTCTTCCTTCCGTTCCAAGTTCCTGATAAAAAAAGAAGAAGAAGAAGAAGAAGAAACAGGGACTCACGGTGAGAAACCCATCGTTCGTCCCTTCCGTTCGTGAAGACCCGGATTGAAATCCGGTAGAGGACTGGCAACATGAGGAATCACGCGGCCCCTCCAGCGCTTGATCATTGCAGGTTTCAAAGGATCTTCCCTATATTGCTCAATCCTAGTATCCAAGAATTCCCAGAACCCGTTCTCCTGAATCGGGGTTTTGGTCGCTGCAGGCATTTGACAACCGCCCTGCACCAGCTTGGTATCAGAGTCTTGATCCATTCTTTATCAGAGCCTTGATCCGTTCTTTATCAGAGCCTTGATCCGTTCTTGATCTGTCCCTGATCCGTTCTTGATCTGTCTTTGATCCGTTCTTGATTAAAAAAAAAAATTATGCCGGCAACCATGGAGCGGAACAACGAGGAGCCTTCTCTTCGTGACGTTGTGGTGACCCAGCAGCAGATGATGGCTGTTTTGCAAGCAATGATGGCACGGTTGGAGGTGCAAGATCGTGCTATACCTCATCAAGATCGCAATGTACCTGACGAACATCGAGAAGGTGATGCCGACCCTTTCCAGAATATTGAAGATCCTCCACCATTGCAAAGAGGGCAGCAACCGCGGCGTGATGTAGCGCTACCCAGGGATTTCGGACCGCCGCCTGTGCATGACAATCAGACTCGTTGGGAGTCCGGGTTTCGGATTGAAATACCGGAGTTCAGAGATGGTTTGAATCCTGATGAGTATGTGGATTGGACCCTGCAGGTTAATGATGTTTTCCGGCTGAAAGAAGTGCCTTTGGACAAGCAAGTGCCCACTTATCACAATCTGATTCCGAGATCGAGCAGCGGCTTGGTGGCATGCACAGCACTACCAGAGGTATATGGATGGGAGGCCACCAATTGCATCATGGGCAGCCTTGAAGCAGGAGATGAATCGGGAGTTCCTTCCTCCGAACCATGAACAAGTCCTTTATTCTAAATTGCATGGTTTAACACAAGAAAATCGAAGTGTGGAAGATTATACTACAGAGTTCTACCGACTGGTGGCTCAAAACCGATTGATGGAGTCAGAACCAAGGTTGGTAGCCATGTATTTGCTTGGACTGCGATTCCCGATCCAGGATGCGTTGGCTTTGCATCGGATTGACAGTGTTGGTGATGCGCACATACGGGCGCAAGCAGTGGAGCGGAGCCTGATGCAAAATAGAGGGTTCCAGAGTAGAGAAAAATTTTCTGGTCAGTTTTCGGGGCAGAGTTCTGGTAGTAGGAGTGCACCTCTTGTGGTGAGGCAACAAACTTCGGCAGTTCCTCCGAGACCTACAGTGCCGAGTGGGGCTTCAGGTACCCAGCAGAGGGTGGGCAGCAATCGAGCCAATATTCACTGCCATCGGTGTCATGACCTAGGACATTATGCTAATGAGTGCCCCAAGGCGCGTACTCAGTTACTTATGGAGGAGGAGCAGGAAGTTGAATTTCTCGAGGATGAGGAGTTCGAGGATGAGATGTATGTGATTGACCCAGACCACATCCAGGGAGAGAGTTTGATTATTAGGAGGATGTGTCTTGCACCAAGAGCTAGTGGAGATTGGCGTCGGCACGATATTTTCTCAACAAAGTGCACTGTAGCTGGTAAAACTTGCAAGATAATTATTGATCCTGGAAGTTGGAAGAATGTGATTGCTGAGGAAGTTATGAAGAAATTGGGGTTGATGACAGAGCCCCATCCTCAACCATACAAGCTCAGCTGGGTGAATCAGGATGCAGATATTCAGGTCAGTCGACGTTGTAGGTTGGCCTTGTCTTTTGGTCCTCAGCTTGAGACGTCAATAGTAGCTGATGTTGTACCGATGGATGCGACACACATCATTTTGGGACAACCTTGGCAGTTTGATAATAAAGCAGTGTATAATGGTTACACTCATACTTATATGCTGTGACCAGATGGGAGAAAAGTGATCTTGAAATCGCTACAGGACATGGCTGAACAGAAGGTAATAATTTGTTTGCCAAGCAGGGAGTTTGAGACGAGTTTAGAGGGAGAAAATTTCTATTTTGCCCTGGTTAGTAAGCCAGAAGAGTTTAGCCAGAATGGGAAGCAGGAGCTACATGATCTTTCTCAGGAGTTGGTGTCAGTCTTGGAGGAATTTCGGGATGTTGTACGGAGTGAGCTTCCTGCGGGTTTGCCACCACTTCGAGATATTCAGCATGAGATTGATCTGATTCCAGGTTCTGTGTTGCCGAATAAGTCTCATTATCGAATGACCCCACAACAGCATGAGGAGTTGAAGAGGCAGGTTCAAGATCTTTTAGACAAAGGCTTTGTACGGGAAAGCATTATCCCGTGCGTGGTACCAGCACTTTTGGTGCCGAAAAAGGATGGTTCATAGCGTATGTGTATTGACAGCCGGGCAATAAACAGAATTACTGTGAAATATAGATTTCCAATACCGAGGCTGGATGATATGCTAGATCAGTTGAGTGGTGCCGTGTTCTTTACTAAGATTGATTTGAAAAGTGGATACCATCATATCAGAATGAAGCCAGGTGATGAATGGAAGACATCCTTCAAGACAAAGGAAGGCCTGTATGAATGGTTGGTGATGCCATTCGGGCTATCTAATGCTCCTAGTACATTCATGCAAGTAATGAACCAGGTTTTGCGTCCATTCCTTAGTTCTTTTGTTGTTGCATACTTTAATGATATATTGATATACAGTAAGACAGCACAAGAGCATGTTGAGCATGTTTCACAAGTTCTAACAGTATTACATGAAAACCAGCTTTTTGCTAACCCAGAGAAGTGTATTTGGATGGTAGACAAATTAATTTTTCTGGGATATGTTGTTACTGGTGATGGAATTCTTCCAGATGAAAGTAAGGTGCGAGAGATAGTGGACTGGCCAGCACCTACTACTTTGACTGAATTGAGATCCTTTTTGGGTCTTGCGGGTTTTTACAGAAGGTTTGTGAAGAGGTATAGTGAGATTGCTGCACCTTTAACAGACTTGTTGAAATTAAATCAGTTTGGATGGAATGACTCTGCTCAGGCAGCATTTGATGAGATGAAAGTCAAGTTGACCCAAGCACCACTATTGGTTCTTCCAGATTTTAACAAGGTGTTCGAAGTGGATTGTGATGCTTCGAAGACTGGGATTGGCGCAGTACTCAGCCAAGATGGGAGATCCGTTGCTTTCTACAGTGAGAAGCTTGGAGGTGCCAAACTGATGTATTCGGTTTATGATTTGGAGCTATACGCCATTGTGAGGTCATTGCATCATTGGCGACATTACTTGATCTAGCGAGAATTTGTGCTGTACTCAGATCATCAAGCATTAAAATTTCTACAGGGACAGCATAAGTTGAGCTCCAGACATGCAAAATGGGTAAGTACTCTACAGGAGTATACTTTCAGCATCAAGCATAAGTCAGGCACTTTGAACAAAGTAGCAGATGCTTTAAGTAGACAGAATTTATTGATTGGTGCTATGCAAGTATATACCCTTGGGTTTGAAAGCATGAAGGATGATATCCGTGCAGATGAGCATTTCCAGAGCATTGTGACTGAATTGGAAGCTGGAGGTCGATCTGACTTCGTCCTACATGATGGATATTTGTTCCATGGTAATTGTCTCTGTATTCCTAACACTTCACTGCGTGTATTGATTATTCAGGAGCTGCATAATCAAGGACATTTTGGAAGAGACAAAACTGTATGGTTAATTCGTCAACGGTTTTATTGGCCTGGGCTTGACCGAGATGTCAAAACCTATGTGAAGAGATGCCGTTTGTGTCAGGAATCCAAAGGATCAGATACAAATCAAGGTTTATATACCCCTTTACCGATTCCAGATGAGCCGTGGCGAGAGGTATCTATGGATTTTGTTATAGGTTTACCGCGGACAGTGAGAGGTCTAGACTCAATTATGGTAGTCGTAGATCGGTTCAGCAAGATTGCTTGTTTCTTGCCATGCAAAACAATATTTGATGCGTCAAAAGTAGCTGATCTTTATTTTTCTGCGGTTATTCGACATTATGGGTTACCATCGTCGATAGTTTCGGACCAAGATAGCAAGTTTATGGGACATTTCTGGCATGAATTGTGGAAAAAGTTGGATACAAAATTAAAATTCAGTAGTCCCTATCATCCTCAGACCGATGGGCAAACCGAGACTGTCAACCGAAGTCTTGGTAACTTGTTGAGAGCCAATGTGCAAGAATTTAAAAACTGGGATGTATGTTTGCCAAAGATTGAGTTTGAGTTCAATTCTTCGGTGAACCGTTCTACTGGTTTTTCACCCTTTCAGGTATTGTATGGATTTCTGCCAAGAGGACCACTTGATATTTTACCTGTTGATGTGCCAAACAAATCAAGTAAGAAAATAGAAGATCGAGTGGCTGATCTCCGTGAGGTGCACGCAACTGTTAAAGCCAATCTAGAGCAAAATTATGCCAAGTATAAGGCTAAGGCTGATCAGACGCGTCGACAGCAGACTTTTGAGGTTAGTGATTTGGTATGGGTCTTCTTGCCAAGAGAACGATATCCACAGGGGGCCTACACCAAACTCAAACCAAAGAAAATTGATCCTTGTCAGGTGTTGGAGAAATTTAGTGACAATGCCTACTGAGTTGAATTACCAGACGATGTCCTTATTTCTGATGTATTCAATATTCGACATCTAACCCCTTATGCAGGTGATAATTCAAGCTTGAGGACAAGCTTTTCAAAGGAAGGGGAGAGTGATGCAGACATCGAGATGAATATTGAACCTGGTCAGCTGACTCATATATCAGGACAGCCTAGTGATAGTTCGGCGAAGCCCAACCCAGACGTTTCGGTTCAGCTTCCGGCCCATGACGATTTGGGGCCGCCAGCCTCGCCAGCAGGAAACGTGCGCAAGTCCAGACGCCTTCAAGGGAAGCAAGTTTCAAATCTGACCCGTTTTTGGGATGAAAACAATTAATTAGGAATTGGGCCGAAGGCCCAATACGCTAATTGCGTCCGTGGAATTTCGGATCCGGGAAAACACCGGAGTCTTTAGTCTTATTATTAATATTATAATTTTATTAGTGGCATGATCTCTTGATTTTTTTTTTATAAAAAAAAAAAATCCGTTTGAAGTGTTTCACGCAAGAGTTACATTTGTTGTTTTTTTTTCCTCCCTTTAGTCACGTGGAGACATTTGTTGTTTTATTTTTTTTCTCCCTCCCTGTTAGTCATGTGGGGGATTATACTTGGTCTTGTTGTTTCTTAAAACCCGAACCAAGGAAAAAGATATGGCAGCATTGTTTTGTTTTGGAATAATACATTGGATGGCGTGTTTTTTTGCTTTAGGGCGTCTTCTTTCCGTGGAAGGCCGCAGGCTATCTTTTTTCCCCGTTGCGCACACCAGGCCGAAAGCCTGGTTGGGAGGAGACGATTCCGTGAGGAATCTCTTCCTTCCGTTCCAAGTTCCTGATAAAAAAAAAAAAGAAGAAGAAACAGGGACTCACGATGAGAAATCCATCGTTCATCCCTTCCATTCGTGAAGACCCGGATTGAAATCCGGTAGAGGACTGGCAACGTGAGGAATCACGCGGCCCCTCCAGCGCTTGATCATTGCAAGTTTTAAAGGATCTTTCCTATATTGCTCAATCCTAGCATCCAAGAATTCTTAGAACCCGTTCTCCCTGAATCGGGGTTTTGGCCGCTGCAGGAGTTTGACAACCGCCCTGCACCACACTCCCAGCTTGCCAAGGAACTTCCATAACCACACAGCTTCCTTCGTTGCATCCGATGCTGCAATGTATTCTGCTTCGCATACTGAGTTCGCCACAGTAGACTGCTTGAAACTTTTTCAGCAGTTCGCTCCTCCATTTAGGGTGAAGACAAATCCTGACACACTCTTACTATCATCCTTATCTGACTGAAAACTGGAGTCAGTATACCCCACAAGTTTCAAGTTAGGTTCTCCATAAATCAGTCATTAGTCCTTAGTATTTTAAAAATACTTAAGGATGATCTTTACCACCTTCCAATGAACTTCACCTGGGTCATACTGGTATCTGATCACTACGCCTAGTGAGTATGCCACGTCTAGTCTAGTACATATTATAGCGTACATGATGGAACCAACTACCAAAGCATATAGGATTCTGCTCATATGCTCTCTCTCCTCAGGAGTTGTCGCACAATCCTCTTTGAAGAGACCAATTCCAGTGCCTATCAGGAGATAGCCTTTCTTGGAATTTTTCATGCTGAACCGTTTCAACATAGTTTTGATGTACATAGACTGGGACAGTCCCAGAAGCTTCTTAGATCTATCTCTATAGATCTTCATACCCGATATGTAAGAGACTTCACACAAGTCCTTCATAGAGAATCGAGATGACAACCAGACCTTTATTCCTTGTAGTGCTGGGATGTCATTCCCGATTAAGAGAATGTCATCCACATACAACACAAGGAACACAATCACAGAACCATTAGTCCATTTGTAAATGCAAGGTTCTTCTCCGTTCCTAACAAAACCATACGACTTAATACGCTTATCAAATCGCATGTTCCAACTCCTTGATGCTTGCTTCAGTCCATAGATGGATTTTTGAAGCTTATGCACCTTTGACTCGTCTGTGGATGTGAATCCTTCAGGTTGTATCATATACACCTCCTCTTCTAGCTCACCATTCAGGAAAGCTGTTTGGACATCCATTTGCTAGATTTCATAGTCAAAGTGTACTGCTAAAGTAAGCATGATCCGAATGGACTTGAGCATTGCCACAGGAGAGAACGTCTCGTCATAGTCAACACCATAACATTGATGATACCCCTTGATAACCAAACGGGCTTTATAGGTCTCCACCTGCCCGTCTGCACCCCTTTTCCTCTTGAAAATTTATTTATACCTAATGGGTTTTATCCCTTCAGGCAGATTAACCAATGTCCAGACATTGTTGATTTCCATGGATTCCATTTCGGATTGCATGGCTCCTAGCCATTTCTCAGAGTAGGACCTCTGCATCGCATCCATATAGGTGATCGGATCCTCATTGTTCTGATCGAGTTCAATGGGATCACCGTCCCGAACCAAGAAATCGTAGTATCTGTTCAGTCGACTCGATACCCTACCGGATCTCCTTAATAGTTCTTGTATGGGCTTTGAGTGTGATCTTATCACAACCGGTTCTATGTTATCCCTTAAGTGTGTCGGTTCTTCTACTTGTTGAACTTCACTAAGTTCAATCTTAGTGTCTATAGTTCCTTCACGAAAGAACTCCTTTTCCAAAAAGATAGCCCTAAGACTGACGAACAACTTTTGTTCCTCGGCCAAGTAGAAGTAATACCCCTTAGACTATTTTGGATACCCAACAAATAGGCACCAGTCAGACCTAGGTCCAAGTTTATTAATTTCCAAATATTTTACATAAGCCGGGCAACCCAGACCTGAAGGTGTGAGAGTGTTGGCTTACATCCAGTCCATATCTCATATGAGATTTTGTTAATAGATTGACTCGGAGCCCTATTTAAAAGGTAACAAACTGATTCTAGAGCATATCCCCAAAAGGACAGTGGCAAAGAAGCAAAGCCCATCATGGACCGAACCATGTCTAACAGGATTCGATTCCTCCTTTCAGAGACTCCATTTAATTGAGGTGTCCCTGGAGGTGTCCACTAAGAAAAAATTCCATTCTTCTCGAGATATGTCAGAAACTCCCCGGAAAGATATTCACCGCCTCGATCTGATCTAAGGGTTTTTATACATCTTCCAGTTTATTTTTCTACTTCATTATGATATCGTTTGAACATTTCAAACGACTCAGATCTGTCTCATCAAGAAGACATAACCGTACCTTGAAAGGTTGTCTGTAAATGTAATGAAATAACTGCACCCACCTCTAGCACTAATATTTATGTCCTATATGAAGGTGAAAAGACACCAACACCATGCATACAATATGCAAAAGCAAGGTAAAAATAGATGTATTTTAAAATGATTTTAAAATATGCACAGCGGAAGGCTTGGTAGATCGATCTAAATGATCTACCAATCTATCCGCAACAGGATCTAGTATAATAAAATAGCATGCAATATAAACATCAAAACAAGAGAAGAGCAAAGATATAAAAGTACCTTACTGTTATACCTTTGATGGATGCAGTGGCGGTGCTCCAAGGATGATGATCTTGAGCCATACACGTGTCTGGCCTCTACAGGTAATCCACACCGGGGCTCGACTCTGATCAACTCCCTTGGAGTGCTAGCTCCTTGGGATCCTTTGGACTGATCTTCTTCTTCTTAGAAGACGAGGAGGAGAGGTAGAACCCTTCCTAACTAGCTCTCTTCCCAAGGCCTAGCATGAGTGCTAGGAGTCCACACACCCAATGCCCAAGTCCTCACAACCATTTTCTTTCCTCTCAGAATCTCAACAGCAATGAGATTCAGAGACAAAATCAAAAGCTTCTCTAACACAGCAGCCCTAAAATAACACTTATTTATAGAGGCAGCCAAGAGGGGGAGAAAGAAGAAGGAGGAGTGATTGGGAGAAAAGGTCAAGGAGCATACCATATTGACTCAAACCATATTAGGAAGGAAGGACAATCATTCCATAAAAGTTTGGAGCCAAAATAGCTTGAATTCAAAATTCTAACCAGGTCAAAACCTTTCAAAAATGTCCCAGAAATGTCGTTCAGGGATTTCTAGTTGATCAGAGATGAGTCAACTCGAGCAGGTTCGAGTCGGCTCGTCCAGGACACAGAATAGTCAAACTATTCATTCGAGTCGGCTCAAGCAGGGGTCGAGTCAGCTCAACCAGAACATAGAACGAGTCGACTCGAGCAGGGGTCGAGTCAACTCATCCAGAAAAGTCTTCCAGAAATTTTCTTGTCACAGCCAAGTGTTGACCCCTCAAGTGTTGACACATGGTCAGTCACATTGATCGCCAATGATAGCAAATGATTCTCAGTCATCGATCAACCTTAAGATCAGAGAGAAATCCTATGGTATGTGGCTCCATAGGTTCGAACACTAAGCCGGTAGCACTAGAACACTTCCAGTACCGGTCAAAGTCCTCATCTAGCAATGATACCCGATGTCCGGATAGGTCAAAGATGTAGAGCACCTTTCTAGAACCACTAGCATATGGTTACCGCATAATTCATCCCTTTGACCTCATAATGCTCAGGATGACCTAGGGTTCGACTGCCAACCCTAATTTAGTTTATCCAGATCGTGTCTCAACTTTACAAGTTCTGTGACTCCTCACAAAAATTATCCTGGCCAAGGATTTGCTAAATTGAGACACAATAAGCCATTCACTCCAAACTATTTGGAAGGGTCAATTCCATCTTGATCCACCACAGCTCCATAAGTACTTGATTGTACCCATAAACTTTTCATCACTGAATTAGAAATTCAGATAGTCCAGCATCAAAGTACAATGAGTTGCTTGCAAGCTATCATGGTGATCTCAGGTCTGAGGGACACATATACCCATATCCTTTCGCGAGCAACCCTTTGGTAGAAGGGAGCTCCGCAGATGGTCACGTTCAGTGAGATGTCATACATTTCACTTGCATGTCACACCAGTATCTCCATACTCCTTGGTTAAGAGGACAATCGACAAATATGACATAAACAACCTACACTTGATACATTGTCGTCCTATAACAATGTATCATTTGGTTGTGAACCAATTTAAGAACTACTTGATATATCCGCTCTATATCAAACAATGTAGTTCCAAGGACTCCATCATACAAGAGTTCATTTCAGGAAAATGCAAATATGATGAATAACCAAAAAGAATAACTTTTATTCATTAAAAATCATATACAATTACAAGATAGCACAACCATCTACAGCCTAGACGATTGGCTTTAGGATACAATTCCCAACACTATATTGCACAAGAATAACAGGTAATAGAAGATGAAGCAGGCACAAAGAAGTTCTTAAAAAGCTTTTATTGTTTTTGAGTTTTGAAACCTAATCCAACTTTGTTGAAAATAGCTCTTTGATTATTTAAAAGCATGTTAAGTTTTTCAGAACTATAAGTAAATTTCTCCATAAAAGATTTTAGTTTTTCAAGCTCATCCTTGTACTTCTTGTTTTCATGCAAAAGCTCTTTGTTTTGTTTAGTAAGATTTTCATTTGAAACAAAAGAATTTATCTTTTTCAAATCTTCCTTTTTCTTTTCTAAAAAGATAATTTTAGCATTCAGCTTTTTGTTTTCTTGGAGCAAACAACCATTTTAAATCAAATACTTATCATTTGTTTTAAGCAAATCTAGATTTTGCTTTCTTAGTTCCTTATGTTTTATTTTAAGTTTTTGAAATTCAACTACTAATTCATTAAAAACTTCATGCAATTCTTCAAAAGTAAATTCTTCTTCAGGTTCAGACATTACTTCATCACTGTTGGCCATTAAATAGAAATTTACAACCTCTTGTTGTTCTTCATCGAAACTTGAGTCCTCACTATTGCTCGAGGTTGCCATCATTGCTTTCTTTCTTAATCTTCTTCTGCTCTTTTTGAGTAGAAGGCAGTCCAACTTGAAGTGGCCGGATTACTTGCACTCAAAGCATGTGGGCTGCTCCTTTTCTTTCTCTTTTTCTTTCTCTTTGCTAGGCTCTCCTTTTTGAGATTTTTTTTGAAATTGTATTTCTTATTTCTCATAAACCTCCCAAACTTTCTTGCTATGAGAGCATTCTCATCTTCATCATCCTCTTCTTCAAACTCATTACTTGACTCTTCTTTTGTAATGGACTTGAAGGCAAGTACTTTCTTCTTCTTATCATTGTCCACCGTCTTTTATTTCAAGGAGAGCTCATAAGTCATTAATGAACCCAAAAGCTGCTGGAGAGGAAGTGTGTTGACATCTTTGGCTTCTTCTATGGTGGTGACTTTAGCATCCAAAGAAGCTGGAAGAGACCTGAGGAATTTATTCACAAGTTCACCATTAGAAATAACCTTACCTAAACTTCTCATGCCATTTATAATATTAGTGAATCTAGTATACATTTCACTAATAGATTCAGAAGGTTCCATTCTAAACATTTCATAGGTGTGAATAAGCATGTTCACTTTGGTAGTCTTCACTTGATATGTACCCTCATGGGTAACTTCAAGCGTGTCCCATATTTTCTTGGTGGAGAGATAATTTGAAATTCTATTGAATTCACTAGGGTCAAGTGCACGAAATAATAAGTTCATAGTTTTAGCATTAATTTCTGCTTGCTTAATGTCATTTTCATCCCAATCTTCTTCAAGTTTAGGAGTGAGAATCCCATTAACCAAGTGAGTGGGTTGATGAGGCGCTTTAATTATAATTCTCCATATATTGTAATCAATAGCTTGTAAATAAATGCATATGCGTATCTTCCAGTATGTGTAATTTGTGCCATTAAACAATGGATGACGGTTAGAGGCTTGCCCTTCTACAACATCCATACTAATTGGGGCTGCCATGATCTTTCACTCAAGATCGTTGGACCTACAAGTAGAGTATCGGTGCTCTGATACCACTTATTGCCCAGAAATGGAACCCAAGAGGGAGGATGAATTGAGTCTTTTGAAAAATTAAAATAATTATGTGCTGGCCTTGAAGTGTTTATGAAACAAAATGATTAGCTCTAAGAGATATGCAGTGGATAATAGCAAATTAAATGCAAGTAATAAAGAGCAAGTAGGAAAGAGAGCAATCACACACAAACACAATATTTAATAGTGGTTCGGTGCACTCCAAGCACCTACGTCCACTCCCCAAGCTTCACCTTGGAAAAATCACTATAATCTCTTCAATATTACAGCCGACTTGTTTTCCAAGGCTCACAAGTCAAAACCTAAGTTGGTTTTATCACCTAGGCTCACCAACAACCTTTACAACTTGTTTTGTCTTCGGGCTCATAAGTCAAATCCTAGTTGGTTTTATCCTTTGGCTCACCAACAACCTTTATAACCTAGTTTCAAAAATCTTGAAACCTAGGTCAACAAAGCAAGAACAAGAATATAATAAAGAGTACAATAAAAGCTCCTAGAATGAGATGAAATGAAGATCGTTGAAGCTCTCTTGATTGCTTGAGTTGACTTTTCCTTGGAATCTCTTGAATGAACAATTATGGCAAGGAACTTGAAACCTTAACAACTCAAAAATGGAAGGCTTTTGCAAGGAAATCTCTTTAAACACACTCTTCAAATCTTTTTAAATGATTGGAGTTTATCTCATGTGAATTCACTCTTTCTTCTTAATTTTATAAGGTTTGGTGAGTGTTAAATACCTCAAATCCATTAAAAAGACCGTTGAAGACCATTAGAATTCAAAAAATAGCCATTTGGAACCGTTTGGAAGCAAGTCTAAAATTCTGAAAAACTAGCCGTTAGACCATGAGTCGATACTTGATGCAGAATCCAGAAAACATGAAGTTCTGTCCAGAATTTTTCTCAGACGATGAGTCGACACTTGAAGTGTGAGTCGACCTCATGAGTCGACACTTAAAGCGTGCCACTGAAACTTTGTATGCCGGTCTTCTGATACTTCTGAAATTCCTTCATGAGTCGACCTTGTGAGTCGATACTTGATCCTGTGCCATCCAAATAAGCATGCCAAACTTGAAACTCTTAAAGATTTGACCATTTATCCATTTGATGGTTCTTTATGAATGCCAAAAAAGTTGTTTTGACAATATTCCAAGGTGAAGAGCTCAATCAACATGAGAAACTTCTTGCTCTTGAATTAGTAAACTCGATACCTTTTTGTTGGAGAAAGTGATGTACCTAAGGCCTGAAATTCATACTCCATTTGAAACATTAGTCCAAATATATACTCGGTGTTTTGTTATTCATCAAAATTAAGGAGCCAAAGCCAACAGTATGAAATAGATACAAGGACAGTATTTGTAATTGAAACAAACTTCCAAGATTGTTTTGGGACTAAAGATGTCCTAATCTTTTATACTTTGCATCTTCCTTTCATACCATGACCAAAATTTTTTATAAGTAGCAGAGTACCCATGGAACAAAATTTTTCCTGCAACCCATCTCCTATTTAATGATGCATCTTCCTTAAAATCATTACGTAGCAATCTCAAGCTTCCGCTTGTAAGGATCTCGGCAAACATTAGTATATGCACTCCATAATCTACACTTTCAAACTTCTGTTGTGCACAGTCATGAACATTATGAACTTGACCTTCAGGGATGTGGAATCCTACTCGCTTGGACAACCAAAATTATATGAACATTGCCTATACAAGCATGGTATGAAATATACTATGTTAGTTAGACAAGTTGTTATATGTATAAGCAACAACACAAATGTCAAACAATGTTACATATATATCTATTTGCATCATTTGATACATTGATGCTCCATATCGAGTTGTAGTAGTAAAATTGTTGGTCCTTCAAATCCAAAACTAATAGGTACCAATGACATGCTATGTTCATCGGGATGAACAAGCATCTACATTGCTTGAGATCTGATAAAT
This sequence comes from Areca catechu, assembly GCA_021397845.1. Taxonomy (NCBI): domain Eukaryota; kingdom Viridiplantae; phylum Streptophyta; class Magnoliopsida; order Arecales; family Arecaceae; genus Areca; species Areca catechu. The sequence continues at coordinate 159,827,167 of CM038050.1, forward strand.
AGATATTGGTCATCCATTTTTTTATACTTGGTTGTGCTGAATATATGATATTATTTGTAATTTTAGGGGTGACTAAGATGACCCCTAAAAGGGATTGAAGCACAACAGTCTACAAGAAATAGAGATAGAAGAAAAAGAATATTGACTGATAAGATGTATTACTTTGAAAACTTGGTAATTAATGATTCTTAAAATTATTGTACCTGTATCTCACAATGCAAAAATAATGTTAGCTCCATGATACGGAAATACACATTAATGAGCTATACATGATTCAAAAAAATATAATGTTAGCATCAAAAAAAAAAACAGGATCAATGAAAATGGCCAGCAATTAATTTTCATACATCAATCCAAAGTGGCCCATCATGAAGGAGTTGATCCAATGCATGGCATGTGCAAGAAGGTTTGGATGTATTTGGATCCTCCCAGATATTCTTACTACATAAAAAATGCAGATATAAATAAAAGAAGTAATATGAAGAATGATATATAGAAATATAATTATATGGCTTACTCAAAACGATTTTCGTTAATATAGAAATCAATTGATGCTTCAAGATAAGATGGAGTACACCTTTTCCCTTCTCGTGATAGGTGCCCCTTCGTGCCAATTGTATTATCATATCTGGGACCACTGATGTTTCAACATATATAACTATACTAGATCTTGAATATGCTATAAAATAATAAAATAAAAATAATATTTTAAGTAAGTGTATTAAATGTTTAAAGTTGGAGTCATATAAGCACACACAATATGAAGACAAAATTTATCACGGTGATTTAATAATAAGTACATGCACATAATAACTACACCTCTCTAGGAAGAGTTTGATCTTCTTGATTCTTAACTGACTGATGTAGCTCCATCAGTGTAGTACTTATATGTTCTAAAGGATCTGAAGTATCCAGATCATTCTTGATGGTGGGTAAGGCCGTACTACTTTCAACTATGTTACCCTCTTGTTGTTTCTTCCTTTCACGTTTGTAGGTCTTAGGAAGGTATGATATGGCCTTTCCCTTCTCACTAGGCTTTCTCTCACGAGGTCCCATTTTCACGTGCCTATATAATGATGACACATGTTTCGCAGTGGCACTTTCCTTCTTGCACTCAACTTCAACAACCTTTGTCAGATAAAAATAAAGGCAGTTAGGACATAATAAGCACTCATAAATATAATATAAAAAATAAATATTTGACTACTACCTCCACATCTTCACTGCTATAAGGGACACAAGGTTTCCCTTCAGTTGTGTGGGGCTATTCATGTGGAGAAGAATACTCTGCCCTCACCTAAATAATAAAAATTATTTAGATCATAAATGATATCATATCTATATATGTATATTATGATTAGAGTAGAAAACTAACCTCAACAGGATGCACATCCATGCCTTCAGTGTCATCTACCGGCAATAAACCCTTACTCAGAGAGTCTTCTCAATGAATGAAAGCTTCGTATCAAAGGCATGAATCCGTGCATCTTCTACTATGACATCTTTGATGGGTTGAGGGTCCTCTAAGTAAAACCATGACAAATCAAGGCCCTCTCAGTCACTGCCAAACATGTCTCTAAAACATGAATTGGATGTTGTTTCGGCTAGCTAGATGATGGAACTTGCTGCACGTAATTAAATTAACATAGTATCATATACATACTAGGTACACAGTTACATGGTACATGATTTAAGCTAGTGTTGCTAAAAAAAGAGCTATTTTAAACGATGCAACATGCCTGTCCTTATATCGGATCCACCCCTTTTGGCCTTCTTTGTGATAAGAGGTGCAACTCATCCTCCTTAGGCTCTATCATCTTCAACACCTGACAAAAGACAAAAAAATATAGTTATGCTTCAATTTAAATATATATGATGTTAGATACAAAACATAATACCTCAAATCTTTTTAATTTCTTTATAACTTCAGTGATCGCCTCCACCTTGCAAGGGAATGGGGCATTGCTCCAATGCAAGAGACGAGGATACATTAATGGTGGTCTATATTTTTTAACTAGACTGTTCACATACTCAACAACCCATGCCTCCATGCCTGCATAATAAAATAATGTAAACAAAAATAATGTTAGATTAACTATCAAACAATTAAATCGAAAGTATAAATAAAAAAAGCTTACCACTAGAGCCACTGTACATCCTTTCATATACCCAGCACACCCATTTCTGTTTTTGTTTCTTATATGCACAATCTTCGGTAGATGAGAAATTTGCTGTCGAAGGAAAGTAAAAATAGCAAGACCCCAACTATAGGATTCCAAGCAATCCAAATCATCAACATACTTACATAATGCTTTAGAGAACATGATAGTGGACAGTTGAAAAAAGAATAGTTACAAAAAGATAAAGAATCCAATACTTTGTAAAATCCTCTACATCTAGCAACCCAGACTTTCCAACAAGACACAATAATTTATTTTTAACTACATCCCTAGTAGTTAATTTATGTCACCATTAAAAAAATGAGTGATAAGGTCCGACTGCACACTCCCTTTGCTATAAAAATCAATCTCATCACCTGTGGCCTTCAAACCAAGAATGAGAACAATTTCAAAAGGAACCGCAATCTTACCAAATCTAAAGCCCTCATTGTCATCATCTCACAAGGAGAGTAGTGCATCTAATAATGGCCTGCTCTACTTGATATATAGAAGATGGAGCAAATGACCAAATAGAGTCATAGACACTCTTGCCTTCTGCTCCTCGAACATGGACTTCATAATTTTTTTCATAACATCCACATAGTGATTAAAATAACACCTTCCATTTATCATATTTATTGAGTCAATACAAAATCCTTTGCTTCTCCTAGTAGTAGCCATCATCTACTCTGCACACTCCATTTGTTTCCAAAAAGCATAATTATGTTTCATAATATTTAAAGAAGCCATATAAATTCAGTGATTCTGTATGAAGCTAATATTGAGCCAATATATATCCAAAAAAAAGGGAACCAAAAGTTGCATCAATTAACAAGCTTCGTATAATCGAACAAATTAAATAGAAAGGAATATATTTTATTGTCAGATATCAAAGCATTACAATAGTTAGAAACTTTTGTTATATCTTAGTTTCTTGACTGAACTAACCCCTCTTTCTGTGGAGGGAAAGTAGTTAATTAGATTTAGCATAATGAAGGGGTAAAACAAGAGTTACCTAAGGACTAAACAATGTGATGATATTATTTCTTATGCAGAACATATCAGATCTGTTCATATATAGATCATGAATGTATATTATTTATCAATTCATACAAATCAACTGAAAATCATTGAAAGGAACTAGTGATCCTAAAGAGAAAGAAAGTTACAAGTTAAAGAATAGATGAGCATAATTAGGACCATTAAAGTAATAGGTTAAAGTTGATAAAGTAATAAATCATGTCACGTTCTGTTCAAATAGTAAAGCTTGTTATGTGTATATAATATGTGTTACATGTTCGCCTACAAAGAAAGATGCATTTAATCACAAGTAGTTCATGTTCCTTCTTTAAACCGAGAGTTTCTACCAATAGCAAAGCTTGTTATATATGCACAATATATTTGTTATATGCTCTCATACAAAGAAAAGATGCATTTAATCACAAGTAGTCCATGTTCCTTCTTTAAGTTGAGATTTTCTACCACTTCAATATTCATAAGAAATGCCAGGAAGATTTTAAGATAATTATATGAATCCAAAAATAATCGATTGCTGAGCTGTATGAGATAGGAAACTCTGAAATACGGTTCTAAGGAAAGGAACCACCTATTCTGACCGGGAAGAACATGCCATTTACAGGGCGATTCCAAAATTGCGGAGGCTTGGTCCGCTCAAGTTGCTGAGTATTGGAAACAAGCGCATTTATAAAAAAAGAAGGAATTGAGAAAATAAATTTACCTGGCCATGGGAACGGGGGAGGGGGAGCTGGTGCTATCATCGTAGGAAGGAGAGGGGGCTGCTGGTGCTGTCACCGCAGGAAGGGGCGATTTTTGTTCGTCGGAGCTTCTCGTCGGAAATGGGGAATAGAAAAAATATGGGATTTCAATCATTAAAAGGGGAAAGGGTTTTGAAATAGGGGCATTTTTGTCTTTTAAAAATTTAAAACTAAGTATGGACCAGAAGTTATCTTTTAAGTCAACAGGAATTAAAAGTTTTATTCCGGTCAAAAAATGGACCGGATGTCGATTCTCCCTAAAAAATAAAGGTACATGTGGCTGGTTAGAATTGATCTAAATTTTAAAAAATAATAAGATAAAAATATTCTGTCCTTTAAAAAAGAATCATTGAAACATTCTTTGTTGATACCAAAATATTAGGCAGGCTCCTATTTTCTCTCTTCTTCCTTCTTTCACTGTCTGAGAGGGACAACAACAGCCATGCATGGAGGCTTCGGCCATGGCTGGTTCTAGAGATGTTTGCTGGGCCGATCGGTCCACTCGCAAGCATTGTTATCAAGTTCGACAAGCGAGCAAGCCCATGGCACTATGCTGTCTGCGCATCCATCCGAGCAGGCATAATGTTAGCAACTGGAATAGCCATGTCCTTATGTAGAGGTGGTGGCGGCATCTGGCGATGGCACTATCCACTCGAACATTATTACGAGAGTCCTAGCTTGCACAAGGGTGTCGAAGCTACAACACGCACGATGGCCATGTCAAGGGTGGTTAGGATGATGGCCCGCAACTTCGTGGGCTGCGGTGCCCGTCGAACCAACCGGATGCCATAGAATCCTCTTAGGATATCGTAGCAATCCCTTGGGATGTCATAAAATGATGTCAAACTAGATTATAGGACCTATTTGGATACCAAGATATCATAGAATTCCCTTAAAATATCATAAAATTCCCTTGGGAGGTCATAGAATGGTACCAAACCTAATTTTAGGACTTACTTGGAAACCAAGATATCATAGAATCCCCTTAAGATATTATATAATCCCCTCGGGATGCCATAAAATGGTGCAAAACCTTATTATAGGACCTATTTAGATACCAAGCTATCGTAGAAACCCCTTAGGATGTCATAGAATTCCTTTGGAATATTATAAAATGGTATCAAACATGATTGTATAACCTATTTAGATATCAAGATATCATATAATCTCCTTAGAATGTCATATAATCCTCTCGGAAAATCATAGTGTTGCCCAGGTGGCCTCCCAAGAGGGGGGTGAATTGGGATTATAAAAAATTTTAGCAAGTATGTGCAATTTTAAATCCTTTTAGTATTGTGGTGAACAATGCAATGCGGAAGCAAGGAAATAAATGCAATGAACTTAAACAAGCACAATCACAAACACAAGAAATTTAGAGTGGTTCGGAGCAACCCGCTCCTACGTCCACTACCCAAGCACCACTTTGAATTTTCACTATATCCCCTACCGGAATACAGTCGGATTATTTTAACAGGCTCACAATCCAAACCTATACACTTTGGTTTTACCAGGATCACCAAAGAAAACCCTCACTTGGTTTTAACACAAGCTAACCAAGAACCTAAATCCCTTTGGTTTTTAGAACCGGGCTCACCAAAGAAACCCAAACTTAGGTTATTATAGGATCACCTAAAAACCTTTAATACACTCTCAAGACATAGCCCCTTGCTGTTCTTAGAGAGAAGATAAGATAAATCAAATGTATAAAGCAACTTTACAATAAACCAAATTTGTTTGAATGTTGCCGACGAAGATCAAATCGAAGCTTAGCTTTCAATGCTCTTGAATGCTCTTCAAGCTGCTTCTTTACTTCTTCAAAATGTTGGATTCAAGAATGAAAGTCAGTTGGTGAAGCTTTGAATCCTTTTTTGAATGCTCTTGAAGTGAGTTGGTGAAAGACTTGAAAACTCTTTAACTTCCAAAGAATAATCAATGAATAATCTATCAAAAATTGATTAAACCTTTATAAATACTCCCTTTTATAGTTTTCAATCAAAACTAGCTGTTGTAGGGCCTAGGAAACTGAAATAGTGCCGTTGGAGGGCTTTTGAAGTTCAAAAATAAGATTCTGCAACTAGCCATTAGACTGCAAAAACCCATCACTCGAGTCGACTCGAGGTCCATGAGTTGGCTTGAAGTCTCAAACAATCCAAAAAAAGTTTTGTGTGAGTCGGCTCTTCTGGGTTGAGTCGGCTCGAACTCTCAATCAATAGGAAATCAAATTCTGCATGAGTTAGCTCTTCAAGGCTAAGTCGGCTCGAAGTCACAGTCACAAACAAAACAAACTCTGGATGAGTCAGCTCTTCTGGGCTTGAGTTGGCTCGAGGTCTCAATCACCAAAAACATGAGTTCTTCATCAAGTCGGCTCTTAAGGCTTGAGTCGGCTCGAGGTTCTGAAACTCTGAAATTTTTGTGCCATGCCAAAATAGGAGTCGACTCTTGATTCATGAGTCAGCTCTTACAAAAATTCTTCTTATGCATTCAAATTTCTCCAAACTTTTTCAATTCAAGATTTCAACAAGAGCAAGTCTTCCAAGAAGCTTCAAAGAGCTTACCAAACAAATTCTAACCTACTTAGTCTTATTTTTACAATTTTAGAGCCCTTTTTACAAGATTACATACATGAAGAATTAGGGCTTTACAACTTGAAGTATGCAAGAGTTCATACAATGTTGGAATACTTTTCAACTAGATAGAAAAACAACTGAACTAAAGATATATACTTTCTGCAAAACTTCTTGAATAATTAAAAGAATTAGTAAGCATACATGATCTAATATTTTGTAATCATCAAAATCATTCCAGGGATCAACAATCTTTCCCTTTTTGATGATGACAAAACACTGGGCATGAAAAGATTTAAAACACTTTACAATTACTATGTATCATATTCACATGTATTAAAAAGTATATCAACACAAATAAAGTGTCAAGTTGTTGTTGAAGTGAAGAGTATCAAAACAATATATCATTGTATCATTCATGCACTAAGTATCAAATCATCACAATACTAACTTTGCATTCGAAATAATTTTTAACAAAAGCTTAACAAAAGCTCTCCCTTTCTTATATAACTATACTCTTCTTCACATTTTCATGCTCAACTCATTTTTCATGCTCATCTCCCTCTTTTTCATATTTCATGCTCATCTCCCCCTTTTTGTCATCAACATAAAAGTATATAATTTAGGGAGAACATTCATTCACAAACTAAATCAATCACAATCATTCAAACATGTATCAAGTGAAACATAAGAAAAGATATATATATATATATATATATATATATATATATATATATATATATATATATATATATATATATATATATATATATATATATATATATATATATATATATATATATATATATATAAAGTGTCAGTACAAAGATGATACATTACAAGAGTGCCAAAGCACACCAAAAATAGTATCACAAACAACAACAGGAAATACTAAACAATAAATCCTAAAAATCAAAAGGATGGACTAGGCTCATCATCACTAGGTTCATCTTCACTAGAAGAAGAACCAACCTCTAAAATACCAGGAGCAGGTTTAAATTTAGGGAACCTAGGTCTGAGATCCCTAAGTCTAGTCCTAACAGGAGCTGAAGTCTTAGAAGTTCTAGGTTTAGATTTAGTTGGAGGCTCAGAGGAAATCAAGATAGGTGTCGGCCATCCAGAAGGAGGAACATCAGATAATGCAATGGTGCTGGTAGTCGATAGAATCTGCATCATAGGAGTATCCGGTACACTAGTGCTCAGACCCTGAGTATCAGTACCAAGCCCAACAAGAGTAGTAACTATAGTAGGAATATCAGTAGAATGCTCTGCTTCTCCCTGTCCACAGTCAGTATCATGAATATCAGATCCTACTGAAGATGGAGGAGATGCAGAATGACTGGCTATCCTGATTTACTGAAGAATAGATAGAATCTCCTGGAAGCCATCTCTCATCTCAGTCTGAAGTGCCAATATCCTAGCATCTATTTCTGCCCTGCCTCTCTATAGAGTAGAGATCTCATCCAGAATCAGCTGCAACCTGCTATCATCACCTGAACCATCAGCAGTAGATCCTCTCACAGGTGAATGAGATGTAGAAGGAGCTGGCTCCGAAGGTCCAGCCTCATCAGCCTGTGGCTCAACCTCAGTATCCTGTGCATGTCCTGTCTGGTCATCGTCACCTAACTCCTCATATGAATGTGTCGCTGGTAGTCCTGAAGTCTTCTTGATCTAGTATCCATCAACCTTCAGGGATCCCATCCTGATCAATGACTTAACATTATATATGTCTGTATGAAGTAATGGCCTGCTATCCTCACCAGACAAATCTACTTATACATCCTGAAAGAGCAGTGTGAATACCATACCATAAGGAAGACATGCTCGTGCCCTATAAGCAGCTTCCCTTATTTGGGAAATCATGATATAAGGTAAGTTGAGGGCCTCCCCCTCAACCAGACATCTCATAAATAACAGATCCCTCTCACTCACCCAGTCAAACCTACCAATCCTGGGTAGAAAAATACGACTGATGATATTATGAATCAACCTCATTTCCAAAGAAAGTTGATTAGCCCTGACATGTATAACACCAGTAATATCATTCCTCTCAAGAATTATCCTCAAAGTCTTCTGTTTTTCCTTCAATATCAAAAAGCTCTCTCCTTCCTTAGGTATTTGAAGAATGTCACTTTATTTTTGCTCATTTATCTCAATATGCTTCCCTTTCACAATTGATTCTACATGAAATGCACCAAGGGACATATTTTCAAAGAATTATCTTACTAGATTTGGAAATGTAGGTAAATTCAACATACAAAATGATTTCCATCCTTGTGCATTGAGCCAATCACCAACTCTCAAATTTTCTTGCTCTAAAAAAGTAAAATCAACACAATGTACGAAAGTAACTTGTCTATTACCCATAAGAACAACCTGTCTTGGAGCTTCCGGAGCCTCTTCATGTTCTTCTTGTGGCTCTACCGTGGGATTTGAAGTATCAAGCCTCCTCTTGGTTCATCTCTCCCCTGTTACGGTCTGCACAACCCTCTTAGGTTTCTTCCCTACGGCTTTCTTAGGTGCCATTATGGTTGGATTAGGATTTAGGAGAGGTTTGGAGGAGTTCCAAGGCTTTTCCTAGGTTTGGAATAGGGAATGGTTGGAATAGAATAAGAAAGGCAGAAGAAAATGAATTTTGAAACCTAATGATACCCTATTTAAAAAAGTTCAGCCCGACTCTTGAGTCAGCTCGACAGAGTAGCAAGGTGCTCGAGTCGGCTCGAGCAAAAATCAAGGTTAAAGCTCAGAAAACTAAAAAATAAAATTCTATAGGTTCCTTAGCACTAGAAAAGGTGGTCATAAGTTCTAAAGTGAGTTTTGAAACATCTAGATAATTTTTCCTTATTTTTGAAAAATTAAATCAAGAACTCTTAATATGGGTCACATGGACCTAACTCACCTCTAATCTTTTCGAATCTATCTTGGCTAAGAGGTTTGGTAAAAATATCAGCAAGTTGATCTTCTGTAGGTACAAATTCTAATTCTATAATATTATTCAAAACATGGTCTCTAATGAAATGATGTCTAATTTTAATATGCTTGGTTCTAGAATGCTGAATTAGATTTTTAGATAAGTTAATAGCACTAGTGTTATCACATTTAATAAAAATCTTAGACTGGATAACACCATAATCTTCTAGCCGTTGCTTGATCCATAATACTTGTGCACAACAGCTTCCCGCAGCCACATACTCTGCCTCAGCAGTAAACAGTGCTACAGAGTTCTGTTTACGGCAGTGCCATGAAATCAAGTTGACATCTAGAAATTGACAAGTACCACTTGTACTTTTTCTATCAATTTTATAGCCACTATAATCAGCATCAAAATAACTAATTAACTTTAAAGATGAATGCTTAGAATACCACAATCCTATATTATATGTGCCTTTAAGATACTTAATGATTCTTTTAACAGCAATAATGTGTGACTCTTTTGTATTTGATTGAAAACGTGCACACATACAAACACTAAAAAGAATATCAAGTCTACTGGCAGTTAAATAAAGTAAAGAACCAATCATACCTCTATACAATTTTTGATCAATAGTTGCGCCATTTTCATCTTTATCAAGTCTGCATGCAGGATTCATGGATGTTCCAACTTCTTTGCTTGATTCCATGCTAAACTTTTTGATAATCTCTTTAATATATTTGGCCTGGTTGATTAGAATCCCTTCCTTTGATTGTTTAATTTGAAGCCCGAGGAAGTAGCTTAGCTCACCCATTAAACTCATTTCGAATTCACCCTGCATTAACTTAGCAAAATCTTGACACAAAGATTCATCGGTAGATTCAAATATTATATCATCAACATAAATTTGAACAACCAAAATGTCATCATTTTTCTTTTGAATAAATAAAGTAGTATCAACACTACCTCTTATAAAATCATTTTTGATTAAAAACTTGCTTAATCTATCATACCAAGCTCTAGATACCTGTTTAAGACCATATAAAGCTTTATTCAACTTGAAAACATGATTTGGAAAAGTGTGATCGATAAAACCAGGTGGTTGTTCGACAAAAACTTCTTCAGATAGAAAATCATTTAGAAAAGCACTCTTTACATCCATCTGAAATAATTTAAAGTTCATAAAACATGCATATGCCAAGAGTAATCTAATAGCCTCTAGCCTAGCTACTGGTGCATAGGTCTCATCAAAATCTATTCCCTCTTCTTGATTGTAACCTTGAGCCACCAGTCTAGCCTTGTTTCTAATCATATTACCTTGCTCATCTAGCTTGTTTCTATAAACCCATCTAATGCCTATAACAAGATAGTCATTTGATCTTTCTACAAGTATCCAAACATTATTTCTCCTGAATTGGTTTAACTCATCATGCATAGCTAACATCCAATTATGGTCGGTTTCAGCTTCTTCTATAGTGTGTGGTTCTACATGAGATACAAAAGCAATCAAATCATGTGCATCCATATGTGAAGCTCTAGTTCTAACACCTTGAGATGGATCTCAAGTTCTTTAGGATGTGAGTGTACATACCTCCATTCTTTTGGTATATCTTCATGATCTTTGCTTACCTCTTCTTCATGTTGTTCACTTGTTTGCTTATCTTTGATAGATATCCATGTTCAAATGAAAATGCATCATCATCAGCACAATCTTCTTTTCTAGAAGATATTATGTCAGTTTCATTGAAAACAACATAAATTGATTCTTCCACAGTTAAAGCTCTTTTATTAAAAACTCGATAGGCTTTGCTATTTAGAGAATAACCAAGAAATATAGTCTTATCGAATTTTTCATCAAACTTACCAAGATTATCTTTACCATTATTAAGAACAAAACATTTGCAACCAAAAACATGAAAGTAATTGATATTAGGCTTTCTATTATTCCACAATTCATAGGAGGTTTTTCTTATAATAGGTCTAATCAAAACTCTGTTTAAAATATAGCAAGTAGTATTTACAGCTTCTGTCCAAAAGTATTTTAGAAGATTTCCTTTACAAAGCATTGTTCTAGACATTTCTTCCAAAGTTCTATTCTTTCTCTCTACAACATCATTTTGCTGTGGTGTTCTAGGAGTGGAGAAGTTGTGATCAATACCATGCTTTGTGCAAAAGTAATCAAAATGTTGATTTTTAAATTTTATACCATGATCACTACGAATAGAAACAACAGAAAGATTTTTCAAGTTGGAAACTCTTTTGTAAAACTTTTTGAATACTTTAAAAGTTTCATCTTTATGTGCAATGAACAAAATCCAAGTGTATCTTGAAAAATCATCTACAATCATAAGGCCATACTTTATACCACCTAGGCTTGTTATCCTAGTAGGTCCAAAGAGATCCATGTGAAGTAGCTCTAAGGGTCTAGTAGTATTGTAGTAGAAACAATATTTTTGGATTTAAAACTCCCTCTCACTTGCTTTCTTAATTGACATGCATCACAGATATAATCGAAATTTACTTTAAATTTTGGTAGACCTTTAACTAAATCTTTTGAAATAAGCTTTGCAATAGTATCCATACTGGCATGTCCAAGTCGTCTATGCCATAGTAAATTTAATTCCTTTCTCTTATCATTCACTACCACAAGACTTGTATTGCTTGACATAGCTAGATCATTAAGATCTACTACATAAATATTACCAAGTCTATGTCCAATGAACTTTGTACTAGAGTCAAGAGGATCAACTACTATACACATTGAAGACTTGAAGAAAATATTAAAACTAATATCACAGAATTGGCTGATGCTTAAAAGATTATGCTTTAATTTCTCTACAAGTAGTACATTCTCAATATCATAGAGTAGGAGTAATTTTTATTTTATTAATACCGATTATCTTCCTTTGTGATTATCACCAAAGGTTACCACGCCACCATCCTTTTGTTTTAGGATGAAGAATTGATCAATATCACCCATCATGTGTCTTGAACAACGCTATCAAGGTACCATCTTTTCTTTGCATTTATGGCTACAAGATATCCCTGCAAATCAATCAAGTAATGGATTTAGGTACCTAAGCTTTCTTGGATCCTTGCAAGTTAGTAGAATTGGTTCCTTTTGGAACCCAAATTTTCTTAATTTTTTTATTGCCATTATATTTCAAATGACATTCAACTGCTTTGTGACCAATATTATTACAAGCATAGCAGATAATTTTTGGCTTTGAATAAAAAGTATATGATGATGCAAACTTAAGTCTATATTGCTTAGATGTAATGAACTTAGGAGCATACGATGTGGATGCAGAAAACTTATTTGAATTTGAACAATTATAACCGATTTCAAACTTGCTATTTGAATCTCTTTGATCTTTCAAAATCAGTTCAAGTTTGTTAGAGCTTAAAGTTAACTTTTCAACCAATGGTTTAAGTTTTTGAACTTCTTTTTGCAAATCAGTATTTTCATTTTGTAAAGTTTTATTCTTTTCAAGTTCTTCCTTTTCAAACTGAATAGTTTTAAGTTTTTTACATGTCAAATTTAATTCTCTTTGTAAAATCTTGTTTCTTTCATCAATTTCATTTTTATCTTTTTTGAAAGTATCATAAGTATTTTTTTAAATTTTGATTTTTAAACCATCCTTTTTGTATTCAATTAATAGTTCACAAAAGGCATTATGCAACTCATCATAAGTAGAATCTAAGTTAGGTTCAGAAGTTGTTACCTCATCTTCCAAACCCATAAGACAAATTTGAGCCATCTTTGTTGTATCTTCTTCTTCGATTGATGTAGATTCATCATTATCGCTCCACGCTGTAGCATTGCTTTCTTTTTCTTTTGCTTGAACAACTTCTTCTTGAATTCTGGACAATCAGGACGTATGTATCCTGGCTTCTTGCATCCATAACAAATTGGAGTTTGATCTTTGTCCTTGTCATTTTCTTTGTCTTTTTCTTTTTCCTTTCCAAATTCTCCTCTTCTAAATTACTTTCTCCATCTATTTGTTCTTCTTCTGCCCATAAATCTCTTAAATGTTCTCATAACTAGGGTGAATTCGTCATCTTCCATATCATCATCAGAAGTTTTTGAATTTCCATCTTTGTCCTCTTCTGTTGCTTTAAAAGCAATGGCCTTCTTCTTCTTTGAGTCTTCTTCTATTCTTTGCTGCATAGCTAACTCATGAGTGATCAATGAACCCAGCAGCTCATACAATGGTAGGGTATTTAAGTCCTTTACCTCTTGAATTGCTGTAACTTTCGCTTCCCATTTATCTGGCAAAGATCTCAAAACCTTTTGGACTAGATCAGCATTAGTATAAGTCCTACCAAGACTTTTAAAACCATTTATGATATCAGTGAAACGAGTATACATAGCAGATATAGTTTCATCTGGATCCATTTTGAACAATTCATAATTGTGCACAAGAAGATTGATTTTTGAAGTCTTAACTTGTGATGTGCCCTCGTGTGTGATCTCAAGTTTATCCCAGATTTTTTTAGCAGAATTGCAAGTAAAAATTATGTTAAACTCATTTGGATCCAAAGTGCAATAAAGTAAATTCATAATTTTGGCATTCAGCTCGGCCAATTTCATATCATTCTCGTTCCATTCCTCTTTCGGTTTGGGAACCTCAATATCATTAATTCTAATGGTGGGTGTGTGAGGTCCTTTTAGAATTATTTTTTCATAAATGAAAGTCTACGGCTTGAATGTATATTTTCATCCTAGCCTTCCAATATGTATAATTAATTCCAGTAAAAAGTGGAGGTTGATTTGTGGATTGGCCTTCGGCCAAGGAGGTGCTCATGAGATGTGCCATCAATCTTTACTCTAAGAAATTTTTAGAGACTCTACTCTGATACCACTTGTTGCCCAAGTGGCTTCCCAAGAGGGGGGTGAATTGGGATTATAAAAATTTTACCAAGTATGTGCAATTTAAAATCCTTTTAGTATTGTGGTGAACAATGCAATGCGGAAGCAAGCAAATAAATGAAATGAACTTAAACAAGCACAATCACAAACATAAGAAATTTAGAGTGGTTCGGAGCAACCCGCTCCTACGTCCACTACCCAAGCACCACTTGGAATTTCCACTATATCCCCTACCAGAATACAGTCGGATTATTTTAATAGGCTCACAATCCAAACCTATACACTTTGGTTTTAACAGGATCACCAAAGAAAACCCTCACTTGGTTTTAACACAGGCTAACCAAGAACCTAAATCCCTTTGATTTTTAGAACCGGACTCACCAAAGAAACCCAAACTTAGGTTTTAATAGGCTCACCTAAAAACCTTTAATACACTCTCAAGACACAGCCCCTTGCTGTTCTTAGAGAGAAGATAGGATAAATCAAATGTATAAAGCAACTTTACAACAAACCAAATTTATTTTAGTGTTGCCGATGAAGATCAAATCAAAGCCTAGCTTTCAATGCTCTTGAATGCTCTTCAAGCTACTTCTTTACTTCTTTAAAATGTTGGATTCAAGAATGAAAGTCAGTCGGTGAAGCTTTGAATCCTTTCTTGAATGCTCTTGAAGTGAGTTGGTGAAAGACTTGAAAACTCTTTAACTTCCAAAGAATAATCAATGAATAATCTATCAAAAATTGTTTAAACCTTCATAAATACTCCCTTTTATAGTTTTCAATCAAAACTAGCTGTTGTAGGGCCTAGGAAACTGAAATAGAGCCATTGGAGGGCTTTTGAAGTTCAAAAATGAGATTCTGCAACTAGCCGTTAGACTGCAAAAACCCGTCACTCGAGTCGACTCCTGGTCCATGAGTCGGCTCGAAGTCTCAGACAATCCAAAAAAAGTTTTGTGCGAGTCGGCTCTTCTGGGTTGAGTCGGCTCGAACTCTCAATCAATAAAAAATCAAATTCTGCATAAGTCGGCTCTTCAAGGCTGAGTCGGCTCGAAGTCACAGTTACAAACAAAACAAACTCTGGACAAGTCGGCTCTTCTGGGCTTGAGTCGGCTCGAGGTCTCAGTAACCAAAAACATAAATTCTTCATCGAGTCGGCTCTTAAGGCTTGAGTCAGCTCGAGGTTCTGAAACTCTGAAATTTTTATGCCATGCCAGATAGGAGTCAGCTCTTGATCCATGAGTCGGCTCTTACAAAAATTCTTCTTATGCATTCAAACTTCTCCAAACATCTTCAATTCAAGATTCCAACAAGAGCAAGTCTTCCAAGAAGCTTCAAAGAGCTTACCAAACAAATTCTAACCTACTTACTCTTTTTTTATAATTTTAGAGCCCTTTTTACAAGATTACATACATGAAGGATTAGGACTTTACAACTTGAAGTATACAAGAGTTCATACAATGTTGGAATACTTTTCAACTAGATAGAAAAACAACTAAACTAAAGATATATACTTTTCTGCAAAATTTCTTGAATAATTAAAAGAATTAGTAAATCATACATGCTCCAATATTTTGTAATCATCAAAATCATTCCAGGGATCAACACATAGAATGGTGTCAAACCTGATTATAGGACCTATTTGGATACCAATGTATCATACAATCCCCTTAGGATATCATAAAATTTCCTTGAAATATCATAAAATGATGTCAAATCTGATTTTGGAACATATTTGGATAACAGGATGCCATAGAATCCCCTTAGGATATCATAGAAACCATTTTGAATGTCATAAAATGGTGCCAAACATAATTTTAGGACCTATTTAGATACCAGGATCTCATAAAATTTTCTTAGGATATCATAGAATCATCTTGGGATGTCATAAAATGGCATCAAACCTGATTCTAGGACCTGTTTGAATACCAAAATGACATACAATTCTCTTAGGTTATCATAGAACCCTATTGGGATGCTATAAAAAGATGCCAAGCCTAATTTGAGACCTATTTAGAAACGAGAATGTCATAAAATGTTCTCAAAATGTCATAGAATCTTCTTGGAATGTCATAAAATGGTTCCTAACCTGATTTTGGAACATATTTAGATACCAGAATATCATGAATCTTTTCAAGATATCATAAAATCTTATTTGGATGTTATAAAATTATGTCAAACCTAATTTTGGGACCTATTTGGTTACCAAAATATAATAAAATCTTCATGGAATGTTATAGAATCTTCTTAGGATATCATAAAATAGTACCAAATATAATTTTGAAACTTATTTGGATACCAAAAAATTATAGAATTTTCTTAGGATATCATAGAATCTTCTTGGAATGTCATAAAATAATGTAAAATATAATTTTGGGACCTATTTGGACATCATAATATTATAAAATCTTTATATTATGTTATAAAATCTTCTTAGGATGTCATAAAATAGTACCAAACATGATTTTTGGATCTATTTAGATACCAAAATATCATAGAATCCCTTTAGGATATCATAAAATCTACTTGAGATGTCATAATATGATACCAAATATGATTTTGGGATCTATTTAGATATAGAATATCATAAAATATTCATAGGATATCATAAAATCCCTCTAGGATGTCATAAAATGATATCAAACATAATTTTAGAATCCATTTAGATATCAAAATGTCATAAAATCTTCATATAATATCATAAAATTCCTTTAGGATGTCATAAAATGGTGTAAAACATAATTTTAAAACCTGTTTGGATACCAGAATATCATAGAATCTTCTTAGAATATCGTAGAATTTTTTTGGAATGCCATAAAATGGTATCAAACATGATTTAGGGACCTATTTCGATACCCGAATATCATAAAATCTCTTGAGGATTTTATAGAAATCCCTTGGAATGCCATAAAATAGTGTCAAACCTGATTTTGGAACTTATTTGGATACCAGGATGTCATAGAATTTTCTTTGGATATCATAGAATCCTCTTAGAATGTCATAAAATGATGTCAAACCTGATTTTAGGATCTATTTAGATACTAGATATTATAAATTTCGTTAGGATATCATAGAATTCTCTTGAGATATCATAAAATGGTGCCAAAGATGATTTGGGACCTATTTTGATATCAAGATATCATAAAATCTTCTTAGGATGTTATAGAATCCTCTTGGAATGTCATAAAATGATGCCAAACCCAATTTTGAAACATATTTAGATACCAGAATATTAAAATCCTCTTAAAATGTAGTAAAATTTTTTGGGGATATTATAAAATGGTGCCAAATTTGATTTTGGAATCTATTTTGATATTGAAATATCATAGAATCCCTTTGGGATGTCTTAAAATAGTGTCAAACCTAATTTTGTGACTTATTTGGATACTTGAATATCATAAGATTTTCTTAGAATATCATAGAATTTTCTTGGGATATCATAAAATGATGCTAAACATAATTTTGAAAAATATTTGAATACTAAAAGGTCATAGAATCTCCTTAAGATGTCATAGAATTTCTTTGTGACGTCATAAAATAGTGTCAAACATGATTTTATATATATTTGGATATCGGGATATCATAAAATCTTCTTAAGATGTCATAAAAGTCTATTAGAATGTTATTAAATAGTATCAAACATGATTTTAGAATCTATTTGGATACCATAATGTCAAAGAAATCCCTTAGAATATCATAGAATCTCTTTGGGATGTCATAAAATAGTATAAAATCTAATTTTGGAATCTATTTAGATACCAGAATGTTATAAAATCCTCCGAGGATGTCATAATATCATAGAAACCCTTTGGGATGTCATGAAATATTGTAAAATCCAATTTTGGGACCTATATAGATACCAAAATGTTATAAAATCTCCTTAGGATATCGTAGAATCCTCTTGGAATTTCATAAATAGTAACAAACCCAATTTTGAAACATATTTGGAAACCAAAATATCATAGAATCTTCTTGGAATGTAATAAAATGGTATCAAACATGATTTTGGAACATATTTAGATACCAGAATGTCATAAAATCAACTTTGAAAGTCATAAAATGGTACCAAATTGGATTTTGGGATCTATTTGGATACCAAAATATCATAAAATCTTCTTACGATATTATAGAATCTCATTGAGATATCATAAAATGGTGTCGAACCAGATTTTGTGACCTATTTAGATACCAAAATATCATAGAATTGTCTTAGAATGTTATAAAATCTCCTTGAGATGTCATAAAATGGTGTCAAATATAATTTTTGAACCATTTAGATACCAAAATGTCATAAAATCCCCTTAAGATATCATTGAATCATCTTATGATGTCATAAAATGGTATCAAATCTAATTAAAATATCATAGAATCTCCTTAGGATATTATAGAATCTTCTTGGGATGTCATAAAATAGTTTTAAACCCAATTTTGGGATATATTTAGATACCAAAATGTTATAAAATCTTATTGAAATGTCATAAAATGGTGTCAAACCCGATTTTAGGATATATTTGGATACCAAAATATCTTTAAATCCTCTTAGAATATCATAGAATCCTCTTATAATATTATAAAGTTTTCTTGGGATATCATAAAATGATGTTAAACCTAATTTGGAACTTATTTAGATACTAGAATGTCATACAATTTTCTTAGAATATTGAAGAACCCCTTGGGATGCCATAAAATGATGCCAAACTTAATTTTGGAACCTATTTGGATATCAAAATGCCATAAAATCTTTTCAAGATATCATAAAATAATGTTAAACCTGATTTTGAGATCTATTTGGATACCAGAATGTTATAAGATCTTCTTAGAATATCATAAAATCTCCTTGGAATGTCATAAAATAATGTCAAACCAAATTTTGGGATCTATTTGGATACTATAATATCATAAAATCTTCATAGGATATCATAGAATCTTCTTAAGATGTCATAAAATGATGTCAAACAAGATTTTAGGACCTATTTAGATACCAGAATATTATAGAATTCTCTTAGAATATCATAGAATTTTCTTGGGATATCATAAAATGGTGCCAAAAATAATTTTAGAACCTATTTGAATACCAGAATATCATAAAATCTCATTAAGATATCATAAAAATCTCTTGGAATGCCATAAAATGATATGAAATATGATTTTGAAACCTATTTGGATACCAAAATGTCATAGAATACCTTTAAGATGCCATGGAATCCCTTGAAATGTCATAAAATGATATCAAACCTAATTTTGTGATATATTTGGAAACTAGAATGTCATAAAATCCCTTCGTGATACCATAACATTCTCTTGGAATGTCATAAAATGGTGCCAAACATGATTTTGGAACCTATTTAGATACCAGAATATTATAGAATCCTTTTAGAATATTATAGGATTTTCTTAGGATATCATAGAATCCTCTTGGGATATTATAAAATGGTGTCATACCCGATTTTGGAACCTATTTGGATTCCAGAATGTTATAGAATCCTCTTAGACTGTCATAAAATGGTGCCTAACCCGATTTTGGAATATATTT
Organism: Areca catechu; assembly: GCA_021397845.1. Classification (NCBI taxonomy): domain Eukaryota; kingdom Viridiplantae; phylum Streptophyta; class Magnoliopsida; order Arecales; family Arecaceae; genus Areca; species Areca catechu. The sequence goes on from CM038050.1 coordinate 159,846,976, forward strand.
GGATACCAGAATGTCATAGAATCCACTTATAACGTTATAGAATTTTCTTGTGATGTTCTAAAATTAAGCCAAACATGATTTTTGGAACTTATTTAGATACCAGAATATTATCGAGTCCCCTTAGGATATCATAGAACTCCCTTGAAATATCATAAAATGGTGACAAGCCTGATTTTGTGACTTATTTAGATACTAGAATATCATAAAATTCTTTTAGGATGTCATAGAACCCTCTTGGAATGTCATAGAACCCACTTGGAATGGTGCCAAACATGGAATAGTACCTAATGTGGCGGGACCGCTGATGTGGGGGAATCGACAGGCACCACGTCAGGGGGAGACGCCGTGTCAATCCTCTAATTCGGACTCCACTACCGAGCTGAGCTGAGCTCCCTTGAGACAGCGAGCCGAGCTCCGTCCTCCGCCAGGTCGAGCCCGCAAGCTCGGGATGCCTAGGCCGGAGCTGCATTCCGCCCTCCAGAGCGAGACCCTCAGAGGTTTGAGCCCTATGGTCGGAGTCGAGCTCAGCACTCCTCTGCCACGTGGAGCCTCTCCGAGCATGAGCCCTCTAGACCGGGCCCGCACTCTGCCCTCCAAAATGAGACCCTTAAGGTTTGAGCCCTGTGGTCGAAGTCGAGCTCAGCACTCCTCCGCCACGTGGAGCCTCTCCAAGCACGAGCCCTCTGGATCGGGCCCGCATTTCGCCCTCCAGAGCGAGACCCTCGGAGGTTTAAGCCCTGTGGTCGGAGTCGAGCTCAGCACTCCTCCACCATGTGGAGCCTCTCCAAGCACGAGCCCTCTGGACCGGGCCCGCACTCCGCCCTCCAGAGAGAGACCCTCGAAGGTTTGAGCCCTGTGGTCGGAGTCGAGCTCAACACTCCTCCGCCACGTGGAGCCTCTCCGAGTGTGAGCCCTCTAGATAGTGCCCGCACTCCGCCCTCTAGAGTGAGACCCTCGGAGGTTTGAGCCCTGTGGTTGGAGTCGAGCTCAGCACTCCTCCGTCATGTGGAGCCTCTCCAAGCGCGAGCCCTCTGGACCGGGCCCGCACTCCGCCCTCCAGAGCGAGACCCTCGGAGGTTTGAGCCCTGTGGTCGGAGTCGAGCTCAGCACTCCTCCGCCATGTGGAGCCTCTCCGAGCACGAGCCCTCTGGACCGGGCCCGCATTCCGCCCTCCAGAGTGAGACCCTCGGAGGTTTGAGCCCTAAGATCGGAGTCGAGCTCAGCACTCCTCCACCACATGGAGCCTCTCTGAGCGCGAACCCTCTGGACCGGGCCTGCACTCCGCCCTCCAGAGTGAGACCCTCGAAGATTTGAGCCCTGTGGTCGAAGTCGAGCTCAGCACTCCTCTGCCACGTGGAGCCTCTCCGAGCGCGAGCCCTCTAGACCGGGCCCGCAATCCACCCTCCAGAGCGAGACCCTCGGAGGTTTGAGCCATGTGGTCGGAGTCGAGCTCAGCACTCCTCCGCCATGTGGAGCCTCTCCGAGCGCTAGCCCTCTGGACCGGGCCCGCACTCCGCCCTCTAAAGCGAGACCCTCAAAGGTTTGAGCCTTGTGGTCGGAGTCGAGCTCAGCACTCCTCCGCCACGTGGAGCCTCTCCGAGCACGAGCCCTCTGGACCAAGCCCGCACTCCACCTTTTAGAGCGAGACCCTTAGAGGTTTGAGCCCTATGGTCGAAGTCGAGCTCAGTACTCCTCCGCCATGTGGAGCCTCTTCGAGCGCGAGCCCTCTGGATCGGGCCCGCACTCCGCCCTCCACCAAGATGACCCTGCAAGCTCGGGGCATCTAGATCGGAGCGAACCCTGCCATTCCAGCTTAGCCCCGGCTCGGACATGGACCCCGCTAGCCCAGAACACCGGCGAACCGCCCGAGGACTACACTGGAACACCTCCCAGACCGTACTAACTGCCTGCAGCCGCCGGTTATACTGGAAAAGGGAGAAGCACACTGATCGAGATGCCACGCTCCTCACCAACTGCCTGGATCATCCGAGAGAGGAGGCTAACCGGAAGATTTGAATCCCGGGGGTGGCAGCCCACCGTTCGAGGTACTGCCAGGTTTCCCGAATGAGGCGACCGAGAGGAGTGTCGGAGCACATGACAGCTCCCCTTATCATGAATCAGGAAAGGCTTCTCGGGACACTACCGCACGCACCTGACAGCCCGGTGGAGATCCCGAGGCGAACGCCCAACGGTAACCTAGTTTGCAACAAACTTGGAGGTAACACAACAATACCAAAAAACACAAGAAAAAAAAACATAACAGAGAAAAAAGAAAAAAAAAAAAGGAGTGCGAGCCCTACCAGGAAGAGGGGCATGGCACCATCAGCATTCCAGAGCAAGGTCGAGAAGAAGGGCCACACAGAGACTCCCTCTAACCAGGCCGCACTTCTGTCGACATACTTGTGACTCACTTCTACACAACACACACTCCTCCTCGTATGGAGTCCATCAAGAGGGGCTCGACCAGGAGGATCTGTTTTCCTGGATCATCACTAACTTGACCGTCAGAGTGGCCCTGCCGGAAACCCCGGCCTAAGTCACTAACCCTTATTTTGCAGGCTCAGGACCAGAGGACCGTCATCCAGCGAAGGGAGTGCACTCCGGCACCGGCAGCTACGGGCCACGACGATCTTGGCAGCAACAGTGCCAAACATGATTTTAGGACCTGTTTGGATACCAAAATGTAATAGAATTTTCTTAGGATATCATAAAACTCTCTTGTGATGTCAACTTGATTTTGGAATCTATTTGGATACCAGAATATCCTAGAATCCTCTTAAGATGTCGTAGAACTCCTTTGGGATATCATAAAATAGTGTCAAACTTAATTTTGGGACCTATGTGGATGCTAAGATGTTATAAAATCTTTTTGAGATGTCATAGAATCTTCTTATACTGTCATAAAATGATGCCAAACCTAATTTTGAGATCTATTTAGATATTTGAATGTCATTGAATATTCCTAGGATATCATAGAATCTCCTTGGAATGTTATAAAATGGTGTCAAACATATTTTTGGACCTATTTGGATACTAGAATGTCATAAAATCTCCTTAGGATATCATAGAACTCTCTTGGAATATTATAAAATGATGCCAAACCTAATTTTAGAACCTATTGGGATACTAGGATATCGTAGAATTCCATTAGGATATTATAAAATCTTCTTTGGCTATCATAAGACAGTATCAAACATAATTGTGGAACCTATTTAGATACTAGGATGTCATAGAATTTTCTTGGAATATCATAAAATAGTGCCAAACTAATTTTGGGACCTATTTGGATAGCAAGATGACATTCTTATATACAAAACCTACAAAAAGACTATTTTGGGTTGGGTGCACAATATACAGCGATTAGCATTTTCTTATCTCCCAGTTACAAGAAGTGTCTTGGAACATGGACATTGATAAAGATGAAGTGTTGAACAAAAAATCTCTTAAAGAAGGGCATTAAATATTTATCAACAAGTTTTAATATATGAAAGTATATAATGTACTTTTTTTAATCTTAACTTATAAATAAAATGTGGCCTCGGAATTATATTCTTATATACAAAACTGGCAAGGAAAATCTCCTCTACCTCCCAGCATCAAAAACTGGAGAAGAGTAACTAGGTTTTGAGTACTGCCAAGCAATATTGCTATCCTAAAAAATCCAATAGCAAAAGAACAAACTCAACTTATGATGAAACAGTATTTCATCCATGAGGAAACTCACAAAAATCTCATTAATCTTCTTAAAGCCACATAAACTGGTTATATACAGCAATTAACCTCCACCGTGCCACAACCCTCCATCTAAAGACTCACACCAATTCAAATAAACTAAGACAAGTAATAAAGTTCTCAACAAAATGAGTACAAGAAGCAAACTATGCAAAAAAAAATGCATTTCTTCAAACATCGATAATCTTACTGATAAGAGGGGATCCACTCATTCCCTTAAATAAAATTCTCCGCTGAGTATACCCCCAAATGCTCTGCTGGTATTTAAGAACTCCATTGCACCCTGGAAGTATTCTTAGCCCTGAGCTTAGAGCTTCCATACTCCCAATAGAATAATGTATGAAGTGCAAAGTCTCCTCTAAATGGGAGTCATCCTTTCGACATCACTACTTCCCCTAAATAAGTCTCTATGAACACTACCCTACTCCTTTCACGGCCTTCTCAGATAAACCCTATATGTCTTCGACTTCCACTTCCCCCTAAACAATGTTAAGAACTCTTTCCTACCGTTAATAGTGCATTGGCAAAACACGAAACCCATCACCAGTGCTAGGTCTGTCTACCTCTATGCCATCACGATATTGCGACCGGCCTTATCCGGTACCTCCACCTACATCACCATCTCGAGGAGACATTCATCAAACACCACTGCAGTATTGCCAAAGATGAAATCGATTGTGCCAAAGATCTAGCAGCGATGATACATCGTAGGGACTGACATAGAGAGTATCCCAGTGGTCGCGGAGCTTGACGGTGTCAAGAACGAAGTGGTCATTATCCAACCGAAGTGCCACTCATGGTGCACCCTTGTGCCAGCGATGTTCTTGAGGGTGAGGTTACATGCCATGAAGCCATCGCCAACACTGACGATGGCAGTCTTGTATGACATCCCAAAAGGATTCTATAACATCCAAAAAAGATTCTATGATATTCTGATATCCAAATAAGTTCTAAAATCATGTTTGTACCATTTTACAGCATTCCAAGGAACTTTTATGATATCCTAAGAAGATTTTGTAACATCCTGGTATCTAAATAGGTCCCAAAATCATGTTTGATCCTATTTTATGACATCTCAAGGGGGTTCCATGACATTCTAATATTCAAATAGTTTCTAAAATCATGTTTGGTACCATTTTATGGCATCCCAAGGATATTCTATGACATTCTAAAAGAATTCTATGACATTCTAGTATCCAAATAGATTCCAAAATCAAGTTCAATATCATTTTATGACATCCTAAGGATATTCTATGACATTCTAAGAGGATTCTATGATATTCTGGTATCCAAATATATTTTAAAATTGGGTTTGACACCATTTTATGACATTTCAAGGGGATTCTATGATATTTTAGTATCTAAATATATCTCAAAATCAGGTTTGTCATCATTTTATAATATCCTAAGAGAGTTTTATGACATCTTAAGGGAATTCTTTGACATTTTGGTATCCAAATAAATTCTAAAATTAGGTTTGCATCATTTTATGACATCCAAAGGGGTTCAATGATATCTTAAGAAAATTCTATGATATTCTAGTATCCAAATAGGTCCCAAAATCATATTTAATACTATTTTATGACATTCCAAGGATATTTTATGATATCCTAAGGAGATCTATGACATTCTAATATCCAAATATGTTCCAAAATCAGGTTTTGCACCTTTCTATGACATCCCAAGGGGATTCTATGATATTCTAAAAAGATTTTATGATATTCTGGTATCCAAATATATCCCAAAATTAGGTTTGGCATTATTTTATGATATTCCAAGGGGATTCTATAACACCCTAAAAAAAATTTCTGATATCCTGGTATCAAAATATATCCCAAAATCATATTTGGTACCATTTTATGATATGCCAAGGGCATTCTATGACATTTTGGTTTCCAGATAGGTTCCAAAATCAAGTTTGACACCATTTTATGATATTCTAAGAGGTTCTATAGAAGATTTTATGATATTCTGGTATTCAAATAAGTCCAAAAATTATGTTTGACAATGTTTTATGGCATTCTAAGAGACTTTTATGACATTCTAAGAAGATTATATGATATCCTAGTATCCAAATAAGTTCCAAAATCATGTTGGGTATCATTTTATGACATCTCAAGAAGGTTCTATGATATCCTAAGGGGATTCCATGACATTCTAGTATCATAATAAGTCCCAAAATTATGTTTGACACTATTTTATAATATCCTAAAGGGATTTTATAACATCCTGTAAATATTTTATGATATCCTGATATCCAAATAGATCCCAAAATCAAGTTTGGCACCATTTTACGACATTTCAAGGAGGTTCTATAATATCCAGAGGAGATTTTATAAAATCTTGGTATCCAAATAGGTCCCAAAATTGTTTGGCATCATTTTATGACATTCCATGAAGATTCTATAACATCCCGAGAAGATTTTATGATATCCTAGTATCTAAATAGATTCCAAAATTAGGTTTGACATCTTTTTTTGGCATCCCAAGGGGGTTCTATGAGATTCTAAGGGGATTGTAAATCAAATTTGGTACCATTTATGACGTTTCAAGGGAATTCTATGACATCCTGAGAAAGATTTTATAACTTCCTAGTATCCAAATGTATTCCAAAATTATATTTGGTACCATGTTATGACATCCCAAGTAATTTCTATGATATCCTAAGGGGATTCTATGACATCCTAGTATCCAAATATATCCCAAAATCAGGTTTGGCATCATTTTATGACATTCTGAGAAAATTCTATGACATCCTAAGGGGATTGTATGATACATTGGTATCCAAATATGTCTCATAATCAGATTTGACACCATTCGATAACATTTTGAGAGGATTATACGACATCATAAGAGGGTTCTATAACATCTTGATATCTAAATATGTCTTAAAATCATGTTTGACACCATTCTATAACATCCCAAAGGGATTTTATGATATCCTAAGAGATTTTTATAATATCTTGATATTTAAATAGATCATATAATTAAGTTTGGCACCATTTTATAATATCCCGAGGGGATTATATAACATTCTAAGAGAAATCTGACATCTTGGTATCTAAATAGGTCCCACAATCATATTTAACACTATTCTATGATATCCCAGGGGATTCTATGATACTTTGGTATCCAAATAGGTTCAATAATTAGATTTGCTATGAGATCCTGAAGAGATTATATGTCATCCTAAGGGAATTCTATAATATTTTGGTTTCTAAAATAAGTCCTGGAATTAGGTTTGGCACCATTCTATAATATCCCAAGAAGATTCTATGATATTCTAAGAAGATTTTATAATACCTTGGTATCCAAATATATCCAATAATATAATTTAACACGATTCTATGACATCTCAAGAGATTGCTATGATATCCTAAATTTTATGGCATGTAACTAGTTCGACGTAACCTAAGGAGTTGTGCATCATCTTCCAGACTGCTCTCAACACCGCCACTGCCCCAGTTGTACCTCCAGCACAACAGCACTCTTATACAAGTTGGGACCTGCACAACAATGCTCAAGTAGATGGTGCCATCATCAAATACAACCACCATCGCTTCATAAGGATATGGCTATTCCAATCACCACCACCATGCTTGCTTGAATGGATGCTCGGATGGCACAATGCACACGCCTACTTACTTGTCAAACTCAACGGCGGTATACACGAATGGATCGATCGGCCCGACAACAATCTCCAAAACCCCCCCCCATAGCTAAAGCCACCATACAGGACCTTTGCCGTCCCTCAAATAGATGAGCGGAAGGAAAAAGAAGAGAGAGAATAAAAACTTGCTTATATTTTGATACCAGCAAAAAAAAAAAAAAAAAACTTGTTTTGAAAAGAAAGAATATTTTTATCCTATAATTTTTTAAAATTTAAAATTTGGATCATTTCTCACTAACCACATACCTCTATTGTTCATTGCTTCATTGCGATTTAACATCGAAAGAATAAAAATTCCATCATGCCATGCAAGTGCAACGTGACATGGCCTAATTGAGAAACACGGTGCGCACCACGTTGGATTTTCTACACCTCTTCTGCTGTACAAAGAATTACTCTAAGGTACACACTAGCGGTCCATGCTAACATAGCCCAGTCCTTAGCATATTCTTGTTTATGTAGCCAATGTTTGGGAAGCCTACAGGTAGCACGCCCTAATAATCGCCATGATGGAGACCACACAACTCAGGGATGATGTGAATTAATAGTAACTGTTGCCGCTCTCCCTCCTGAGCCAGGCTCGGTGGACGCGCTTGAGGGCTTTTCGATCGGATAACCTGCAAGAAGTTCCTGAGCACCGGAGGGGGCTCCGGCGGGAGAACACTCCAATGCTTAAGTTAGAAGAGGGTTGGAGCAACAGAACGGGAAGAACTCGGGAAGAGAAGTCAGAATGGGGAAGAAGAACCTTATCCCTCACGGAGGTCCCCCGGGTGCCTTTTGTAGGCACGGAGTGCTGCCAAATTCTGTTGGGGAGTAGGCTAGGAAAGTCCGGATATGCCCCCAGGAGAATAGGCATGGCGGCGAGATCGTGGGTGGCGGCGTAACAGGTGTGTCAGAGTAGTGGCCATGCGCTGGAGTTCGGTACAACAGAATGTCAAAACTGTCGGAGAGGAAAAGTTCCTGGAAACTTCGGGCGATCCCTTCAGCAGTGGGTCGGCTGGCTTCCCAGAAGTCGACCGAGGTGTCCAGCAAAATCTCCAGGAGCCGACCGTGGCAATCAAAGGGGCCGTCGCACGGGCGGTAAGGAACCTGTCAGCCCTCAAAGCCCCCGGGTCGGCTTTTTGAGAAAGCCGATCGGGGAGTCGGACTCCGCACGGGGACCAGCCGGCAGGATGCCAGGGGCCGGTCCGACCGGGGACTAGCCGAATGGGCGCATCAGTTGCCCCCCTGCTCCTGGGCGTTGAGGGGCCACGTGGCTCAAAAGGACAAGAGCATGATCATGTGTACCTCCGGCGGGCTCCGGACCGAGGCATCGGGTCGCTTCGAATCCACCTCAAACAGTGCCTTGGACAGCTGCCAGCCGCCCGTTGGGGCGCAGGCGAGGCAGTTAATGCAAGGCAGGCACCATGATGAAGGCCAGGCTATCCTGCATCAATCCGGGATGAAGTGGTGCGTCGCGCCACACGGCAGCATCCGGCCGGCCGGCGCTACCTTCTGGGTCAGTCTTGCACCGCTGATCTGGCACGCACGCGGATTACGATCCGTATGAGAGGGTGCTTTAGTCGCTTCGATTCCTGTAGCACAGGCAATTACGGCTCTTGACAGGATGGCTGAGACGTGCCCGAGGCGAGCAATAACTCCTCCCCCCTCTCCCCCTCCCTCGGATGCCTATAAAAGGAGGAGGAGGCAGAGCGAGGGGGCTTTTCCTGCTGCGCCTGCTCTTCGCGAGATCGAGTCCTCCCTTCTTTCTTCCGCGAAAACTAGCACATAGGAGTCCAACCTCAGGTTAGTCCCAGCTGTTCTTCTTCTTCTTCTAGCTTCCAATGGCGTCTAGCAGTAGGGGTTCGTCCCATAGGCCTAGGGACCCAGGGTCGAGCGAAATACCTTCGACCATGACCCGGGAACGGGTAGAAAACCTTAGGGCGGTGTACGGCATCCCGTCCACCCTGCACCTTACATTACCGGGCCGAGAAGGGAGAGCAAATAACCCGCTAGGTCCAAGGACCCTCCCAGTGTACGAGTCCCATTTTAAGGCCGGCCTCAGGTTTGCTTTGCATCCTCTATTCGTAGAAATCTTCAACTTCTATAGGATAACCCCTGTGCAGTTGACCCTGAACAGTATTCGGGTAATATGCTGTTTCATAATACTCTGCTATAGGGCTAGGTCCGTCCCCAGCCTATCCCTCTTCGGTAACTTCTTCTACCTGAAGAAGGATTTTAGGAGCCGGAAGTGGGTTCTATTTGTCCCCCGTCAGGGCCGAAAGATCCTAAAGTGCCTCCCGTCGGCCGTCCACGGGTGCAAGGCCAGGTTCTTCTTCATCAGCAGCCTCGAACGTTGGGGGTTCGAGCTGTTGTAGAGAGAGCCATGGGCGAGGGTCTGCAAGGGGAGGTCGGTATCGGCGGCCGACCTGGGCGTATTCAATGTGCTTAGTAGAGCCGGCCCGGTGGCGGCATTTGAGCTGTTGGGGGAAGAGACCCTTCATCAGGCGGGGATCAGCCCCCAAAGATTCTTAGGCAAGGGCCGACCCCTCCTCTCACAGTTCTCTTAATTTTTTTTCTCCTCTCTCTAACTCTGGACGTTTGGTGACAAGAGGAAGGATGCAACGGATTAACAAGTCCAATGTCATCCGACGGGTGGTGCGGAAGCGCACCGCTCCAGAATCAGCCCCCACGCCAGCCGCCGAGCGACAGAAGAAGAGGCGGGAGGAGGAGCAACCCACCCCCATCGTTGATGTCGAGTCGGACGGGGACGACATCCCCCTCAGCGAGCGCAGGGCGAGAAACGCGACCGGGGCATCGGCCCCACAGGGAGAGCCAGCCCCCCGGCAAGAGCAAGAGCGTCTGGGGATGCCCGACGAGGCCGCGGTTCCTGCCGACCCGGAGGAGGTAGCCCCTCCAGCCGGCAAGGGTAAGGGGTCGACCGTTGAAGGGACAGCCGGCAGCGAGCTCTAACTGTCAGAAGAGGAGGTATTCCAGGAGGAGTTCTAGCACTAGCGTGCACTGGACCATCCTAGGTGAGCACGGAGCTTGCTGAGGGGGGCGATGACCGATGCTGACTGGGAGGTGTCGATCCAGAGGAACCTGGTCGACGTGGCCATGGAGAGCTACCGTGACCTCATGAGGGTAGGGATTTTATCTTGCTTCTTTACCCCACTATCTTTCCTCTTCCAAGTAAAACACTAACTGGGTCATTCTTCCGCAGCTCCTCCACGGCATCTCCCTCATGGACGACGACATCTGCCGGGTGGTGCACGCCGCCAAGACATCCACGAAGAGGGTCCAGGAGCTGGAGGCGACCTAGGAGACCGTGCTGGCATCTCAGAAATCTTCTGAGGAGAACCTGGCGATGGCCGAGCGGAGACAGAGTCGACGAGGGCGGCTCTGAAGGAGGCCGAGGACCGGCTAGCCGACCGCGAGGCCAGGTTGAAGAAAAAAAAGGCGAAAGCTGACGCCCTCGCCAGCCGGTTGGGTGAGGAAGAAAAGCGGTCGGCGGAGGCCAATAAGAGGGTCCGGGCCAAGCAGGCGGCGGTGGCGCAGTTGAGGCTCAACTCAAAGAGTCCAAGGAGCTGGTCGCGAAGCAGGTCCAGGAGGCCTTGGTGGCCTACAAGGCCTCCAGTGCCTTTACTGAAGACGTAGAGGAGGCGGCGGCCGACTTCTACAGGGAGGGCTACGATGATGCCCTGAAGAAGGTGGGTCTGCTATTCTCGGAGCTGGACCTGGCAGGCGCCGAGCTGCGGGACCCGTCCGAGGGAGAGGAGGCCGAAGCGGAGCCCCCAACGAAAGGTGAAGCAGAAACGACCAGGGTCGAAGCTCCGGCGCCGATTCACATGGAGGTGGTGGGGTGGCCCTCCCGGAGGATTCTCCCATCGCTGCAGGTCCAGTTGACCTGCCAGTTGTAGCTGACGGGGCCGAGGTTGTGGCCCCTAAGGCATCTCCCGTGGGCTGGACCTAAGGGCTTTGTAAAGGTCCAACCCACCTCTTTTGTACACACCACTTTTTGGAATGAATGAGAAGGCTCGTTTTTAAAACTCTTGTAATGTGTTCGAAGCATTGATTTTCAAAAATTCTTCTAAGTACCCCGATCGGCCTTACAGCATTGCAGGGTAATGAGCCGCCTTGAAGTGGCCGACGAGCACGGGGCAAGTGTATTTTTCCCGGAATTTCTCCAAGTACCCCGGTCGGCCCGTCCGGGCCAGAAACCAGTAGGGTAGTTGGGAACAGTAACTTGATTTGGGCCGGATACCCGGGCGCTTGCCCCTGGTCTCCGTCCACGAGTCGGCTCACACTGTGGCCCATCTTCTTTGAGGTCCGGCGGGAGTTGTCTCGGAGTGGTTGCCGAACGGGGTCGGGCTTTCGGAGTGGGCTGCCCTAGAGCCTCTGCCGACCGGAGTCAGACTTTTGGAGTGGGCTGCCCTAGAGCCTCTGCCGACCGGAGTCGGACTTTCGGAGTGGGCTGCCCTAGAACCTCTACCAACCAGAATCGGACTTTCAGAGTGGGTTATCCTAGAGCCTCTACTGACCATTGTCGGACTTTCGGAGTGGGTTGTCCTAGAGCCTCTGCCGACCGGAGTCGGACTTTCGAAGTGGGCTGGAAGAAGTTGAAGAAGTTTGGAGAAACTTGTAGACTTCATTGATAATATTTGCGAAGATTGCCTATATTCCACGGGTGCGCTATCTGTCACCCGTCCAGGTGTGCCAGTCTGTAGGTTCCAGCCCGGACTACCTCGATAACCCGATAGAGGCCTTCCCAATTGGGGGAGAGCTTTCCCTGTTCGATTGGCCTCGAAACCTCCGTCTTCCGCAAGACCAGATCTCCAACTTGGAAGGTGCACGCTTTAACCCGTGAGTTGTAATATCTGGCCATCCTTTGACGGTAGGTCGCCATCTTCATACTTGCCCGGAGTCGGGTGTCGTCCAGCAGATCTAGGTTAGCCCTTTGTTGCTCCGAGTTGACCTGCTCGGTGAATTGATCAGTCCGCAAGGATAGTAGAGAGACCTCCACGGGGATGACAGCCTCACTCCCATAGGTCAGGTTGAACGGGGTTTCTCCCGTTGCTGACCGTGCGGTCGTCCGATACACCCAAAGCATTGAATGGAGCTCCTCCGCCCAAAGCCCTTTGGCTTTATTCAGCCAGGTCTTCAACCCATGTAGGATCGTCCTATTGGTGACCTCGGCCTCCCCGTTGGACTGAGGGTGAGCGACCGACGTGAGCCGATGGGCGATGTGATATTGTTGACAGAAATCCCGGAACTGGGAGTTGTCGAACTGTCTTCCGTTGTCGGTGATGATCGTCTTCGGAATCCCAAATCAGAAGATAATGTAGTTCCGGACAAAGTTTTCCACTTTGGCCTCGGTCATCTGCGCCAATGCCTCTGCCTCCACCCACTTAGTAAAGTAATCAATGGCCACGAGGAGGAATTTTCGCTGACCGGAGGCCGGGGGAAAAGGTCCCAGGATATCCATCCCCCATTGAGCAAATGGCCAAGGCGCCATGAGCGAGGTCAGCTGGCTGGCTGGCCTCCTTTGAATGTCGGAGAACCTCTGGCATGCATCGCACCTTCGTACGAAGTCCAAGGCATCCTTCTGGATTGTAGGCCAGTAATACCCTTGGCGAATGATCTTGTAAGCCAGGGACCTTCCTCCAAGATGATCGTCACAGATGCCTTCATGCACCTCCCGGAGCGCGTAATCCGCATCGGCCGACTCCAAGCATTTTAGCAATGGTTAAGAAAATGAGCGCTTGTAGAGAGCCCCATCAAGGATGACGTACCTAGAGGTTGTTGAGCGGATGCGCCTGGCCTCCGTCGGGTCATCTGAAAGGGCCCCTTGCGCTAGGAATGCGCGGATTGGGTCCATCCACGAGGCCTCTTGCTCAACCTGGTGGATCTCCGTCGGTTCCTCAGCAATGCTTGGGTGCTGGAGATGTTCCACGAAGGTTCGGTCGGAGGTGCCGACCGCGGCGATGGCCAGCCATGACAAAGCATCCATCCGGGAGTTTTATTGCCGGGGTATATGAAGGATCTCAAAGAATTTAAGTTGTGACACCAGGTCCCGTACCTTGTCCAAGTACTTGACTAAGGAAGGATCCCTTTCTTCGAACTCCCCCTTCACCTGATTAACCACCACCAGCTAAGAGTCGGAGAAGGCGCGGACCCTACTGATGCCCAATTCATTCGCTATCTTCAATCCCGCCAGCAGAGCTTTATACTCCGCCTGATTGTTCGACACCTGGAACGCGAAATGCAGGGCATACTCCAAACATTGCCCATCGGGGTCAGCTAGGATTAAGCCTGCACCGCACCCCTAGAGGTTGGAAGCTCCATCTATGTGCAGGGTCCAGGCGGGCTCGGCTTCTCCCGTCGGGTCAGCTTCTCCCGCGAGCTCAGCCACGGACGTCTCGACTGTTGCCGGGGTCGGCTCCGCCCCCCAGGTGCATTCCGCAATGAAATCAGCTATTACCTGGGCTTTTAAGGACGACCGCGGCTGGAAGGAGATGTCAAACTCGCCGAGCCTGACGGCCCATTTGGCGAGCCATCCCGAGATATCGGGGCTTCGGAGGATCGCCCTGAGGGGTTGGTCCGTCAGCACGACGATGGGATGCGCTTGGAAGTAAGGTCGGAGGTGCTTTGCCGCTATAACCAATGAGTACACCAGTTTTTACACCTTAGGATATCTGACCTCGGCATCATGGAGAACCTTGCTGATGTAGTACACGGGTCTCTGTTGGCCGCCTTCCTCCACCCGTACAAGGACGGTGCTGACAGCCTCACCAGAAGCTGACAGGTACAAGTATAACACTTCCCCCTCCGTTGGTTTGGCCAGGAGATGAGGGTTCCTCAAATAGTCCTTCAAGGCTTCAAAGGCCGTCCGGCATTCATCAGTCCACTGGAAGCGGTCCGACCGGTGCAAGGTCTTGAAGAACGGGAGGGATCTCTCGGCCGACCGGGAGATGAAGCGGCTGAGGGAGGCGATGCGACCCGTAAGCTCTTGTACCTACTTTTTATTGGTCGGATGGGTCATGTCAATGACGGCCTTGATCTTCTCGGGGCTGACCTCAATGCCTCTTCGAGTAACTAGGAAGCCAAGAAACTTCCCAGAGGTTATCCCGAAGATGCACTTGGCGGGGTTCAGCTTCATCCTGTGTTGCCTCAACGCATCAAAGGACTCCTGGAGGTCCATGATGTGGTCGGCCTTATGGAGGCTTTTGACGATCATATCATCGACGTACGCCTCCATATTTCTCCCAAGCTGATCTTTAAAGACTCGGTTGATCAGCCTTTGGAAGGTGGCGCTCGCATTCTTCAGGCCAAAGGGCATCATTTTGTAGCAATACAGGCCTCTGTCTGTGACAAAGGCCGTCCTCTCCTCATCTTCGGGATGCATCCTAATCTGGTTATACCCGGAGAAAGCATCCATGAAGCTCAAGAGCTGGTGGCCAGCCGTCGCATCTACCAGCTGGTCAAGTTTGGGCAAGGGGAAGCTGTCTTTGGGGCATGCCTTGTTGAGGTCTGTGTAGTCTACACAGATCTTCCACTTCCCACTGGCTTTCTTCACCATGACGACATTGGTCAGCCACTCCGGGTAGTGAGACTCCTTGATGAAGCCAACATCGAGAAGCTTCTTCACTTCCTCCTCAATGGCCCTCTGCCTTTCGATGGCGAAGCTTCTCTTCTTTTGCCGAACGGGCTTGTAAGTAGGATCCACCCTGAGCTGATGGGTGATGATGCCCGCCGGGATGCCTGGCATGTTGGACGCCGACCAGGCGAAGACATTCGCATTCTTCCTCAAGAAGCTGACCAGCTCCTGCCTGGCTCCCTCGTCCAGGGTGCTCCCTATTTGGAGGACCCTCGTAGGATCATCCTCCCTAAGGGGCACAAATACAATCTTCTCGACGGGCCGACCATGGCTATCGGCTTCGTCCCTAGGATCCAGCTGCTCGAGCATG
Source organism: Areca catechu (assembly GCA_021397845.1). Taxonomy (NCBI): domain Eukaryota; kingdom Viridiplantae; phylum Streptophyta; class Magnoliopsida; order Arecales; family Arecaceae; genus Areca; species Areca catechu. Next base: position 159,862,324 of record CM038050.1, read on the forward strand.
GGGCGCTCGTCCAACTGCTTGTCGTGGATAGCTAGGCATTGTCGGGCCATTCTACGGTCTCCCCTCAGCTCCCCAACTCCGTCATGGGTCGGAAACTTGGCCAGCAGGTGGTAAGTAGATACAAATCCGGAACTTATTGAGGGCCGGCCATCCCAAAATTGCGTTGTATGCCGAGGTCGTACAGACGGCCACAAAGTTGACAGAGAAGTTTCGCTAGTAAGGTTCCGTTCCGAGGGTCACAGGTAAGGCAATCTCCCCTTCAACCCCGACAGAATTTCCTCCGAAGCCGGTGAGCGGTGCCACGGACTCCCGCAGTCTAGACCTGGACAAGTTCATCCGGATGAATGCATCATATAGTAAAACCTCCGCATAACTTCCATTATCGATAAGGATGCGCTTTACATCATAATTGGCGATGACAATCGACACAACCACAGGGTCATCGCCTGGAAGAGGAGGCTCGAAGAGGTCCTCATCAGAAAAGCTAATTACATTGGATCCCCTGGGCCTCTTTACAATGTCCTGGTCCTCCTTCCGCCCCCAATCGGATCTTCGATGCAGCATACCAACGCCTCCATCAGTTGGGCGTTGATTGGGGAGCTCAGCCTCCCCCGGGGGGTCTCTAACAGTTGAAGTCCCGGCCTGATCCCGGTGGGGTCGAACATACTTGTTCAGATACCCCCTGCGGATGAGATCCTCAATGGCATCCTTCAGCTGGAGGCATTCCTCCGTTTCGTGCCCATGGTCCTTGTGGAACCGGCAGTATTTGTGTTTATGTCTGGAGGCAGGAGGTCCTCTCATCAGTCGAGGTCTTTGGAAGAAGGCCTCGTTCTCAATCTCCATCAGGATCTTCTCCCACGACAGGGAGAGGGGTGCATAGTTATTGAACCGCTTGAGATAGTCCCTCGGCTTGGGACTCTGGCGCCGGGTGGATCGGTCGTCATTGCTGGGAGGTCGGACTATGGGGGCCTTATTGCCCCGCTTCTTCGGGGCTGACCTCCCCTCAGCCTGGCGCCGGCTCGCCGCCTATTCCTCCGCCAGGGCATACTTGTGCGCCTTGGCCAGCAGATCGGTGTAGC